>OY970782.1:11331453-11940370 GCA_963853795.1 Xestia rhomboidea | reverse complement strand
AACCCGCGCGTCCTCCTTCCAGTTTGGACGGAACTTGTCCAGTTCGTCCCGCCACCTCCTTCGTGGCCTGCCGCGACCCCGCCTAACTGTGTCAGGGCACCAGTTTCTTGTTATTTTGGCCCACACTTGGTCATGCGGCAGACAATGTCCTGCCCAGTTCCATTTGAGTTGGGCAGCCTTTTGAGCCACGTCAGCTATATTTGTTTTGGAGCGCAGTATTGTGTTTCAAACGGGTTACTTCAAAATGAAAAAACCAAATGGCAGTTTTCGCCCAACCTGGAATCGAATCCTGGACCCTACACTCATCAGTCATGGGGTACTCACTCATCTAATACCTTTTTTTTTCGGATGGGAAATCATCAAATGACTCCTCCCGCTCTGAGCGGAGCAGGAGGGAGTGTCAGACTTTTACTGACTAAAACCCATCCATGTTCCTTCATCGCCCTTTGTGTTCCGGGGCCACGGTATCTCTTTCGAATAGTCCCGCAGCCCCGGCAGGCTTCAGCCCTCGGCATGTATCAAAGAGAGTCAGCAATAATGAAGGGGTCCCTTCATTATTGCTGACTCTCTTTGAGGCGTGCGTGGAACACGGACGCGCCGTCGACACGGCCTGTCGTCATGAGACGGACGGACGGCGAGCTAACCCATAGCTCCCCGTCCACAGGCCCGCGACTCATCTAATACCTACTACATCGTTCTCACATATATGTATAATCTCATCTCAACATGAATGATGTAACCAAGATTTTGTAACAATATTTTGATTTAAAAGAGTGCCCATGCAGTTTCTTGCCCATTCTTCTCCATAGAGATCTACGCTAGCTATGAAATGGACAACTACAGTACTTTCTCAAGTTATTATGCCTTGTGACTGTGACTGTAGCTTTGCTTTTTTATATTTTTGACAATCAAAAGTGCCTGGTCTAATTGAAATAAATGATTTGAGTTAGAGTTTTGAAAGAGTACTGAAATATTGTTCTTTAATTAATGTAAAGAATATCGGTGGTAGACCGGCAAACTACTTTAAATATGTAACGCTCGCGGTGCTTTACTAATTGACTAATTGATTACTACATGTACGCACCTAAGTGAGCGTGGAAATGATAACAGTGATTTGAAACTGTTGGCTTTTTCCCATCATTACGTTACGGTTGTGATTCTGATGGGGACAGGCAGAACTGTTGTTTAGCTTGATGATAATGCCATCTACCCGATTTTGGCCATGGCGACTGCATACGATGGTTTTATAAGGTGGTTGTCGTGAGCTTTGGTGTGCTGCTTTTTCATGTGCCCTTAAGTGGACTGAATTTCCAACTTTGGCCGAAAAACTCTGAGCACAGCTTGTTGAGGTTTAAAAGCTTATGTTCAAGCTAATCTTGTTCTTTTTTTTCGGATGGGAAATCATCAAATGACTCCTCCCGCTCTGGGTGGAGCAGGAGGGAGTGTCAGACTTTTACTGACTAAAACCCATCCATGTTCCTTCATCGCCCTTTGTGCTCCGAGGCCACGGTATCTCTTTCGAATAGTCCCGCAGCCCCGGCAGGCAAGCTAATCTTGTCCTGGGTTCAATTCCTAGGTCAGGAATAGTGTCATTGAGTTTGGCTGTCAGGAACTTCTCTGTTGCAATATAGTATGAGACTTATCTTTGGTTTGTCACTGAACAAATGTGGCAGCATAATAAGTCTCTCTCTGCATTTATTTTTTCAGGCCAATATGGTAACCAATCTCTTCAAAATTCGAGTGGATCGGTTTCTTCTAGGCAGGCGTGTTTCACCCTAGGCCGCCTATCAAACGAATTGGGCCTACGATCCAAAGGATCACTAGTATGTCGTCAGACGCGCAAGTGGTCAAATAAGCATTTCGTCTTCTCTCAGGATAGACTCGCAACTTGTCAGAAACGCAACTCGACAGACACGCAGTTTGGCAGACACGCAACATGACAGATTTACCGTTCAATTAGGTAATGTCTGCGTTATCCATTTACAACCAATAGTTTATACATATTATACATTAACATTTCCAGGCTAAGAACACACGATCAAAAAAAACAAATCTTATACCTTCAATATGAACACAACTTTACAAAAATATTCCGCGACCAACTCTTATACTTTATATTGTATCATTTCCTATACAGCACCGTTCCTAAGATTAATCTTTAAAAACATCAATTCTATTATGAAAATATTGCGCTTTTGTTTTCTGTTAGATAAGAATAGGCTGCTGTCTTCCCACGGGTCTTTAAAGAGGTGGATACAGTTGATCGATCAAAGTTGAGCGACACTTCCCACGTTTTGACCGTGGATGGAACCAATCAGGCAGAGTGGCATATGCTATCGAAAACCAGATCAATCACACTGAAATTCGCTGAAGAATCATGAATCGACTAGCTTCTGCCAGCGGCTTCACCCGCGTGAATTTTGATAATGTTTGTCATATGGGATCTTTCTACCAGGATAAAAAGCATCCCATGTGTTATTCCAGGTTATAAACTATCTGATTGATTGATTGATTGAGCACCACACCCAGCCAGGAGCAAGCCTGACCCGGACAAGCCGGATACACCAGGGGTCACTGTTTTGTAAGGAAAGACATGCTCTGGGATGGGAGAGGAAGCCCGACCAACCGCAGCCAGTCGGGCACAATCAGCCGACTATGCAGCCTAGAGCCAATATAGGAATAGTGGTAAAGACAGGTACAATCCATAGGAATGAGCATTGGTGTTTTGACCTTCGTTTGATTGGTCTCTTCTAGCATTGGAGAATCATGTTCGTTTCTGGTGGTTGTGATTTCATTCCTTTTTGACGTCTTATTTAATAATTATTTTGTCTTGTTCACTGTCAGTTTCGCTGAGGTGTTTCCTGGGTGGCCGACTTAAATTTTTCTCTATGTGCTGCTAGCTGAATCCATTCTTCTTTGCTTTTGTAGAAATATTCCATGTCTTGTTGGAGTGATTCGTTCCATGTATATATTGATCTTCCAACTTTTAACCGTTTCGCCTTGTATCTAATAGCTGCGTGTAGTAAGTGAGGCTCTAGTCGTTGGAGGATGTGCCCGTAGTAGCATAACCGTAGGCATTTAATTTGTAATTTTCGTTATTGTTTTTCCCATAAGAATTTCGCGTGTTTTCTTGTTCGGGGAGTTTCGCGTACTCTTTATCATATCTTTAAGAATAAGTCCTTCGGATCTTCCGAGTTTCGATCGGTTTGCCTTTGTGAGTGCCGCTGCGTTAAGACCGTAAGTCATTGCAGGTTCTATGACTATTTTATAGATAAGACGCGCGATTTTTTACTCATTTTTGAGTTTTTATGAAGGATATTAATGCCTTAGACTTACGCATCGCTTGTTTGCATCTGGCGTTGACTGTATTGTTTCGATTAAGTGTCGATGTTATATACGTGCCAAGGTACTTAATTTCGTCTGCCGGTTGAATACTGGTTCCTCCCATTCTAATAAGACTGGGTTGCGGTGCTATGTGGGTCTCTGATTACTAGTTTGGTTTTCGTTTCGCGTTTTCCAGCAACGGTTTGATTTTGGTAACTACTTCGTCTAGTTCATTGAGATTATTTGTTGTTATTATCACGTCATCTGCAAAGGAAAGTATAATAGGGAGTTGAATCTCATAGTCCTGGTCTAGGTGGAGGCATTCTATTTCTTCTTCTAATGTTCTGAGAACGTCATCCACTACTATGGTGAATCGTCATGGGGATAGCGGACTTCCCTGTTTGACTCCCTTGCCTTTGTGCGTCGATTGCGTTTGCTGTCCAACCATTTTATGCAGGTGGATTCATTCATGCATGCCTTAATAATTCTTTTCGTTAGGTATTTGTTAGTTCTAGTAACTAGAATGTCTCGAAGAGAGTTTAAGTTCAGCGTATCGAAGGCTTTTTCAATGTCTAACGCCAGCACATAGGTTTTTGAGCCTGGTCTCCATTCCTCGTCAAGAATTCTCCTAAGTGCGTACATATGGTCGTCGGTCGATCTATTGCGAAGAAAGGCTGCTTGGTAGTTTCCTAGTTCTTTTATTGAAGCATCCAGTTTTCTTAGAAGAAAGCTTGATATCCTATATCCCGCGTTACACATAGATAACCTTCTGTAGTCATTAATTCCGTCTGGCTTTGCTTTTTAGGCACTGGAATTGTGCCAAGACATTGGTATATCATTGCTTGGCCATGGTGCCTGCATATACTTTATAATTTCCGATAGCATTTCTGTTGGCAAGGCTTTGAATAGCTCGGACACCACCTTGTCAGTACCTGGTGCTTTGCGGTTGCTCATGCTTTTAATGATATCGTTATTTCCTCTGCCGATAGTTCTTCTTTTCCGTCTGATGGGTTTTCATTCAGGAGTTCTATGTGTGGGCCTGCTGACTTTTTTAATTCTTATTCCCACCTTGACATGGGTATAAAACGTTGTTTGTGGTTGTGCTTCATGTTCATTTTACGTCACCTGTAAAAATCGTTTTTGATTTTCATGCGTTGCGATGGATGAGTTCCGCTTATATTTCTAAAGAATACTTCGCATTTTTCCCCCTCTTTTTTATTTTTTATATTTTGCAGCTTGTCTGGCTTCGCTTAGTTGTTTGATTGCGAATGCTTCTCTGGGATAACAGTTTTTTATACACTTGGCTTTTTGCAGTTTTGCGAGCTCGATTCTATGTTCCCTGGATCTGATTGGCCTGCTTATAAGAATCTTCGCCGCTGCTGATTTCATGATGTTCATAAGATTGGCTCTTAATTTCCTTTTGATATTCCTTCATTATTTCCTCGTTTTGTAGTCGGCTATAGTCGTGATTTCTGTAGTTGAATTCGAGCTCAGATTTGTGCATTGGTGTGCAAAATTTCATAGTAGTTTTTGCGTGAAAGAGTAACAAACGTCCTTAGATCCAGACATCCATACATCCATACTCACAAACTTTCGCATTTATTATATTAGTAAGATTACCACTACCCTAGGTCCCCCTGGTTGCGTGTCGAAATGGAACGGAATGAAGAAAAGAAGAAAGACGAAGAAGAAGAAAACAAGAAAAAAAGAAGAGAAGAAGAAGAAAAGAAAAATGAAAAAAAAATGAAAGATGAAAAATGAAGAATGATGGAGTGGTTTCTAGGGAAAGAGGCATTTGTATTTACACAATTTCGACTCGCCAACCTAAATGAGCTAGAATTAAGTCGGTAGTTACTTTTGTCTAAATGCAGCAAGACTATAGTGTCCTAATAATGGTATTGCTAAATGCACCAAGACTATGGTATCCTAATAATGGTATTGCTAAATGCACCAAGACTAGGAGTCTTGGTGCATTTAGACAAAAGTAACTATACTGACTTAATTTTATTGGGTAGTTTTGTTTAACTTTTCCCCATACTAAGGCAATTCTCCTGTACCGTGGTTGATTCTGGCTCTCATGAATTGCAGTAGTTTGGAATTAGTTGGTCGGGCTTGTCCCAAAAAAAGCTACTATACAACTATGTTGGGGCCGGCTTCCAGTCTATCTAGACGTTTTTCCATTGATGGTAGGTTGTCGGATATCAATAGAATAGTAAGTAATAATTATGAAACCTTTCTGTTTTATACAGAATGACATCTCTGCAACAAAATAACTACACTCGTTCAATGTTTCATAATACTTATTGATTAAAGTATAAAACACATCGGTCCAGAGGAAGTGGTTACATTTTTATTATCATTACGGCCTGCAACTGGTTCACGGGCAGGCAGGGGATGTGGTACAAAGTCTCGAGAATCGAGGTTTTACTTTGTAGGTATGTGTTATCCCCGACCGATTGAGCTGACATTTTGGAAACACGTTTAGTTTGGATGACAATGCATGGTGTGACACATTAAGTGTCGTCATTCTAAATCCAAAATGCGGACTTCCAAAGATGGCGGACTAGTTATTTTTTATGCACCCTCATGATATCATGTATCAAACGCCTATATTTAAAATCTTATATTTTTTTTTTTATAAATATTTTTTTGTTAGGAGCTTGTTTATTTCCGTGTAAATACTGTGTGAGTTTCTCAGATTATATTGTGTCTTAGTTTGTGCTGAATAGCAATTTGGTGTCTGGCGAGATGACGAGTATAGAGAAGTATGGAAGAAGAAGACATTTGAGCTGCGCCGACCCTAAGTTAATTGGGATATGTGCAAGAGAATGATGATGAGTTTGTGATAAATAAATGTGTCTGTCTTCTTTATTTCTATCTTTATCATCAGAGACCAGATATCAACCTTGCCGTCACCTGTTCATTGAATCTCCACTACAACAACACCGCTCATAACTTGCAGCTACTGTTAACGTGGAAACCGGTCTGCGTCGCCACGAGAATGAACTCGTGAATGGAAAGGAAGCGAACGGTTTAGCGAAGCGGGGTGTTGTTACACCGGAGTGTAATGCTGTGGGGTAAGGTCAATGATTGCTGCAATTATTGTTGAAGTTGTTACACAAGTGTTAACAGGGAATATAATACAGGGTGTAAACAACCTCATCATGAAGCCGTCCACCAAGCATTCTGTACATCAAACTAAGTAACTTTACGCAAAAATTATTGCTGGGAAACGACTTTTTTTTTTCGGGTGAAAAATCATGTTTTGTGGTAGAACTCGATGTAACGCACGCAAAACATTGTGCTGATGGATGGATTATATAGTTAGGGGGATCGTGGAGGTGTTTAAAGTAAAAATCTTACATTAAAACCTTGTATTAAAAAAAAAAACTTGTCAAAAAGTTCGAACTTTGACCCCCAATATCTCCGTAACTAGAAGGTTCCCAGGTATGGTGTAGTACAAAAAAATGATGGCAATGACGAGGAGAACAAGTGCTTTTCGGCTTCGTTAAGAGGTTTTTAACACCCTTTAGTCATTAATTCGTCACTGAGTTAGAGTTAGCAGATGTAACGGAATTTGCACTTCTACAGGCCCTATACCTTCTCACACCTAAAACACAAGGAGGTTTGCCGAAGTCTTTTCAGTAAGAGAGTCAAAGTTGAAATGGAGGTTCTTATTTGATGGTTCAATCATCATCATCGACGTGAAAATTTCTTCATTTGGGGTTGGAATTCAGTCTAACCAGATGTAGCTGAATATTTGTAAAAATAGGGATACTTGAAGTCGCCTGAAAACGTCATTTTCTTCCAGTTCCTAGTCATCTTATAATTCCTCACCTCACACAATCAAGCCATCTTTTTTTTGAAAAACATTGACTACATTAGTTTATTAACAAACTTTAATTGTTATTAAACTAGACAGATAATAACAATTAAAGTTTGTTAATAAACTAATGTAGTCAATGTTTTTGAATCCAATCGGATTCCAGTCTAACCGGATACAGCTAAAAACCAGAATTTTACATGGAGCTGCCGAGTATCTAACCTCCAAGAATCGAATAAGAATTCAGATTTTATAAGTATTATTTACAATCATTATCCTTGTACGTATTCACACCTTCCTTCACGCTTCGGTGTAACAGCGTACATCGTGAGATTCATTCACAAGCCAACGAGTTATAAATTAAGGTGTAGTGTGTATTACAATGTTCTTTTATTTTCTGTAGTTCTTGGAACTATGGACAAACTGGTTGTACTAACTACAACATGGCGGACATTCAAAACAGTTTTATGTCTGTCATGATATTATGAGCTTTATAAAGTAAATCGTATCAGTGGAATAAAACTAAGGTGATAGAATTAAATAGTAAAAACATCACGCCTGTGATCTTCGAAGGGTAAGGCAGAGGTGTACCTAATAGTAATCCCATATTTCACCAAATGGGAGCGATCCTATTGCCTTGAACCGGGCCAAATCCAGACTCCGTGGCTGTTACTGAGAAATTCCTAATGGAAAAACCCAATAACATTTTTCCCGACCTGGGAATCGAACCCAGGACCTCATGCTCAGCAGTCGCACTTGCGACCACTTGACCAACGAGGCAGTCCAGGCACGAAATCAAAATCAAAATCATCAAAATCAAAATATTTTATTTCACATAGGCCTAGATGGGCACTTATAAAACGTCGAAAAAGGTGCACGGTTCGCGTTGGTCGTTTCCATGGAGAAGAACCGGCAAGAAACTGAATGGTTACTCTTTTCAAATCATTTGGTATTACAATATTATTTATGTCAGCAATTATTGTACATATAATAACATGCAAACATTTATATTATACGAAAATCATTCCTGAATCTCCAACATCGATAGCCGCAAAATCAGTGACAACCTTATTAGAACTAATTGCTTTGGTTCAGAAGCCATCAAATAATTCAATAACAATTTTATTAAATCACCCCGTTTAGCTTGTGGCTGCCACGAGGCAAGAGTTAAATATAAGTCTTCTATAGGCACGTTATACACGTGTTTTGGTTACGTTCGCACTCGTGCTGAAAAGCTCCGATTAAATCTTACTATATTGTATTTTCCTATACTACAGCTAACTTAAGGCGACTACAGGAGCTAAATTAGCAACTCTAATTGTGGTGGTTCAAACTTCGTTTGAAATACTGTTAGAATAACGTTCTAATCAGCTTGCACTACAAAGTGGTTGTTTCGTCAGTCACTGCGTGCCGAATAGAGCGAAATGAGTGGTTTTTTTTCGATTTACAAAAAATCTATTATTGATTGGACTAAAAAACTAAAACACTATCATGCTAATATGTTGCTTGTAGAATTATTTGCCAAAAAATCAGAATGATCGCATGTATTTGAGTATGGTTTTTACTCGTTAAAAGATTTTTTTATAGATAAGTTCGTAATATTTTTATCGAGTAAAATTAGTTGTAAGTATTATGTTTTCAATGCACTATCATACTAGCATATATCCTGAAGAATTTTTCTGGTTTTGTTTATTACAGTAAATCATATGCTTTTTTGCATTATAAAACTCGCGTTTAGCTCCTGTAGTCCTCTTAAAGCATGTAGGTAAAGGTTGCGAGCACCAATATAATATGTTTAAGTTAATAACTATTTTTTTAAAGGCAACACTCTTAATAATACACGGTTAACTTTAGGTCGTTCTTGAACCGAAAGCCATAAAAAATAACAAAAAAAAAAAAATCGTTTTTTTTTTGAAAAAAAAAAACTAATAATCCCAATTGTTTTGAGTTCGATGATCGAATTTACGGCTATCAAAAACCATCTCAGTGGTCACCCCCTTTCATCTTTCACTCCCAATCATATTTCAACCCCCATCATCTTTCACCCTCTGTCATCTTTCACGCACAATACATTTATCGTTTCTATGGTCTTCTCCTACTCTTAAATACTCCAGTAAATGTTCTATTATCGTTAATAGACATCTCCAAACGCTAACTGAACTTTTAAGTCCGACAATCAATAAAAAAACTTTTAACACAACACTTCACAAACTTTCCGTAAAGATTTATTAGTAAACAAATATCTTAAGTTTGAACCCCAAAATAATTACAGTTACCCATTTCCCGATGACCGGGGTTGACCCAAAATCAATAGTGGTTCATGTATCTCGGAACTACTCAATGTGTGTGTTACGGTAACCGGTAACGCGAGGGTTTACGTTACGTTTAGAGATTGAAATTCCTTAAGTTTAGGGAGATTAGGGAAGCTTATCAATGTATAGGCAGGGAATGTATAATTGTTAGGCAAAGTGATATGTTATTATCGCTTCTCATTTTATACTAACAAAGAGTTACAGTTGCGATTTGCATATCTGAAACAGTAAAGTTGGTAGTCAATGTAGTTTTTTTTTTGTTTAAAAAGAAAACGTTGCCAAAACACTGGGGATTTCTCCTGTATCATGGGTGCATGTCATTACTTCCCAGATTTTGATCCTGAATAGCGCGCTATCGAATGGTATAATAATACAGAGTGTTTTTTTTTTCCAAAACCAACGAGTTCGATTCCTGGCTAGGGATATTGATATTCCAAATATCCAACTTTGTAGTTTTAGTTTTCATCAAAATCGAACTCAACACTCTTTTCAGCATTTTTCGCTATTGCTCATAGTTTCGGAAATGGCCATCCACGCCCACTTGAAAAAATCACCTTGTTAGCTAAATATCGAACTTAATCATGATTCAGGTACCACCCTACTATACTTATATACTTGTAAAAACAATTGAACAGGCTACAAGCATGTGATAAGACAATGCCTGCGGGCATACTGTAGAAATAGGTTACTTGTGCACTGTAGTGCAGGATTAATGACACAGTTTATTTTTTTGCATTTGGCTACTTAAATGTTGGTAGGTGCAGAAGAAGACCAAGGAAACGATGGATGGACTGAGTGAGGATTTTCTTTTTTGGTAGCCTGCATTGTTTCCCACTGCTGGCCAAAGGCCTACCCTTTCTCCTTCTAAACCTCTCTGTTCAGTGCAATTCCTGGCTACGTTTTCCCTGCGAACATGATCAGATCGTCACACCACCTTCGCCTCGGTTGACCTCGTCGGCGATGTCCACCTTCTGGCGTCCAGTGAGTGACGATTTTTGCCCATCTCTCCGGATGCATCCGTGTAACGAATAATATGAAAGAAAAAAAAATTAAACACAGTTTATGAAGAATGCAAGAAAAAAAACGTGTTGCGCAGGGCAGGAAGATGACGATTTGATAGTATCGACTGCGTCGTTGGTCTAGTGTTTACTGATGTTAATGAGCACAGTGTCCTGGATTCGATTCCCGGGTCGAACAAAGTGGGTTCATCAGGAAATTCTCAGTATCAGCCGGCCAATCACGGCGTCTGGAATTTGTGCCCGGTCGGTGTCAATGGGCTCGACGCCTACTACATGGGACTTAAACATAACTGAAAATGTGGGGTGTCTTATTATTAGGTACACCTCTGTCTAACATTTCGGGGATTACAGGCGTGATGGTGTTATGTTATGTATCAAGATTGTTATGAAGCACATTTTCGCATGAGGACATTGACACAAACCTGTAAAATACTTGTAAGGTAAATTTCATATAAATTAAATCAGTTTCTCTGCTGCATGCCTCACTTTGGCCACCAGTGTACGACTCTTGTAATTAATTAAACTTGTATAAGTCGTGTGTGTTGTTTGAGAGGCGCCCGGTCCTCGGCGCTAAGTCAACCAGATCCGATGCAGCACTAATTACACCGGTCTGCCAACTTGTGAGGAGCCGCCCTTTGTTGGGGGAGGTTTCTTAGAGAAACTTCCTATATCGTCTTATGTGTCGCATTTTCAGCAGTAACTTGGTGAAAAAATAGTCAACATTAATATCAAAAGACAAAAAGTGTTCCTGATACGAATTCTGTATTTTGGAAAAATGGTCACCCATCCGAAGACTGACCTTGGCCACTTGGTTGCTTAACCTCGTTTTTAGATCCACGAATGGCAGAAAAACTAGACAGACCTGCTGCCTGAACAGACGGTCACCCATCCACAGACTGACCTTGACAACAGTCGTTTAACCTCGTTCTTGTTGCTAATAACAGTGGATCCAGAAACCAACGGTCACCCATCCACAGGCTGACCTTGGCAACAGTTGCCTTACCTTGTATAAGTCGTGTGTGTTGTTTGAGAGGCGCCCGGTCCCCGGCGCTAAGTCAACCAGATCCGATGCAGCACTAATTACACTGGTCTGGCAACTTGTGAGGAGCCGCCCTTTGTTGCGGGAGGTTTCTTAGAGAAGCTTCCTATATTGTCTTAAATGTGTCGCATTTTCAGCAGTAACTTGGTGTAAAAATAGTCAAGATTAATATTAAAAGACAAAAAGTGTTCCTGATACGAATTCTGTAATTTGGAAAAACGTTCACCCATCCGAACGCTGACCTTGGATACGGTTACTTAACCTCGTTGCTAGATACAGATACGAAGATTAGTATGACTGGGCAGACTAAAAGCAAAAACAAGCGGTCATTCATTCACAGATTGATCTTGATAATAGTTGCTTAACCTCGTTCTTGTGGCTAATATGAGTGAATCCAGAAACAAACGGTCACCCATCCACAGACTGACCTTGGCAACAGTTGCCTGCTCCTTGTTCGAGGGAGGTGTCTTAGAGAAACTTGCTATATTATCTTATTTCTTTCCTTATTCTTATTTTTCGAATTTTCAGCAATATAAGGTTTGTGTACAAACAGTACAAATTGATGAGCGAGCTCCATAGGGTTAGCAATTTGTTCAACCTGGGAATCGAAACCAGGACCCCCTTGCTCAGCAGTGGCACTTACAACCACTAAACCAACGAAGCGTACAATCAGCCAGTAGGTACTTGATCAGACCACGCAAGTGAGAGTAATTGAATAATAAATAGCTCCACGAGTATACTACCATTAGGGATATCGGGCCGCACGTAATTATCATCAATTATTATAATTGGCAGAGATGACAATCAGTGGGTAATCATTATTATTGTTATGTATCAATAATATTGGCCCGTAATTGTCACAGGATGGATGAATATAATATTGATGGATGTAGAGGGAGAGGCAGGCCTAACAAAAGATGGATGGGAATGGATTGTGCAAGGAATGATACGAAAAAGAAGGAGCCTTTTCCCAACTATGTTGGGGTCGGCTTCCAGTCTAACCGGAAGCAGGTAAATACCAGTATTTTACATGGAGCGACTGCCTATCTGACCTCCACAACCCAGTTAGTACTGGGTTATACGATACCACTTGGAAAGACTGGTTGTGAGACCTTTTGGGCTACTAAGTAACGGCTGTCAAAGATCTACAAATGACAGCCGGGACCAACAGCTTAACGTGCTTTCCGAGGCACGGAGGAAACCCGGTATGTAAGGGTGGTCCTGCGCGGGCCTGTGGACGGGGAGCTATGGGGTAGCTCGCCGTCCGTCCGTCTCATGACGACAGGCCGATGCCTGCCGGGGCTGCGGGACTATTCGAAAGAGATACCGTGGCCCCGGAGCACAAAGGGAGATGAAGTAACATGGATGGGTTTTAGTCAGTAAAAGTCTGACACTGAGGAGTCATTTGATGATTTCCCAACCGAAAATGAAAAAAGGTTGGTCACCCATCCACAGACCAACCTAGGCAAGCACTAAGGTGGCTGTTATTTTTTAGCCACGAGCTCCTCATGCCGCCGTGATGACTGACATTGAAGAACAATAATATATAATAGTATAGTCGTGTCGGCCAATGGCTAAATAGCCAAATAGTCTCAACTAATATCTGGGAAGGCTCGCGCTACGCTAGGTAGCATGTTCAATGACTAGATACAGTAACCAGTCTTCTGAACACGGCGCGTAACGATAGGAGGTTCCTCCCTCAAGAGCCCAGACCACCGATAATTCGGACCCTGTTCCCGATGCTGATGGGCTACATTTCCCGAATAAATATGTTTTCTTTCTTCCTGTATTTTTGTTTAAGGTGAAACCGTCATACAAACCTCCAAGTTCATAAAGGTCTAGGAATGACTTTGGCCTTGAAAAAGTCGTTCCTCGACCTTTATGTACTTGGAGGGTTGTATTAATGATTTTGATGATTATAATTCTATAACTACATACGTCTTACAGTCGCGAACAATATTTTAATCAACATACAACCTAGCACTGGCCTGCAAATTGCAAAAAAGCGCAAGAAATTTGAATTTCGCGGGCTACCCTGGAGCATCCACCTTAAATGTAAAACGGATGCAGATGATGTGTGATAGTGCCGTCTCTTTTCACCAGCTGAGCTTGTACAAGTTCCATAGAATGGGGGATGAGCCACTAACCGAGCACAAATCTTAGTTGTTTGCTCAAATTTTATGGTAACAGAAATCCAAATCACAATAAGAAAGATCAATCTCTCAAGAAAAATCAATCCAAATAAGAAAGAAAGAAAGAAAAAGTATTTATTAAACTCACACAGGACATAATAGAAACAAAAATATAGAATTAGGTATGACAAAATTGCAAATGGAAATGTCTTAAGTTAAAAAATCCAATAACACCTTGCTCAGCACGAAAATCGTACCCAGGACACCGCATAGGTGCAACTAGACAAACATAGAAGATAAATAAAAAATAATCACCAAAAAAGTTTCCCTATCCTTGAGATTACGTACGACCCCAAAACAAGGCTCAATTAATTATTCCAAACATGTTACTGTGAAGTCTAGACCAATTACCGTGGATGCAATTATAAGTGTATCCATCGTTAATATCAAAAATATCTCAACAGACACGCGAAATTATTTTATACGACGTACTTTGAATTCATTAGTTGGTACTAACAGGGATACGACTGAGTAGACAAAAGAGCTAAGGTTGATGAAAGATGACGTTGATGAAGGAAATTCGTAATACATTTGAAAAAACCACCTGCTCGATAGCGGAAATTTTGAAATGTATATTTTGTAAATTGTGAAAAGCTCAGGAAAAAATTAAGGCAGCAGCTTTCCGCAGCAGAAATAAGAACAGCCCCAGTGGTCGTTCTCCAAGGTAAGCAATCCTTGCCTAGGTCAGTCCATGGATGGGTGACTATCATTATGCTGAGTTTCCTTCGTACTTCGGAAAGCACGTTAAGCTGTTGATCCCGGGTGTACTATGCCATATCGAATCCAAATAATCGAATGGGACCCGGCTGTCATTTGTAGATCTTTGACAGTCGTTACGGGTAGTCAATATCCCGAAAATTTGACTGAATTAGGTATTTTGAACTATTGAGTTTACTAAGAAAGAAGCCATGTATTCATGAAGAGAAACTGAATGTATTACATACATGTGTTTATTTATTTTTGAAACACGTACAGTCGTGGGTGGTATTTTCCGCTTGATCAGTAATTTTTTTTTTGGCTTAAATCATGCGGAGGCGCCGAGCCACGCTCCCTTGTTTAGGCCTATTAGGAAAGCGTCAACTTTGGTGCAAAAATAATAATAACTCTCGTTTGGCGTACGTCGTCAGTGCGCTCGGCCGATCGGAATCTTTTCACTCATTATTTCTACACAAATAGTCAACGGGGCGGGGTTAGAGAGCGTTTCTATGACGTAAGTGCAAGCAAAAATTAGCTTAGTGGTAATCAGGCGGGAGTGTCCTCGATAGTACATTGGAAAAGGAAAATAAACACGGGAAGATAAGAAACAAGAATACATTTCTATTTTATTTATTGTGTGAAAGCTTTATATGATTCGTTTGAGTTCAACAAAAGGCACAAAACACACACAGTCAGTTATCTTTCTTATCTTGAAG
Organism: Xestia rhomboidea; assembly: GCA_963853795.1. NCBI lineage: Eukaryota > Metazoa > Arthropoda > Insecta > Lepidoptera > Noctuidae > Xestia > Xestia rhomboidea. The sequence goes on along the minus strand of OY970782.1, from coordinate 11,925,249 downwards.
TGTTAGATCATGGACGATGTTAAAGAATAAAATGAATGCTCAAGTGATTTGCGCATTCTGAAACGACCAAAAATACTCGTGATGTTTGCATGGAAGACTTGACTGACTGATAAATTGTTTTAAAATACATTTTTATTTTGTTATTCATATTTGTACGCTTCACAGCAAAACATAGAGAATCTAAGTTCTACACTGTAACATCTCACACACCGTGTAACTACTTAGGTTTCAAAATAAAAGTTTCCTAATCTTATAAAAATACTTGGCCAAGTGCGAGTTGAACTCGCGCACCAAGGGTTCAGCATATAAACATTTAGGTATTTTGTTTTTAAACTACATATTTACGGTTTTCAGTTTTTTCCTGTAGATACGTCGTTCGGGGAGGCTACTTTCGTGCACCCCACATCCAGCCCGAACACCTCCCAGTTCTTCTATGCAGACAACCTTGCTCTTACCTCCCAAACCTCCACCTTCAAGGAGGTCGAAGCCTACTTGTCAGACGCTTGATGACTTGAGCGTGTCCCGTATGGAGTCGCTCAGCCTATGGAAAGTTAGTGGATACTGCTCTGAATGAAACGTGCCGATCATCACTGGTTGTTTCAAACCGACCCCGGTACAGATGCTGTATCCACTAGCAGGCATAGCGTCACAAGAAGTTCACAGAGCGGTGGCATGCTCTAGTGAAAGAAACAAAATGATTTGCAACGCACAACACCTTTTATATGTACAAAAAACATATTTGTGCAGCAAAGTCCTTTACTCCTTACTCCTTTTGTACTTAAACTTGGATTTTACAAACTTTACAAAACTAACATCTACACACACTTCTAAAAAACAGCCAATGGGGTGGGCGACTGGTGGAACTAATGGCGCTAGCATCGCATGAACCAAACATCGTCATTGGTTGAAAATCTGTCAATATCATTTTATATTTCAAAATAGTTTGACCTCATTGGTCAGAATGGGTCTTAGCTATGGACGCGCCATCTACAATCAGCTTTAATTAGCCTTCCGCATTACAACTTCACCTTTACATTCGACGCACAAATTTGCCTGTACATTTCAAGCGTAACTTTGGCCGCGCATCCTCCAGTTTCTATCGTTTACGTCTCATTACGAGCACTGCACTGGATAAAGGCAAGCGGACTATTTTAATTGTTCCTTCATGCCCCATTAGCACCCGGATCGGTTCGGAACTCCAGAATGACCGCTCTACCCCGAATAGTGGGAAATTACGGTAATGTTGAGTTTAATTATTAATTTGGGAGGTGGGTTGTTAGATGAAAAGTGGATGAAGGGGAACTAGCTTGTTATGGTACTGCAGTAGAAGAAAATATAGTTGGGTTGAGCCCCCGAATCGATACCGAAATACGCACGCTACACAATTTCACCGTTCGCCCCGCGTCGGTCCTACAAACTTTAGTTCACCCATGAACTGTTATTTGACACAATACTCTTCCTCATTTAGGGGTTCCATGTGATTGGGGTGAGCCTATTGCCCTCACAAATCAAGACTCCGTGGCTGCTACTGAGAAGTTTCTAAAGGAAAAACCCATTAACATGACTACTGACCATGAGGTCTTCCCTCATGCTCTGTCTGGCCTCATGCTCAACACTCGGGCTTGCGATGCAGTCAAAAACAATAATGGTTTCAGAAAAATTCTGGAATTTGGTTCATAAATAAAATATTCACCACATGGGTCTGATCCAGGCGGTTGGTAGATGTCACATTACGTCTTCAAAATGCCGGTTCTAGGAAATTTTCGAAAATCTGTGAATGCAGATTTTTCTTTCTAAAAATAAAGGAGTGTTTCCTTTGAGTAAAATTTGCTATCTCCAGTATTTCGAGTACTTTCCCTCCAGGTGGCATTGAAAAATTCCACCCTGTGGTGTTAGTATATACTCTAATTTAAAGAAATCATCTATATATTCACAACTGATCGAGAACCATCATAAATACTACTAATATCCACTGTCACGACTGTTGCCACCCTGTAAGAACATGTAACCCCCCTCCCGCTACACATAATTAGACATGTCATTACACTGCCACTAACGTCAACACCGTGTCACAATACATGGCGAACGTCATGTTTTGTCTCATATTATGGAAATTGGTGGGTAATGACTAGGAATCACGGTGTTTGGCAGGGAGGTATAATCGCATTGTGAAAACGTATATTTGCCTATTTGTATTGACGTAACTCTGACATTTTATGTATGTCATTTTAATATTGGCATAGCTGAAATTTTATTGTATGTAATTTTAATATTAATATAGCTGCCTAATTTTAAGGTATGTAAATTTTGTATTTATGTATCTAACATTTTGTATATGCAATTTTAATATTGATATAACTGTCATTTTATGTATGCAATTTTAATATAGCTGACATTAATAAGTAATGTCATTTAATCATTTTTATTTGATGATTTTAATAATTTAGTGAACAACTAGGTGGACCGATGACCTGATGAAGGTTGCGGGAATCCACTGGATGCGAAACGCACGGGACCGGTCAATGTGGCGACACTTGAAGGAGGCCTATGTCTAGCAGAGGACGTCTTGCGGCTGAAATGATAATGATGTTGATCTTGTGATCGCAATCACGACTGCTGAGCATGACATGCAACGCACACTATGTAGGCAAGCATATTATAAGTTGGGGGATTACATTGATGATAAAAATGCTTGGCTACATGCTGGTCCTGCTCCACAACCGTAGTTACAAACTAATTTATTGCACTGGTCGGGCATTATTTGAGTCTATCGACACGCAAAGAAGAAGAAGAAGAAGAATTGATTCCCATGTTAATGTATTGTGGAAGCTGCAGAAGATTGTAAAAATATACCTATTTGCATTGTATAGATTCCAGTTTTTAGTATTATATAATTGCATAGCACATGTGTGAGTACTTTGTACTGTTCAGCCACCACTTACATTTAGTTATCTTTCATTGACTTGAATATGCCTTGGTGGCTATGAGAGAATGTCATGCTCACTCAAATGTCTCGCTGATGGTGGCGGGTGTGTCGGGTCATTTGGTTCCCTTAAATATGGTCGAGTTGAATGGCGCCGATACATGCGTCATGTTTGTGAACGGGCGCTGTCAGTTGGGACTGGTCATCTCTTGGCTGCCACGGTTCGTTTATTATTATTACTTTATTTTTTTAATTTTTGATTTATTATTTTACTCTGGACGCTCTTAATTTGCACGTCTTTCTACATCGTTCTCACACATATGTATAATCTCAACATGAATGATGTAACCAAGATTTTGTAACAATATTTTGATTTAAAAGAGTGTCCATGGAGTTTCTTGCCCGTTCTTCTCCATAGAGATCTACGTTAGGGAATGGGCAACTACAGTACTTTCTCAAGTTATTATGCCTTGTGACTGTGACTGTAGCTTTGCTTTTATTGTATTTTCGACTTTCAAAAGTGCCGTAATGGTCTAATTGAAATAAATTATTTGAGTTTGAGTTTTGAGTTTGAAGTCCTTGGTTCGATTCCCGGGTCGGGAAAAGTGTCATTAGGTTTTTTCACAGGGAATTTATCAGTAGTCTGGATTTGTGCCCAGTTGATGGCAATAGGCTCGCCCCCTATTCTATCGAACTTAAACGTAATTGGCGAAATGCGGGTGTACCACTGTCATACCCTTCGGAGATTACAGGCGTGATGTTATATTTGCCAAAAACTAAATCTCAGCCTGACAGAGAGAGGGGAAGCCTGTGTCCCAGCAGTGGGAACATTACAGACTGGTAACTAAACACCGCACACACAACTGAACACACGTAACTTATCCCCGATCTGACAGCTACATAATTAAACACGCCATTATGACGTCACGAACGTCAGCAGCGTCTCAGTGACGTCACATTATCGTGTGTCCGCTAATTAATCACTTGGTTAATTGACGTTATATTGTGATGCTTTGTGGAGGGACAGATGTAGGTAATCATGTTTTTATTAGGGTATTAGTTGCATAATTTAGATTTGAGAAGCTCGTTGCATATCGAGTTTCCTCCGTGCCTCGGAAAGCACGTTAAGTTGGTCTTGGCTGTCATTTGTCGAGCTTTGATAGTTGTTACAGGTAAGCCCGAAAGTCTGAAAATCAGTCTAACCAAGAGGGTATCGTATTACCCAGTACTAAGAGAACTACCAGTACTGGAGGTCAGATAGTCAGTCGCACTATGTAAACTTATAACGTATTCAGCTATATCTGGAAACGGCTAGGCAGATGATGTATCTCTAATTTAGATTTAGGCATAGGCTAAAGAAGGTAAGAGGCTCGTGGCAATGCCATAACATTCGTACGGATCGATCTTTCAAAGTTAAGCAGTGCTTGCCAAGGTCGCTCAGTAGATGGGTGACCATTAATTTTATCCGCCCATGTTTCGCTAAGCTATCGTTCCAAAAAGACGATCATTACAGTTAATCAGTGGCCCGAATGTTTGACCAACCAATCTTACCAAAACGGATCGTGTTACAATCAAACCAATATCAATCAATGATTACCCACTTAAAACAATAAATTAGAACAGAAATCACAGCATCAGAACACTGAACCAACATGGCGTCCGCCCCAATATTGTGACAGCCTGTTGTCATTCGTGACGTAGTAATGACTTGCTAAATTATGTGCATTCTGTATGAACCGCCGGTGACAGGGTTAGAAACTTACTTTTGTTATATCGGAGGTTGTATTCTCGTGCATTCTATAATATGAAACTGTTTTACCCTGAAGGAGAACCCTTTTTTTTTGGATGGGAACTCATCAAATGACTCTGATGAAGGAAGTGTCAGACTTTTACTTACTAAAACTCATCCATGTTCCTTCATCGCCCTTTGTGTTCCGGGGCCACGGTATCTCTTTCGAACAGTCCCGCAGCCCCGCCAGGCATCGGCTCTTGCGGACCCCTTCCATTTGCTGACTCTGTTTGAGGCGCGCGTGGAACACGAACACGCCGTCGACACGGCCTGTCGTCATGACGGACGGACGGCGAGCTAGCCCATAGCTCACCGTCCACAGGCCCGCGCCTACGGTGGCCCCAGAAGCCCGGTGCATCTCCCGCAGCGGCAGGGACGTGAGAGGTTCTCTCCCTCTCACGTTCCGCCACCTCCTTCACTAGCATGACTGCTTCGCAGAAGGAGCTGACGGCCTCCCATTTCGTCACGCTCCTTCACATTGTGAGAATCGCCGCTACGAGGTCACGGCGGTGCTCCGCCCACACGGGGCAGACCGCCACCGTGTCCTTCAGTCGATCCTCACAATGTGAAGGAGAACTCTTGAGTTAGTTAAACAGTTTCTTCTTAGAGGTAGTCAGCCTCAAAAGTCAAGTGGTCGCAAGCGCTTTTGTTGAACATGGTGTCCTAGGTTCGAGGATCTTGGGCCTTTTCAGTGGGGGATAAAGAACTTAACACCATGTTCTCTATGTATCTACCTTTATATTCAAAACTGCACTTTGGGTACGGTCTTCTCTCCCTCTTTAAGAGAGGCTATGGGAATATTATAGACAGATTATGCCTATTCCATGAGGTTTAACAACCTCATTTTCCCCATATATTCTTTATTCACATCTCAGATTTATCATACTATTTTTAACCTTTACGCTATAGCACGTGGGAGCTTCTAATTATATGTAAATGAATACATTTATAACTAAAAAAACCGGTCAGTGTAGCTATTAATATGTAAAGCTCATTCATTCATACAAATTGTAACAAATCGTATGGTGTCTTTGTTTTAATGTTGAATATTATTTTATGTCATTGAATAATGTAAGTTGAATATGTTTTGCTTTTGAGAAGTTCGTGGCCATATATTAACAGCCACACTGGTTCATTTGCAGGTTAAGCTGCGCTTGACAAAGTCAGTTCGTGGATGGGTGACAATCTATTACATACCGAGTTTCCACCATACCTCGGAAAGCACGTTAATCCGTTGGTACCGGCTGTCACTTGTAGATCTTTGACAGTCGTTACAGGTAGTCAGTGGCCCGAAAGTCTGACAACCAGTCTTACCAAGGGGTATCGTATTACCCAGTACTAACTGGGTTGTGGAGACAGATAGGCAGTCGCCCCATGTAAAATACTGGTATTCAGCTGCATCTGGTTAGACTGGAAGCCGACCCCAACATAGATGAGAAAAAGCTAGGCAGATGATGATTTGGTGATCCATTAAATTCACGCCATTTTCAAGATTCAGAATGTGTGAACCAACGTCTATAATAATAAAGCAGGACGGATAGACTTTAGAAAAGGATAACGAGAGTTTTAAAATGTAATACCTACCTTGCAAACTATACCGAATACCACCTAATTTAGGTGCCGTTTCGTTTTAAGGGTAAGTAGAGATGTAGGGTGATACTGGAAGTGGCTTAAACGATTATTAGTTAGTAGCTGGTCAAGGAGTCTTATTACTAGACATATTCGTAGATTGTGAAAATTTTAATTTAGTGATTTATGTTCTGATCAGACTGTGTGTTCTCCCTGGTGGAGTACAGGCTTCCTCTCTATGAGAGGGAATGAGGTGTAATCTACCACGTGGGCCCGGATTGATAGATGTCAAAAGTCTTCAAAGTTTTGTTTCTAGGACATGACGATTTTCTCACAATGTTTTCGTTCACCTTTTTGAGAGCAGTAGTGATGAAATAAATTACATTAATGCGCCTACCTGGGTTCAGACCCTCATTGATCTAGTGGTCGCAAGCTCGACTACTGAGCATGAGGTCCTGGGTTCGATTCTCAGCTCGGGCAAAGTGTTATTGGGTTTTTCCATCGGGCATTTCTCAGTAGCAGCCATCGAGTCTGAACATGTACCCGGTTGATGGCAATAGGATCGCCCCCTACTACATGGGACTTATACATAACTGGCGGAATGTGGGTGTACTATTAGGTAAGTACATCTCTGCCTAACCCGTCGGGGAGTACAGGCGTGATGTTATGTATGTATGTTGCCATCACAACTATTGCTTTCTTTACTAGATATTATGGATACAAAAGCAAAACTTATATTGTCACTTACGGGATATCTTCCGTGATTATTATTTTTAAAAAAGCGGGAGCTCAAAACAAATAATAATCACGGAAGATATCCCGTAAGTGACAATATAAGTTTAGTTTTAAACCGTGAAAGCTTAAAACGGTGGTGTCGATTCTGTTGTGCACAAACTAAACTTCATTTAGGCTATTGCTATCTCTTACTAAAAGGCAGTGCGAGAAAAGGACGGCTATAGCTATGAACTAAGTTCGAGATGTCAAACTAGTTTATGCCTTGCGCTTCACCGTGTTTTTAGTCGACATGTTTTTACGTGCATCCTTCATTTGTATGGAAATATTAGTTCAAATTAAATTTGACAGCTCTAAATTACGTCCGTCTCTTTCTCGTTTTATTAGAGAGAAAAATATAGCAATAGCCTAAATTAAGTTTAGCTTGTGCACAACAGAATCGACACCAGTGTTTGATATAAAAGCACTTCCACAAAAGGAACCTCTTCGTTGAGGTCCAATATTACATTTCTCCACTCGAGGCCGGTCAGGTGGCGACCACCATTCCTTGAATTTAAACCGTGTGAGGCCATGTTGATCGTTCATTTCCAACCAAATGGCCTTTGGGATCATCCATCCATTTTAAAGGCCATAATGAGGTCGGTTCGTGGTCGATTTGAGGGTGTATGATGTATGGAGGTCCTGTTATTGTGTTTGAGGTGAGAAATGGGGGAAATTGAAGTTATATTCATAGGACTGTAGATTATAGAGAAACTCGCGCCTGTAATCCTTGAAGGGTTAGGTAGAGGTGGACTTAATTATAGTACAGCCACATTTGGCCATGTTATGTTTAAGTTTAATGTTAAGGGGGTGGTATCTGCTAACGTGAGGTTTTCTCCATGTAACTCCTCTTTGATGAGTGAATTTAAATGTGCAAAAAAAATATGCTGATTATTAGACTCTAAACTTTAATTGGTACAATTGAAATAATTCTAACTTATTATTACTATATGAAAAAAATATTCAAAGTAAAGTATTTTTTCTTTGAAATTTCGTAACTACTCCTAAACGGCATTATGTTTTAGTATTATTTTTTTACACAAATATTTGTAACTTTTTTTTTCACAAAGTGTACAATTGGCATTTTGATCTAATTATTTATTAGGCTACAATTAAATAAAAACCACTCATTTCGCGCTATTCGGCCCGCAGTGACTAACGTAACAACCACTTTGTAGTGCAAGCTGATTAGAACTTTATTTTAACAGTATTTGAAGTTTGAACCACCACAAATAGAGTTGCTAATTTAGCAGATCATACCCCAGCCTTAAAGAGGGCGAGCTTATTGCCTTGCCATCAACTCGGCATAAAACAAGGCTTGGTGACTGCTTCTGTGAGTTTAGTGGCCAAAAGACCCAATAACACATTGCCCGACCCGGGAATCAAACCCAGGATGCCCCCTTATGCTTAGCAGTCGCGCTGACGACTAGTGGCGGTACTTTCATACAAAAAAAGTAGATAGAAGATAACCATTGGTATCCAAGAGACGAGGATCCAGCACAAAACCCTGCGGACCCGAGCCCATTGCACCCATTGTGCCCATTCCTTTTAAGCAACTAAGAAGCTGGTGAAAGGAACTCACTCGAATACAAGCGGAGCAATGGTGGACCTCGGCACCAGGGTGTAGGCAATCCAAGGAAGCTGGACAGCTTGGACACAAAGCTGTCCAGTCGCCTTCTGCGCCTGGACAGAGATAGCTAGCCTACGGCTGGTGGCGGGGACCATCACTGGACACTGTTCACTGAATAAACACTTTCACACCCTAGGAATCACTGACAGTCCCCTGTGCAGAGCATGCATGGAGGTGAAGGAAACGGTGGTGCATGTGCTCGTTGAGTACACAGGCGTTACCAAGATTCGCGAGGAGACCCTGAGAAGACCGGGAAGTTTGATCTGCTTCTGGAGGGAGGTGGGCTGGTTGGAGTAATCGGCCACCATGGCTCACGCACAAAGGTCCGCTTTAAGAACTAAGTGGGGAAACCTAAACCCCATGATAGATAACTATTGGTATCTGAATGCACATTGCAAAGGCTGATCAGTAATGCTAGACTATGGTTTGGACTGCCTCGTGGGGCTAGTGGTCACAAACGCTTTATGATAACGCACTGCGTGTTTGCGATTTCCGGTCTTTATAAATTCAAGTTTCCTCAAAATTATCACGACTAGCCTTTAACTATGTTGGAGTCGGCCTCCAGTCTATCCAAATGCAGCTAAATACCAGTATTTTACATGGAGCGAGTGCGTATCTGACCTCCACAACCCAGGTAGTACGATACCCCTTTGGTAGGACTTGGTTGTCAGACTTTCAAGCCATCTGACTACCTGTAACGACTGTCAAAGATTTACAAATGACAGCCGGAACCAACGGAACCCGGTTTTCACAAGATGATGTCCAAAATTAACATACAAAGTACTACTTATATAAAAATATACAACAACCTCAAACTTTAAAAGCCTTGCCCTTAACCTCGGGCGATCACGATTCTCCACATTTAACTAAAAACTCGAGTCGTAAGCAAAACTTTAATATATCAATGGAAAGTGTTACACAGTTTTTAACGACATGAGTTATTATGCCCACTGCTGGGCGGATGGCGTGGGCCGGGGTCAGTGGTCAAGTGTGGCCTAAGTTAGAAGAGGCCTAAGGTTTTTCTTTTAAAGTGGTCACTAGATTATTGTAAGTTCGTTTTTCGGTGAGTGATTAACGCTTGCCACGTTGGTCTGTGGATGGGTGACTGACCATTACATTCCGAGTTTTCCTCGTGCCTCGGAAAGCACGTTAATCAGTTGGTCTAGCTATCATTTGCAGATACACACGACACGAATACACGGAAAAAACGAGCAACTTCCTTATGTTGGAATTCTTCTTAACGCAGGTTAAAGAAGAATTAATCACAGTGAGTATCTCCTGAACTCTAAAGACTCATTTACGCGGTGCGTTGCGCGGCGCAGGCGACAATCAAATCAAACACGGAGCGTGTATGAGCGCGTTTATGGATAAGCGATTTGAAGCGAGTTTGCTTGAAATGTAGCGTTACTTGCGGCAGAGCCCGCAGTGGCGCATGCAGCGTTGTGGTCAGCCAGTTCGTTGAATACTTCGTTCACGGAGAGGTGGCGTGTATGTGAGGTGATACCCGGGACGGAGCACGTGGCGTTATACAGACTTCTAATAAAACCCGGCAGTTTTCTATTCATCGCTTGGCCCATCAGACTAGAGCTAAAGTAGCGGTGGCCCAATAATGGCGGCTCCGACGTACGAATGAGTCGTGGGTTCGAACCCAGGTATGGGCTTTACTTTGTGTAATTTATTTCATCACCACTGCACTCAAAAACGGTGAAGGAAAACGTCGTGAGGAAACCGGCATGTCCTAGAATAAAAAAATCGAAGACACGTGACATCTACCAACCCGCACTGGGCCCTGCGTGGTCCAATATAGCCCAATCCCTTGAGAGAAGGCCGTGTGTCCCAGCAGTGGGAACGATATAGGCTGATTATGCTTATGCCACCCAGATATTGGTCGCCCCAGGCCAAACCGTCTTACATAGACCTTACTTCAGTATTGATCACCGCATAGTCGCTCATAACTTGCAACACAAATAAATTATTGACTTAGGACCATGTAGGTGTTATTAAGTTACTAATAAGTAAGCAATTGCTTAACTTCAACTTAATTATGACTTGACGATGGACAGATAAGTCAGTGAGGGTGTGGTTGGACTGTCCGTCCGGCTTTCTGCTTACTGTTTTGGAGTGAAAGCGAGATATATTTTTTACTTCAGTTGCTTCGTTAATTAGGTAATAGACAGGCCGTTCATAATACAAGAGTAGTTTGAATTAGGCTAAAGATTTTGCGTGGCAATATGGTAGAAGCGTGGGATATTGCCTTTCCATGATAACTCACAAAACTCATCATCACCTGCCTAGCCTTTTCCCAACTATGTTGGGGTCGGCTTCCAGTCTAACCGGATGCAGCTAAATACCAGTAGTTTACATGGAGCGACTACTTATCTGACCTCCACAACTCAGTTAGTACTGGGTAATACAATACCCATTGGTAAGACTGGTTGTCAGACTTTCGGCCCGCTGATTTCCTGTAACGACTGTCAAAGATCTACAAATGATAGCCGGGACCAAACGGCTTAACGTGCTTTCTGAGGCACGGAGGAAACTAACTTGGTATGTGAAGGATGGTCACCCATCCACATTATAGCCAGATATCTTACAAAACTAAATAATGATAAATGCAGGTATCGTTTTTCACAGTTGAAATAATGTTGAGAAGCACCATTTATTTTGTTTGTACACCAATTCAGGACTTCAAAAGGCTTTAAGGCTTCCTGTTTTAACTGTAACTAGTAGACTGGATCTTTGAGGAAATACAGTCATGTTTTGTTTGTATTAATATTTTATTTTAGGTAGGTGTGTAGGTATTATTTTTGCAATCCTCCTATTTTCAACTTTCACCGTTCTATTTTGTCATCTGCTTGTTTTACAGCCATATTATTCATACAACTGTTTTACGTTAATAACTTAACTGTTCTATCATTTTACGAGTATATTAATGTTAATAACACAATGGAATTCAGTTTCTTTTTAATTGTTAATCTTGTTATTTATTTAAACCCATAGAAATTCAAGTCATCTACTATAAAAACTTCTAAAACCAATAAAAATACAAAAGTATAATACACGATGCCATTAAAATTGATTGATTGTCGTATTGTATGGTTAATGATGTCACAATGCAGAAAAGGTGACAGAAGTACCACTGCATGCAACTCGTGAAATCTAGGTACCACCGAGTTCACTGATACGACGGTCACTGACGGTCAGCCACTTTCACCCTCATGCCCTAAGTAATAAGGTTGAAAAGTGGTCTGTGAATTTATTTGTTGTACGTAAAAATTATTGCTGTGAAACGACTTTTTTTTGGGGTGAAAAATCACGTTTTACGGTAAAACTCAATGTAACTCAAAACAGTGCTTATAGTATTTAATAGTAAACGGGTTATGGAAGTATTACAGTAAAGTAAACCTTAAAAACTAGTATTTGAAAAAAACTTGTGAAAAAGTTGGAACTTTGAGGTATGGTCTAGACTAGAACAAAAAAAATATCGCAATGACGGGGAGAACAAGTGCCTATCGGCTTCGTTAATGGTCTTAGACCTACCGCTAATCTATATAATGTTTAAATTCAATAAACTGGTATACAAAGCTACACGCGAAAATGCTTTTGGACATATTGGCATACAGGCTCGCCTGTCGGTGAAAAGTGATAATACTGCATCACCCCTGAATCATCAGAAGGTTTGAAGATCAAAATGTCTATATCTAATTGCGACTTCTATCATTTTATTTACATGACATGAGCTGAAATTGGATTTATGAAAAAGGGTTTAATAGTGTTAACACTTAAGCACATTAAGTGGACCTTGGGCAGTCATCCGTCTCAAATTTACTGGCTGACTCCTATTTTGTAACTTGGTGGATTACAACCAACAGTCTCACATAGAGAGAAGACATGGGCCACATGGACCATGGCCAAATTTTCTTGCCTACACGAAAAGAGAAGAAATACAAGTAAGCAAACCAATCAGAGTAGGACTTCTTAATTTTCTATAGAGTGGTCGTTCTTTTAATGGTATTTTTAAGCGAATTTTAATATTAATAGTGACTTTTTAAATACAATGACTTGTAATCGGCACACGTAAGTATTAAGTTTTATGTATTGTTACTTTATATTGATTATAAAAATATTTTAGCATATTCGTGAATGAAGTTGATTCTTTTAGCATTGGTATTTTTAGTTTGGAAAACAATTTGATATTATAATTCAGTATTAAATACATATTTATGTTATTTAAAATGTTAATTTGACGATTGAATTAGTTTTTCATATATCTTGGGGTCATTAAAATTGGAGGAATTAGTAGCATGATTTATTTTGAAAAAACTTGCTATTAAAATTATTTTTGGCAGATTCATTGATTCTTATGTGATCGCTATAGTACAGATACCATCACTTTTGTTTGTAGCCTGGCTAAAACATCTTTATTGTGGGTTCAAACTTTCAAAGTCATCATTATTGATCTCTATTAGAAATAGTATTGAAATAATGATGTTACTAGTTATTACTATGTCTATAATTGTTATCGTGTAGTTGTCCCTCTGTTTGTAAATAGTATGTATTATTAACTTCTTAAAATTGAATGTTGCTGTGCCCTATCAGGGTCCATAATTGTTCTTAGCTGTAAGCCATTTGTAACATCTTTTTAAACTTATGGTATGCAAAATAAAATGAATATGAATATGAAATATTATCATCATTTGCCTAGCAATTTCTTAACTATGTTAGGGTCGTTTTTCAGCCTAACGGGATGCAGCTGAATACCAGCATTTTACACGGAACGGCATCCTTTCTGACCTCCACAACCCAGTTACTGGGTAACCTTTTTAAGACTAGTTGCCCGACTTTCTGACTACAAGTAACGACTGTCAAAGATTTACAAATGACACCCGCTACCAACGGCTTATGGGACTGACAACACCTAATTGATGTTTTTTAAGCAGTTTTTTAAGAAAAACTATTTGTTCTGGCATATCAAAAAAAAAGTTAATATTCATCATATTTCAAAGACCGTGGACGGACTCGATACATATTTGGACGAAATCGGCTCGATAGAAAATAATTGCAAAGAGTGGTCTTAAAATCATCATTAAGTAAACGGTTCTATGTCTTTATTTATTTGACGTAAGGGTATCTGCAATTAAAAACACGAAACCGCCAACGAGTCATATTTCACAAATAATCCACACTTTTCTTTTATTTCAATACCTATTTATGAATTATTTTCTCCTAAAACCTGGCTGCCTAGTAACTCTTTCGCTCTCGTTTACTCCGATACAAATAGACAGTATACGCGCATTTTGGTGTTGACATCCCCATAACACGCTTTTCGAGGCACGGGGGGAAATCGCTGTCTATTGATGGTTGCCTAACCACTGACCAACTTCGGTCTTGCTTTACCTTTAAAATCGACGTGTGGCTATTATTATGTAGCACACAAGCCCAGACAGGGTTCATAGTGTGTTCAAGGTTTTCATACTCAGTCTATAGACCCCTGTCACCTTAACAAGCGTGACGGTTATGCAAATGTGACATAAAAACAAAATGTCTAGACACACACATGCATAGATCACCTGCCTCGCCCACAACTGCGCCTACGCTCCTAATTTTATTACTATTAACCGCTGACCCAAGCTAACGAATGTGTCAAAAGATATATTTATGTACTTGACTGTGACCATATACTTAATGGCCGTTTTTGATGTCAATATGGCAGCACACTTTTTATAAACAATTAACTTTTATGTAAGTGATCAACTAAGCCTATTACAGTCCACAGTTGGAGATAGGCCTCTCCCAATACTGCGCCAAAACATCATCATCATTCACAGCTTGACTTCATCATTTGACTTTTACTGCTGGGTATAGGCCTCTCTATTTGTGCCAATTTCCACATTCCTTTTCAAGGTTCCGTACCTCAAAAGGAAAAAACGGAACCCTTATAAGATCACTTTCTTGTCCGTCTGTCTTTTCGTCTGTCACTACCGATTTTCTCAGGAACGGGTGGACCTAGCACGTTGAAATTTATACCATATACTGAGGTTTATAGTCCCTATTAGGTGTATGAAAATCAAGGTCCTGAGTCAACACGATAAAAAGATATGGAGAAATTTAGATTTTCGCGTAAACTTATAAGTACCAAAATTTACTTTAATTTTCAAAATTTTTATTTTTCGGACTTTTCCCTTTACTTGCACCTTGCTTTTAACCAAAATTGAAATTCTAGGTCAACCGGAAGAACCCTATAGGTTTTGGGTCGAAAATCTATAAGGCAGTTCCCGTTAACATAGAATCACAAAATTTGGCAAAAAGCAAGGTCTTACAGCACATGTAAAGGGAAAATTCTGAAAACCGTAAATATGTAGTTTAATAAAAAGAAAGCGATTTTACTATTACAAACTTATTATTTGCGGTTGGAGCAATAGCCGTTTCTGGGGATCGAACAGCAAAGTTAAGTTTGTCATTTAAAAAGTTTGTACGGAACCCTCGGTGCGCGAGTCCGACTCGCTCTTGGCCGGTTTTTTTTATGCCAGCCTCATCCAGGTTTTACTCGCGATGGCAACAATGTCGCTGCCGGGCGACCAACTCTTCTCTTTCATTTTTTTGGAGTCCACTCGTTCACAGTATTTTTTTAACGTTTACTGATACTGTTAGCCTGCGTTATCCCACTGCTGGGCAAAGGCCCGTCCCCACGACTTTCAGTTATTTCGATCCAGGGCTAATGGGGACCGCTGGTCGTTGGTTTTGTCCAACTCGTCCCGCCATCTTCTACAAGGTCTGCCGCGACGCTTATCTTGCTGGTTTTTTGGCCTACAGCTCATTGGGCATGCGGCAGACGAGGCCAGTCAAAACTCAAACTCAAAGCATTTATTTCAATTAGACCATAACGGTACTTTTGAATGTCAAAAATACAAAAAAAAACAAAGCTACAGTCCCAGTCACAAGGCATAATAACTTGAGAAAGTACTGTAGTTGCCCGGTTTTACTAAGGCACTATAAGAAAATAATTCAATGAATTTATTGTTGAGCACAAACAGGATACAGTTTGTATTCAACCAAAGTAAGTCAGTTAGCTTTACACGAATATTATTTCAAAATGTTCCTAGAAAATATATAAAAAGTAACTTCTGAATCTGGCCACCCACAATATTTATTATTATATTTATAGATTTTTATTATACACATTTTGTCCATCCATCTGTCCCGCATTAGCTATAAAACATGAACATATAAACGTGTTGGACATGTGTGTCTGTTTGTGTGTTCTATCTGTTATGTGAAACATAACTTTATTTCATTATTTGGATTTTATTCGACCCGAATGGCACAGCGGTAGTGAGGCTGCCTTACGTTCTTAGGGTCCCGGGTTCGAATCCCGGTTGGAGTAAATGTTTGAGGGGTGAGCATGGACATTTGTTTCCAAGTCATGGATGTTTATATGTATAATAAGTATGTATTTACAAACAAAAAGTATATATGTAGTATATCAACTATCTGGTGTCCACGACACAAGCCTCGTTGCTTAGTGTGGCACTAGATGGCGCTGTGTTAACGTCCAGCGTTATTTATTATATTTTTTATTTATTTTATTTCCTGTGATATTTTGATTACAAGTTTTGTTTAAAAAATTTCAGTTGTTTTCCGGGAAAGCTGTGTTATACCAGTGATATTGAAGTACGAGGGTTCGAACCTAAGAACGCATTTTACTAATTCTTAATTATTGCACTGCCTCGTTGGTCTAGTGATCGCAAGCGTGACTACTGAGCACGTGGTCCTGGGTTCGATTCCCGGGTCGGGCAAAGTGTTATTGGGTTTTTCCATCAAGAATTTCTCAGTAGCAGCCACGGATTCTACATTTGTGCCCGGTTGATGACAATAGGCTCGCCCCCTATTACATGAGGCAAACATAACTGCGAAATGCGGGTGTACTATTAGGTACACCTCTGTCTAACACTTCGGAGATTACAGGCGTGATGTTATGTTATGTTGTAATAAAAATAAACGTGTTTTTTTCGGTATATTTTTAACTCCCATTTAGCCGGTTTTAATACTCTATTTACATAACGAAATACCATACCAAAGTGTCTAATTAAAATGAGTATTTAACGTTGTATTAGTAACAGATTCTAACCAAGGGAACTCAACCTATCACGATTCTGCAGGTTGTCTAATAAATATATAAGTTAACCAACTCAGTGCAAAGGTTGGTACTGACGAGTGATTTACCCACCTCGTTAGGTGAATAGCGTGATGATACTGTAGAGTTTTCTTACAATAAGGTGGATGCTCCAGAGTAGCCCGCGAAATTCAAATTTCAGCTCATAAAGGTACAGGAATTACTTTTTCAAGGTCAAAGCCATTGCTGCACCGTTATGAGCTTGGAGGGTTGTATTGATGATTTTGATGATTATAATTCTATAACTACATACGTGTTACATCCGCGAATCATACTTTTATCAACATACAACCTGACACTGACCTGCAAATTGCAAAAAACGTAAGAAAATTTGAATTTCGCGGGCTACCCCGGAACATCCACTGACTTCTCCCGCTCTGGCGGAGCAGGACGGAGTGTCAGACTTTTACTGACTAAAACCCATCCATGTTCCTTCATAAGGTGTCAAAAAAAAATTGCGAGTATTTCTTGTCTCGTTGGCGTTGGTGTAGTTGTCGCAAGAGCTACTTCTGTGCTTGAGGGCTTGGGTTCGATGCTCAGGTCGGGGAAGTGTTTTTAGGTTTTTCCATAAGGAATTTATTTATTTATTCATGGTGACGGTTGATGGCAATAAGCACGGCTTAAATATAACTGAAGTAATGTCGGTGGACAAAACTACATCTCTGTTCACCCCTGTATTAATACTATACGTCCTGATTTATTTATTAGCTGTGGCTTTGTCTTGTTTGTTATGTAGAATCACTGACTCCTAAGACACAGGCACATACACCTAGTTTAGGAGTCAGGGAATTAAAATTATTGTGTTCTAGTTATAAGCCTTAAGTCCTTGTACTATGACGGCTTTTGGTGAAATAAAGAATTTATTTATTTATCATTTATGTTACACTACGTTATTTCATTACATATAATTTCGAAAATCGTTTTTTTTTAACAAATGAGTTTGAAATAAACAAGGCTCGCTGTCTATATGAAACAAAGCATTTGCCTCCGGCGGTAAATTAAAATAAAAAATAATAATAGGTAAAAACTTTATACAGGGATAATGTAATGCAATTAAAATTCTAACACTAATCTGCCCGAAGCAAAGAAGTGAGGTAATTAAAAAAATCCACAATTATTAGTAGGTAAGTAAGTATTATAGGAAGTTTGTGAGACGATTCACGTATTTTCGAAGAACGTTCGCATTATAATGTCGAAATAAATCCGTCAAAATGCTTCGAATTTACTTACATTCTTGCCATTGACGGCTGATATAAGATTGAAGGAGACTAGGACTTGAATGTATTAGATTACGGCAATTGGTGTTTAATCTTCTGTAAAAAGAATCGATAGAAACCTTTGAAAAGGGTATCGAATACCTTTTTAACCGAAATCTATTTTTTACGCTTCTTTTTCCCTAAATTACCTATATTCGAAAGTAAAAACATCAATAAATTAAAACATTCCAAAGTAACCTCGAATTCTAAATCCAAAAACCTACAAAGCGATAAACAAAAAAGTTACAAAGCATTTAACGCTTCAAAAAGTACAAATTCAAAAAAAGAACTCGGTAGGTCAAGGACCAAACGACCGGTAGCCGGGAACAGGTTGTAAGCCGAAGGTTATCGAAGTTACCCGAAGCTGCCCGAATGGTTGCGACGCGTGCCTCGAACGTGGGACGAAGATAGCCGAGCGTTGACGTAAGAAACCGAACAGTAGGAGCGTGGGATTCTTATACCTTTGTCTATGGAGTACTTATTCATTTTATGGGGTACCATAAAGTTGAGAAAGGGGAACAAATGAGTGATAAGACATACGTTGTGTTTTGTTTGAGTTGTGTGTCTATTAATATTTCAATAGGTTAATAGGTCTCGCTCAGGGAATTTCCTTTGTGTAATTTATTTCATCACAACTGTTCATCACAACTAACTGGGATCTCAATTTCAAAGGACCTTTGTGAAGGTTAGCCATTCCAAAATGATGTCATCATCTGCCTAGCCTTTTCTCAACTATGTTGTGATCGGCTTCCAGTCTAACCGGATGCAGCTGAATACCAGTATTTTTCATGGAGCGACTGCCTATCTGACCTTTACAATCCAGTTTGTACTGGATAATACAATACCCCTTGGTAAGACTGGTTGTCAGACTTTCGGGCTACTGACTACCTGTAACGACTGTCAAAGCTTTACAATTTAAAACTGGGAACAACGGCTTAACGTGCTTTCCGAGGCACGGAGGAAACTTGGTATGTAATGGGTGGTCACCCATCCACTGACCAACCCAGGCCAGCGAGGCTTAACCTGAAGATTGACCCGAAGGGCTGTTTTTATTTATCCACGAACTCCTCAATTCCAAAATGATGTAAGGAACACAAATGATTTGCCTTTTATTTATTTTTCTTTCCAACACGACATGAAAACTGTCGCGAGACTGTCGCCACAAACATTAAATAACAAAGTTTATTATATTAATCTTTTAAACATCAGAATTAGTACTTATAGTCTTTTTAGCCAATACCGTGAGAAACCATTTGCACTAACATTTACCAAATGAACTCATACACTTCTGTTGAACCTTAAGCTATGGCGGCAAGGTTGGGATTTCGTTGTTTCTGAGTGTAAATAAGTTGGTAAAGGTTTTAAAAGAGCAGTTTTGAACGAGTACGATTTATAAACAGCATTGCAAACAAAATTAAAAATAAGATTTGTGCACATGTTTGTGTGGTTTAACAAAGTGAATAATGAATTATTAACATAACACCACGCCTGTAATCTCCAAGGGTTTGTGCAGGAGTCTACATAATAGTATATCCACATTTTGTCAGTTATTACATAAGTCCCATGTAATAGGGGTGAGCCTAATGCCATCAACCGGGCACAAAGATAAAAATGTATTAATTTTACTATTAGGTACACCTCTGTCTAACCTTTCGGCAATTACAGGCGTGGTGTTATCTTATGTTAAATATAGGAACAG
Source organism: Xestia rhomboidea (assembly GCA_963853795.1). Lineage (NCBI taxonomy): Eukaryota > Metazoa > Arthropoda > Insecta > Lepidoptera > Noctuidae > Xestia > Xestia rhomboidea. The sequence goes on along the minus strand of OY970782.1, from coordinate 11,905,439 downwards.
TCATTTTCAATGCTACAAACTAAAACAACATACATTAAAGCTTAGGTCACCACATTTTATAAATTACACGTTAATATTGTAATTAAAACTCGTAAAAGTAGGTACATAATATTAATTACTGCAACTCGTATTACTTTTAAAGGAAACTGGACGCTGGGCTAGTTTTATAAGAAAAATATAATTATAAAATTGTTCGTGTTTCCACCATGTCCATTTTTTATTTTCTAGGAAAAAAAGTGGGTGTCTACCTTTATAAAGGGTGTAAAACACCTCTTAACGAAGCCGAAAGACACTTGTTCTCCCCGTCATTGCGATCATGTTTTTGTTCTACACCATACCTGGGAACCTTCTAGTTACGGAGATATTGGGGGTCAAAGTTCCAACTTTTTGACAACTTTTTTTTTAAATACAAGTTTTTAATGTATGATTTTTACTTTAAACACCTCCACGACCCCCGTACTATTCAATCTATCCATTAGCACAATGTTTTGAGTGCGTTACATTGAGTTCTACCACAAAACATGATTTTTCACCCCAAAAAAAAAGTAGTTTCCCAGCAATAATTTTTGCGTAAAGTTACTTATTTTGATGTACAGAATGCTTGGTGGACGGCTTCGTGATGAGGTGGTTTACACCCTGTATAATGACTTTTTCTAGGTGCAAATCTAATAACAACACGCCTGTGATTTCCAAAGGGTTGGGCAGAAATTAAACTAATAGGTTGTTGTTGAAGTCCCATGTAATAGAGCCTAGAGGACGAGCCTAGGGCCATCAACCGGGCACAAATTCAGACTCTGTGACTACTAATTCCTGACGAAAAAACCCAATAACACCTTAACCGACCTGAGAATCGAATCCAGGACCTTATGCTCATCAGTCGCACTTGCGTATGCATGCTTATGGGTATTTTACATTAATATAAAAAAAAATATAATATGTCAGAACTGAAAGTAGAATAAACTTCAATAGACCAAATTAACAGTACAGGTGAAATGACCGATCCAAACCGTTCGCTATTAGTTTTTATATTAAGGGGACTACAGGAGCTAAACGCGAGTTTTTGTAAAAAAGCATATGATTCACTGCAATAAACTAAACCAGAAAAATATGTGATATTCTTCAGGATATATGCTATGATAGTGTTTTGAAAACATAATACAGCTAATTATACTCGATAAAACTTATCACGAATTTATCTCTAAAAAATTATCTCTAAATCATTCTGATTTTTTGGCAAATAATTCTACAAGCAACATTTAGCATGGTATTGTTTTATTTGTTTAGTCCAATCAATAGATTTTTTGAAAATCGCAAAAAAAACACTCATTTCGCACTATTCGGCCCGCAGTGACTGGCGTAACAACCACTTTGTAGTTCAAGCTGATTAGAACTTTATTCGAACAGAAGTTTTAACCACCACAAATAGAGTTGCTAATTTAGCTCCTGTAGTCGCCTTAATAACAAATTAACATTGTGCGTTTCAGTTCCGAAATATTATTTAAATTAAAATCTAAATTATTACCGTACCTAGGTTACGCAGTGCGTGCGTTCATCCAGCCAATGACTAAGTTATAAGATTAAGTTTTCACAAAATATGAAGGGACTCTTTTAAAATATTGTTTCAAAATCCTGGTTATATCAATAATGTTGATGTTACGCCTCTCACAGACCAGAAGCCTGTGTCCCAGTAATAGGAACATTATAGTCTCGAAAAACAGTTAAAAAAATACTTTAAAGTGAAGGAAAACAGTTGATAAAAACTTAAAAATAAAGGAAGTTGAAAGATACTTTCAACCTCAGTGAAGTTTCAATAGTGTGAGCGTTTTTTGAAAACCTGCAAAGCTATTTGATTTAGTTTACTTTTTCATTCCATAGCTATCTTTAAGTCGTTTGAAGAAAAAATGTGTCCACTCGACACAACGTAACATGGGACTAGCAGAGCTATTACGTATCTTTCTGATATCCAGTGACTATCAAGCTTCGGTTGTACACCGAACTTTGATGACAACCGTGAATGTCATAATATTGGTATTACGTATCACACTGAGTGGATATCACTTTACGGTGACTAACAGGGTCATACATAATACGAAACTAACCTTTTGTCCGTTAATTGATGGACACTGAGCCCAGTTACTATCATTTCGAGCTGTCAACAGAGATACGTAATAGCCCTACTGAGCAGAAAGATGTGTCCTGTGTCCTGTCTCCTGCAAACTTACTCTTTGCTCTTAGTGCGTTATGCAATCAACGGTGCGGCAGTAATTATCTAGGGGCTGGGTGGACTCATTAAATCTCATCTAATCGCACTTCATTATGAAGTACAACAAGTAATATACTGACCGTGTCAATTGGTAGGTTTACAATTATTTGTGACATTTTATAAGTAGAACATTGTTATAATATATCACCCGCGTAGTTCCCGTTCCCGTAAGAGTACGGGAATAAAATATAGCCTATGTTACTCAGTAAAGACGTGGCTTTCTAATGGTGAAAGAATTTTGAAATTGGCGCAGTAGTTTATGAAATTATTCATTACAAACATACACACACACACACACAAAAATACAAATCTTTCCTCTTTATAGTGTAGATAAATTCTATAACGTAACATCACGCCTGTAATCACCGAAGGATAAGCCAGAGGTGTGCCTTAGAACGTCCGAAGGTGTTAACGAAGGCGTGACGATTCCCATTAACTGGGCAAAAATCAAACTCCGGACTCATCATCAGCCTAGCCTTTCCCAAACTATGTTTGGGTCGGCTTTCTGTCCAACCAGATGGAGGTGAAAAACAGTATTTTACCTGGAGCGCCTATCTGACCTACACAACCCAGTTACTGCTGGATAATACGAGTAGTAAGACTGGGTGTCAGACTTTCGGGCTTTTACCAGTAACGACAGTCATCATCATCATCATCATCATCATCAGCCTCTTAATGTTCCCACTGCTGGGACACAGGCCTCCTCTCTATGAGAGGGAATGGGCTATAATCCACCTCGCGGGCCTAGTGCGGATTGGTAGATGTCACATGTCTTCGAATTTTTGGTTCTAGGACATGCCGGTTTCCTCACGATGTTCTCCTTCACCTTTTTGAGAGCAGTGGTGATGAAATAAATTACACAAAGTAATGCGCCTGTCTGGGTTCGAACCCACGACTTACTGTTCGTAAGTCGGGGCCGCCACCACTGGGCCACCGCTGCTCTCTGGGCCAACGACTTACAAAGATCTACAAATGACATGGAACTTGGTATATAATGATGGTCAATCATCCACGGAACGACCTCGCCAAGCCCTGCTTAACCTTGAAAATCGACCCGTGCGGCTGTTATTATCAAGCCACGAGCTCCGATAAAACCAGACTCCGTACTAATACTGAAAAAATCCTCTAAAATAATATCTAATAACATTATACTAATCATTTTATTTGTTTTGTTTGATCTATAGTTGGTGCCAGTTAAGATCGCAAAAGCGGTCCGTAGCTGTTGACCCACTTACATTTATTACAGTTCTTAACTTTGAAATCCAAAAATAAGCCTGTTCAAGTCTTGAACCGTCATCTATCGTGATCTTCAACATTTTTTCTAATGAAAAACGATACATGGTTCATTTGTTTTGTTTCGTAGGAAGAGATATTAGGGAAAGGGCAATGACCGCTATTACGATTTTACGGCACCAATTATAAAGAGATTTCGCAGAACCTAATAAAAATAAAAACGCATCACCCATAAAATTCCAATCAAGCGATAAACTCTAGTCTAAAATTCCGATAACACTCTAGGTCTCAGCTGCTCATCTTTCATAGACCATTATTCAACCTAGGCTACGAAAATAGATTAAGATCCAGCGTCTAGATGACAGGCAGGTCGCCAGTACTGTAACCGCTCGGCCACGACCCACACGCTCACGCGGCACGCGCGTCGCGACGGAGACTGCGGAGAAAACCAATGGGGATTTTCTTTCTAAACTCTTCTCTAGTCGCTGGATAGATGGCGCTGAACTTGGTAAGTTACTGCAAGGAACCATTTGGAATGGATGGATTTGGATGAAAACCATGGAATCATTTCACTTGGATGTAATAGTTATATTCGGAGGCTTAGGCAAACGAAAGTGTCAGTCAACGAGCGTATGTGACGCGACGCAATATTTTTTATTTCAAAGCGTTTTGGCTTTGGCACCTAGTAACGTAGTCAGTTCTACGCCAGTTCGTCAGTTCAAAAAGAAAACCTCTCATTAAAGAAGGAGCTTAGAGCTCGCGACAAACGGCTGCGATACTCAAGCGATGCCGTCACTAGTTTTGCACTTTCGCCCACGTATCGAAGATTCTGTATCGCTACTACAGCGATGCTACCGCGCTTTAGTTGCGCGTTTGGATTGCTTCTGTTGCGCAAACTGGCGCGTTTTGTCGCGAAGGCCTAGCGATATGGCCACGCCGCAAAACCCCTCACACAGGCGTGACGTGGCCTGGCACGCAACGCTCGAAAAAGTAATAATGAAAATATCTAGATCGCAACGCGTCGCGTCGTGCCAATGTGAACAGCTGCTAGCAGCGAAACGCGCTAAAACATCGATATAAAAAGTGGAAGATGGTAGAGGCTCTTAAGTCATGCCAGGATTCACAATAAGATGACGCAAGTCGCCGTTGCCAGCCGCGTCGCCTGAAGTCGTGGACGGGCCGTTAGTAGTTCAAGTATTAATATGTACTTACACACTGTATTCTACAAATCTTTCGATCTATTCATCTACTGACAGATAACATTCGGCCTTAATTTAAACCACTGGGACCAGAACATCGGGCATTTGGAACAAGAGCTCCTTAATTAAGATAAACACTAAGGAAGGATGTTTGAAAATGATCTCCAAGGGATAACCTAGGGGATGAATGTTTGTATATACTCTAGACCAAAAGGACAGTAATTACTGTACAGTCTGTTCTCAGCTTGCCAAGGCTTTTTAACCCCCGAACAAAAAAGAGAGGTATTGGTGGAGATAAGTTTGAAGTGCGTATGTGTGTCAGTCCGTGGCAAGATAGCTCCTGAACGGATTTTTTCGTTTATTTTTGAATTACTGTTACAACAATAACACAATGGGATTGAATGAACTTGGAGACTTACTTGTATTGATGATTTTAATGATTATTATGTAACAACACACGTCGCGTTACGGTCGCGAATCATGTTTCTTTCAACAAAAAGCCTGACACTGGATGGATGGACTGTGTAAAGGATGATATGGCAAGAAAGGAGGTGACTGCTGAGATGACGAGTAATAGAGAAGTATGGAAGAAGAAGACATGCTGCGCCGACCCCGAATAAATTAATAATGATGATTATACAGGCTGACTCTGAACGGCAAATTGAGAAAAACGTAAGAAAAATTTAATTTAAATCACACTTACACGTAAACAGTATCATAACATGCAGGTTAACTTGGCCGCAATGCCCCGTATGTATAAAACCCTCGACCCTTTTTCTTCTCATGAAGCCCAAGGTCGGTAAGCAATTTTTTTTAATTTTTAGCACTGCACACAGGTCATGCAGGTTCAAGTTCAAGCAAGGAGTTTACATCAGATCGAAATGAAAAAAAAAATCTTAAAATGTTAACTACGAATTTTATTGCAATCTCGCTACATATTACTTTTCTGCCCTATAATTTTTATTTACTCGCAAATGTGATGAAAAATATTGTATGTATCACGCAGGAATTACAAACCTCGACTCAATAAGCCCTCAGTCTTCGACTTCGGGCTTCGACTTCGGGCTTCTCTAGAGCCTCGATCGTAATTCCTTACTTACCACCCTTAATACACAATGTACTATTCCCGGATACCCAGATGCTTACGCCCAACGTAAAACTGTTGAAACGTTTTTATTCCTTCACTTAACTATTTTAAACTCAGCTTGAGCCTTCAAAGCAATACTGTAAACATTTCTGAACAACTCACCAACTCTTTTACACATAGTTTTAAACTTTAACTTCAAGTATTTTTGGTTGTGAGCTCAACATTTGTTAGGATAGTTCGGTTTCTTGTTTTTAAATAGGACTTGTTGTGCCTTGTAGGTTTGCCTGCGTTTAAAGTTATTACTTTTTAAAGTAGGAAAAGTTTGTTTTAACTTTTAACCCGTTTTCTGAAATAAGGTTTTTTTTCCAATACTTTAAGCAGGTCTACCTCATTGGTCCAGTGGTCGTAAGTGTGAATACTGAGCATGAGGTTCTGGGTTCGATTCCCGCCGCGGACGAAACGAAACGGAGCCACAAAGTCTGAATTTGTGCCCGGTTGATGGCAAAAATCTCGCTCCAGACTCCGTGGCTGCTACTGGAGAATTTCTTATGGAAAAACCCAATAACACTTTACCCGACCTGGGAATTGAACCCAGGACTTTATGCTCAGCAGTCAAACTTGGAACCACTAAACCAACGAGGCCGCCGAGACGATGGAAGAATAAGAATAATTTATTTAAACATAAAACTTCTGGCGCAGTCGGGTAAAAAGTAGGTTATACAAAAGTGTACATTTAGTTGCAGTATTGTTATTTCTTATACAACTGTATAATTAGTGCTTTTAAGTAAACTATAACTAAAATATATAAAGGGTGTAAAAAACCTCTTAACGAAGCCGAAAGGCTCCGGGGGTTCTCCCCATCATTGCGATATTTTTTTTGTTCTACACCATACCTGGGAACCTTCTAGTTACGGAGATATTGGGGGTCAAAGTTCCAAATTTTTTGACAAGTTTTTTTTTTAAAATAAGTACAAGTTTTTAATGTAAGATCTTTAAACACCTCCACGGTCCCCGTACTATTCAATCCATCCATCAGCACAATGTTTTGAGTGCGTTACATTGAGTTCTACCACAAAACATGATTTTTCACCCAAAAAAAAGGCCGTTTCCCAGCAATAATTTTTGCGTAAAGTTACTTAGTTTTATGTACAGAATGCTTGGTTGACGGCTTCGTGATGAGGTTGTTTACACCCTGTATAACAGTTGCAAGTAACGACAATGTCGAATTTAAATATTAGGTAGCGACCTGCCTGATCTAGGTTTATTTAAACCTGTGTTTCAGGCCTGTGTTTCATAATAATCCAATATCATTAAAGAAAACACAAAAATCACTAGTATGGTACAGAAAATACTAGTATTTATTCCTGAATTTCCTGTAATACGAACCCGTCTCAACTTAGGTCTTATCAAGGCTTATTTTATAGCCTATTTATACGTAATAAATCAATCAATGCTTGTAACTGTTTATTGGTTCACAAACGACTTGATTGTTTCATATTTTGTGATAAGAGTAAACCTCGTAGGTGTAGTGGACTGAGCATTAGGGCCTGGGTTCGATTCCCGGGTCGGGCAAAGTGTTATCGGGTTTTTCTGTCAGGAATTTCTCAGTAACAACCACGGAGTCTAGATTTGTGCCCGGTTGATGGCAATAAGCGCGCCCCCTAACATGGGACTTAATACATAACAGACGAAATGTGGGTGTACTATTAGGCACACCTCTGCCTAACTTTTCGGGGTTTACAGGCGTGATGTTATGTTATGTTAGTAGATTCTACTTGCTTCTAACAGAACTAACGTAGCAGCATAATACGTTTCCACTACAGGGACAAAGGCAGTCTCTTTTTTTGAGTATCGTATTAATGATAATAATAATAAACCATTTATTTCAGGTAACAAAGACCCATAGATAAATACCTTATCCTAAAAATACATATAATTAACATTTTATGTTAGTCTATGCAACTTAAAACTATGTTAGTAGCACTTCACTGCCTAGTTACCGGGTTGTGCAGGTCAGATAGGCAGTCGCTTCATGTAAAATACTGGTATTCAGCTGCATCCAGAAGCCGACTCCAGCATAGTTTGGGAAAAGGTTTTTGATTATCTAGTTACCCCTATACCTTTACCAACAATTTAGTCCTATCATCGTCATCATCATCAGCCTATTAATGTGCCCACTGCTGGGACAGCCCTCCTCTCTTTGAGAGGGAATGGGCTATAATCCACCACGCGGGCCCAGTGCGGATTGGTAGATGTCACATGTCTTCAATTTTTTTAGTTCTAGGACATGCCGGTTTCCTCACGATGTTTTCCTTCACCGTTTTGAGAGCAGTGGTGATGAAATAAATTACATAAAGCATAAAGTAATGCGCCTGTCTGGCTTCGAACCCACGACTTACTGTTCGTAAGTCGGGGCCCCAACTACTGGGCCACTGCTGCCGAAAGCAAGTCAGATGATGATAATTTTTCTGTAAGTTTTTTTCGCGGAAGCGCCTGTTTCTCGTACCCCGTACTATTTTCAGCCCCTCACAATATTTTCCCTGTTCCGTAAGAATGCAAAACTTCACACAAACACGAAGAAAATATCCCGTAATACAAAGTTAATAGTCGTAAATATCATATAAATCAATCAATGCTTATGATTGTTTTAATGTTTCCTTAATACCGTGTTTTTATTGCCGACTGCGGCGGGCGACCGATAAAGCGTTAGGCCGAGAGCTGGGAACTTATTCCAAAGTTTTTTTATGAGTGAGTAAAGTGATTCTTTGTTAGTGTAGTCGTGTGTAGCGTCGTGGTTCAAACGACTACTGGGCCGGCAGTCTCCACAGAGATAAAGACAAAATCGCTAACTTTTGATCGCTGATTCCTAACGAATAAATTGGGTTGCAATAATGATGCTTGCAAGAATCGCATCTTGGGTATAGAGACTTGCATTTCCCGCAAGCATCGTTATTGCAACCGAATTTTTTCGTGTGTTATTAGCGATTGAAAGTTAGCGATTTTGTCGCTATCTATGTCGTAAAGTGAAAATGATTGGCAGGTACTGTTTTATATCTGCTTAATATAGCAATAAGTAGGCACAATTCCAGACTTGCTGATACTGAGGAAAGCCTAATTGAAAAACCCAACAACTCTTTGCCCGAACAGCAGCGGTGCATGAAGGGTAGATACCGAAATATCTATTAGTTTATTTTATCTGTATATGTGTATTAGTATCAATATAAGTATATAAGTAAATTCTCGTTTACAAGAAGTAAGATTTTTAGACATTATTTTGTACCCTATCACTATGTTTTCCTATTTAACCCAAAGGTTGACTGATAGCGAATGCCTTGTGGCATTAAGTCTGCCTATTTACCCTATTGTAGATGAAGTTTAAATAAATAAAATACCGTCAATGAAGCCGAAGGGCAAGTTTGCTCTTCCCGTCATTGTGTTTTTTTTTATTCTATTCTAGACCTACTTCTTACTGTTATGGATATATTAGGGGTGAAATTTCCAACTTTTTCACAATTTTAAGTGCGTTACATTGATGCGTCCATCAGCACATTGTTTTAAGTGCATTACATTCAGTCCTACCATAGTAACGTGATTTTCCACCCCAATAAAAAGCAATAGTTTTTGCGTACAGTAACATAATTTGATGTGCAGAATGCTTCGTTGGCCTTCGTGAAGGGTCTGTCTACACTTTGTATTATAATCCCAGCTCCCGGCTTATCGTCGACTTATACACATTACCCGGTACGTTCACGTCAATACCATTGTTCCATTTCTACTGCTAATCGGTTCTTGTAGCTCCTGAATGCTATTTGTTTAAATATTACTTAGCTTTACTCGTGGCTACGCTTGTTTTAAAAGAAATTAATGTCCTTATTTCCCTTCCCGTCTTCAGAAAATAAACTGTTTTCAAAGTTCATGTTAAGCGCAGGACACACAAAAAAGACGTAAGACGCAGACGGGGCGCAGACATATGTCTCTTCCGCATCTTTTTCATACAAAATGTATAGAAACGTCGCGTCGCAAAGCACACAGATAAGGCAGGGCGCGGACGGGCGCGGAACCGAAGTTTGCCCGTCTACACCCTGTTGTAAAGCACATAGAAAAGACGACTTAAGACGAGACACGGGCGCCGCCGGGCGTGAGCGGACGAGGGACGGATGAGAACGGGGGTGCGGGTGGCCGGGACAAGAGCTGCGCGCGTGTAAAAAAAAATGTTAAAACATATAATCGTGTCAAAATCGGACGGCTGAATGAAGTTGGTTGGTTACACAAAACAGATAGAAAGGCTCGGGCTCACGCGTCGCTTGTTTTCTCTCGTGGCGCCCGGCGTCACGCCCGCGCCTCGCCCGTGGCTCGTCTTTTCTATGTACGTTAAAAAGTCGCGACGGCGGCGGCGCCCCGTCTGCGCCTTGTCCGTGCCCCGTCCTCGTCTTACGTCTTTTCTGTGTGCCCAGCGCTTTAGATGGCTATATTTGTTAGTTGTGGTAGTTGGTACTGGTTTCGTTTCCCGGGTCGGACAAATTGCTAAGGGGTTTTACCATCAGGAATTTTCTAGTAGCAGCCACAGTGTCTGGTTTTGCGCCGGGTTGACGGAATGTGGGGGTTCTATTAGCTACACCTCTGCATTTCCCTTCGGGGACTACAGGCGCAATGTTATTATTATTTTCTGTATCAGCTGATCTAAGAACGATAAATTAAAATCTATCTCAGTCAGATTCACACATGAATCTAAAGTACACAATTTTCCTAGATGCTCAACCTAAGAGTCTGAACTTACCATTACTGAGTAAAACCATTGTTCTCATATCTTTAATATAGGTAAATAACTTAAGAAGTTTCTGTTCCTTTATTGTTGAGAGCACAAAGTCAGTAATAATACTAGCGTTGGGTCGAGTTTCATATTTCTATTCTACTTATGCACATAGACAATAGCTTGAGAGTTATACGTGGGTCATACGTTCAGTGACTGTGAAAACAGCCGCACGGGTCCGATCTTCAAGGTTAAGCAGCGCTTGTCGGGGACGGTTCGTAGATGGGTGAACATCCTTTACTTATCGAGTTTCCTCAGTGTCTCGGAAAGCACGTCAAGCTGATGGTCGCAGCTGTCATTTGTAGATCTTTGACAGTGGTTACAGGTTGTTGGAATAGTTTTTCTCCACTGTAAAATTATGCAAGACATAAAGAGATAGACAAGAAATTATAAATTGTCAAAGACCTAGAGATAGCAGCCGGGAACAACAGGTTTTTACCTTCTAACATCTAAGGAACTTAGCAAGCGTAGTCTGACATTTAAGTCGGTTTATAATTAACTAGTTACCCAACGATTTAGTCCCGTCATCATCATCATCATCATCATTAGCCTATTAATGTTCCCACTGCTGGGACACAGGCTTCCTGTCTATGACAGGGAATGGATTATAATCCACCACGCGGGCCCTGTGCGGATTGGTAGATGTCACATCATGTCTTCGAATTTTTTGGTTCTAGGACATGCCAGTTTCGTCACGATGTTTTCCTTCACCGTTTTGAGAGCAGCGGTGATGAAATAAATTACACAAAGTAATGCGCCTGCCTGGGTTCGAACCTACGACTTACTGTTCGTAATTCGGGGTTCTTTAGTACTGTAGGCAGAACTATTGACCGTCCGTTATAAACTGAGACTAAAATTAATCCAGTGTTGAAGTTAAAAGGAACAAAAACTATAAGGTCCTACTGACACCTTATAGTTTGTTCCTAAGTATTTATAGAGTGCACGGAGTCAGGGAGGTGGAGCAGGCAGGAACTGTGCGAGCTGCAACACGTGTAAGGGCTGCCTCCAATGCGATATGACAGGGTGTAATATAATAAACGGAAGACCTCTTGTGAAACCATGCTGAGATGTGCCTTTTGATCTCTTTAATTTTACGTTTTTTTTTTGCTTCCAGATTTTTAAATTTTTGTTTTTCCGTTGTTTTTAATATTTTATTATTTAGGGCAAACAAAAAAATATGAAAAACAAAGGAGTGTATGTTTTATTTTGTTATTTGATTTAGTTTATTCTCTAGTTTTAACGGGGCTGACCACCCAAGATCGTCACGTCATTCATAGAAGCTCTGATCTAGCAGCGAAGAAACATAAAAAATATAATTCATTTGAGAACATTTACCGTACCTTAGGAGACTTTTAACCAGCTCGGAGTTTCGAGACGTCTGAGCGATATCAGGCACCGAGTATTTTACCTTTGCAGCCGTTTAATTTTTTTGTTAAGGCCTCTCCACATTTCCGCGCGAATCACGGCGTGAAATTGCGATGCGGTGATTACGGTGCGAATCATGGCAAAACTGCCAAGTTCCACATTCACAGAGGTTCGCGCCAGGTTCATAGTAAAGTTCGAGATCCTTTGACGCGGGACAAAAACCGACAATTTTCGGGAACGATCCGCGAATGCGACACGAAGCCACGAAATATATGCGAATCGGATCCACACTCATGGATCGCGTGTAATTCGCGGCTTCACGCGCGCATCGCGCGTGAATATGGGGAGGCTTTTACAAGAAACTGTATTTCCCACCAGCTCAATGGGTACAGACTGACTTACCCTGACTTACCTTGACTGACTTTCTTTAACGAGTTTTCGACTTTATGGCTAAAGCATTAAGTCCAAGGTTGATTGGGAAAATTTGACAGTTTTGGGTGGCTTGATGTGCTGGCTGTGTACAAGCGTACACAGCCAATTTATTATTGATTATCTGTTAATTGTATAACTTAAATTCTGTAATGGTATCTTACAAGACTTGTCCATTTATTATTTTGCGAGTTCTGTGCACTTCTTTAGGTGAATAATAGGGAATATGCACGTAAATCGTCGTAATCTTCTTCACTTAAATCAATAAAACACAGAACTATCAACCCAAGAAAAGTATTAAAAGTTAAGTTCAACTACTGCTTGTGGCACAAAAATAATATTAAACTCCTGCAATTTTCTACTACAGTTCAAACGCAGTAGCTGTCGCGGCCATGATGTGACGTCATTATCCACAATCTGCCTTGTTTACATCTAGTTTTTTTGGCCCTAATAAAATAATTTTACCAATTGTATGTTCTTTAATCAAGTAAAAATTGCAATAACAATATAATAATAAAATTTTGTGACAGTGCGTTCCTTTTCACCAAAAACATGCTACATAAAACAGTAAATTGTAAAATAAGTGATGTTTTAGAAACTTAAACAAGTGTACCACAATGTTTTTATGCGCCAATACAAGGTATTTTTAATAAATACCTAAAAAGAGTTTTGCATTTCATGCATATTCCCTATTCACGATACTATATCTGTTTGTGATTTCTGTTTCATGTGGTATGTTTAGTGAGTGAGCCGTTAAAGTGCCCTATAAATAAATTAATATATAAACATTTGCAAAGCGCCAACCCTGCTCTCACCGGTGCATTTATCCCTCAAAGCGTAAGAGGGGTAGTTGCGGACAAACCAGGTAAATAACGACATGTATTATATAATATACACGAAGCTACTTATAGGGATACATTTCAAGGCGATGGTTCACTTAGATGTTATTCTGTTTTGTATATTTTTCTTTGTAGAAGTAAAAGAGCTTTGATATGTGGGGTTTATTGGGAATACTGTTGCTGTGTAGTGAAATATACATGGTGTTAGTGTGCAAACTTTTGCATAGATTCAATACTTGATTCTCGAACCTTTACTATGGAATGGTAGTAGGTACGTGATTCTTGGACCCCAAAAATTCCATAACAGGAGTAAAGCCACGTTCAAAAGCTGGTATTGTATTACTATTAGTACTTTGTTAGTCAAGTATTTGCAAGCACTATTGCTAAGTAAGAGGTGCTGAGTTCTATTTCCGGGTCAGGCAAACTGTGATTAGGTTTTTCCATCATGATTTTCTCAGTAGCAGGACGGAGTTTAAAAGTTGAAAGTGTGATACCTCCATGTCTTGGAATTGCGTTCTATGGGAATGTAGTCTTTGGCAACATGAACGCAATATGATGTTGGATACTGTACAGGTTACATCCGGTCCGGTGTTCAAAACAAACGAATGCAAACTTCGTAGACAAGTTTACATCGATCAAGATGATAGAATGAAATGTATTCGTTTCTACAATCATGATCGCTACAGCCCATAGAAATCGTAGCCAACTTACAGTTTTGACTGAACTTAAAGTTTCTATTCGTTTGTTTTGACCACGTGACTTAACGTTGAAATGATGTTATTTCCATGCATTTGGTTAGTTTTCTATAAGCGTTAACGATTGTAGATTGTCAACTTGGCTAAGCCATTAATATTGATAGTAATATTTTTCCGTGGTGCTAGGCAACTGGGTTTATCCTAGTTGTAAACATTCCTTTGTACCTATTGGCCTAGTTTTGTTCTGTCTCTTGCTGATATGGAGGGAAGTGGAAATTATGTTTTTCCTACTCCTCCGAAATTAATCAGAAAAGTATACTTTTTAATTTACTGATTAATTTCGTTTCGGGATTCAAGACAGTTAAATTATTTCTCTGGGATTTCATCGAGCTTCGTTGTGTCGCCGCTTTCCGGTGGTCGCCACTGATGATTCTGGCTTTCAGGAGTTGCAGTGGTTTGGGAATAGAATGGCAGGCTTGTCCATAAAACAAATGCATTGGGATGCATGTAAAGCCGTAGGTCTTGCACCCGGTCTATCCTAGGTTGGGTTGGATTGTCGTCCCATAGTACTAAGCGATTAAAGTCTTTTTTATTTCGCCAGAAGCCAGCCTCAAAGGTTCGACCACCTTTGAGCCTGGCTTCTGCTTAACCGACTATTCTGCGGCTATCTTGTGAGTAAGGCCTCCAGCCAGGGGCTCACCTGTGCCTGTGTGGCTGTGGTTGCGCACATACTTGTGTAGACTCATATCTTTTGCGGTCAAACTAAACGAAGATTAGCCAATAATCTCCGTTTAGCTTGACTGCCATGCCCGAAATTCGGTGAGGTGGATATTACATGATTCTAACTATACCCTTTGTGTTTCAAGACTTTTTTCTCTACCATATCTTTATTACATCTAAACTAATAAACACGATAGCGATAACCCTTAACCAGTGTCCATTACATGAACTAAAGATATAATAATAGTTTTATATGCCGGACCCCCTCAATGGGGTCATTTGTGCCCCGTCTCGGGATAATCACGGTCAATTTGGTCACAATAATGTTGTGCGTTCGAACATGGTTGATAAAGGTACCCAGTGGTGTTTTGTTAAATGATATGATGTTGGTACATTTGTGTTAATTTGTTTCTTCGGCTTTTCTGGTGGTGTATTGTACTTAGATCTCATTTAAACTCACATGCACCAACAGCCAGGAACAACAATCTGTAGGCATTACAAATATTTGTTCCGTGCGGGGATCGAACCTGCGACACGCAGCGCAGCAGTCAATTGCACAGCCACTGTGCCAACCTCGTCATCCCTTAAAACTAGAACACTGCAGTGGCAGCAGAAATTGATCCGTAATATAACTTCACGAACCATTCAAACAAACTTCTTGAGTTTTCTTTTTTTGTTCAATTTCTCCGCAGCCGTTCAGCAGTCTTGATGTGTCCGGTTGATAGGAAAAGCTCACCTCAAAATCATCATCATAATTCTCCTGCCCTTATTTCAATTAATTTGTGGTCGGCTCAGCATGTCTTCTTCTTCCATACTTCTCTATTACTCGTCATCTCAGCAGTCACCTCCTTTTTAGCTATATCATCCTTCACACAGTCCATCCATCGTTTCTTTGGTTTTCCTCTACTCTTATAGTCATCTACATTCATACTCACCTCACTCCAAAATATATCTGTTTTAAAACTACACTTTTTCTTTATCGTGTGGTTAGTGCCTAACCTGGTGTCAGAGTGTTTATGCCGCCCATGGGCCTCTGACTTGGCTTTACATGCATGTCGAGAAATATCTCTCAGCTGGTTTGGTTTCCTCACTATGTTTTCCTTCACCAAAGCACGTGATAATTATACATTTCGCACATGAATCCTAAAAATCAGAGGTGTTCTTGGGTTAGAACTTGAGACCTATGACTTGGCAGTCCTAGGGTCACACCACAAGGCTATCACTGCTGGAAGCTACACTTTTGCCTCACCTTTTGAGGAAGCATGCCGCTCTGCATGTGATATTCTCTCAAATTTAACTAATTTCCTATTCATCTGCCTCAGACATTGGTCAGCAAGGAGCTGTTAGTACTAAACATGGGTGATGTCCTCTTGCCCGTCAAGCGAGGTGGACGGTAGAGCAGTACATTTGTGTGCCACTAACATGGGAGAGCTCTCTCCGTACTAGTTACGGGTGGGCTTACGGGAGAACATTCTGGTGAGTTGTTGGGAGGGAGAATTTTACCATTAAAGCTATTTTAAATCAGAACATTCTAGACGCTCGCTTTTAAGACTTGCAGACTCCAAACGTAATTCGTCATAGCAAACTTTCGGAGTAACGCGCTTCGCAATAATGAATATTCTGAATAACGTAATTCGTCATAGCGTACTTTCGGAGTAACGTACTTCGCGATAATGAATATTCTTAATAACGTAATTCGTCATAGCGTACTTTCGGAGTAAATGTAGTTCGCGATAACGAACGTTCTGAATAACGTACATCGGAGTTTTAAACTTCAGAGTTTCGTAATACAATCACCACATCCATAGTCCTATTTGGAGGCATTGGATTAGCCTGCACATATTGTAGGCTGACATGTGTTTTTTCTGTTATTTGTACATGTATGTGTGAATAACTAACATCGCATTAAGTTATCTTGATGTACGTTCGACCAAGCTATTTGGTTTACATTTTAACATGCAAATTACATTGAAAAATGTAAATGCTCGCCCTATTACATGGGACTAGCGAAATGTGGGTGTACTATCAGGTACACCTGTGCCTAACCATGTCATGTTTACTAGAAAAAAATGGTTGCCTGTAAAGTCGGTTTACGGACGATAATTTTACGTGATAACGTCTTAAGAAAACATTCATGAAAAATTGCAAACTTTTAAGAATTGAATTGAATTATTATCACTGAATTAAAGAAAGAACAGAAGAACAGAACGACTCCTAAACAGTGGTCCAGAGCTACAACGACTCTACTACATAAAAAAGGGGATAGAGATAACCTGAACAATAACAGGCCAACTAGTCTAATGAGTAATGTCTACAAAGTTTTTTCAAAAATAATTCAGAACAGGCTCTCCAAAATCTTAGACGAGAATCAACCACGTGAACAAGCAGGATTTAGAAAACATTTTTCAACGATCGATCATATCCACGTCATGACACAACTAATAGAGAAAAGTAAAGAATATGGAAAGACCCTGTACATATGCTTCATAGATTTCTCGAAAGCTTTCGACTCTTTGGAACACACTGCCATCTGGAAAGCACTAATACAACAAAGCTTAGACATAGAGTACATTGAGCTCCTATACAGCATATATTCTAAAAGTGTGGCTAAAATACGACTGGAAAGAGATGGACCGGAATTCCGCATAGGAAAAGGCGCAAGACAGGGCGACCCCCTCTCACCCAAAATATTCTCAGCAGTTCTGGAGATGGTTTTTAGAAACATCAACTGGGAAAAACAAGGCATCAAAATAGATGGAGAGTACTTAAGCCACATACGGTTCGCGGACGATATCGCTATATTTGCTGAGGAGAGTATTCAGCTAGACAGCATGGTAAACGATTTAGTGAGAGAGAGCAGCAAGGTTGGTTTATCGCTAAACGCCTCAAAAACAAAAATCATTACGAATGGTAGTGTTCAAACCATCACAGTGAACGGAAAAAACATTGAGTATGTTACGGAATATATTTACTTAGGTCAGTCAATTTCATTCCAAGATCTTACAGAAAAAGAAATAAACAGACGGATTGCAATAGCTTGGAAAAAGTATTGGAGCTTGAAAGAAATTATGAAGAACAGGGACATAAGAATCGAAATAAAAAAGAAACTGTACGACACAGTAATCCTACCATGCCTAACATATGGTTGCCAAACATGGTCGTTGAGAAAAATAGACGAATACAAATTAGCCATACATCCTCGGTACATCGAGGTGTTGAAGTGTTTATACAAAAACGCCACCATGTCAGTCCGACTTCAGGACCAAGCCTCGGGACCTATCCTCCTGCAGCGAGGTGTGAGACAGGGAGACGTCATATCTCCGAAACTATTCACCGCTGCACTGGAGGATGTCTTCAAGGTTCTGGACTGGAGAGGGCTAGGCATCAACGTCAATGGCGAGTACATCACTCACCTTCGGTTTGCCGACGATATAGTGGTCATGGCTGAGACCATGGAGGACCTCAGGACGATGCTCGATGACCTCAGTAGAGCTTCCGGAAGAGTGGGTCTTAAAATGAACATGAACAAAACCAAGGTCATGTTGAATGCCCATGTCACACCCACTCCTATCAAAATCGGAGACTCTATACTCGAAGTTGTAGACGATTATGTGTACCTGGGACAAACGGTCCAGTTAGGTAGGTCTAACTTCGAGAAAGAGGTCAATCGTCGAATCCGACTCGGCTGGGCAGCGTTCGGGAAGTTACGCGGTATCTTCTCGTCCAACTTACCGTAGTGTCTCAAGATGAAAGTCTATGACCAGTGTGTGTTGCCAGTGATTACATACGGGACCAAAACGTGGTCGCTCACAATGGGCCTCATCAGAAGGCTTAAAGTCACCCAAAGGGCAATGGAGAGGGCTATGCTCGGAGTTTCCTTGCGCGATCGAATCAGAAATGAAGACATCCGCAAGAGAACCAAGGTTACCGACGTAGCCCGAAGAATTGCCAAACTTAAGTGGCAGTGGGCAGGTCACATTGCTCGCAGAACGGATGGCCGATGGGGCCGAAAAGTTCTGGAGTGGCCTCCGCGAACCGGAAGACGTTGCGTTGGAAGACCTCCCACTAGGTGGACCGATGACCTGGTGAAGGTTGCGGGAGTCCGCTGGATGCGAGTCGCATGGGACCGGTCAATGTGGCGACACTTGGGGGAGGCCTATGTCCAGCAGTGGACGTCTTTCGGCTGAAATGATGATGATGATGATACATCAGCGGAAAATGGAGAGAAGCATGTTAGGAGTAAAACTATCTGATAAAATAAAAAACGAAGCAATAAGAAGAAAAACCCAAGTAACTGACATTCTCGAAAAAATAAGAAATTTAAAATGGCAATGGGCAGGACATGTATGCAGGATGACCAACGACAGATGGACCAAGAAACTGACCGAATGGGTACCAAGAGAAGGAAAAAGAAGTAGAGGCAGGCCGAAAAAACGATGGGAGGACATATTTAAGGAAAGATGTGGACCAGACTGGAGAAGACAGACAAGGGACAGAGACAACTGGAGGAAGCTGGGGGAGGCCTACGCCAAAGAGGCGACTTCCACAAATTAAATAAAGGAAAATATATAATAATCAGAACTCTATAATAATGCATGAAAATGATAATTTTTAAATTTAATGTAATAATGAAATTAATTTATGTATGAAAATGATAATTTATATTTTTATTCGTAAATGAAATATGTATGAAAGTGATAATTTATATTTTTATTATTTTATAAACTTAAATGCAATTGTACTCTATAAAATAATTAAATAAATTGTGATTATTTTGAAAGCTACGTTCAAATATGAAATTGTTAAATTGTGGTAGAATAAAGGCTATTTTTATTATTATTTTATTTTTTATCATTATTTCTCTTCTAGGATGATTTTTCAAAAACGCTGATACATGTAATTATTAATTATCAACCAGAAGGCTTAATACAAATTTTCATGATATTAGTGATTTTAACTTAATAAACAAAATTTCATCCCCCTTTTCACCCCTTTAAGGATTGAAATTCGAGCAACACCGTTGCGTTAGCTTCCAACCATATGCCTAGAGCCCTATAATATAATAAATTTTGTTTTTTGAACACAACTTCATCCTCTTTTTTAACCCCTTGGGGGTGGAATTATTAATAACGCTGAGACACGTATAAATTAATTTGCAATCATCAGCCTAAACACAAAATTGTAAGATCCCAGCTTCTAAACTGACAGACTTTCATCCCCTATTTAACTCACTTAGGGGTTGAATTTGGAAAAATCCTTCCTTGCTCCTTATCTACGTTATAAAGGGAATCACTGTGCGAAATTTCATTTTTCTAGGTCCAAGGGTTTGGACTGGGCGTTGATCGACTGGCGCACGGAACGGTGTGACACTTTTTCGTGCGTGCAGCCGGTGTTCACCGATATAAAAGACATTATCACGTCAAAAAATGAAGAAATACTTAAATGACTAAAACCAACTCCCAACTTGCTCCACGCAACCTCCTCCCGTATCCTCCCCAAATATCCCAGTATTCGGATTAAATAATAGTAAAATGCTTGCCAACTGGTAATCCAGCGCTTTGCCAAGAGCCTGGGAGCCTGCGTCGTGCTGGAACGTAATTAATTCGTGAGTTTCAAGCTCACTGAACAAAACTTATCGTTTGTTAATTAAAAATTGTTTTAGTTGTACGTATATAGGTGACGGGTGTGACAGGAAGTAACGGTAGCTAAATTAATTGTATTTACAACACATTTGCTCGTATAGAGTCTCTTATTTCACCAATTTCAATATCGTAATGTATCTCATTACGTACTTGTGCGTTACTGTAAAGTAAAACGCACGGTTTCTCAAGATGCTCCGTCTAAACCGAACGGTACTTTTTAAAATTTTAGCAAAGAGTTTTTATGTCAGAAAAGTGGTCAACATTTTATGAATAAAATTAACTTTGGGAGATGAAATATTTAATAAATAAACATTTAATTCTTTAATTTAATTAATTTTGACAATAAATTTATCTGTAACAAAAACACAAAAATATGAATTTACTTTATTAGTAATAGGCACTGGCTGTTTTTTGTGTCCTTGCCTTAACAAAAAGCGAAAAATAATAAATTATTCCGCGCGCTTTTTCTTATCGCTGTATTATTTTTATTTGTTTTTTTTTATTTCCTCGCAAATATGTTATAAAACGTCGTATGACGTACGTGCGGTTTGATAATTACAGCCTCTGCTTTCTTATAGCTAGCAATATCGCCTCGGCTGTAATTTTCAACTTACCGCACTTATATCATAATGTACTATTACATAACATCACGTCTGTAAACCCCGAAGAGCTAGACAGAGGTGTACCTAACATTACACTCACATTTCGGCAGTTATTTCCAAGTCCCATGAAATAAGGGCGCGAGGGGGCCAGTTGCCATTTACAAATCCAGACTCCGTGGCTGTTACTAAGAAATAACCAAAAACCCAATAACACTTTGCACGACCTGGGAATCAAACCCAGGACCTCATGCTCAGCAGTCAAGCTTGCGACCACTACACCAACGAGGTAGTCCATCGTATTTACATACTTATGTAAACCGTGGCTTAATACAAATTGAATTCTGAGCTTCATGTTAGCTCAGGACCATGTATTTGAGTGGAGAAAAGTAAAGGAAGCCTATAGCTCTGCAGTGGGACTATAGAAGCTTCTTCTTCTTAGCGAATCTTTGGAAAAAAAAAACAAATTTGTATGGCCCGAAATTCAGGTACACAAGCTGACAAAATAATAATAAACAACCATCTATAGCTGTGCCTAGTTTGGGACCCGCAGTTAAACCTATCTCAAATGCTTATACATGTAAATAAATAAAATAAAATAAATATATTTTTCCCATTGGGGTAGGCTACCCTAAATTGTTGCCGAACGGAAAAAGATTTTTTGATAACAAATAATGTACGCAGATACAAAAATTGTCACTTATAAACTAATAACACATCCACCAACGATTTCAAATCCCCATATACCCAGCACAATAAACAAAACCGTTTGAAAAACCAAACCCAACGAGCTGAGAAACTCATTTTCATGAAAATTAAAACAATGTTCATCTTGCACCTATCTTCAAAGGATGGTTGAGATGAAAAAGGGGATCTAATATCTTCCTGCATACAGTTGTTCATTTGAAAGCCCTTGGCTAAAGCTTTGTCGTAAGACTTCTTTTTAAAAACTTGTTAAGTGAGAGCCGGGCTTGCGTAGCGTGGGTTCTGTACCAATAAAACAACAATTTATAAAAAAAGGCCCGTAAACGTCCCCACTGTTAAGAGGACTACAGGAGCTAAACGCGAGTTTTATAATGCAAAAAAGCATATGATTCACTGCAATAAACAAAATCAGAAAAATATATGATATTCTTCAGGATATAATTATGCTAATATGATAGTGTTTTGAAAACATAATACAACTAATTTTACTCGATAAAAAAAAATCACGAACTTATCTCTAAAAATTTCTTTTAACGAGTAAAAACCATACTCAAATACACGCGATCTTTCTGATTTTTTGGCAAATAATTATACATATTCGTACTATTCGGCCCGCAGTGACTAACGTTACTACCACTTTGTAGTGCAAGCTGATTAGAACTTTATTCTAACAATATTTCTGCTATGATACGCAATATTTATGCTAATTTAGCTCCTGTAGTCGCCTTAAGGCAGGCATATGGGTATATACCTCTCCCACATACCTAAAGCAACATAATAATATGTTTTCTTTCGTTCTTCACTGTCAACCGTCACTTGTCTTTTATATCATTCTTCGCACAATCCATTCATCTTTTCTTTGGTCATTCTCTCTCTCATCGATTCCCATTTATTATTCTTTTAGGCAAGGTGGCCTTAGACTAAATGGCTAATAAAACCATTTGACGACCCGAATGGCGCAGCGGTAGTGAGGCTGCCTTACGTTTTAGGGTCCCGGGTTCGAATCCCGGTACGAGCAAATGTTTGTGTGATGAGCATGGACATTTGTTTCAGAGTCATGGATGTTTATATGTATAATAAGTATGTATTTACAAACAAAAAGTATCTATGTAGTATATCAACTATATGGTGTCCACGACACAAGTCGTTGCTTAGTGTGGTACTAGATGGCGCTGTGTGTAATGTCCAGCGATATTTATTTTAACCTTAGAATGAAAACAAAAACCACAAGTTTTCAGATTGCAACATTTTTTATTTTTGGCATTCATGACAGCTGTCTAGTAGCTAGTACGTTTTCTTTTAATTTTCTACTGATTATATTATTACCGTTCTAAAAATCACACAATTATACATACCTATTATGTGCTTGTGACATAGAGATAGACAGCGGGAATGGTCTTAGTAATAGGGTCTGGTTGAAATCCATTGCTCACGGAACCCTAAAAAGGCAACTGCGTAGAGTGTACATTTTAAACTAGGTTATTTTTCCATCTCTTCTTTCTAGTTTGCCTAGGACGAGGGTGCATATGTGTTTGTGATTTGAAGGACATTCTCAGAAAAAAGTATTTTTGCAAAATTTCATCAATAATTTCTGGAAACGCGTGACTTTTTGCGTCATTTCAGTGTATGGTATTTTCTGGATGGCAATCATGTGCTGAACTCTTAATTAATTATTCATGTTATAAGTGTCTCGTTGGTTCAGTGCTCAAAAGCGCTACTGCTTAGCAAGAACTCCTGGGTTCGATTCCTAGGTCGGGCAATATTGTTGGATTTTTCTATTAGGAATTTCTCAGTAACAAATCCAGACTCCATGGCTGCCCATCGAGTTTGGATTTTTGCCCGGCTGATGGCACTAGGCTCGGTTAGGTATGTTTAGATCCCATGTAAATAGGGGGTATTTACATGGGATCTAAACATACCTGGCGAAATGTGGGTCAGTGGATACGAAACGGGGCAGTAATTTTTTACTGCGATCAATTTCGAGGTAGTTGCGTAGTTGGTCACAGTTCTAACCTAACCTAACCTATATGGTCGGAATGAACGGAATGCCTTCGACATCGTTTTGACGACAAACGGTTGGTCGGAGACAAAAATCACCCAGATGCTTTTCACCTTATTTTTAGGTGTTCTATACGATAAAATCGAGAAAATAAACAATTTACCAAAAAAAAAATATTGCAATTTTTTTCTTTTTTCCTCAGTGCCCCGTTACGTATACTCCAACCGAAATGTGGGTGTAGTATTAGGGTACTCTGCGTACCCTTCGGGGATTACAGGCGTCATGTTATGTTATGTTAAATAGAATTCGTGGATGCCTCCTTTTTCATTACCTTACCAAGAAAACGAAGCTTAGAAAAGACCTCATACGCAAGCTTTTCTTAGGAATATTCTCCACTTCTATGCCAAGACAGTCTCCCTAAGCCTTGTTCTCTACTCACCCCATGTCCCCCCGCGGCACACAAAGTCTGCGCTACCAGAGCCCGCATGACCGTTTGTTATGTACTAACTCGTTTTCGTTTTGCATATACCACCGCTTTTGATGAAAGACTATTTGTTGCTTCACCCTATGAAGTGAATCATTGGACGTTTTTGGTGTTTACAGAGGAATAAATAATGGGTGTAAAAGTACCTTTAACGAAGCCGAAAGGCACTTGTTCTTCCTGTCATTGCGATATTTTATTTTATTGAATTGTATCGTTTAATTGTACTTCTGTGTGTTGTGCTATGTTTTTTGTGTGCACTAAATAAATGGGTTATCTATCTATCTATATATTTTTTGTCTAAAACCATATCTGGGAACTTTCTCATTACGGAGATACGGTCAAAGTTCCAACTTTTCTATATACAAGTTTTGAATGTTATAACTTTATTATAGACACCTCCACGACCCCGTACTTTTCAATGCATCCATCAGCACAATTCGATATATTGAGTCCTATCGTAATTTTACACCTCAAAAAAAGAGTCGTTTCCCAACATTAATAAAATCGGAGCGAGAATGTTAGAAAAAAAAAACAATTGGGTTTCGTGCAAAAAAATTAAAACTCGTGAAGCTATAACAAAATCCGATTTATATTGGGAAGTGATCTTCTCATGTACAGGGTGGAATTTTTCAATGCCACCTGGAGGGAAAGTACTCTAAATACTGGAAATAGCAAATTTTACTTAAAGGAAACATTTCTTTATTTTTAAAAAGAAACAAATCTGCTTTCACAGATTTTTGAAAATTCTCTTGCCACATTCGGAATTGAACCGACTAAAGGTTGAAAAAATAACATCCTGTACTTTTTACATCAATCGATAGGGTCAATCATTTAAATCAAATCTCTCTAACAATCATGATAAATTAAAATAAATAAGTATAAATATCGTTGGACATTACACACAGCGCCATCTAGGTGCCACACTAAGCAATGAAGCTTGTGTCGTGGACACCAGATAGTTGATATACTACATAGATACTTTTTTTTTGTTGTAAATACGTACTTATTATACATATAAACATCCATGACTCGGAAACGAATGTCCATGCTCATCACACAAACATTTGCTCCTACCGGGATTCGAACCCGGGACCCTAAGAACATAAGGCAACCTCACTACCGCTGCGCCATTCAGGTCGTGTGAAATTAAATGAAGGGAAAACCAAAATCAAAAATCAATCAAAATCAAAGCATTTATTGCAAGTAGGCCAGTTACAGGCACTTTTGAATTGCCGAAACAAAGATGAAAATTAAATGTAGCTACAGTCCCAGTCACAAGACATAAAAACTGTGACAGTACTGTAGTTGCCCATTCCCTAGCGTAGATCTCTATGGAGAAGAACGGGCAAGAAACTCCATGGATACTCTTTTAAACCAGAATATTTTTACAAAACCTTGGTTACATCATTCATGTTGAGATGGTACATTATGTGAGAACAATGTAGCAAGATGTGCACCCATGAAATCTAATAGAAACTTATAAATTCAATGGGATAAGATAAGCACTTTTACTCAAAGGTCCATCCGGATTACCTAAGTTAAAATTAACAATATGTTTGAGGTCATTGTGACGTTAAAATGACGAAGAACTATTTAGATAGGAGGATTGCTATTTCCACGTGTTTTGCAAATTGCAATCTACTTTCTTCAATTGTAAACGTCCATCCTTTGCATAAAAGTGCTATAACTTATTAAATTTATCCCATTGAATTTATAACTTAAGATTTCATGATTTTCCTTTCATTTAATTTATCATGTTTGTTAGAGAGATTTGATTCATATGATTGACCCTATTGATTGATGTCAAAAAAGTACAGGATGTTACTTCTTTTTTTATAAATTATTGCGTGTATTTTAGAATAAATGGTAATTTATAATATATTTTTACTTTAATACTGTAACCTTATTGGTAATTACAGCTTTGAGCCGTTTGGGGTCGAAACGCTCGGGTCATGGGGTCCGAGTGCGCGGCTCCTTTTTAAGGAAATCTCTCACCGACTGGTCGACACTTCGCGTGACCAGAGGGCTGGCTCTTTCTTTGGCCAAAGAATTAGCCTTGCCATTCAACGTGGCAATGCTGCCAGTCTTCTGGGCACGTTTCCGAATGACAGCGATGCGGAGGAGTACTTT
Source organism: Xestia rhomboidea (assembly GCA_963853795.1). Classification (NCBI taxonomy): domain Eukaryota; kingdom Metazoa; phylum Arthropoda; class Insecta; order Lepidoptera; family Noctuidae; genus Xestia; species Xestia rhomboidea. The sequence continues at coordinate 11,879,240 of OY970782.1, read as the reverse complement.
GACGCCTATTGACGTCGTTGGATATATGTAAGTACTTAGTTTAGTTTTATTTTTGTAATTATTTAGAGTTCTAGTTGTAGTATGTATATAATGTAAATATGGTTTTTCAAAATAATAAAAATATATTTTTAAACGCATCAAGGAGAATGTTTGTTTTATTGCCGATTATATTATCCTTGACTATTGTTTCAAGTAATATATTATTTTATATATACCTCCCATTAACATAATTCGAAACTATTCAGTAATAAGCGAAATTGAACTTTAAACGGCTTAAATTAAGACATTAAATTCCAAATATCTAAGCGAATTTACATACAAATTGGTAGATAATACACAAGTACGAGTGTGTCAAAAATAAAATACGAAGACGTAAATTTTATGTATCTGTGTTATTTTTTTTCCTATTTAACTGTTCTAGTTTTATTCAGATAATATATAAAAGAAAAGACATCAAATAATTTGGACTCATTTCTAATTTATTTGTGGTGTTGGTTACAAAGGTGATTTTTTTAACCATTTTTTTTTAAACTATCCTACTTTGTTTCCAGTAGTTTTAAATTAAATGATATAATTACTTGCTAATCATAGTTTAGCAAAAATAATTATTACCCGACTATAATAAAATAGGAAGTTCTAAGTCTTTTTGAAGGCTAGGTTTTTTATTCTTATTTGTTTTAAATTTCTAGTACCTATTTGTCAGTTTCGTTCTCTACCAATGTTTATCTGCAACTTATGCTATTATTATTACAGGCTTGAAAATGGGGTCCAGTGTTTCAAGCGATTTAATATCGCTAGCTCAGATCCCCTTCACATTAATATCAGTTACAAACCTCGATGGAAAAAATTGGCCTGATCAGGCCATTATTAAAAGTAAGTGTATATTTCCTTAGAGTTCCGTAGAGCCCGGTTCAAGTTATTAGGCTCGCCCTCAATTACATGGCCATACACCAAAAGATCATTTTTAAGACTGTATTTTTGATCGATAATGCTGGTAACAACAAGTCAGAAAATAACAAAACTTCATGCTTTCTTTGAGCTGTTCATTATTTTCATTCTTTGTACGTCATACGTCATTTATTTTTTAACAATAGAAAAAACTTAAAATTAGATTAGTAAGGATTAGATAGTAATGATAAAATAAATACGAAAACAAAATGAAAATAACAATAACTCCTTTTTACAATAATAAAATGAACAGTCGTTTAATAAAAAATAATGCAAAAAATATGAAAATAATAACATTAATAGAATATAATACGGTTTGAGTATTCTCGAATGCGGCAAATTATACAGGGTGACGCCGACAATACGACAATAAATTAAACTGCGTTTACCCAATCTGCATACATATAAAATCATTCGAATATATTCAGTAGTTTTAGTCACAGGACATTTTTTTTATCCTCAGCATTTTGTACATGATGTAGATTATTCGATTGACACGACTAACGAATAAATTCGGTTGCAATAATGATGCTTGCGAGTAAAACAAGTCTTTACCTCCAAGATGCGATTCTCGCAAGCATCGTTATTGCAACCCAATTTATTCGTTAGGAATTAGCAATCGAAAGTTAGCGATTTTGTAGTTATCTCCCGAATTAGTACAAATTATACCGAAGGCTAGTAAATCAATTGATAAAAAAAGATTAAAAGTGTTGTTTTTACTGTTGTTAACCGTTTTATGCTATGTTTTTGATTTGCATTTTTTTATTTTCGAGGATTTATTTGATAGTTTATAAACATTTCTATGAACAAGAATTACCAGTGTGAATGTGTGTGTGTGATGTGTGTGTGTGTGAGTGTTTTCATTTACTGTCATATTGTCGGCACCATCCTGTATAATGAGGTTGCCTCATCAACTAAGTAGGCTATAATATTTTACTTAAAGCAAAACTGTTCACAAGCTCACGGCAGCTACAGTACTTTCACAGTTTTTATGTCTTGTGACTGGGATTGTAGCTACATTTAATTTTCACCTTTGTTTCGACAATTCAAAAGTGCCTGTAACTGGCCTACTTGAAATAAATGATTGATTTTGCTCTTCACGGATCAAAAGAATTTTAAGTAAAACTTTAATCTTGCATTCAGAATTGTCATTCTAGACAACTCAAGTTGAAACATTTCGTCCCTTCTACCGTATTAGTACAGTTTGGAACCTGAATAGCGCAGCGGTAGTGAGGCTGCTTTACGTTCTTAGGGTCCCAGGTTCGAATGCAAATGTTTGTGTGATGTGTTGGAGCAAATGTTTGTGTGATGAGCATGGACATTTGTTTCCGAGTCATGGATGTTTATATCTATAATATAGTATTTACAAACAAAAAGTATCTATAATGTAGTATATCAACTATCTGGTGTCCACGACACAAGCCTCGTTGCTTAGTGTGGCATTATATGGCGCTGTGTGTTAATGTCCAGCGATATTTATTAAGTATTATATATTTTTATTCAATTATGATACCTAGTAACCTTCTTACATAGTGCAATTCTGTTTGTTTCAGATAATACGACATACGACTACATAGTGGTTGGAGGCGGTTCTGCTGGTTGTGTGGTTTCCAGAAGACTGGCAGAATCAAGGAAGCATAAAGTGTTAATGTTGGAAGATGGAGGAAATCCCCCCATATCTGCCATGGTAAGTAACAACACCACAGTACCCACTCTAATTCTGACCATGTCCATGTGACCTTTAATAATAATAATAACAAAATAATAAAACCTTTATTTTCAGGCTACTTTGGCCCATAGATAAATACCTTACAGACTAACATATATATAATAGTACATGGTGTATTAGTGTTTAAACTTAAAACTATGTTAGTTAAACACACTTCACTCGAGCACTGTCTTTGTGCGATCGTGTGGCACTTGTCCGCGGAAGCGACGGAACATAACACCTTGCGGCCAAAAGTCCTCTGCCATGACGAGATGCAGGTAGCAGTAGGTACTCGCACCACGAACGCCTTGAAGTTAACGTTGCGGCGCGATTCAAGCAACTGCACTCTCGGCCTGTACTTGGTCCTTTGGCACACGTACTCCACGATGTCCACGATGTGTGGTGTTCGGTGTGTGGCTTTAAGGGAAGCTACATGGTATGAGCCCAGCTCAGTTTTTTGTAGTAATGTGTCATTATGCCGTGAAAGCAGCGGTGGACCAGTGATGGCGGCCCCGACTTACGAACAGTAAGTCGTGGGTTCGAACCCAGGCAGGCGCATTACTTTGTGTAATTTATTTCATCACCACTGCTCTCAAAACGGTGAAGGAAAACTTCGTGAGGATACCGGCATGTCCTAGAACCAAAAAATTCGAAGACATGTGACATTTACCAATCCGCACTGGGCCCGCGTGGTGGATTATAGCTCATTTCCTCTCATAGAGAGGAGACATTAATAGGCTGATGATGATGATGATGTAGTGGAGGGGACGCCTTAGAAGGACACATCATCTGCCTAGCCTTTTCCCAACTATGTTGGGGTCGGCTTCCAGTCTAACCGGATGCAGCTGAATACTAGTATTTTACATGGAGCGGCTGCCTATCTGACCTCCACAACCCGGTTAGTACTGGGTAATACGATACTCCTCGCTAAGACTGGTTGTCAGACTTTTTGGGCCACTGACTACCTGTAACGACTGTCAAAGATCTGCAAATCACTGGTCTAATTGGTAAGGTTCTTCAAAAAGGTCAGGTGCGTAGTATTTGCAACCGGTATGCTTGTATGGTCAGATGTATTCATACATCTCGTGTCTTTTTGCCTCGTCCTCGTATCGTGGACGAGGCAAAAAGAATATGTAAGGATCGCAGCCGGTTACCTGGCGGTTACCGGCTCCACAAATAGGAAAAAGGCGTGAGTTTATGTATGTATGTGTCATTTACTATGTATTAGTAGTTAACACGAGTAGTCAAAAGCTAGAAAGTCTGGCAACCACAGTTACCAATGGGTATCGTGTTCTCCAGTAACTGGGATAAGGAGGTCAGAGAGACAGTAACGCCATACGAAATAACTGTTATTCAATTGAACTTTAACTGCATGTAGTTAAGTTGCTGATTCTAATAACACAGTAATTGAAAAAATAAAGATTTTTTAGTTGATTCAAAAAACAAAGCTATTCTTTTTTGACAGTTGTATGAAATGATTGCAACACGGTACTAACTACACTTCAATGATATTTTACGAACAACTTACCAATTACAATATTAGCAAGTTCCTCCTCCCAGTCAACCAACGCATTGCTATATTATGCATCTATTACACACACCAATTACGCGTCACGTCAAACCTGCGACGTCACACAGGACATCAAATATCAAACCTGACGCCGCTATGATTGACGCTCCATTAAGATTCCATGTATAGTCCAGCGCAGATTGGTTAATGGGAACTACGGAACGAGTATTTGTACTTTTGAATATTGAGGAATGTTGTGAAAAAAAAGTATGTTAAGTTCCATTTATTGAGGATAAGCCTATTGCCATGACATGTATTGAACCATGTACTGAACAATGTAAAATAAGATCATGGCAAATAATTTGTTTGGGAACATCTAAAAATGGAAAAATAAAAAACTTTTTTGCAAAAAAAAACAGACTTATAACAGTAAAAAATAACTTTAGCTTCTGAAGTCGATGACAAAAAAACTAAATCAATCAAAGAAAGGTCACCAACTTCTGAAGCTAAAGTTATTTTCTTCTGAAGTCGATGACAAAAAAACTAAATCAATCAAACAAAGGTCACCAACTTCTGAAGCTAAAGTTATTTTCACTTTTTTTGTGTTTTTTGAAGCCGGTTTTATTTTTTGCAAAAAAGTTATTTTACACCCATTTTTTTTTACTTTAGCCTAAATTGTCCCACGGCTGGGCAATGGCCTCACCTTCCAGTCTTCTTTCAGTATAATGAAACGAAAATTAACAAGTTGTCAAAAAATACAAGATAGATAACCAAATTATTAAAAAACCTTTTCTCATTTTAGATAGCCTTTCTCTTCGACTTACTCCCGCATTCTCCCGTGGACCACAACTACACATCGACCCAAGACACCTATGCAGCGAGAGGCCAGAATAACTTCACCATGATAACAGCAGGCAAAATGCTTGGAGGCAGCGATTCCCTCAACCATTTCATACAAACAAGAGGATCTCCATCGGACTATGACTGCTGGGCCAAACACGCCAAAGACAAATCTTGGAAATATGAAAACGTACTTCAATATTTCAAAAAAAGTGAAAGACTCGTTGATGAAGAACTTCTTAGCCAATATCCCGAATTTCATGGCGCTGATGGACCTATGGGAATATCAAGACAACCTGAGAAAGAAGTCATTGATATCTTGAAAGCTTTCGCTGAAGTAGGCAACCCAACCGTCTCAGATCTGAACGCTGTTACTAATGTGGGTTACTCAGAACCACAATACATGTTAGCTGATAAGAAAAGGCAGACACCAGCTTACTCATACCTGTACCCAATCAAAGATTATCCTAATTTTCATGTTTCTAAATACATAAGGGTTACTAGAATCATTTTTGAGGGGAATGTTGCTGTTGGCGTCGAAGCTGTTCGTAAAGGCAAAACTTATATATTTAGAGCCAAGAAAGAGATCATACTTAGTGCAGGAGTGTTCAATACTCCACAACTACTAATGCTCTCAGGTATCGGTCCTAAAGAACATTTGGAATCTTTAAATATAACAGTATTAAAAGACGCACCAGTAGGAGACAATTTGATTGATCATGTCTCTGTAACGATGGTGCATAAGTTAAAGCAGTACAAAATACCGATTCCTAATTTACCAGCTGTTGTACCTGACCTCTTAAGATTTCCTTTTCCGACCTTGGTAGGGGCAGTTGTTTTAAACAAAACTCAACAACAAACATGCCCAGACTATAACACCTTCAATTTGTTCTTCGCACATGATTTACCGTATCTAACATTTGCTTGTGCCACAGTGTTTGGCCTGCGATATGATATATGTGACCGATGGCAGAAACAAGTTAAAGGCAGAGATTCCCTATACACCCTTCTAGCTCTGCTCGAACCGAAATCCAGGGGTACTGTCCGTTTGGAGAGCACCGATCCTTATGCCAAACCAGTAATTACTACCGGGTACTATAAAAACAAGGATGACTTTGATAAGATGTTGAAAATTGTGAAGGATTATGTAACTGTTGACAAAACAAAATACTTTACAGAAATTGGAGCTGAATTAGTAGGGCTAGATCTTCCCGAATGTGCTGGAATAGAAAAAGGTACTGATGAATTTTGGGAATGCTATATTTTGCAACATTCTAGTAGCCCCTATCATTTTACTAGTACATGTCCTATGGGGAAGGTGGTGGATGGTAAATTGAGGTTGAAGGGGTTTAAGAGGCTACGGATTGTTGATGCCAGTGTGATGCCTAACATACCACACGCAGCTCCTAATGCGGCGGTTATAATGTTGGCCGAGAAAGCTTCGGACATAATCAAGAATGATAGCAGACATTGTTAGTTTAACGATTCGTTTTTAAGACCTCACATAAAGGACTTTTTTTGTTTCACTCTTGTACCGCACGTTCATCCAATTACGGCCATTTGTCAATAACTTACTGTTCGGTTTCGGTAGGTTGCTATCTCTGTCTGTTTGACATTTTGCTAACCGACGATTAGAAACAAAACGTCACAGAAAATCTGTCTTTGATTTTTCAAGCTAACTTTGTTTTAGAAACACCAATAGCTGCGAGACGTGGCATATTAACTGACAGTTTAAATACGTAAGTAAGTTATAGAAAACGGGCCTTAATGCGTTCGTTCGTACATTTTTATGGCTTATATAATGTAATCAAATAAAGGATACAAAATATTTACCAAACTAGTTGTTGTTTAAATTAACCTTGTTCTTCTTACACAGCCTGAGCTACTTTCATTTGATGAAAATTATATTTAATTAAATATTTAGGTAACCAGTATCCATACCGGCTAGGTGGTCAGAAGCTCTAAAGTTAAACAACCTTACCAAGTATCATCTTACTCAGTAACTGGGCTGTGCAGGTCAGATACAGCAGCACAACAAATGAATAAAAAAACTCGAGGGTTTGTATAAAAAACTGGAATTTTATTTCAATGCTGCTTTTAATGAGTAAGTTATTACTTTTGTTGCATCTAGTAAGACTGTAAACCGACCCCTACCAAATTCTGAAAAGGACACAACATTTAATGATGATGCTGCTCATACAAAAAAATGTTTATTTTCTTAATTTAAAAACAATTGCTTAGAAGACTAACAATTTTTATAGTCACTCTTAATCATGTCCGATGCTTTCTCTGCCAACATAATAATAGCGGCATTAGGAGCTGCTCGTGGTATCTTAGGCATCACACTGGCATCAACTATCCGTAGCCTCTTCACACCTTTCACCCTCAATCTACCATCCACCACCTTCCCCATAGGACATGTACTAGTGAAATGAAAAGTACTGCCACTAGTATGTTCCAAAATATAGCATTCCCAAAATTCATCTGAGCCCTTTTCTTTTCCAGCACATTCCGGAAGATCTAGACCTGCTAATTCAGCTCCAATTTTTCCAAAGTATTCTGTACCGTCAACAGTAACGAAGTCTTTTACAATTTTCACCATCTCTTTCAAATCATCTTTGTTGGTATAGTATCCGGTGGTAATTACTGGTTTTGCATAAGGATCAGTGCTCTCTAAACGGACAGTACCTCTGGATTTTGGTTGAAGAAGAGCTAAAAGGGTGTAAAGAGAATCTCTGCCTTTAACTTGTTTCTGCCATCGATCACATATTTCATGCCGCAGGCCAAACACTTTGGCGCAAGCAAATGTTAAGTACGGCAAGTCATTTGCAAAGAATAAATTGAAGGTCTGATAATCTGGGCATGTTTGAGTTTTGTTTAAAGGTACTAATCCTATCAAAACCGGAAAAGGATTCCGCAAAATATTTGATGCAGCAGCAGCTATATTCGGAATCGGTATTAGATACTGCTTTAACTTATGCACCATCGTTACAGAGACATGATCAATCAAATTGTCTCCTACTGGTGCATCTTTTAATACTGTTATATTCAAAGATTCCAAATGTTCTTTAGGACCGATACCTGAGAGCATGAGTAGTTGTGGAGTATTGAACACTCCTGCACTAAGTATGATCTCTTTCTTGGCTCTAAAAATATAAGTTTTGCCTTTACGAACAGCTTCGACGCCAACAGCAACATTTCCCTCAAAAATGATTCTAGTAACCACTGTATGCTTAGAAACGTGAAAATTTGAATAATCTTTTATTGGGTTCAGGTATGAGTAAGCTGGTGTCTGCCTTTTCTTATCATCATACATGTACTGTGGTTCAGTGTAACCCACATTAGTAACAGCGTTCAGGTCTTTGGAGGTACGCCGGAGTGCGGAATAATACTCGACAGTGTACTCAGTATTGATTATAATATATTAAGCAAAGCGAAGCGAGAGTTTAACAGAGATGGAAATGAAGTTATAGCGAGAATAGAGAAGATTTAGAATAAGGAAGAATATAAACCAAGTTGTAGGAGATAGCGTGAATGAAAAATGATTTTACGATAGAGAAAATATAACCGCGGTAGCGAACTAAAGCAACGTGGGTTCGCGATGAAGGCGTCTAGTTGACTGTCCGGCGATCCGCGTCGTCTGCGGCTGGAGCGGGCTGCGGAAGGCGGTGCGGCGCGCGGCGTCCGGGGTGAGGTATGCCAACAGGTTTCCGCGGCCGGCAGCGCTTGCGCATGCTGATGGCGCGCGCCTTCACGCCAACATGAAGAAAGGGGTAAGCAGAATTTGTGCTGTAATAATAATAAACTTATTAAGTTTTGTGGGTCAATAAATATTTGACGCCACAGGTCTAAGACGGTTGGGTTGCCTACTTCAGCGAAAGCTTTCAATAGATCAACGACTTCTTTCTCAGGTTGTCTTGATATTCCCATAGGTCCATCAGTGCCATGAAATTCAGGATATCGATTGAGAGTTTCATCATCATTGAGTCTTTCGCTTTTTTTGAAATATTGAAGTATGTTTTCGTATTTCCAGGATTTGTCATTAGCAAATTTGGCCCAGCAGTCGTAGTCTGAAGCTGATCCTCTTGTATGTATGTAATGATTGAGGGAATCGCTGCCTCCTAACATTTTGCCAGCTGTTATCATCGTGTAGTTGTTCTGACTTCTCGCTGCGTAGTCGTCTCGAGTTGATTTGTACTTGTAGTCCACTAAAGATCCAGGGAGTAAAATAAAGAGAGAAATAATCTGAAACAAGATATTTTAGTACATTGAGATCAGTTGCTTGACATAGTTCAAATATAATTTGATATTACGATACCCCCGTATCATAATATCACGATGTAATATCACGATGACTTACTTACCCCTAAGTAAGAGTCATCGTCACGTCGACATTGTTTACGTTGTAGCGGTACTACAAAAAGTACTACAGCTACATTGGACAAAAAGTCCTATAACGCCATATATGACATGAATGATGAACTAACTAGCGAAACACGTCAAAGTCTAACATCGCGCAAGCAAAGTTATCCGCGATATAAGACTACATACGAGAACCCGACAACAACTGTCGGGCAGTGGCCCACCAGACAAAATACCTCGTCTGGTCAGAGGATCCTCCCTTTTCTATGGGGGACGAAGAGCTTTACACCCTGTGGTTCACACCCCCAAAACGTACATGATTCTAGATAACCCCTGTCAGGTCCAAAACTGTAGAATCTTTCGAGCTAAATCCACAAAATTTCATTGAAATTGGTAGGCTGGTTTCGGAGGTTGACGTTTATGAACATAGGGACACGTAATTTTATATAAAATTAAAACCTTCTTACCATGGCAGATAAAGGAGGATTGCCACCACGTTCTAAAACTAGAACCGTTTCGTTTTTGGCTTCAGCCAGTCTTCTGGCGACCACACAACCAGCAGAACCGCCTCCAACCACAATGTAGTCGTATGCCGCATTATCTGAAACACATATGACTTGCGTTATTTTGAATTTGACTGCCAGCATAAACTTTAATTAGACTACAATGTCCTCAATGGTAAGACACAAGTCTTCTCTCTAAGAGGGCGTGCGGCGTCATCCATCACGCGGGCCTTGTGCGGTTCATGAATTATCGATTCCAGGACAATATTCTGGTTTCCTCACGATGTTCTCCTTCACCGTTTTGAGAGCAATGAATGATTTTAAAATGCCTATGTTTTACTATTTTTCTTCTGTCGTGTAAGTGAAGGTAAATTATCAGCTACATAGCCTCTCCCAACAACCAACAACCAAAAAGAGGAAGTTTGAAAGGTACGCCAGGTACTGGAAATTTAAAAGGGAATATACAGTCTTGGTATGGACATGTAATGAGTAGGTACGAATCGCATGTGATTAACAGAATAATGAATATAAATGTTGATGGATGGAGAGGAAGACCAAGGAAACGATGGATGGATTGTGTGAGGAATGATATGAAAGGAAAAGGGGCCGTCCATTAATCACGTGAGGCTCGAAAGGGGGGGTAGGGGTTTGGTAAAAATCACGAAATATCACAAGGGGGAGGGGGGGTGTACTAAGATATCACGTGGATTTATTTTTTCGTCAAACGCGCGTTTTCTAAACCGAAAAGCGGCGTGTAGTGTGACCGAACCGACGAAGTCCCCGTGCGCCGCGACGACCACCCCGCCCGGCTCGGCTTGCCAGTCACCAGTTATTCTGTTATTTTGGCGCCCAATACATGCGTATCCGGTGATTATACTTTATCCTGTATTTAAAGATAATATTCTAAAAATTTTAAGATTCTTTGTAGGTACTAAAAATACACGTGACTTTGGGTGGGGGGAGGGGGGTTAGTCTTAAATCTCACCAAGTATCACCAAGGGGGAGGGGGGGGTTAAAAAAATGCTAAAAAACATCACGTGATTAATGGATGGCCCCAAAGGTGTAAATGATAGCGTGACGGTTGACAGAGGAGAATGGAAGAATAAAACGTGTTGAGCCAACCCCAAGTAACATGGTATAAGGGCAAGAAGATGCTGATAAGCCTCACCCCTAACTATGTTGAGAACCAGTATTGTAACACTGAACGAAATGAACAACTTACCTTTAAGGATAGTCTGTTTTGGCCACAATAGCCCAGTGAGATCAGCCTCAGCCAGCAATGAGAAGGGAATCTGAGCAGCTGATAATAGATTGCTCGCCACACTGGAACCCATCTTCTGGCAGACTAAACAAAAAGTAAGATATACTAGTAGATACACACGCCTCCGTAGCAACAGTTTCGCAGCTGGATAGATTAGCAACTGGACAGAGTACAGTCACACACCAAGCTATACATTTCCAGTATAACATGGCCTCGCTTTGTATAGATTTCCCGTACAATGATAGATCCGTTTAAACTGGTTTTGCATAGCTTGATTGGTGGCCGTGCGTACACGTATCAAGTAATTACGAGAGTTTAAAAAATAATGGTTACCCACCCAAATAGCACTTGAACTAATGCGTAGTCAATTGAAAGTTAGGTTGACTTCTAAAGTAACTGCTTTTTTATACGAGAAATGTGTTTAATTACTTAACAGCTGTCTTTTATTTTATTTGAAGAAAATATACAGGGTGTAAACTGATTCTTCACGAAAGCCGTCAACCAAGCATTTTGTACATCAAACTAAATAACTTTACGCAAAAATGACTTTTTTTTTTGGGGTGTTAAATCATGTTTTGTGTTAGAACTCAATGTAACGCACTCAAAACATTGTGCTGGTGGATGAATTGAATAGTACGAGGGCCGTGGAGGTGTTTAAAGTAAAAATCTTAAATTAAAAACTTGTATTTAAAAAAAAAGTTGGAACTTTGACCCCCAATATCTCCGTAACTAGAAGGTTCCCAGGTATGGTATAGAACAAAAAAATTATCGCAATGACGAGGAGAACAAGTGCCTTTCGGCTTCGTTAAGAGGTGTTTTACACCCTTTATTTCTCGTCGGCATGTAAAGCCAAGTCAGAGTCCCATGGGCGGCATAGAAACTCTGACGTTCTGGTTCCGTATGAAGTTTCACCATTTTACCTTCATTTTGGTTAGCTGATCACGTCAATTCCTATAAACAGACCAAATTGTTTTTTACCCGACTGCGCCAAAAGGAGGGTTATGTTTTTCGAGAGTATGTATGTATGTATAATTGTTTGGCACGCTCTGTAGCCTGAACGGCTCGATGGATTTTAGCTTGAGAGGTGTCGTTAGATTTGTATTTACTGTAAGAGTGACACTGGGTATATCAAAATAAAAAAACAAAATGGCGGATTTTTGGCGCCAAATTCAAATGTTTGGCACGCTCTCCAGCCTGAACGGCTCTATGGATTTTAGCTTGAGGGGTGTCGTTAGATTCGTATTTACTGTGAGAGTGACGCTGGGTATATAAAAAAAAAAATGGCGGATTTTTGGTCGATGGATTTTAGCTTGAGAGGTGTCGTTAGATTCGTATTTACTGTGAGAGTGACACTGGGTATATCAAAAAGAAAAAAACAAAATGGCGGATTTTTAGCGCCAAATTCAAATGTTCGGCACGCTCTGTGGCCTGAACGGCTCGATGGATTTTAGCTTGAGTGGTGTCGTTAGATTTGTATTTACTGTAAGAGTGACACTGGGTATATCAAAATAAAAAAACAAAATGGCGGATTTTTGGCGCCAAATTCAAATGTTTGGCACGCTCTCCAGCCTGAACGGCTCTATGGATTTTAGCTTGAGAGGTGTCGTTAGATTCGTATTTACTGTGAAAGTGACACTGGGTATATAAAAAAAAAATGGCGGATTTTTGGCGCCAAATTCAAATGTTTGGCACGCTCTGTGGCCTGAACGGCTCTATGGATTTTAGCTTGAGAGGTGTCGTTAGATTTGTATTTACTGTGAGAGTGACTTTGGGTATATCAAAAAAAAAAAAAAACAAAATGGCGGATTTTTGGCGCCAAATTCAAATTTTTGGCACGCTCTGCAGCCTGAACGGCTCGATAAAGGGTAAGTAAAAAAAAGTAAAAGTAAAAGTAACTAAAAAGTGTAAAATAAAAAAATAAAAAAACCCGACTGCATTAAACGTAACTAATAACTTTAAATAAAAACTGAAAAGATAAAAACAAGTTCAAGAAACAGGACATATTGACTGCAACAGTCGGAACTCATTAAATAATCTAGATTATAATCATTACATCCAATATGGGTGTGTTTCTTGAACTTGTTTTTATTTTTTCAGTTTTTATTTAAAGTTATTAGTTACGTTTTATGCAGTCGGGTTTTTAAATTTAATATTTTATTTTTTTACGAATCTGTTCAGTTTCATCATCCGAGAGGTTGTGTATTAATTATGTTACACCTTGTATACCTTCATAATGAATTCTATGTTTTCAGCTATTTGTATGTAAATTTACGTTATCGCTAAACATTTTCTGTTGCTATTATCTATTGTTAAAACTAATTTGATTTTTAACTTTAACTACGTACCTACTATAGAAGATACGTTAAACCGCTACTCACGGCTGGTTTTCGTCGAATTTAAAGTCGTTGTGGGTAGTCGGAAGCCTGGAAGTCTTACCAAGGGGTATCGTGTTACTCGGTTGTGAAGGTCAGATAGGCAGTCGCGGTATACAGCTACTAAACTGGAAACTAAGCCACATTTCTCCCACTTTTGTCTAAGGCCTGAATTCCTGTCACGCTGACGGTCAGTCGCGTACGACAGCGAGAAAAACAGTAGCAAATACGCGCCGCTGACGTCAGCTTCGCGGTATGGTGCTATTTAGAACACAATTTATACTCGTACGCGTGACTGATGTCAGCGTGACAGGAATTCAGGCCTAAGTCCCATGTCCTACCAGGCAGAAATTCTGGCTCCAAGTTGCCACCGGGAAATTTCTGATAGAGATACCCAATGACACTTTGCCCGACATGAGAATCAAATCCAAGACCTCATGCTTAGGAGTAGCACTTGAGACCACTAGATCAAGAAACTATCATCTAGTATATTGTCGTTTAATTCTTAAGTGGTAGATGGCCAACAGCTTTTAAGATCAAACCATGAGAAATACTTAGGCCTGATCTTGGACAGTAGACTTACATTTAGACCACACATTGATTACGTCAGAAACAAATTGATACCGTTAACTGGAGCTCTGCGAAGTATCGCTAAATGTGTGCCATTTCATTTACGCTACACGATTTATAACACACTCATCAAACCGCACTTAGACTATTTAATACAAGTATGGGGACAAGCCGCTATTACACATCTTTATGACCTACAAGTATCTCAAAATAAAGCAATTAAAACTCTATTCAATTACAACTACTTAACACCGACAAAAGAACTTTATGCTAAAACTAAACTATTTAACCTACAAAAATTATACACATACCACACATGCATACTAATTAAAAAAATTCTAACGAACAAAATACACTCACAAATCACTTTCAAACGTAAAACATACCACTACTACGCCAGGAATAGGGATAGTATAGAACTACCTTCAGTAAGAACTTTATATGGAAGAAGAACTATTCAGTTTGAGGGAGCGCAGATTTATAATAAATTACCAAAGGACATAAGGGATTCTTCATCTATTAATATATTTAAAAATAGGTTAAAGTTGTATTTGGCCAACCAACAATAATTTACCGCTACCTACATTTTGTACTCGATTGTTAGAACGACAAACAATTTACTATTTAAGTTTTTTTTTATGCTAAGTTTCTCATATATAAGTGAACTATGTATGTTCTTTTTGAGAAATAAATTTCTTTAAACCGAAATCTCTCTGGTATTGACCAGAGAAAAGTTGGGGCCGAAAAGTTCTGGAGTGGCGACCGCGAACCGGAAGACGTTGCGTTGGAAGGCCTCCCACTAGGTGGAGCGGTGACCTGGTGAAGGTTGCCGCTGGATGCGAGACGCGAGACCGGTCAATGTGGTGACACTTGGGGGAAGCCTATGTCCAGCAGTGGACGTCTTTCGGCTGAAGTGATGATAATGATCCATCACCAGAGAATTTGTTTTTGTTGTTAAATGTTCAGGTAACTGTCGAATTAGCTGCGTAATAGGGTAGATGACAAAAAACAAAAAATTTGTCCGTCAGATAGATTTCAAAAATATATTGGACACATATTTTTTCTTTTTTCACGTAAACAAAAAATGAAGACGATACAGTGCGTCGAAAACTCCGATCATTCTCAGAAGATCCATTGGCCAGATCCATGATGGATCTAGTGAGAATTGTTTTTCTCATTGGATCCTGATTTCAAGATATGGATCTACTGAGAATGATCACTCTCAGAAGATCCGTTGGCCAGATCCATGGTGGATCTAGTGAGAATTGTTTTTCGTGACGTCACATTTGAGTACATTTTTACTCAAATGTGACGTCACAAGCCCCCACTCATGATCTTTGTCACGTTTTATCTTCGTCAATTTTTATTACTTATATGTAAACACCCATCCATCGTCACAAACTTTCGTATTTATTAATATTAGTATTACAGGATGTTTATCACGCAGGCTAAGTCGCAGGTAGAACATAATCAAACATAATTTGAAACTTCATACCTGAACAACCTGAACTGTCAAATCCTAATCTCAAAATGGCCATCGCTCTGAACACGAACTCTCAAGGATTCTATCAATAACTTCTGATTTGACAAAGCAATCTGGCTTCATCACAATTTGGGAGTTCATTGCGAACACTATAACCAGTTCAAATTACTTGAAGTTTCTCCTTTAGATGTTTCGATATTATGTTAGAAGTGGGACAAATTGGTTTTGTGTACTGATTTTAAGGGTTGAGCGATTAGGTGAGGGGTTGGTTTAATGTTTTTGGTTTGTATTTATTTTCAACTAGCTGTTGTCCGCGAATTATTAGAAAAAATAATACTTTCCTTATTGAATCGGATTTTGTCTTTTTACACGACTGCTCAAAAAAAGGAGTGTTATGTTTTCAGGGTTCATGTATGTATGTAAGTATGTATGTTTGTGAGTTTCTTTATTTAACCATAACTTTTAAACGCCTAAACCGATTTCGATGTACGGGTATCGTTAAAATCCTTGTGGTACCCCGGGTAACATGGACCAGTGAAAAATTAAAAGTAAAGAAAAAAAAATTGGACACTGACAAAATAAATAAAATGCAAAATTCTACATCTAATAATAGTAACTAAAAAGTGTAAAAAAAATAATTAAATGTATATAATTATCCATATTGGATGTAATGATTTTAGTCTAGTAGTAGTTTGATTATTTAATGGGTCCCGACTGTTGCAGTCAATATGTTCCGTATTAGATATTTTATTTGTTCTTGTTTTTTTCTTTTCAGTTTTTATTTAAAGTTATTAGTTATTTTTTACGCAGTCAGGCTTTTTAATTTTTATATATATATATTTTTAAATATAGTAGTACTTACTCGACATTTCTTAAACTACTGATGTATTTCATCTTTCAATCTGATATGATCTTAATTTAGGTACACAGTAAACTACTTTTTTAGGATCTGACGCAGAATGTCCCATTCGCAAAAACAAATGACAGTGAAATGAGAATGGGACCTTTTGAGAATGGGACCTTCTGAGAATGGGTCATTTTGCGAATAGGACGTTTCGCCAATTGATAGGACCGACACGGCAGTAATTAAAATACTTAATAATGTTATGATTCAGAAATCAGTTAACAGCTATTGAAAAATTATATCCTTCCTTTACTGTCTTAACTTTTAACTTAAAAGCTTCAAACTCATCAATTCGGGACCCGAAATAATGTTCTGTGCACCCCCGAAAATAATAAAGGTTGAAGCTACAAGAACGACTCAGTAATTTGTATCCTCTTCTCAAGGTTACAGGCGTTGAAATAAATTACTGGAACTACCTATTTATTGCTAGGGACTCGCCCGTGCTTCGCACAGCGCCAACTATCGGGTCAAAAACGAATCTGTCTTTCAAATTGAAACCAACCATACACATGCACAAAATCTCATTGAAATCAGTTGGGTTTTTTCGGATATTAGCGCGTACTCGACGAACATGGTGACGTGTGATTTTTTTAATTAAGAATTTGTTGTCGAATCTCACAAGACACTGGCGGTGTTGTGGGTTAGGTATCAACGGATTTCAAACATGATGCGACGTGAGATCCTATTCACTGCCCGAATACGCTCGTCCGCGCGGTCGGGCGGGCTCGTCCGCGCGGAAGGGAGGTGTCTTGCCGGCTGTCATTTGTAGATCTTTGACAGTTCGCTACAGGTAGTCAGTGGGCCATAAGTCTTACAACCAGTCTTACCAAGTTTATTGTATTACCCAGTAATAGCTGGGTTGTGGAGGTCAGATAGGCAGTCGCTCCATGTAAAATACTGGTATTCAGCTGTATCCGGTTAGATTAGAGGTCGACCTACAACATACTTGGGAAAAAGTAGGCAGATAATGATTCATCTTGGATTTCTCAGTCGCAGCCCAGGGTCTGGATTTGAGCCCGGTTGATGGCAATAGGCTACCCCTATTGACACTACTCGCTACTTGAGACTTATTTATAAGTACATTAACTGGAAAATGAGGTCTGCTATATATGAGGTGTATATGTCACCGGAAATGTATCAAATCCGTCATTGTATACAATGCCTAGGAAATGTATACAATTCCTAAAATAGATAGGAAATGTTTGATATGATTTAGTAGTTTTTTTAATTGCTTTTTTCCTAGAATAACTATACATTTCTTAAAGAGCGATCGGAAATGTGTTACATTCTTGTTGTTCCTAAGGGGGAATATAACGCACTTTAAAAATAATAGTTCACACTTTAAAATGTTTAGATTTAAATTTTTAAACCCCGACTGTTTTTTAAAACCATTCAGACAACCTATCAATCAACCTCAAACAAACTAAAAACCAAACCAAATTCAAATTACAAAACAGGTATAGTGCAAACCATCTTAATAAAAAATCAGATTTCAGTTCTTAAACGTGTTTTGTTTATTTTATTCACAGAGAGCATTCGTTTTTATACATTTCCTAGTATCATTTCGGAATTACATACAATTCCTAGGAAATGCATGAATTTCCGAGGAAATGTGTGTATAGTATCTTTGAAACATTATTTTACACATTTCCTAAGTAGGCTCGGAATGGTGTACAAATCCTAGATTTCATACATTTCCGGTAACATATACAGGGTGTAAAACACCTCTTAACGAAGCTGGAAGGCACTTGTTCTCCTCGTCATTGCGATCATTTTTTGTTCTACACCATACCTGGGAACCTTCTAGTTACGGAGATATTGGGGGTTAAAGTTCCAACTTTTTGACAACTTTTTTTTAACTGTTGTTGGTGAACCTATACTAATAAATAAATAAATAAATAAGGTTGATCGTAATATTATTTGTTTTTTAATTTTTTTACGGGTTCCTTTATCGATTCTGAACTCACCCCTAAGCTATGGCACGCGGCTATTACTTTAACACTCTGTATATAAATAATACCAATGCCTACCCCTTAGCAGTAAACACGCATGATGTTATGTTATGCTATGTTAAAACATTCTAATAACAATAATGTTGAAATTACCCCCAACATTTTCAGTCTACCCTCACCCTTAGACTAAACTATGTGAAATTCCTTAAGAAACTAAGTTAACGCGGGCCCTTTGATCCATGTTTCATAAGTACAGCCCTTATTGTGGCCGCTAAGTCATTGTTACAGTTTCGAGGTTAAGCAACATGGATTGAGGTCGGGGAATTGATGGGTCAAGTGTTTGAAAGGATGTGTGTGACTTTAGTTTGAGGTATTTGATTACAATAGGAGGGTCTTAGACCTTGATCTGTCCACGAAGTAGACACAATAGTTAAACAATGGCGTCTCGACCAAATTGGTCATTTGACAGATCATAATCTATTTTTGTAGTCACATCACTATCTCAGGTCCAGTTGAAAACCAGCGCCGGACAGTCTAGTTCTCCGGGAATTATCAGAACTAATGTACCATCTCAACTGATGATGTAACCAAGATTTTGTAACAATATTTTGATTTAAAAGAGTGTCCATGGAGTTTCTTGCCCGTTCTTCTCCATAGAGATCTACGCTAGGGAATGGGCATCTACAGTACTTTCACAGTTTTTATGACTTGACTGGGACTGTAGCTACATTTAATTTTCATCTTTGTTTCGACAATTCAAAAGTGCCTGTAACTGGCCTACTTGAAATAAATGCTTTGATAATGATTTTGATTTTTAGCCTATTTGGCAGTGCAGCAGCATTGTGGTAGTCGATTGTCGTGCGGTATGTGATGCGGAGGAATGAGCAAAATGTCGTGAGGAAAGTTTTGAGCATGAATGTGTATGAGTAGAGAAAGACCAAAGAAACGATGGATGGACTGTGTGAAGGATGATATGGCTAGAAAGGAGGTGTCTGATGAGATGACGAGTAATAGAGAAGTATGGAAGAAGGAGACATGCTGCGCCGACCCCAAATGAATTGAAGGCAAGAGAATGATGGTGCCGCCGTGAGAGACACATTTTTTTTGTGTAGATTTAAGTTTTCTTGTTATTTTTGTTTAATGCATTTGTTTGCTTGGGTGTGTGCACTTTTGGCATGTGCTACATAAATCTATTTTCTTTTTAGGGTTCCGTACAAAATTGAAAAAAACGTTTATCCGTCCGTCTGTCACAGCTAATTTGCTTCGAATCTACTGGACCAAATCAGGTGAAATTTGGTAGGATGTTGTAATCCTATAACCCAAATAGAGATTTGCAAAGTAAATAAATATGTTTTCGGGGTTTGTCTCCACCGATCACAGTATCAGATCACGTTAGCCATGGATCACGGCGAGTTGTATCCACTGATACCGTTATCCGATTTTCTCGTTATCATGTTATCCACTGATCACGATGTTTTTTTTTTTCATGTCGCCACGGATATCTTTATGATCCATGGCTAACGTGATCTGATACTGTGATCGGTGGAGACAGACCCGATTTTCGGGTGACAAATTAGCAAATTTAAACAAAAGTTTTGCAAACCTTACTGTGTCATGTAACAAAAGAAAGGGCTCCTTATGAGGATCTGAAATATGTGTTTGTTATTATTGTAAAATAAATGGTTTTGATTTTATTCATGAAAGAAGACGAAAATTGAAAATTCCCTGATCTCCGAAACTACTGAGCCTAAAAATTTGAAAATATTAAAAATATAGTGCATTGTTTGTAGATTACAGGAAAACGCGAGTACAACTCGCACTTGGCCGGTTTTTTTCTATCTCTTGCCCTTTGAAGCCTCAAGAGTCTAGATTTTTACCCGGTTACGGACGATAAACAACAGTGCGAGACCAGTATTAATTACCCCTTGTGTGTAGTTACGTGTGACATAGATTGTAGTTTCGCACCCAGGGGCCGACTTTACTTCGTAAAATTTATTCTTTGCCACTGCTCTCAAAACAGTTAAAGAAATCTTCGTCAGGAGATCAACATGACCTTGAATAAAAAAAGTTCAGAGACGTGATTCGCCGTGTGCTCGCCGTTGTACATAAGCTACTTATATATTTGAATTTTGTGTGTATATTTTTTAATTTTGTGTGCAATAAAGAATATGAATATAATGATTTCCATCCGTTTTACTTTAGGAAGCTAGCTTTTCTAAGGACTCAATCCCCCACAATTTAAATCCTTAATCATTAATTGTACACTTAAGGATCCCCAAAAAGTCAAGCCGGTGGTTCCGCAGTGTCAGATAAATAGCCACCATCGAGCCCCAAAGATTAGGGGATGTTAAAACGCTCTTAGGGGTAGCTTTGGTCCCGATTTGCATAATTGCGGGTAAGTGGGATGCATTCGTTCGAAAAATAGGAGATAAATAAGATTGCTTTTAATTTAGGGTAGTTCTGGATTGGACGGTTGGGGTTAGCAGGTTAAAGTATTTTTTTTAGAAATTGTAGTGTTTGCAAGCATTATTTCTTAGCATGAGATGTTGGGTTAGATTCCTAGGTCAGGCAACGTGGTACCATCAGAAATTTGGGAGCCAAAAGTGCCTATTTGATGGACATAGGCGCGCCCCTTGTTAAATGAGACTCAAAAATGACTAGCGTAATGTAGGTGTATCATAGGTATCAAGCGTGATGTAAGGTTAAGCGGAGTTTATATTATAAAGATTTTGATCAACAGCCCAAAATGTCCAAACATCGAAAATGAAAACCAAAATAACTCGGATTGTATCTCATAGTACCATAACTACAACGAATTAGGTACACATAAAAAAAAAATGTGATCACTAGCATTTAAGCTGATATAATATTTAAAATTGAACTTTATCAAGAAAAATTCTTTGTTGTGTGTTTTCTTTAATTAAAAATACTCTGTTTGAAATTAAAAACAAAACTATTGTTTCATAATAAGTATTGATGGGTGTATGTGGTAGTTCCTCGTTTACCAAATAATTAGTTTAAAAAAACAAAATAAAGGATTTAGGGACTTTTGAATGAGAAACGACGTTGCCTAGCCTTTTCCAAACTATGTTGGGGTCGGTTTCCCGTCTAACTGGATGCAGCTGAATACCAGTATTTTAAATGGAGCGACTGCCTATCTGACCTCCACAACTCGGTTAGTACTAGCTAATTCGATGAGCCTTAGTTAGACCGGTTGTCAGACTTTCGAGCCACTGACTACTTAACCTAAAGTTCGACCAGAGCGGCTGGTAGACCCTTATTTAGGGTCATTACCCGTGGTCCCGTTGTGTCGAACCATTGCCGGGTCCATGGGTAATTTTAATTACCCGTGGTTCCATAGCATTAGGGATTGTTTCCTGGACTTCTGTAAATATCGATAGTAAATACAAAGCCATAGATAGATAGAATACTATTTATTATGTACACCATAAAAATTACAGATACAGATGTAGAACATTTTACAAGGGGTGACACAATGGGCGGTCTTATCGCTAAAAGCGATCTTTTAAAGATAACCTTTGGATGGGGACCCCTTTAAGGGGGAAGGAGAGACAATACTGCAGGTAACCCCCTCAAGGTTCATTGGAAGACCAGCGTCAGACGGCATCACCATCACCTGTCTGGCATGAATGCTGAAATGGACCTTTTTGGCGCAGCCGTGAGGCACACAGCACATACTATGTTTTCCTCCTTATTTTGTATCTTTTTGTTTTTTTTTATGTGTGTGTGCTTTAATAACTGACGTCAAATAAATATTTTTCTTTCTTTCTTTTCTTTCAGGTAGCCTGTGGTGTACCATTTACATATATACAATAAATATATACATATACATACATAAATATATACAACACTTATATAAATATATACAACATTATCTTTTTATTATTATTATCAAGAAACAAGTGCGAAGAACTAAAATTAAAAATACACACATAGTAACAGCATATCATATCTCACAGCGACCACGAGTAACAAGTCATTGCATAATTTGACTACGGGCCATAAGCACGAGCTTCTCATGAGAAACAACGTCAGAAGCTTAATATTATTTTCTCGGAAGCAAACTTTTGGGCCCACTCCTACAAGTCGGATACAACTTGTTTACCTTCCCTGCCGACCCCCAAACTCCTCATAGTTAAAAGTTGATCTCTTTAATAATGCAGTGTAACAAATTTTGAACATGGATGCGGAATTCTCGAGTTTGTTTCTTTAGATTAGTATTTTGGATGTGTATTGGTTTTTAGTTACTGGAAGAGCTAAGAAGATTTCTGAAACTGAGGATTCAGAACCTCCGGCGCTGCGGGACTGTTCGAAATAGATACCGTGGCCCCGGAACACAAAGTGCGATGAAGGAACATGGATGGGTTTTAGTCAGTAAAAGTCTGACACTCCCTCCTGCTCCGCCCAGAGCGGGAGAAGTCATTTGATGATTTCACATCCGAAAAAAAAAAGGGATCAAAACCTAAAAAAATATCAAGGTGACTTTTTATGACTCCTAACTATTCGATTTCATACAAATAAAAATAAAACTTTTTTTTTGTACAGATAAGTACATTTTTTTTTTATTTATTATTATACGCCGCCGCTGCGCTCGTGACCTCGTGGTTGGGCGGTGAAGCGGATCTCACGTCGCATTGCCTTGTATGAAATCCGTTGACCTAACCTAACCTAACACACGACACCGCACGACCGCGCGGACGAGCGGCGCTCACCACCTCTCCGCGCGGTGCAACGCCAACACATTGGCTTTGACCACGCGGACGAGCGGCGTCGTGTCAAAATCGTTTTACTGATTGGTCATAAGCAATACGCTCACGTCGCATGTGCAAACGTGAAATTGCTTGAACCAAGACTATGCCACAAGTCACTGCGACGCGACGTGACGGTACTCACACGAAGAAAACAGTGACGCCTGAGTGTCGCAAGTCGGGTTATTCGAGGCCTTGAACAAGACGTAACGGAGAAATCTACATTTTTGGTCCTAGATACACTGTCTTCTCAACAGTTGGAAAAAGGTTAAACAGATTATGATGCACGGGTCCTTCACTATGGAATTTATTTATATTTGCCATCGTGGTGAAAGTCCATTGGCAAATCCGATCGACTACAGTCGATTGTCCAGCATGCGCCGGACGTAACAAGGCGGCGGAGGGTACGTCACTCGGAGAGGCTCATTTCATGCACCAAAAAATTCATGTAAGGCTCAGATCTCAAGTGTGTTTGCGGCATGTCTCCACAGACAATGGCCCACCATCCATCATTCCATCTTGCGCTGCATACCCTGACACCTGCGCTCTTGACGATCGTATGACTGCATCAGCAAGCGGAATTTGCATAGCTATGCAAACTCCGCTCGCTGTAAATTTTCATCAAATAATTTGATGGAAATTTGCCATCAACAAGCTAAGAAGAAGACTATGGGATGCCCTCATTCAACTCATTCCGACACAACTTAGTCTTATCTATTTCCTGAACCACGTGTAAAACCCCATCCAGCATCCCTAGATCGGCAACCTTAGTAAGTTTATACTTCCCAAAGTTGTACAGGTGTAAAGTTTTACCGACTTCGACTTCGGAGTCGGTTTCACTAGAAGCCGGTCATGCTTCATTTCACCTTAAGTTAAGCATTCGACTACGAGTTGTGTAGTTTTTCTTCTGTTTCGGAAATAGTTTATTCTGTTCCGTTTAGTTTGTTTGCAGGTCTAAATAGATAGACGATTTATTTTAGTCAGGAACATAGCTTATCACCGACCTATCCTACCCACCTACATCTAATTAAAGCTTGTCACAGAATGCATATGAAAATATATGCGGACATAAAACAAAAAAAAAAATGAAATGTGTTTTTGTTCTAAAACAAAAACACTTTTTTTTTAAGTTTTGTCTGTCTTGTCTGTTTGATCCGGCTTATCTCCGAAACGGCTGTATCGATTTTGACGGAACTTTTACTGGCAGGTAGCTGACGCTATAAGGAGTATTTTCATTTGTCTGACAACCAGTCTTACCCCTAGGTAAGACTGGTTGTCAGACTCGGGCCACTTACTACCTGTAACGACTTCAAAGACCTACAAATGACAGCTGGGACCAAACGGCTTTCTGAGGCACGGACGAGCTTAGATATGCAATGACCCATCCACGGACCGGCCTTAGCAAGCGCTGCTTAACCCATCTTATAAAATGCTATTATTTTGCCACGAGCTCACAGCAAGCCCGCGCATACCTACACAATAGCACAGTACGGTCAGCATATACACGATAAAGCAGCGCTAAATAATTTGCAGTAAACTGCGGCTGCTGTCCGTACCGCGACGTGGATTGATGGCTCAGTGAACTGTAATAATAATTAATGCTACGAGCTACAAGCTAGCAAAGTGTTGCTTGTAGGTTTGTGGGTACGGGGTTTTGGGTTAAAACCTGGCAAAAAGAAAAAATTGCCTATCAACAGCTAACATTTTGTTCACCCACATTTTGTCAGTTATGTGTAATAGGGTTCGAGCTAATTGCCATCCACCGGGCCCAAATCCAGACTCCATGGCTGCTACTGAGAAATTCCTGATGGATTATAAATAAATAAATAAAATAAAAAACGTTTATTTCAATTACAATAGGCATTTCGATACATATTATTGGAAGTCACCTTTTAAGCAAGGAATTGCTTGCTTAAAAGGTGACTCCGCACTTCCAATTGTTATTTTTATGCAATTGCAACTTAGATAGCGTAAACATGAAAGACTAAACAAAAATTAAAATAAAATAAATGATAAATGGGTAACTTAAAAATTATACAAACAGCTCTGCTGTTTGATGAGCGTTATGTAGAAAAAGGCCAGATCGCGCGTATTGTGTGGTATGTGTATCGTGAGTGAGTGTGTGAGTGAGTGTGGGTGTGAGTGTGAAAGTGAGGTGGTGTAGTGTGTGAGATGTTGAGCAATGCTTGGAAAAACCCAATAACATTTTACCTGACCCGGGAACCTGAACTATAAATGAGTGGACAATTTAGTTACCAGCTAATCATCAGGTCGTGCTGATAATTTCCGAAGTCATCCGAAACTCAACAGGTTTGGGTCGTGACCAGCTCATGGCTTAGGGCTCTGACCACGTGTTAGCCAAGTTTAATGACCAACAGCACTTCCCTACAGGAAAAAAAAAGAGTTCTAGCTAAGTATACACTGAACTCGTTGGGTAGCTATAAGTATCTGTGAGAACTACCTTAAATACTTCTAATAAGACATAGGCGTTTAAAATTACACTTAAAACTAATCATTATACGAATTCCAGTCTTGACTTTTACCCATTGCAATCCAGTATTATCCTACTGCTAGTTTTCATTAACGCTTACCTAAATGAATGCTTAATTTATAGCTCGTTTATGGAGTCATTTTTTTTTCGGATGGGAAATCATCAAATGACTCCTCCCGCTTTGGGCGGAGCAGGAGGGAGTATCAGACTTTTACTGACTAAAACCTATCCATGTTTCTTCATCGCCCTATGTGTTCCGGGGCCACGGTATCTCTTGCGAATAGTCCCGCAGCCCCGGCAGGCATCGGCCTTTGCGGACCCCTTCCTTTCTGCTGACAGCTCTCGTAAATGGAGTCTCAACTTTGAAGGAGCTCGTGGCTAATTAATATCAGCCGTTCGGGTTGATCTTCAAATCAGTGGCCCGGATGTCTGACTACCAGTCTTACCAAGAGGTATCGTCAAATACCGCGTACCAACTGGGTTTTGTAGGTCAGATAGGCAGTCGCTCCATGTAAAATACTGGTGTTCAGCTGCATCCGGTTAGACTGGAAGCCGACCCCAACATAGTTGGGAAAAAGGCTATTAAATTATTATACTTATAGGGATTCTCAACTTTTGGTAAGCTGAGCGTTGAATTTTTTTTGTTTAGGCATCACTTTAGATGTTATCGAATGTTTGTGAAAACGGTTACAAGCAGCCATGCAAAATCAGCAAGAATCTTTTATCAAAACACCTATTGTCATCCGAAATAACACGAACAAACAAATTAAGCATTACTCCTTATCGATTGATAAAGATTTTATAGTGTCTCCGTCCCGATAACCCTTCCTCCTATCTTTTATATTCAAAAACCTGCATTCACGAAACTTCGCCAGCGAAAGGGTTAAAAAAACAAAATTAATTTCGCAGCTCCGAAAACATTTCCCCAAACAAAGCTCAAGTTTAAACTGTTTTCGCAAACGCACTCATAAGTTTGTTTTGCTCAATTTTTTACGTACATCCTTTCTTCTGGTTGAAAAGGCGTTTGCGTTACGCGAAATTAGACTTTGTTGAATTGAGATAAGCGTCACTGAATTTAACACTCATCAAGAATGAAAACTCAACCCTGTTCCTTCTAGACCAAGGTATATTTTTGCATGTCCCAAGTTAATATTGTTGTTTTTTTCTCCCGAAGTTTACCCATTGTCTCCAAAGTGTTAGCGTATACAAAATTGCCGGTAAGTCTATATTTGAAGTTTCAACTACTTTCCTGTTATTTTGTTGTTAAATTGGTTGGTAAAACAATTTTATCGAAGTGAAATAGCATTGAGTTTGGAAAATTCCGTGAAAAATACTGTTTTTCAAAGAAAATCCGTAATATTTCTGTAGTGATTTTGAAATTCTAAGTCTGATCCGTAGGCTTAGCCAAGTTGACAATCTACAATCGTTAACGCTAATAGAAAACTACCCAAATGAATGGGAATGACATCATTTCAACGTTAAGTCACGTGGTCGATAATATAGAATATATAATAGAATGAAATGTATTCGTTTCTACAATCGTGATCGCTACATCCCATATAAATCGTAGCCAACTTACAGTTTTGACTAAACTTTAAAGTTTCTATTCGTTTGTTTTGACTACGTGACTTAACGTTGAAATGATGTCATTCCCATACATTTGGTTACTTTTCTATGCGTTAACGATTGTAGATTGTCAACTTGGCTAAGCCTGCTGGTTAGACTGATAACGACGCAGATAGACGGCGTTGCAGATGATGATTACCTATAAGACCTGAGTTTTCATCGCACATAGCTAGGAAACACACACTTTGAGCGAACTGTCCTGACCACTACCATGGCCGTCGATTTTGCATACTAACATCGAAGGCCTTCAATAATAGGCTTGTGTCATGAAAAAATCTAATTAGTCCGTCAGTTAGATTATCAAAAAATATTTAACACGTATTTTTTCTTTTGTTACGTAAACCAAAATTGACGAAGATACGACGCTTTTAAAATGCTCAATACATCACGCCGTGCTTTATTTTTAGTGCATTGTGACGTCACGAGCCCCACTCTCGAGTTTTGATGCGTTTTATCTTTTTCAATATTCATTGATTTACAAAAACAAAAAATACGTGTCCATTATTTCCCAATACTCTAACTGACGGACTAAATGTATTTGCAATTTAATGATGGTGGAAACTAGCCTATTCTGATGATTTTGAAAGTTAGCAACGTCGCAACTATTTGTCAAATATTACTCATTTTTCATTATTTGAATTATTTAAGTAGAACTATTATCACCGCATTGTATCTTTTTTAAGAAAAATGTATGTTATACATGTAAAAATCCCATACATTTCCTATGGGAGGAAAATTTCCATTGTTTCCCATATCGTGGAGCGAGGTAGTCTATAATTAAAAATGGGCATTTAGCTAATAACACATATTTGTACTTTCCCAGTAGCTACGGGCCTCTGGGAATTTTCGCCAATGGCCGACGTATTGTATTCTTTGGTAATTTCGCAGATATAAAAGTTGTGGGCACACTGAAAGAAGTAAGATAGTTGCTTTAATATATATACTTACTAGTTTCGCTATAGCATTGATCTCATCATTTCAGCCGAAATACGTCCACTACTGGACATAGGCCTCCCCTAAGTGTCGCCAGATTGACCGGTCCCGTACGACTCGCATCTAGCGGATCCCTGCAGTCTTCACCAGGTCATCGGTCCACCTAGTGCGAGGCCTTCCAACGCAACGTCTTCCGGTTCGCGGTCGCCACTCCAGAACTTTTCGGCCCCATCGGCCATCCGTTCTGCGAGCAATGTGCCCTGCCCACTGCCACTTAAGTTTGACAATTCTTCGACCAACCTAACTTAGATGAAGGATCAAGCGGCAATGATATTGGTAGATATTTCTAAGTTTTTTTATTTTTTCCACACGTCCTTTTAGCATTCATTTTAGAAACTGAACACTGAAAAATGCTATAAGTGCCTACTACAATTACAAATGACTTACTATATAAGGGGACTACAGGAGGTAAGCGCGAGTTTTATAAATACGATTCACTGCAATGAACAAAACCAGAAAAATATATGATATTCTTCAGGGTATATGCTAGTATGATAGTGTTTTAAAACATAATACAACTAATTTTACTCGATAAAAAAAATCACGAACTTCTCTCTAAAAAAATATTTTAACGAGTAAAAACCATAATAGAAGACATGCGATATCATTCTGATTTTTTGGCCAATAATTCTACAAGTAACATATTAGCATGATAGTGTTTTATGTTTTTAGTCCATTCAATAGATTTTTTGTAAATCGCAAAAAAACACAAATTTCGCACTATTCGGCACGCAGTGACTGACGAACCACTTTTTAACTACCACAAATAGAGTTGCTAATTTAGCTCCTGTAGTTCTTCGAAGTCGAGTGATTAAATAGATAGTACTCGCCAATAATTATGTATACTTAGTAAAACTTCATTAAGAGTTTTTATCAACATTACTAACGAATAACTTAGTTTCTATACCTACAAAGCGATACGCATTTCCACCATATTCTGGACTACATACTTGTCTTTATTTGCAGCATCTTTGTTCATTTTTATATCTTTCTAGTTTTGTTGCATTTAATTGGTGGAATTTCGACTAGCCAACAGAAAAGCCTTGGCCCCACTCTTTCCACAAGTATATCTCTCGCTTCGCGTAGCGCCAGCTACACCACAAGCCTTAATACTCTCTATTGTGCTCCAGACTTTTGTTTTGACATGGGAACCTTCCTAATGGGCGAGCCGCAATGTTACCTACCGTAGACAATAACACGGCTTTATTCAATTTCTTGTTCAATGATACTGATATCATATTTATGTTCTAGAAATACATGTTTGTTTATTGTAAGATAAATAATTGAAGGGTACATTTGGGTCAAGTAACGACGAAATTGAGGACTGCTAATTATTTTTTCGAGATTATGATTTTGGGTCTACTTAGAAAGTTGTTTATACTTTTATGGTCTGATGATCCACACATAAATATGGCCATACATTTCTAAAGAATAGTGTATTATGTAAAAACGAGGTATATTTAATACGTTTACGTTAAAATTTAAAAAGGAGTTGTAAACAGAAGACTATCATTTGATTAATTAGTATGAAACATGAAAATGTAAATATTTAGGTCTACAGTAATGTTGAATAAGTAAATAAGTAGAGCAACACGTGTACGACTATTTTCAATTTTTTATTTGTTTTTTTTTTGTCGCGGGTTAGAAAGTCTTCTAAGGTTTAAAATATGTATTAGTATATTATTGTTGTTAAATATTATTTTGTATATTTTATCTTTAGGCCTTAGTTGCCTGATAATTAATTGATTATTATTAATAAAACAATAAAAACATTTTCTCCTAATGTTATGACTGTTAGGTATCCAGTCCAATTTAGTTAATTTCTCAGTAGTGTATGAATTCAAATGTTCAGGGTCTTAAAATATTATATAATTTGAGTTAAGAATCTCGCCCAGGTCAGTCCGTGGAAGGCTCACCATCCATTACGAATCTCCGGAACTGCTGATCCGATTTCGAAATATTTTTCACTAACGGGAAGCGACATTATTCAAAGGTATTTAAAACCTTTGCGCGAGATAATTTCCGACCATAACGTGAGTGAAGCCGGAGGCAAAAGCTTGTGTAAATAACAGTTAAGAAAATGTCAACTTCCTTCAGCTTACCTTGTTAGATTTTCCTAAACTCTCCATCTTTTGTCTGAAGCACAGAGAAGCTGTAACAGTCATAATTAAGCAAGAGACGGCTTCAAAGAAAACCTATTACGTCTGGCTATCCTTTTTGTGCAATAGCGTTAGTGTCGTGGACCGTAAAAATATGGATAAGAAAGACTAGAAATATCGTTTGTATTTGACACCATCATTTTGAAGTATAAGATTTGCTTATCCATCAATTTTGAAGTATAAGATTTGCTTATTCATCAATTTTGAAGTATAAGATTTGCTTATCCATCAATTTTGAAGTATAAGATTGGCTTATCCATAAATTGTGGAACTCTAGTAATAACAGCCGCACAGTTTGATCTTCAATGTTAAGCCGCCTTGCCAGGGTCGGTCCATGGATAGGTGACCATCCATTACGTACCACCACATTACTATTATATGTGTGGTATAAACTGTAAATTTAAATTGATTATAAATAAATAAATACCGAGTTTCCTCCGCTCGGAAAGCACGTCCCGGTTGCCATTTGTTGATTGTTAACAGTCGTCAAAGGAAGTCAGTGGCCTGAAAGTCTGACAACCAGTCTTACCAAGGGGTATCGTATTAGCAAGGAGCGACTGCTTATCTGAAATCCACAACCCTGATGGTGGTCAGATAGGCAGTCACTCCGTGTATACTGGCTTTCAGCTGCAACCAGATAGACTAGAAGCCAATTCCAACATAGTAGCATTCAGAATTCATGATTCTTGCTACCATATCCAAGTTCCATATAATCTTTGCAAGCTAAACCGGGGTGCACACATTTAATTATTCTCCGGGTGAAATTATTTGACGCTTAGCTTGAGAACAAACGGTGCCCAGAATTTAGCTTTGGCCTTAAATTTGAAGCTCTTTTTTGTAAAAAGCTGTTGTTCCATATGTGAGCTAGATGGGGCGTTAATTTGGAGAAATTTTCAAAGTAACCTCTTGGCCACGCGCTTCACGTTTAAGCGACTACTGGAGAACACATAAAAATAAATTATTTAGAGTTCGTCACACTCGGTCGTGGGTTGGAACTCAGGCAGGCGCATTAGTTTGTGTGATTTGTTTCATCGCAACTTTTTCTTTAGGATACAAGCCCACCACACCACTCACACACCCACACCACTGCAACTCCTGAAAGCCAGAATCAACAGTGGCGACCACAAGAAAAGCGCCGAGATAATGAAACTCGTCGAAGTTCCAGAGAAACAAATTAGCTGTCTTGGATACCGCAACGTAATTAATAAGAAAAGCGGAAGAATAGGAAAATCATAATTTCATCACAACTGCTCTGAAAATGGTGAAGGAAAACACCGTGAGGAAACCGACTCTTCCTAAAACCAAATATTCCAAGACATGTGTCGTCTACCAATTCGCACTGGGGCCACGTCCAGTGTATTACAGCCTATTCCCTCTCATAGAGAGGAATTATGTTTCAGCAGTAGGAATATTCTAGTTTGATTTTTTGGATGAAAGAAAAGAAAGAAAAATTATTTATTAAACTCAAACAGGACATAAAAGAAACAAAAAGATAGAATAATAACAAAATTATTGCATGCTACAAGATAACAAGACATCCGCAACAGGACTTGTGGACCAAGCGTAAGAAACAAATGAATCGCACACGAGTCATTTGACGCAAGTCGCATCATCCGAGGACGAGAACGGGGTCTTATATGAAGCTAGATGAAAAATGTAAAAGTTGGTTTTTGCTTTTTCTACATTTTCTAGACAATAGAGGGTTGACGAAGCTGTTTGTTAAAGTTTGGGTTCTAAAAATGTTTGAGTATGTTGCATAACGTATATATGTATTTAATTTACTTCTTCGACTGTCCCGTTGGTCGAGTGGACACAAGCGACTGCTAAGCAAGAGGTCCTGGGTTCGATTCCCAAGTCGAGCAAAGTGTTATAAGTTTAAGCATAGTCCCAGTATCGGCCACGGAGGATTCGCGCCCGGATGATGGCCCGCCTCCTGGCGAACGTGGGACGTGTACTATTAGGTACACTTCTGCCTAACTCTTCGGTGATTACAGACGTGATGTTATGTTGTTTGTGTGTAAGTTAACGGATGGAACGAGGGTGCCAGTTATAATGATAATGAGGATGTGCCGTGCAGTTATTCGCAAAGAATAAAAATAGACCCCCTGACCGTTTTTAGTCACGGCGACAAATCTCGCAGGAGATAAGCCACACACGTGCGGGAGATAATATAGAGCACAAGAGTGTGCGCAGGCACAGGACACAACCGGAGAGAGATGAGACGCAGAAATCCGCAGAACCAACGGGTCAACGTGCTTTCCGAGGCACGGGGGTATCATACCGGCAACTTCTAAACTTCTACTAAGAAGTTCCTAATAGAAAATCCCAATATCTAATGATCACACGCATGATTACATAATTATTGAAAAGATTCCTTTTAAGGTGGGGTCCCCGAGCAAAATTAGCAACTCTATTTGTGGTGGTTCAAACTTTGTTTGAAATACTGTAAGAATAAAGTTCTAAATCAGCTTGCACTACAAAGTGGTTGTTACGTCGGTCACTGCGGGCCGAATAGTGCGAAATTAGTGTTTTTTTTTCTGTATAAAATCAAATATGCGTCTTTTGAAAAAAAAAAACGACAATTATGTTCATTATTAAATTGCCTATCCATTAGTTTATGTAGCAAATCAGAATAATGGTTACTTTACGAGGAGTAGCATGTTATAAATCATTATTTCTTATTTCTGTGGTTTCGTTGTGCGGGGATTTATTAAACAGCTACTTAAAAAAAAACACAATTTTGGAGTCAAGAATATGTAGAGATTTAATGTATTTTTTATTAGTTCGTTTTTCTTTTGGATAAAGAGGAGTAGGTTCCAAAAAACTACTCGCTCAAGGTGCTCCGCAGTGCTCAGGGAGGCGCCTTAACATATTTTTTCAAGATTTTATACAAAAACTGGACACATAAAACTGTGTTAAATAATAAAAACAACTGCCAACAACTTAATTTACTTTACGAACAAAAGGTGCAAACGTATCAGGAATGCACCAGAAAATTGTCCAAAGGTATGGACACAAGAAAAAAGGAAATAAAATAGCGCACCGCGCGGACTTGTAATAAAATAATTGTAAATTCTTCGATGTAACGTTAGCAAACACAACTGGGTGGGGCGGCTGTGCAATGTTCTTTTGCCGGACGAGTGACATTGACAGGGAAGCGCGGTGTATTCGTATGTTTTATGCATCGAGCACATACCCCAATAGAGCAGAAATGTTACCTACTTATTTTGTTTGAAAACAATTCCGCTAACTCACAACTACTCACATCTACGTTCACTACGCTCTGATTGGTTGACCCAAGGTCAAATAACACTCTCTCTCTCGCTCTCACTGTTTTAGTGAGAGCGAGCGTAATATTTATAAGTGACAAATCACTTATAAATGCAGAGGCGAACCGACATTACCGCTCCGATGGTAAAAAATAATACACGACTGCCTCATTGGTTATGTGGTTGTCGACTGCTAAGCTTAAGGTCCGGTAAGGTCAGGTTGGGCAAAGTGTCATTGAGTTTTTCCATCAGGAATGTTCTCAGTAGCAGCTACGAAGTACGGATTTGTGCTCGGTTGATGGCAATAGGCTTGCCCCCTGTTTTTATATTTCTATGCTTGCCTGCTATGACATAGGACTTAAAATATCGTAACTGCGGCATTTTGTTAAAATAATTGATTGACGAGTTCAATACCAACGAATAATTGAAAATACCTACTTTCCTCATTCCAGAAAAATGCGAAAACTGCCATCAAACAAAACTTTGATACCTTCACCAAAAATAAAGAAAAGGAACGCCTTAAAAACATTTCCAGAGTCACAGAGAAATGAAGAATTGCCGTTCAAGAGTAAAAGAAAGAGCTCTTCTGTTTTATATTTGTTCAAAAACTTTGAATTGAGCATTTCGCTTGTTTATTTTGCTGTCGGTACTCGCAAACACTGAGAGGTAAGGGTGAGTTTAGATGTACGGTAAATGTCTTGGTTTTTTATTAATTTATACTAATATTATCTACTGAACCGATTTTGAAAATTATTTTATCAATAGAAACTTATTAGTGAGTGTCTTAAATCAAATCAAATCAAAAATTTCATTTCACTTAGGCCTAGATGGGCACTTATAAAACGTCGAAAAAGGTTCACGGTTCGCGTTGGTCGTTTCCATGGAGAAGAACCGGCAAGAAACTCCATGGTTACTCTTTTCAAATCATTTGGTATTATGTTTTTATTACTAGAAAAAATAAGGGGGGGAATTAGAGGAAAATAAATGTGCACCCGTGCGAAGCCGGGACGGGCCGCTAGTATAATATAATTTAATCTTTGAGAAGCTCGTGGCTACAGGATCCAGCTGCACGGGTCGATCTTCAAAGTTAAGCCGCGCATGTTAAGGTCGGTCTGTGGATGGATGACTATCCATCACATACCGAAGTTCCTCCGTGCCTTTGAAAGCACGTTAAGGTGGATGCTCCAGGGTAGCCAGGGTAGCAAGGTCAAAGTCATTCCTGCACCTTTAATAAACAAACAACCTAGCACTGGCCTGCAAATAGCAAAAAACGTAAGAAAATTTGAATTTCGCGGGCTGGTTGGAGCATCCACCTTAAGCCGTTGGTCCCGCAGGCGAAAATGCGGGCACAAGTTAGTTAGTATTGTAAAGTAGTATCTAAATAAAGTCTAAAAGTCTAAGTCTAGGGGCCTTTTGGCCTTGTACAGGACCAATTTCGTTTTCTTTTTATTTTTAATTTCTTTTTATTTTAATGTTTAATTTTTATTAGTTGATAATTTCACTTTTTTATTTTATGTGTTTTGTCCTGTGTGGGCTAATAAATGCTGTTTCTTTCTTTTTTTTTTCTTTTAAGTCTATGAATTTTCACTCAAACAGAGGGTTAAACTAGTATTACAATGTACACACCCTAAGCCCGTGCTACGGATTGTTCCTTCAAAGGACGAGATAATCATGTCAAAGTGAACGAATTCCTCACATACTTGCTAGTATTTAGCTCAGGGAAGCAGGTACACAGGCTCTGTTTATTGTAGTACCTACTTATCAAATTACTAGCCGTGCCTGCGGCTTCACCCGCGCGGAGTTCGAAAATGGTGCCACGGGATTAAACCGCCGGGATAAAAAGTTTTCTATGTGTTTATCTAGGTTATAAAGTATCTGTGTGTTAAATTTTATCCAAATCTATTAAGTGGATTTTGGGTGAATGAGTAACATAGATCCATACACCCAGGCATCCTACATCCTATTATACAGGGTGGAAGTTTTCAATGCCACCTGGAGGGAAAGTACTCTAAATACTGGATATAGCAAATTTTACTCAAAGGAAACATTCCTTTATTTTTAAAAAGAAACAAATCTGCATTCACAGATTAACGAAAATTCGTTTGCCACATTCGGGCATCGAACTCCGGATGGATCGACTAAAGTTCGAAAAAATTACATTCTGTAACCTTTTTGTCATCAATCGATAGGGTCAATCATATGGATCAAATCTCTCTAACAAACATGATAAATTAAATGAAAAATTTGTCAAAATAAAGGTTCTTAAAGGTTCCAATTTAGGTTCTGGTTCCTGTTCCGGTACCGGAACCCCAAAATACTGGTATTATTCCGTTTTCAATCCTCGACCAATACTTTAGGAGCGCGGCTCTTTGCGCGGCTATGTCAAAAGTTTGATTCAGAAAGCAGTCTGGGCACGCATAGTGAGGAGGTTCCTTTATCTGGAGCCCTGACCGCCGGCAGCCAGGACCTTGTTCTTGATGCTGATGGGAAATTTTTGGAGAAGATCATCTACACAACGCAAGTTTTAGTCACCCTTCTTTTATGAATAATTATATAGTGCTGTCATGTTATAACAATTTTTAAGGAATTATTTTTTTTGCTTATTTTACTTTTTTTGTACATTTTAACAAGTTAAACAGTGTATTTATTTATTAAAAGGCTTCTCAACAATGAGTACACTGTTACATTATAATTTGTACATTTCAAATTTAAATCTAAGCGCCTCATCACTTACAGAAAAGCACAGCATGCACTACATTATATGCGCAGATAATTAAATCATTAACTAAGCAAGAAATACACAGTTTGGAAAAATAAAACTATTAAAAATTTAAATTGATTGCACTTAATTAAATTAAAAGAAATAAAATAGATTAAATTAAATTAGAATAGAATAAATTAAATGATTTTTTTTTTAATTATTTAAATACAAATTATTTATTATTTTATTTTATTATAGATTCAATTTATTTTATAAGATTAGGTAAATTTTGACTAGAGTAGAGTTGTCCATCAAATGGAAAGGGCGATTTTTTATTTTTTATTGGATGTGTGTATTTATTATAACTTGTTAGTATTTTAACTTGTTAGTAATTACAAACACTCTTTCTCATTCTTGTGAGATCCCGATATTTTGACAAGAATTGAAAATCACAGAAGATATCCCGTAAATGACAGTGTAAGTTTATTTATAAACCGTGAAACCATAAAACAGTGTTTAAGAAGTTCTCTGCAACGTCTGAGTACAACTAGTCTTTACAACCAGTTATAGTTGTAAACAATGAGCAGAAACTGTTATTTATTATTATTATTTATTGACATATATTTTTTGTTCTCGACTTGTTAGCCGGGAAGAGCTGATAATACGAGATTAAGCCAAGTGGGTATCAGCATGACGACAGGCCGTGTCGACGGCGCGTTCGTGTTCCACGCGCGCCTCAAAGAGAGTCAGCAACTGTGAAGGGGTCCGCAAGGGCCGAAGCCTGCCGGGGCTGCGGGACTATTCGAAAGAGATACCGTGGCCCCGGAACACAAAGGGCGAGGAAGGAACATGGATGGGTTTTAGTCAGTAAAAGTCTGACACTCCCTCCTGCTCCGCCCAGAGCGGGAGAAGTCATTTGATGATTTCCCAACCTAAAAAAAAAAAAAAAAGTGGGTATCAGTTGGGACAGATAAAGTGCAGTCACGCGCAGAATATTGTATGGAAGATGGTAGCGTATTTGAGATTTGATGAATATTTATTATTATCGTTTATTTTAGGCATTACCCATACATTATTTCATTTTACAATCTGACGGTTTCACTTTGACAGATTATAATCTACCGCTAAATAAGCAGGATGTTCGTTTGACAATATTTCGTCAGTTTACAATCCCGCTAGTTTTACAATTTGACGCCAACATATATATATATATCAAACGTTTATGACGCAGTTTTTAAGCCGCAAACTACGCGAGACAGCTAATATCCCTATTGTAAGGGGTGAGGGCGTGAGGGGCCAAGTCTATGTGTGGCTAAGTATCTGGAGTTTCGCGCATCTGCTTGGAGTATCAAAGCCGTCGCAAGTTATTTCGTATAAGTATAGTTAAGTAGAGGTGATGCAGTTGGGCATAGATCAAGTTTTAACACAGAGGGGTCGTTTCTTAAAATGATAATAAATGTGTAGTGTTTCTGTCAAACTCAAACTCAAAGCATTTATTTCAATTAGACCATTACGGCACTTTTGAATGTCAAAAATACAAAAAAAAAACAAAGTTGCAGTCTCAGTCACAAGGTAACTTGGTAACTTGAGAAAGTACTGTGGTTGCCCATTCCCGAGCGTAGATCTCTATGGAGAAGAACGGGCAAGAAACTCCATGGACACTCTTTTAAATCAAAATGTTGTTTCAAAATCTTGGCAACATCATTAATTTTGAGATTAGACATATATGTGAGAACAATGTAGAAAGACGTGCACATTAAGAGCGTCCAGAGTAAAAAAAATATATCAACAATTTAAAAATAAAGTAATTAAAATGAACCGTGGCAGCTAAGAGATGACCAGTCCCAACTGACAGCTCCCGTTCACGAACATGACGCATGTACCGGTGCCATTCAACTCAACCATATCGAAATAAATGACCCGACACACCCGCCACCATCAGCGAGACATTTGAGTGAGCATGACATTCTCTCCTGTATGTAAGGGAGCTCGTGGCTAAATAAAAACATCCGCTCTAATTGATCTACAGGTAAAGCTGCGGTTGCCTAGGTTGGTCTGTGGATGAGTGACCACTCATTACGTACCGATTTTCTCCGTGTCTATGAAAGCACGTTAAGACGTTGGTCCCGGCTGTCATTTGTTGATCTTTGACAGTCGTTACAGGTAGTCAGTGGCCTGAAAGTCTGACAACCAGTCTTAACAAGGAGTATAGTATCACCCAGTACTGACTGGGTTGTGGAGGTCAGATAGGCAGTCGCTCCAGTTAAAGTATTCAGCTGGCAAAAGGCTAGGGAGCTGATGACTAATTGAGAATGTTCTTCTCTTTGCAGTCGGTTTAAAACACGAAATCTTCCTTCAAATTATTTAAAAAAAAACGGTGATAGTCCTCACAGAGGCAACATCAAAACCCTCTGTGTCTGCTCACCCCACATAATCTATGCGACTGCTCTGCCGCTCTCTCTCAAACAAAACGGAATTCCGTTTCAGACGGACGCTAGTTTAAGGAAGGAGCATACTAGTACAAAGGGGTGAGAATTAACCCCCACTGTTTGCCAAGTACCCACACAACCTGCAGTCTACGTACACCCTGTATATACAACGAACAGAGAACACCCTGTATAGTGTAGGTAGTGGAACATCCTGTGTAGTCTCAAGTGAAAATGTTTAAGTGTAGGTGTTTTTGAATTGTGGGCGAAATTTTAACGTAATAACGCTTGGTTTTTGTAAGGAGGATGGCAGAAGGGTATGGAAGCCATATTTCACGAATTGAAGGTATAAAGGAACACAACTTTTTTCGTACACATCATCACGCCTTGTAATCCTCGAAGGGATAAGCAGAAATCAAAAAAATCAAAATCAAAATATTTTATTTCACATAGTCCTTAGTCCATAGTCCTAGTCCATAGATGGGCACTTATAAAACGTCGAAAAAGGTGCACGGTTCGCGTTGGTCGTTTCCATGGAGAAGAACCGGCAAGAAACTCCATGGTTACTCTTTTTAAATCATTTGTTACTACAGTATTATTTTGTCACAGCATTAGTACATAAGTATGGGGGGACAGCGTAGGCCCGACAATAGGTCGTTGCTTACTACACAAAAAGCGTAAAACAGACTTGAGACCTAACCTAACCTAACAAGTAGGTACACCTACATTTCGCCAGTTATGTTTAAATCCCATTTGATGATAGCAAGCCTATTGCCATCAGCCGGGCACAAATTGCAAATGAGAGCAGCGGTGGCCCAGTGGTGGCGGCCCCGACTTACGAATACTAAGTCGTGGGTTCGAACCCAGCCAGGCGCATTACTTTGTGTAATTTATTTCATCACCACTGCTCTCAAAACGGTGAAGGAAAACATCGTGAGGAAACCGGCATGTCATAGAACCAAAAAATTCGAAGACATGTGACATCTACCAATCCGCACTGGGCCCGCGTGGTGGATTATAGCCCATTTCCTCTCTTAGAGAGGAGGCCTGTGTCCTAGCAGTGGGAACATTAATAGGCTGATGATGGGCACAAATTCAGACTCCGTAGCTGCTACTGAGAAATTCCTGATAGAAAAACCCAATAACACTTTCCCCGACCCGGGAATGGAACCCAGGACCTCCTGCTCAGCAGTCAAACTTGCAACCACTATACCAACGAGGCAGACTTTTACTAAATCAACTATTCCAAGCTGAAAGAGAGAGAAGAAGAAATTCCAAATGAATAAAATTCTTATGAAACCCAGCATAAATTCTCGCCTGTTATCCCCGAAGGGCAAGGCATTGTGTATCGTATACCATAGTTAACTCACCTTTCACAAGTTATATTTAGTCTTCTGTAATAGGGACGAACCTATTGTCATCAACCGTACACAAATCCGTTA
This sequence comes from Xestia rhomboidea, assembly GCA_963853795.1. Classification (NCBI taxonomy): domain Eukaryota; kingdom Metazoa; phylum Arthropoda; class Insecta; order Lepidoptera; family Noctuidae; genus Xestia; species Xestia rhomboidea. Next base: position 11,838,951 of record OY970782.1, on the reverse strand, counting down.
GCCGTAGAACCGATGACCGTTGGGGTAGACGTGTTCTTGAGTAGAGACTGCGAATCGGCAAACGTAAGGTGGGATGCCCTCAGGCTCGGTGGAGCGACAATCTTCGTAGGGTGGCTGATAGATAGATATATAGATTGATTTATTTGCCTGAAATATAGTATTTTACAGATTTTACAATTCTTCTTTAGTTCTTTATATTCCGCCAACTATGTAAATTCGGCATGCAAATTTTGTGACAATAACAATGACTCTAATTTAGCAAAATAATTAAATTCCATTGTCAAAAAAATAAATAACAAAAAGTACCTACTAAATCAAAGAGTTGTCAAAACTATCAAAATTAAAATTTCTAATAAAAATAATAAAATTATAAATTTTCTAAAAATCAACTTACTTATAAATTAAGAAGTTCAATTACAAAATATGTCAATTGCTTAAAATAAAAATGACAAATATAATTTACATGTCATGCAATTTTTCCCTTTGACTTAGAATTCATAAATTCCTTAATACTATAAAACAGTTTTCTCTAAGCCATGCTCTGAGATGCTTTTGAAATAAGCTGGTTCGCAGTTCTCTAATATCCTTCGGTATGTTATTAAATATCTGTATTGCCATTCTACTCGTGTTTTTATGGCAGTACGATGTTCTACATCTTGGCATTGCTAATTTTGTTGGATCCCTAGACATTGTGTGCTGTGGTAGCAACTGGATGAGAGTTGCTGAGAATTGATGAGAGCTATGTCCAGCAGTGGAGTGCTGTAAGTTGATGATGATAAACACAAATCCGTACTCGGTGCCAATGCTGCAAATTTCTCAGCTCTCATAAAGATCAATTTGTCATTTTAACTTCCGGGTACTTAGACCAGTAAGAAGGTAATAAAACACGCGCTCATTAACTGTCATTAGCAGTTATCAATACAGAGTATTAATTATGTTTTACTAATGGGTGATAATATGCAAATTTTCAGTTCATGAAGGCATAATATAGGTTGCGGTGTAAGGCAGGAGATAGTGGCGGTTGTATGACATAACATCATCACGCCTATAATCACCTAAGGGTTAAGCAGAGGTGTACCTAATATAGTACACCCACATGTCGCCAGTTATGTAAGTCCTTCAGAAGTAATAGTATTAGAATTTATTTATTTGTAAGAATGTAGTTTTACGTAGTATGATGTTAATATATCATTTTTTCTATACACTCTACCACACTATGTGGTGTACAAATATTAAATAATTAAAGGTCATTCTTATAACTAAGTACAAGAGATGTCAAGCTGTGATACAATAAGTCCAGTGTGAATTAATAAGATTATTATAATTATAGATTAAAAACGAATGTCCGAATTAAGTACATGTCATGTTGGATTGTTACAATATTCCACATATTCGCCAATGTCATAAAAATAATTATCTAATAACCAATTTGTCAGCTTTTTCTTGAACATGGGGACAGGAAGTTCCTTAAACGAGTTAGGTAGCTTGTTATACACCTGAATAGCATTTATATAAACATTTCTCCTAAAAGTTTGCAATCTACATTGAGGTACATTTAGTTCATGTTTGTACTTATTTCTAGCAGAAGCCTTTTGTGGCTCACTTCTGATTGCATGCGAAAATAATGCGGGTTTTGCTTTACTAGCATACATAGTTCTTTGATGTACATAGGGGCAAGCCTATAGTCATCAACCCAGCACAAATCGAGACTGCTACTGAGAAATTCCTGATGAAAAATTCCCGCTCAGGTCGATCTTCAAGGTTCAGCCGCGGTTGCCAAGGTTGATCCGTGGATGGACAACCGTCCATTACATTGTCTTTTATAGATATTTGACAGTGTTACTAGTAGTCAGTGGCCATATAGTCTGACAACCAGTCTTACCAGGGGGTATCGTCTAACCAGTGCTAACTGGGTTGTGGAGGTCAGATAGGCAGTCGCCCTATCTTTAGGCTCCATGCCCATGGTCTACGTGCACATGACATTAAATAATAAAAAAAAAAACAAACTGCACAAAAAAAACTACATTTAATTTATTAAAAAATATCGTGTCACAGTGTTTGTTATTAAACTCCTCCGAAACAGCTTGACCGATTTTTATGAATAAATTGTGTATATTTGGTAGGTCACAGGACTGTAGCCCTGAGACAGCTAGACGGGGTCGCGGCAGACCGAGAAGAAGATGGCGGGACGTCTTGGATGGCTTCCTCGTGAAGTGACGAGAAGAAGCACACCATCGCGAGAAGTGGAAGGAATGGGGGGAGGCCTTTGCTCAGGAGTGGGACATTACCGGCTAACTAAAAAAAAAAAATGTTAAAAACACTATGTATTTTTACGACGCTGATCTTGTGGCACACCGCAAAAGCAGGCTCGAGAAGATACTCCTAGCTAGTTATAGATAATTGGATTCTACTTTATAACGTATGAATAAATGATTAGCTACGTCTTATGATGTCGTTATACGAAGAAGTCTTTAATGCTTGTATTCACTAATGCTTTCATGAAAAATCTTAAGGGGGTGGTATCTGCTAACGAGAGGTTTTCTCTTTTAACTCCTCTTTGATGAGCGAATATAAAGGTGCAAAAAAAATGTTACTTATTAAACTCTAAACTTTAATTGGTACAATTGAAATAATTCTAACTTTATTATTACTATAATATGAAAAAAATATTCGAAGTGAAGCATTTTTGCTTTGAAATTTCGTAACTACACCTAAACGGCATTAAGTTTTTGGATTTTTTTTTCACACAAATATTCGTCACGTTTTTCTTCACAGAGTGTACAATTGGAATTTTGATGTAATGATTTATTAAGCTACAAGTAAATAAAAACCACTCATTTCGCACTATTCGGCCCGCAGCGACTGACGTAACAACCGCTTTATACTGCAAGCTGATTAGAACTTTATTCTAACAGTATTTCTAACGAAGTTTGAACCACCACAAAAAGAGTTGCTAATTTAGCAGATACCCCAGCCTTAACATCAAGCCTGTAATCCCCAAGTGTTAGGCAGAGGTGTACCTAATAGTAGACCCACATTTCGCCAGTAAAGTTTATGTCCTAATAGAGGGCGAGCTTGTCATCAACCGGGCACAAATCTAGACCAGATCCAGACAGAAATTCCTGATGGAAAAACCCGATAACACTTTGCCCGACCTGGGTATCGAACCCAGGCCCTTAGCAGTCGTGCTTACAACTAGTAGTTGTATCAACGAGACAGTCATAGTCGACTTCTTTTTTTATAAAGTATGGTTAGTGAGAAATGGGGAAACGCATATTCTCAAACAGTGTACTGGAGGCCTACCACGAGCTGTTAACGCGATCCATTTTAGGACCTAAACTGAACTGTTCTAATTCGTACCATGACGTCAGTTTAACGGTTCAATTTAGGCCATGCCATCTGACAGCGATTGACCCCAAACAGAGTCGCAAGTTTTGGTTTCATTAATTCAATTTTGTACTTGTTTGGTACCATGACGTCAACTGTCAATAGCGATTCAGTAAAAATTCTCTAACATAAACTGAAACGTTTGGTAAATGATTGACGAAAATAAAGTTTTAAAACCAATGTAAGTGTACTTTAATCTTTCTTCTAAAGTCTAAAATACCTATTTATATAATAGCGTTGTCTCTTTTTCACCAAAAACGTTTCAAACACGGTTCAGCCACAAATTGCGATCTTTCATTCACTTGACCTTGTAACGATCCAAATTCCGCTCATTGGAAGTCATGGTACGAGTTTGAGCGATGCAGTTTAGGAACCTAAACTGAAATGTCTTGCTTTTGAATCGTTTTTAATTAGATCATGGTAGGCCTTCTGGTTCAAAGTAAAAATACATACCTCAGTTATAAGAGCAGTTTCAATGAGAGTAAGAGGCACGCGAAAACATGTCAGGGCCTTTCAATGTGAAGATGGAGCAGGAATACTTTAGTTACAGCTTGATCTCGTGAATCAGAATTATTTCTAATTTACGTGTGCAATGTCACTCTGAGTTGTTTCTACACAATACCGTTTATTTACATTAAACAGTAGTGAGTGCATAACCTATGCGTTAACGATTGTAGATTGTCAACTTGGCTAAGCCTACTGGTGTGAGAGTTTTTATGCCGCCGAAGGGCCTCGGACTTGGCTTTACATGCCGTCGAGAAATATCTCTCAGGCATGCTGGTCTCCTCACGATGTTTTATTTATTTATCATCATCATCTGTCTAGCCTGTTCCCAACTATGTTGGGGTCGGCTTCCAGTCTAACCGGATGCAGCTGAATACCAGTATTTTTAATATATATCGCTGGACATTACACACATCGCCATCTAGTGCCACACTAAGCAACGAGGCTTGTGTCGTGTACAACAGATAGTTGATATACTACATAGATATACTTTTTGTTTGTAAATACATACTTACTATACATATAAACATTCATGACTCGGAAACAAATGTCCATGCTCATCACACAAACATTTGCTCGAACAGGGATTCGAACCCGGGACCCTAAGAACGTAAGGCAGCCTCACTACCGCTGTGGCATTCAGGTCGTCAAAATTTTACATGGAGCGACTGCCTATCTGACCTCCATAACCCAGTTAGTACTGGGTAATATGATACCCCTTGGTTGTCAGAATTGGCCACAGACTACCAGTAACGACTGTCAAAGATCTACAAATGACAGCCGGGACCAACTGCTTAACTTGCTTTCCGAGGCACGGAGGGAACTCGGTATGGAATGAGTGGTCACCCACGCACAGACCAACCTAGGTAAGCGCGGCTTCACCGTGAAAACAACTAGAGCGGATGTTTTTATTTAGCCACGAGCTATATTTATTTATTTATGTATACACAAAATACTTGTTTTTCTACATCGAAGCAAATGTCGACAGCCTCGGTGACTTACTTAATAATAATTAAATTATGCAGATGCATACCATCCGAGTCTGTTTTCTCAGAGAATGAAGACTGCCATGTTTATAAAGACACCCATAACAATTTACTCGACATCTGTCTTAAATGCCATAGTACTGCTTAAAACAACCCTGTACCCTTACCATGGGATTTTAAACCTTACCTTTAACAAGTTAAGGTTGGAAGTGAGATGAAAAGTTGCTCGGTCTCGATGCAAGGTGTCAAATGAATGAAATAATAAGTTTATATTATCTTTGTTTAAAGGCATTTGCAGTCATCTGTTGTTTATGAACAGTGGCAGAGTTTATTTGCAAAATGGGGTACACAGAAATGTATTTGTTTAAGGGGACTACAGGAGCTAAACGCGAGTTTTATAATGCAAAAAAGCATATGATTCACTACAATAAACAAAAGCAGAAAAATATGTGATATTCTTCAGGATATATAAATAAATAAATAAATAAATAAATAAATACCGCTGGACATTACACACAGCGCCATCTAGTGCCACACTAAGCAACGAGGCTTGTGTCGTGGACACCAGATAGTTGATATACTACATAGATACTTTTTGTTTGTAAATACATACTTATTATACATATAAACATCCATGACTCGGAAACAAATGTCCATGCTCATCACACAAACATCTGCTCTTACCGGGATTCGAACCCAGGACCCTAAGAACGTAAGGCAGCCTCGCTACCGTTGCGCCATTCGGGTCTAGTATGATAGTGTTTTGAAAACATAATACAAGTAATTTTACTCGATAAAAAAAAATCACGAACTTACCTCTATAAAAATATTTTAACGAGTAAAAACCATACTCAAATACATGTGATCATTCTGATTTTTTGGCAAATAATTCTACAAGCAACATATTAGCATGATGTTTTATTTTTTTAGTCCAATAAAATAGATTTGTTGTAAATCGCAAAAAAACCACTCATTTCGCACTATTCGGCCCGCAGTGACTGACGACAGCGACTGACTTTATTCTAACAGTATTTCAAACGAAGTTTGAACCACCACACATAGAGTTGCTAATTTAGCTCCTGTACTCTGGGGCAGCCGCGAAATTCAATTTTTTGTTGGTTTTTGGACCTATTTTGCAGGTCAGTGTCAGGTTTTATGTTAATTAAAATAAGTAATTAAATTAATAAGTTGATTAAAAATATTTCGTGACCGTAACAAATAGCAGTCTTCCAGAGTTATAATCATTAAAATCATCAATACAGTTCTCTAAATTCATTGAATCCTATTGAATGGCTCTTTCATGAAATAAATGGGACTCCATTTAAGTCCCATATAATTGGCGGCGAGCCAATTGCCATCAACCGGGCACAAATCCAAACTCCAAGATACAATTGAAAATATCCTAATATAAAAATCCAGTAACACTTTGCCCGACCCAGGAATCGAACCAAGAACCTCAAGCTCAGCAGTAGCGTTGACCGCTTTTGCGATCTTAACTGGCACCAACTATAGACCAACAGACCAATATTAGTTTTCATAAAAGTTTATCAGGTATATCCAGCTATGCACTATAAAAAACCGTACTCCATTAACGAAGTATTTTAACCGTCACAGTGAGCCTCGCCCCGTCGCTGGAATATCTTCCTGATCTGGTATTATTACATCGTATCAAGTAATAGTAATTCTATGCATGTTGTTGGAACTAATTTATGCCCATACCTACAGGTTAATTATTTAGCTGGAAATGAGGCTCGTAGATAAATAATAACAGCCGCTCGGGCCAATCTTCAGGTTAAACGGCGCTTGCCTAGGCTGGTTCGTAGATGGGTGGCCATAACATACCGAGTTTCCTCCGTGCCTCGGTAAGCACGTTAAGCCGTTGGGCCCGCTTGTCATTAATCGATCTTTGACGACCCGAATGGCGCAGCGGTAGTGAGGCTGCCTTACGTTCTTAGGGTCCCGGGTTCGAATCCCGGTAGGAGCAAATGTTTGTGTGATGACCATTGACATTTGTTGCAAAAAGTATCTATATAGTAAATCAACTATATGGTGTCCACGACACAAGCCTCGTTGCTTAGTGTGGCACTAGATGACGGTGTGTGTAATGTCCAGCGATATTTTTATTTATTTATTTGACAGTCGATACAGGGAATCAGTTGCCCGAAAGTCTGAGAACCAGTTTTACCAAGTGGTACCTATCGTATTTCTGGAGGTCAGATAGGCAGTTGATCCATGTAAAATACTGGTATTCAACTGAATCGGTAAGACTGGAAGCCGACCCAAACATAGTTTAAAAAGGCTAGGCAGATGCTGGATTGTAGCAGGCTCGTAGTAAGTGGAGTTAGTGTCTGCCTAAATTCCTGGGAAAAAGACGTAAATTTGTAGGAATGAGTTTTGTTATCTCCGCTCCGCTCATCTCAGCTCATCTCCAGCACACAACTAGCTTCAACACAGAGAATTCCGGAGCATTTACTTGAAAATTAATTGGATTTTTACCACCCTTTGTTATTGTCAAGAGTCTATCTTTTTTTTTCAGTTTAATTAAGTTCTCTAAGACAAGGGTATGCCTGTGAAGAGAGTATTTTTTCAGCTGTTTCTTTATTTCTGATTCAGGAAGGATTCTTGTAAAGGCGACGGAGGAATTGTTCATCTTGGATTCCTTTTTTTGTAAAATTTTCTTTGTTTCTTTTTTTAATTTTTTAATGACTCAAAAGAACTTATTGTTTTTATTATTAAAAAAGAAGTTTCTTAATAAGGTTCCGTTCTAGCAGAATTATTTGCACAAATTATTGACTATCTGTCTGATAGCCTTAAAATTATTTAATAACGGAAGTAAAAATATCTTTAACGTAACCGAGAGGCAGTGTGTTCTTACATCATTGTTCTTTATTTTGCTGTCAAAGTTCCAACTTTTCCACAAGTTTTTTTCAATAAAAGTTTTAAATGTAATTTAATTTAATTAATTTAATTTTTTAACTTAACCTTTCAATGAATACCTCATACTATTCAATGCATCTATCAGCACAATGTTTTGAGAGCGTTACATTGAGCGCTACTGTAAACCGTGATTTTACAGAAAAAAATAGTCGTTCCCCAGCAATATTTTTTACAGAATGCTTAGTTGACAGCTTCGTGAAAGGTTCTTTTACACCCTATATTTATTTTCTCGAATCAAATCTATGATATACAGGGTGTAAACAGACTCTTCACGAAGCCTTTAACCAAGCATTCTGTACATCAAACTAAGTAACCCTACGCAAAGATTATTGCTGGGAAATGCCATTTTTTGGGGTGAAAAATCACGTTTTAAAACTCAATGTTATGCACTCAAAACATTGTGCTGGTGAATGGATGGAATAGTACGGGGGTCGTGGAGGTGTTTAAAGTAAAGTTCTTACATTAAAAACATGTACTTAAAAAAACTTATATGCATGTAAAAAGTTGGAACTTTGACTCCTAATATCTCCGTAACTAGAAGGTTCCCAGGTATGGTGTAGAACCTCCTCCACCTCCTTCTGCGAAGCAGTCATGCTAGCGAAGGAGGTGGCGGAACAGGACAGGGAGAGATCCACACGTCCCGGCCGCCGCGGGAGACGCCGGGCGTCGAGGGCCACGTGGTGGCTTCCGGCCACCGTAGGCGCGGGCCTGTGGACGGGGAGCTATGGGCTAGCTCGCCGTCCGTATGTCTCATGACGACAGGCCGTGTCGACGGCGCGTTCGTGTTCCACGCGCGCCTCAAAGAGAGTCAGCAATAGGGAAGGGGTCCGCAAGGACCGAAGCCTGCCGGGGCTGCGGGACTATTCGAAAGAGATACCGTGGCCCCGGAACACAAAGGGCGAGGAAGGAACATGGATGGGTTTTAGTCAGTAAAAGTCTGACACTCCCTCCTGCTCCGCCCAGAGCGGGAGAAGTCATTTGATGATTTCCCATACTAAAAAAAAAAAAAAAAAGGTATGGTGTAGAGCAAAAAAAAATTATCGCAATGACGGGGAGAACAATAGTGCCTTTCGGCTTTGTTAAGAGGTTTTTTACACCCTTTATACCACATTTTATGCAAATAGATGAATCATCATCATCATCAGCCTATTAATGTTCCCACTGCTGGGACACAGGCCTCCTCTCTAAGAGAGGGAATATGGGCTATAATCTACCACGCGGGCCCAGTGCGGATTGATAGATGTCACATGTCTTCGAATTTTTTGGTTCTAGGACATGCCGGTTTCCTCGCGATGTTTTCCTTCACCGTTTTGAGAGCAGTGGTGATGAAATAAATTACACAAAGTAATGCGCCTGTCTGGGTTTGAACCCACGACTTACTGTTCGTAAGTCGGGGCCGCCACCTCTGGGCCACCGCTGCTCTCAAATAGATAAATACTTACTTACCAACTTAGACAAAACGACTGAAAAATCACGTTGTTGTTGTAATTAAAAAAGCAAAAAAATCCAAACAACCAAGCAGTCAGTCCCGCTTTCCGCCATTTCAACTGGCTCGTGCCATCATTAGAAAACAGCCTTGAAAACCAGACGTGCACCTTTAAAACACCTATAAGATCATCAAAACAAGTACTCCTGACTATTTAAACAAGGATACAAAACAATTGACAAAAAAAAAATCCTTATCCATTTTGACAACAACAGGTGTAAGCTAGATCCTTATTAAAGCCTAGGTATGGCCAGGTTATGTCCTAGGATACCTATCTCATCTTAGTACCAGGTGATGTTGTAAGAACTAATTACGTTTTTGTAGTGTTTAACGGTACTTTAGATGCTAGATGTGGTGTGGTGTGCAGCATGAGCGTAAGCGATTTTTTCTTTTGCATTTAAACGATGTACCGGCCATGGATATACGAGCTTAGTTCGGCTAATGAAGGGTTAGGTGATGCCTCGCGTGTTAGTTTTCTATCATACCATGTTGGGGTCGACTTCCAGTCCAACCAGATGCCGCTTAATATTAATATTATTATCATGGAGCGAGCCGTTGGTCCCGGCTATAATTTTTTCATCATTGACAGTCGTTACAGCTAGTCAGTGGCTCGAAAGTCTGACAGCTAGTCTTACCAAGGGGTATCCTATGCGTTTTAACTGGGTTGTGGAGGTTAGATAGACAATCGCTCCATGTAAGACATATTCAGCTGCATCTGGTTAGACTGGAAGCCAACCCCAACATAGTTGGGAAAAAGTAAAGCAGTTGATGATATATTCAAGAAAGAGTACTGCATCCACTGTAGAGCATCTAGCTAGACTAAGACTGAGTATAAAACGGTATCCGCTCATGTCTTGCGTCGTACACAATATGAGCTTGTTGGGATGCAGCCTCCCGGCACGCGACGCGGCAGGTGCGCGGCGCGTGCGCCGTTAAGGGGCAGCTCTTCATAGATGTAGTGTTTATTGGGAGATAGATTTTGTTTACCTTTAAAAGTAAGTTCTCAAGTCATCAGTAGACATTAAGTAAGTAAGCGACCCGCAAAATCAGTCGATCTATATTTTAATTTCAAAGAGTGATAAATGATGTTCATTTTGCAAATAGGTTTTAAGAAACACTTTTAAATGTATTTTTTTTTAAACTGGCTTTGGCTGTTGTTTCGTGGCTGTTGACTACGAAAAAGAAACAGCCGAAACAAACTCAGAGGTCACTATCTCTTTTAAAGTCCAGAAATAATACTCACATGAGGACTATTCAGATAGGTGTTTGAGATGAAGAAGAAAAAAACCGGCCAAGAGCGAGTCGGACTCACGCACCGAGGGCTCCGTACCTACAAACTTTTTAAAAGACAAACTTAACTTTGCAGTTCGATCCCTAGAAACGGCTATTGCACCAACCGCAAATAATAAGTTTGTAATAGTAAAATTGTTTTGTTTTTTGTTATTAAACTACATATTTACGGTTTTCAGACTTTTCCCTTTACATGTGCTGTAAGAACTTGCTTTTTATCAAATTTCGTGATTCTAGGTCAACGGGAACTACCATATAGGTTTTCGACCCAAAACCTATAGGGTACTTCCGGTTGACCTAGAGTTGTCAAAAGTAAGGAAAGGGAAAAGTCCGAAAAAAAAAAAAAATATGAAAATTAAGGTAAATTTTGGTAAGTACTTACAAGTTCTCGCGAAAATCTAAATTTGCCCATATCTTTTTATCGTGTTGACCCAAGACCATGATTTTTATACCTAAAGACCTAAAATATCTGATATAAATTTCAACTTGCTAGGTCCACCCGTTCCTGAGAAAAACAGACGGACAGCCGGACAAGAAAGTAATCTTATAAGGGTTCCTTTTTTACCTTTTGAAGTACGGAACCCTAAAACCACACAGATTTTGAGTTTAACACAAAGAAATCAGCTATCGATTCCGGCTGTGACTTGTCTCATAAGCCTTTCTTGTCCACGAAACATCCTTCACCACCACGATAACTGAACAGCCCCTTAATCCACCAGAAACGAATAGTGGCAATTATAAAGCTCAACAGGTGAAGAAATAAAGAATTACTACGTTTTTACTGCTTACACTCATACACCTGCCGCCAGCTGATGTCGGCACCTGCAGATGTATTTGTGTCATTTGAAGGAATGAGAGTCGGTCACAGTATTAAGTTGGGTATGGGATAAGTCGTCATCGAATGGGCACAAATCTAGACTCCGTGACTGCTATTAAGAAATTCCTGAAAGACTGGAATATAAAACTCAAAAACACTTTGAATGAAAGGGACCGAACCAAAGACCTCCTGTTCAGTAATAGCGACAACGTGGCACTCAAAAGCACAAAAAACACGTACGTTTTAGGGTTCCAGGGTCGGTTTTTTGATCCGTAGTCAAACACCGTACAACAATTTGTTAGATTAACCATAGTCAACTAGTCAACTAATGGTTAAAGGGCTATTACGTTTTTCGATGTCTAGTTTAACTATAGTCAACCTTGACCAGCCTTAAGCCTTGGCTTGATTGCCAGTGTAATGAGAAATATTTTCCTAAAAATAGCTATGGTTTTTTGGGGGTAACGTTTTTCTATGTGACAACACTACTCTTAATGATTGAATGAAACCAAAAGAAACGTCTTATTTGACAGTTTAAATGTCAAAACTCAGACTGCGCTAAAAATCAAACAGTTTAATACCACGAGAAACAACACAACAAGTTATATTTTTCACTCCGTGTTATTTATTGAATTGTTCTTGAATTTGTGCCGTAACTGCCAAGCATCTTCTGTCTTCATAAATATGTCAGGATACAGCCAACAATCAAACAAGTTGCTGTCCGTCCGTCCGTCTGTCTGTCACAGAAATGCACATCTGTGAAAATTTCAACTGTCTATCTATCTACTATAATGTGCATTTCTGTTGCCGCTATAACAACAAGTAATAGAAATAAATAAAAAATTAAAGGGAGCTCCCATAAATTAATAAATTAACCTTTCATGTGAGTGTGACTCGCACTTGGCCGGTTTTTTTTAAATATAATTGCTTGACCATTTGTTTCCATTCCTTCTTCTATAACTTTCTGTCGGTCTAAAACTCTAAACAATCGGGGTCTTCGAACTCAACACCCTACAGACCAAATGTAGTGTGTCAAATTCACAATAGGTTCACAGTTCGATGCCTGGCTGGCGACTTATTGTTCTCAATGGGGAAAGTGACAAAGCACGGCGTTTTTTTTTTCTGTCATGGGTCGTGGTTTGACACTTGAGTTAAAAGTTATGTAATTGTTACTATTTCTTGTGTTTTTCCGTTGAAGGATGTGTAGGTTTTTGTCATCAGTGGGTCGGAACTATTTTGATAAATATATACTATTTAATTCAAGATTTTTTTTTTTCATTCAGACCTAAAATGACATTAGATAAAAGCTAGTCTGTCATAAAACTCGATTGAATAAGTCATTTCGCATTCTGCCATGCCAGCCTGTAATCTCCGAAGGGTTTGCAGAGGTGTATCTGAAAGTACACTCGCGCCTCACTCTTCGCCAGTTATGTTTTAGTCCCATGTAATAGGGGGCGAGCCTATTTCCATCAACAACAACCTGTGTCTGCTACTGAGAAATCCCTGATGGAAAAACCCAATAACACTTTGCCCGACCTGGAAATCGAACCCCGGATTTCATGCTCAGCAGTCGCGCTTGCCACCACTAAACCAACGAGCCAGTCAAGTCAAGGAAGTTGAGGCTTTCTGAAGAACCTCACCAATACCCTATAAAAAAACGTATATTTTTTCCTAACTCAACATACACGAAAATCCGACATTTCACAGGCTATATCGGGACTCAGGTAATAATGACGATCCTACGATATGGGGTCGCATTCCCGGTACTCGGGTACGGTCCGGCATTTGGTAGATTTTTAAAACTATGTCGAATTGAATCGTTGTTAGGAGCTACGAAATTTAGAGAGAGCAAAAATGCTGATAAACTTTTATACAAAACATCCACAAACAAGTTGTAAGCGGACCCCTCACAAAGCCGTCAACTAAGCATTTTAAACATCAAACTATGTAACTCTACGCAAAAACTATTGTTGGGAAACGACTTTTATTTGGGGAAAAAATCACGTTTTACAGTAGGACTCAATGTAACGCACATTGTACTAATGGGTGGGTGTGTACTTATAACATAAAAAACTTGTATTTAAAAAAAACTTGAGAAAAAAGTTGGTACTAAGCTACTAGAGAGCAGCGGTGGCCCAGTGCAGTGGTGGCAGCCCCGACTTACGAATACTAAGTCGTGGGTTCGAACCCAGGCAGGCGCAGTACTTTGTGTAATTTATTTCATCATCACTGCTCTCAAAACGGTGAAGGAAAACATCGTGAGGAAACCGGCATGTCCAGAACCAAAAAACTCGAAGACATGTGACATCTACCAATCCGCACTGGGCCCGCGTGGTAGATTATAGCCCACTCCCTCTCATAGAGAGGAGGCCTGCGTCCCAGCAGTGGGAACATTAATAGGTAGATGATGATGATGATGATGATGATCTCCGTAACTACTCCCGGATAGTTATAGTCCAGAACAAAAAAAAAATGATTTTAATGACGAGGAGAACAAGTGCCTTTCGGTTTCGTTAATGGGCTATTTACACTTTATATAACACAGAGGGTAAACACAATTAATACGAAGTAAAATTAAATCAACGACCATCCCATTTTGATCGTAGCTTCGTGGAAACCGGATGCATTTCACCAAAATCGTTGGAAATTGAAATTTTCTGAATTCCTTTTGACATCCAGCGGATGTGTCGTAGCAGGAATAAAATGGCGGTTCTGTATAACATTAACGATGTATTTATTTATTGAGACCTTTATTATTATTCATTTTCTTTTTTTTTTTTTTCTTTTTTTTTATATTTATATATATATATTTTTTTTTTACATTTTACATCGCCTGATAGTCTCGACTTTTAGTTCCTAGGTTTGAAACCAGAGGGTCTAGGCAAGGTGGGCTGCGGGACTATTCGAAAGAGATACCGTGGCCCCGGAACACAAAGGGCGATGAAGGAACATGGATGGGTTTTAGTCAGTAAAAGTCTGACACTCTCTCCTGCTCCGCCAGAGCGGGAGGAGTCATTTGATGATTTCCCATCCGGAAAAAAAAAGGTCTAGGCAAGGTGCATCAGTGAAAACGATGATGGAGACGTTAATAAATAATAATAAAAGTTTAAAAAATCTAGAAAACTTTAATTGTCATCCAAATTAAACGTATCCATTTGTCCTCAATCGAAAACCGGAATGGGTCAAATTTAACTTCTAAGATTGATTACTTAATTAGTTACAGTTGAAGCTAATAAAACGCGAGAAATAAGTTTATGAACGTAAAAAAACATTTTATTAAATTTTTGTCTGTTAGTAGGTTTGTTTGTTCGTTTGGGCCCGCAACACGCAAAAGCCATTTTTTTCTAGCCTGCTCTATTAAAAATCAAATTACTGAAAGATACTGCGTACCCGGTGAGCCTCTGTCACTGGTGTCTCTTGCCGGGTCGCCCCCAGGAACCTGGGAGTCACTCGGCGAGCACCGACCACCAACCGAGTGTCGTGAAGAAAGCGGAGCTGTGCGACACCAACGTGAAGCGCCTACAGAAATTATTATAGCAACCACACACAAGGCTGCGTGTTGTAGCACGCGCGCTCATAGGTCATCGCCTAAAACGCAATACAACGTCGCGTTGTTGTGTTGTTGGCCCGTTGCGACGGGCCCATCTTAAGTGTTAAGTGCGAAGCCCCGTGATCACCAGGCACGCTACCTTGCGGGGACACAGCGACGGCTTCATTGTGTTGCGTGCTCCGTGCTATTGCGTGCTATGGCGTGGCGGCACTGTTGCGGAGGGTAAGCGAGCAGCCCGACTGCGGGCAGACACGTCATGAGGGTTACAAAGAGCCCATACCATGTTTAAAATAATAACTTTGACAATACGGAAAGCCCAGTTTGCAACATTTCCCAGAAACGGAAATAAATGCTCTGAGTTTGAATCAAGTGTATAACCTGCCCAATCAACAAACGCCAAAAAAAATGGTGTAAATTGTCATACTAACGAACAGAGAAAGTCATGCTGCGTTTTATAATAACAGGGCGAGATGGATCTATGTCCACGCGGACAAAGCCCCCGCAACTTCGTCCACACAGTTAGTTTAAAATAATACACTGAAAAACAACAAGTTATGACATTTATTCTCACAAATAATAAAAAACCATACAATATTTTTACATAAACAAAACAGAAATATATAACGTTACAACAGTATGTTTTTATAAACAGAAATAAGCCATTGATTAATAGTATTAATTAGTACTCATGTTGAAAATCATGGATGATTTGTCAAAATAACCGAAATTCAAACTACAATCATTTAAAATAAAACTATTCCGCGAAAACATGTAAATTTCCATCAAATATTTTTTCTTTAGTAAGTACCTGCTTCTTTTTACCATAATTTTCGCAAATTTTAATCAACATTAAATGAAAGATAGGGCCCAATTTTCAAAATAATGTAAGTACCTAATTGAAAACTTCAAGGAATTTGGGATCAACAAACCGTAGGATTTCTGTTGTTACACGGTAAGTGTAGTTTATTTAAGCGGCATCAACTGAGCATTAATCACTTTCCGCTTTAATCTTCTCAGCAGCAATTTCTGCTATTGCTATAACAACAGCATTGATAGCACCACGCATTGGTGTAGGAATTATACTGGCATCTGCAACACGAAGATTTTGGATCCCATACACCTTCAAATCACTATCTACAACTTTGCCCATTGCACAGGTACCCCAATAAAGAAATGGACTGATTGTCCTCTCTAAGATGTAACATTCCCAAAACTCATGAGTATCAAATTCTAAGTGAGCACATTCTTTCAAATTTACGCCAACCAGCGCCGCACCCAATTTCTTATAAGTGGGAGACTTTACAAATCCAATGTAGTCTTTAATTGTTATTATAAAGTTGGTCAAATCTTCTTTGTTACTGTAGAATCCAGTTGTGATTAAAGGAGCGTCAGATATATTAGTGCTGTTCAATCGAACTGTGCCCGTAGAAGTTGCTTCTAAGTTTACTACAACACTCATAATTGAATCTCTGCCTGAAACCTCTTTTTGCCAATTGAGGCAAACTTCAGATTTATAAGCATATACCCTTTCACAGGCTATTGTTAAAAGTGGTAATGTTCGGGGTAGCACTAAATTAAAAGACTGACAATTGGGGACATTGCTAGACTTGTTCCAGGCTACTGAACCCTGAACAACGGGGAAGGGCAGTTCAGTAGGTTTTAATACAGGTACAACATCTAATGGATTTATGGGAAGTAAATGTTCTTTAGTTTTAGTTACTAGTACGACAGCGGATGGCATCAGCAAGTTATCCCCAACGGGAAGATCGGCTATGACCTCTATTCCATGCGATTCAAGATGTTCTTTAGGACCAATGCCGGACAGGTGCAGTATCTGAGGTGAATTGAAGACACCAGCGCATAGTATTACTTCCTTCTTTGCTTTAAACGTATAAATCTGACCGTTGTAAATAGCTTCCACCCCAACAGCAGTTTTATCTTCGATAATGATTTTCTTTACTACAGTATTTCTAGATACGTATAAATTAAGGTAGTCTTTTACGCGTTTCAAGTATGAATATGCTGGTGTTTGTCGTACTCCTCCAAAATTGTCCTTCTCTTCTTCGTTTGCGCTAGCGATGGTATATTGTGGTTGTGCAAAACCTGTGTGTGTATTGCTGTTTAAATCGACCACTGTTGGATTACCCACTTCAGCTTGAGCTTTAAGGAAGTCGGTAACAGATTCAGAATCACTGAGTAATGGCGACAAACCTATAGGTCCTTCGAAACCGTGGTACTCAGAAGAATTTTCAGCAATCTTACTATTTTTCAAAGTTTGACTGTTTTTCATGGCTCCTAGGACATTTGTGTAGCTCCATGAGTCATCTCCTGTGATATCTACCCATTTTTGGAAAGTTTCTGGAACGTCAGATATGTAGAGGAGGTGATTTAGAAGACTGCTTCCTCCGAGACCAAATCCAGATGTTAATATTGTCTGGTTGTCGTGGGCTCTCGCTGCCAAATAATCGACAGTTGATCTGTAGTCATAGTCGACACCTGTTCGTGGCAGAGCAAAAAACAAGCCTGGTGCCTGAAAGAAAAAAAATTCTTGAATACACATTAACGCCACACTCTTACTCTTTAGAAGGGGTTGGTTTTAGTGAAAATAACACAAACATTTTGCTAACATGTTTAAGTTTATGTTTTATGGCGTGAGTAGATGCTGATGTGAATTATATTGAACGTGTTTCATCATCTCACATTGACGTAATGTATTTTATGCAACAGTGGGTCATGGGTAGTTACTGTACACTCTTAGATGTGGTTGAGTCGAAAGGAGCGGTGAGACGCGACCTGTATTTCAATTTCGGCACGTCTCCTGTCTACTAAAACCGTCTCCACTTTTGTAGAAACCGGGGCTTAGAGGCCCTGTTCACAGCGATTTGCATTCAGGAACACTAGACGGATTCTCTCCATCAGGCGTCCATACTCAGAGAGTAAAGATCTTTGCCGATCTCGAGATTTGAAGGCGATAAATGCGAAACTTTGTGAGGATAGGTGGATGGATGTTCATTACTCTTTCACGCCAAAACTAATGATTAGATTTGGATGAAATTTGGCACACAGATAATTTTAGACCTGGATAAACATATAAGATACTTTTATCCCGGTCGTACGATCCCGTGGAACAATTACCGCAATCCACGCCGGCGAAACCACGGGCATGAGCTATGTTTGACATAAAGTGTCATGAGATGTTGAGGGTTTCCTGCTTTAACTCACCATTGCAATGACGCCGGGATTACCCCCAGCTTCCAGTAACAGTACAGTACAATTCTTCTCTTCTACCAATTTTGCGGCGATCGCACATCCTGCTGTACCCCCTCCTGCGATGATGTAGTCAAACACCGAGTTATCTGAAATAGAAGAGATTTGAGGTATGAGGTAAAGGGTGAAAGTTCCTCCAAGGAAAAAGGAGGATCCTATGGCTGAGTGTTGTGTCTAGCGAGCTACTGCCTGGTTTGTGGTAAGGTTTCTGTATGCAGGATAATATCTCATTTTGTATGTGGTGGTACTTGTAGGTGTATATGTTACAGTCAAAACTGTTAATCGGTCAAAACCACTTTTGATTGCGAAGCAGCCCGCATAAATGTTCATAATCAACTGTTTTATAATTATTGACGCTTTGATTGATTGATTTTCTGCCTTTTAGTGACTATCGATATGAAATGTATGCCAAAAGAAGATTCTAACTGCTGTGAACTTTCTGCGATATGATGGTGCTATATTTTTAATTTTTACAAATTTCGTTAGAGCAAAATTGTATTAAAATGAGTTGTGTTGAAATGAGTCGTGTTGTTCCTAGCAAAAGCTTAGTAATAGAAATTTGTTTTTAAAATATTATTAGGATCAAAACATTAAATAATTTGAAATTAGGATTTATAACTATTATTGAAAACCGTTTTAAGTCTTTTGTATTTTGATTGTTATATTTATGGCGGGCTTAGGGCTTATACGAGATTTAAATTTTATGACATGTGATATTATGTGATAAAAAGTTCGGGTAAGTTATCATTCGGACAAATGATGATTAGGACAAAAAAAAATGAAAAATACTTTAATAAAAGGATTATGGATAAAAAAGTTAGGTAACACAATAGAGCACTTTCTAAGTAAATGTTAGTTATTGTTAAAATAGTTTTGACCGGTCAAAAGTAGTTTTGACTAGTTTTCACTGGTTAAAAGTCACAGAAACGGTAATGGTTACACAACATTTCAATACGTCATTAGCATCTAGATCTAGACTGATACTGTTAGCCTGCGTCATCCCACAGCTGGGCATGCCGCATGACTTCCAGTTTTATACAAAAAAAATAAAATAGTATGTATACTTACCTACTAGTTAAGGAGGAGCTCGTGGCTAAATAATAACAGCCGCTTGGATCAATCTACAGGTTAAGCCACGCTTGCCTAGGATGGTATGTGGATGGGTGACCACCTATTACATACCCACCGAGTTTCCTCCGTCCCTCGGAAAGCACGTTAAGCCGATGGTTCTGGCTATCATTTGTAGATCTTCGACAGTCGTTAGCTATAAGTCAGTGGCCCAAAAAGTCTGACAACCAGTCTTACCAAGGGGTTTGGTATTACCCAGTACTAACTGGGTTGTAGAGGTCAGAAAGGCAGTCGCTCCATGTAAAATACTGGTATTCAGCTGCATCAGAGAAGACTGTTAATGTAGATGATGATGTTTACTTACTAGTTAACTTTGCTTGCCGGGGGAACACACTTCCGTCGAAGTTAAAGAACGCCAGCGCTAAAGCAACAAACGATGATATGTCGAACATTGTAACTAAAACAAAAATTATAACATAAACATAACATCACGCCTGTAATCCACGAAGGGTTAGACAGAGGTGTACCTACTACACCCATTTTTTATTGTTTTTCGTAATGGCCATCTCGCATTTCAACCTGAGAGGTTGTCGTCTACGGTGGAGCACACTGTGGAGGTGTGCCCCGCTTGGGTGGAGCACCGCCGTGTCCTCGAGGTGGCGATCGGCGGCGGCGACCTCTCGCTCCCGGCCCTGGTTCGTGCCATGGTCCGGAGCGAGACGGAATGGGACGCCGTCACCTCCTTCTGCGAAGCAGTCATGCTAGCGAAGGAGGTGGCGGAACAGGACAGGGAGAGATCCTCACGTCCCAGCCGCCGCGGGAGACGCCCCGGGCGACGGGGGCCACGTGGTGGCTTCCGGCCACCGTAGGCGCGGGCCTGTGGACGGGGAGCTATGGGCTAGCTCGCCGTCCGTACGTCTCATGACGACAGGCCGTGTCGACGGCGCGTTCGTGTTCCACGCGCGCCTCAAAGAGAGTCAGCAATAGAGAAGGGGTCCGCAAGGACCGAAGCCTGCCGGGGCTGCGGGACTATTCGAAAAAGATACCGTGGCCCCGGAACACAAAGGGCGAGGAAGGAACATGGATGGGTTTTAGTCAGTAAAAGTCTGACACTCCCTCCTGCTCGGCCCAGAGCGGGAGAAGTCATTTGATGATTTCCCATCCAAAAAAAAAAAAAAAAAAAGGGCACCCCCTGCGGGGTACGGGCCTTGGCTTAGGGGCGTCGCTGGGAGAGGACAGCAAGGGAACAGGCTGGATCGGAGTGGACCTACTACACCCAAATTTCAGATTATGAGAAAAGTTTTTTGCAATTTCCGACTTTTTTAGTAGTTCTACCATGGTTGGTCCAATAGAAGTTGTTTTAATCAGTATTGGAAACGGGATCGATTAGCACCAATATTTTTTTTGTTGTTAAATGGTTATTTTCTTGCTTACTGTATTTTTTTTAAAATCTGTGAATGGAGATCAAATTTTACAAAAAAAATTACAATATAATTCTTTTGAAATTTTTGTCTGTGTTTGTTGTTCCTGATAATCTTCGAAATGACTGGACCGATTTTAACGGGGCTTTTACTTACAGATATAAGAAAGAATTTAAGTTACTTTTATTTTAGAAAATGGATTAGGGTTCCGTGCAAAAAAAATAAAAACAAAAAAAATAAAAAAAATGTTAACAAAATCTAAATTCAAATAGGCAAGTGATATTTTTATAATAATTTAACGCGGACGCTGACGAAGATCACGGGCAACTATAGTAAATAAAGGGTGTAAAAAGACTTAACGAAACCGAAAAGCACTTGTTTTCCTTGTCATTGCGATATTTTTTTTGTTCTACACGATACCTGGGAACCTTCTAGTTACGGAGATATTGGGGGTCAAAGTTCCAACTTTTTGACAAGTTTTTTTTTTTATAGTTGTTTTTAATGTAAGATTTACAACTCGCCGTGATCCGTGGCTAACGTGATCTGCAGGCTTAGCCAAGTTGACAATCTACAATAGTTAACGCTAGTAGAATGACATATCATCTCTACGTTAATTCACGTGATCAACACAAACGAATAGAAACTTCGTAGACAAGTTTACATCGTTCAAAATGATAGAATAGAATGTTATCGTTTCTACAATGATGATCGCTATACTCTTTGGTAGGAACGCTCACCATAGACTAAAGTGTAGGTTTTTTCTACAGACATTAGAGAACGAGCGATCGACTCAGTCGTGTCAACTTGGCTACCAATTAAGCGCTTTCTACAATCGCTTACGCCGAGGCGTTTACGATTGTAGAAAGAGGATCGATATGAAAAGGTTTGTAACTTGGCTAGGCCTGCTGATCGGTGGAGACAAACCCGTCGATTGACACCCAGAAAAAAACTGAAAACTTGAAGTAGAATGGGACATTGCCAGAAAGATATTAAAGAGAAACAAAACTCTTACCGTAATTTCTCTTTTCTTGATATAAAAGAAAATATATTTTAAAACTTTTCAGGTTATGTACTAACCCAAAAAGTATATTTCCTCCCGCCTCACTGCTAAATAATTTCGCAATATGTCTCGATATATATACCATTGAAAACATTTACACACATACGAATAATAAAGAAGTAGGTAAATAACGAATAATTTGAATGTGAAATTAAAACTGAGAGTAAATACAAGCCACACTTTTTGCTAAGTTCCAAAATAAGGCTGAGTTTAGACAGTATTACGAGGTTACATAATATTATACATAAACTTAACAGCCTGTAATACCCAAAGGGCTAGGCAGAAGTAGTTATGCCGATCATAGATATACACTGACCTGCAAAAATAAGTACTACACTTTTAAAATGCCAATTTTTCCTAAACTATACAAGTTAGAGATTTAAAATAAAAAAACGTTATAAAGCAATTTTTATCAGCTTTTTTTGAAACTATAGACAAAATTAAACTATTTTTCGAGTCCTTTTTGTTTCGAAAGTATATCTTGTGTGTACTTAAAAAGTAATTGCAATTTTGAAAGTGTGATACTTATTTTTGCAGGCCAGTGTAGATCCAATTTTCGCCCGTTATGTTTAAAGCTCATAATGGGGTGCGAGCTTCATCATTCTACAGCATGCTGGATGTCTCTTCAATCGCACGCCACTCAACTTGAGGAGCTCGTGGCTAAATAATAACAGCCGCTCGGACCGACCTTTAGGTTAAGCCGTGCTTGCCTAGGTTGGTCTGTGGATGGGTGACCACCCAATACATACCCAGTTTCCTCCGTGCCTCGGAAAGCAAGTTAAGCCTAGGGTCCCGGCTGTCATTTGTAGATCTTTGACAGTCGTTACAGGTAGTCAGTGGCTCAAAAAGTCTGACAACCAGTCTTAGCAAGGGGTATCGTATTACCTAGTACTAACTGGGTTGTGGAGGTCAGATAGGCAGTCGCTCCATGTAAAATACTGGGACCAACGGCTAAACGTGCTTTCCAAAGCACGGCGGAAACTCGGGATGTAATGGATGGTCACCCATTCACAGAACGACCTTGCCAAGCGCGGCTTAACCTTGCCTTGCGACTGTTACCTTGTGTAACCTGCTTAAAGTACCATATTTCCTGAAGTAGAATGTAAATTTAACATTACAATAACTGTATCAATTAAAATAATTTGCCTGAATCCAATTATTTTAGCAGGTGTTCGAGTTTTTCAATAATGAGTATCAAACCACTAAACACGTGACATCATAACAAGTGTGAGTTGGGCTTGCTTGCTGTCGATTCCGTACCTCATGTAGGGGCTATCCAGTTGATCCTGGAAGAGTGGGCACGCAGGCGACACGAGACCTTCTCCTTCCGTCTGGTGCAGTTGCCATTAGAGCATGGCTGTTTTGGCAAATATCTGCACAAAGTGGCTAGACTGGAGGTGACTCCCGTGTGTCACCAGCGCGGATACAGTGAGGACACGGCTTGTCACACCCTCGTGCATTATCTTGCTGGGGAGGTGCAGCGCTGTGCTCTGGCAGCAGCAAATGGAGCAGATCTCTCTTTGCCGGCCGTGACTAAGGCCATGGTCGGCAGCAGGGGGGCATGACAGACAGTAGAGGAAGACTTCCCACTGACGCGATTAGTATATAAATAAGCTGACATTGAACTATTTTTCTTTATTGACATAAGTGCATAAGTTGACATTGAATAATTTTATTGTATTTTTTAACTTTTATTTATTTTTTATTATGACATTGCTTTTGGATGAGAAATAATAATTATGTTGTTAATTTTTTAATGTGTTACATGTATAATGAATGTGTTTTTTAAATTTTGTATTGTTATTATTTTGTTATTTCAAACACAATGTAAATTGTTTGTGAATAAATTGAATTGAATTGAATTGAATTGAATTGATCTGTCGCAGGAGGACATGGTGGCAGAAGAGGCGCCACAGCGAACTGATGCCTAATGATTATAGTTAGGGATCAAATATAAAACCTTCATTAAATAGATAATTGTAAGTAACAGTACCCTAAATATTCTCAAATTTAAAGACGATGTCTTGAAATTATTGAAACAACTGTGATAATATTGTTTTAATTACATACTAACAAAAGTCTGTAGAAACTATAATTATAATAATTACACCTTGAATATTTTACTTAAGTAGAAAATATATTTGTCATCATTTTAGGTTTACAGCCTCGTTGGCCAAGTGCTTGCAAGCGCCACTGCTGACAATTAGGCCCTGGGTTTGATTCCAGGGTCAGGAAAAGTGTAATTTAATTCAGTAATTTCTCAGAAACAGCACAGAAGTCCGGATTTGTGTCTGGTTGCTGGCAATAGGCACGTCCCCTATTATTTATATAAGACTTACAACATAACTGGCGAAGTATGGGAGTGCCATTAGGTGCACCGATGCCTAACTATTCGAGGAATCACATAGCGCAAAATCTTTAAAAAAGGATGTAGATTTGAACCAATTTACAAAACAAAAAAAAAATATTATCACTGAATTATCATTATTATACAAATAAGGAGTTCATTGAAAATTACTATTTTTAAAACAAAACAAAATATCAATTTGTTTTTTTAAACAAAGTTTCATCCCCCTTTTCACACCCTTATGGACTGAAATTCTAACAACACTGGCGTTTAGCTTCCAACCAAATGCCTAGATAATAAATTTTGTGTGATGTTTACTTCAAAAATAAGGATTTTACATACATAACTTTTATTTTTTATTTTTATTCAAAAGGAACAACAAACAACTGCAATATAAAACATAGAAATAAGAAACATATACAAAACTTATAGACAATATTGCAGCCCACAACGCTGTTCACAGATTAACTCTAAGATACATAACAGTGAAAATAATCGCTAGGGTTACAAATCCGAGAGATATAAAATGTTGTAAAAAAAAAAACAATGTAAAAAGGTGTATAAATAATTAAGTTCCTTAAGTATAAGACGTTTAAACTTATAGGGGGAACATGCAAAAATGTCAATTTGCTCGAAAGTACTATTGTAGGAATCGACCATTCTGCGGACAGGCGAACGCTGGCCAGAGTTGGACTTGCAAATACCCACGGAAAATAATCTACCAGCGCGCACCCTTCGCTTGTGGACGATCCTAGGAACCGCATAACACAGCATATTGGATAGTACAATACAGTCAAATTTATTTCGAGCAATATTATATAAATTCATGGCTTCTAAGTACCTACGTCTGTTTTCGAGTGCTGCGAGCTTATACTTATCAAGTAAATCTTGGTATGGCAAATAAGATCCGTAGCATCTGTAATGCATAGAACGCAAGAACTTGTTTTGAACACACTCAATCATTTCAACGTACTTTTTGTAGTAAGGACTCCAGGCGGACACGGCATACTCTAGTTGAGAGCGTACAAGAGACTTATATAAGCATAAATAGGAAAAAGGCTTTTTAAAGTCGACAGTTGAACGCATTACAAATCCGTATAGTTGATATGCTTTATTAACTATTTTTCCTATGTGTAGGTCTAAGCAAAGCTTAGAATCAAGAATAACACCGAGATCTCGAATAGAATCCACTTTCTGTAGGAGGGCATTGCACAACGTATATGTTTAGTTAATTTTGGTTTTATTTTTTGTGTAGTTTAAGAAGTTGCATTTAGGTAAACTTAGTTGCAACTTATTTTCCTGACAATAACAGGATAGTCTGTCCAAATCTTGCTGCAGCAGAAGGCAATTATTTGGTTGTCTTATGGCTCTATATAATTTGAGGTCGTCGGCATATAATAAAAATTTGGTATTGCGAAAGCATTGGCAGATGTCGTTTTTATATAAAATAAACAAAAGGGGACCAAGTATAGAGCCTTGAGGCACACCAGAGGTCACTTGTGCGATGTTTGATTGATGACCATTGATTACAACCTTCTGACTACGGTTGGTAATATAAGAGGTAAACCACCTCAGAATCCCCAGAAGACCCTTTGTAGGTGGAATTATCAAAAACGCAGAGACACGTGTAAATTAATTTTCTATCGTCAGCCTAAACACTAAATTTTTAGATTCTAACTTTAAAACTGACGGACTTTCATCCCCTATTTAACTCCCTTAGGTGTTGAATTTCGAAAAAGTCTTCCTTATTCCTTGTCTACATTATAAAGGGAACCACTGTGCAAAATTTCAATTTTCTAGATCCAAGGGTTTGGGCTGGGCGTTGATGAGTAAGGCGCAACGTGACTGGCGCGCGGAACGGTGTGACACTGTTTCGTGCGTGCAGCCGGTGTTTATCAATTTATAAGACGTTATCACGTCAAAAACATTATACTTTATTCCAAAGATTTTGATGCATCGTGCACGTTCTTTTACTGGTGACATCTTTGAGGTATACTTTACTGTCTGACACCCAGTCTAACCAAAGGGCATTGTATTACTCAGTACCTACTAACTGGGTTGTGGAGGTCAGATAGGCAGTCGCTCCATGTAAAATACTGGTACTCAGCTGTCAATAACATAGTTGGGAAAAGGCTAAACCGATGATGATGGTGATCTTACAGGTATACTCGCTCCAATAAAAATAAGAATCGTTTACGTCGACTGACAACCCGCTCCTTTTTTTTCGTCGGTTAAAAAACCCCCGAAACATTTCAAATAATACGAATACCTACATAATCAACTATCAGGTATTAAAACGTACTGTTTCAGCTCAAAGGAAGTAGGTATTAAATAAGAAATTTCCAGCTGTTTTACAGCATGACAGTTAAAAACACCAGCTTGTGCATATACAGGGTGCTTGTTAACCAGTATCCCTAAGCGGTGTAAACTAGTCAAGATTTTCAAAGCTAAAGTCAACTTCGGAATAATTGCTCATGATTTTTGACATCACCTATCATAACATCACGCCTGTAGTCTCAAACGGCTCAGGCAGAGTTAAATAGTGCACTCACATTTCGTCAGTTATGTTCAAATCCCATGTAATAGGGGGCCAGCCTATAGCCTTCTTCCTCCGAGAAATTCGGTAATGTTTTCTCTATTGTTTGTCTTTTATTTTAGTAAATCCGTTTATATTTCTATTTACAGTAATAAATAGTTTAATATATATTTATATATAATTATAGTATTTTATATATCCTTCTAATTTACCTTAGTATTAATTAATTTTTCAGATGTACACCTACTACCACTGCTTGTCTCTGCATCACCCAAAGGTTGACTGGTAGAAAATGCCTACGGCATTAAGTCCGCCTCTGTACTTTGTGCTTGAAGTGTTAAATAAATAAATTCCTGATGGGAAAACCCCAATAAAACTTTAGAATCAAACCAAAACGCACTGAAAGAGTACCTGGCAGGATTATGGAGAGGCCTTTGCCCACCAGTATGGCATTACTGAAAAAGCATCAACAGAATAAAAATCAATTTCATAGAAAAAATATTAAAATACTAGCTAGCACAACTGCCATGATAACCTGTGTAAAAAACCTCAGTTATAGATAACACTAGTAGGTACATCCATCCGGAATTCATGGCATTTTTATAAAGAAAATAGTCCCTCTCATAGAGAAGGCGGCCTCTGTCCCAGCAATGGGAACTTTATTTATTTATAAACATACAGCTAACCAATTCGGTAAATGCGCCTTAATTAATACTTAACTAAATCAACTTTCGGGGTTGAGCTATTAAGTAAATAGTATAGATGTGGTATATGATGTGTGTGTGTGACGTATGTGTCTTATGTTTACTTTATATAATTTTGTTATATTGTTAATTCAACCTTTTTTTGTTTTGTCCTGTGCGAGTGTAAACACTTTTTTTTGATGTCACAAAACAATTAAATTCTATCAAATCAATTTCATCTGACAACCAACACCGCTGCTACAGTAACCTGTGTAAAAAACACTCATCCTGTAGTTATAGATAACTAGTAGGGAGGTAGGTAGGTACATCCATTCGGAATTCCTCGCAGTTATTCGGACTTAGCTCAAAGATATTGCATTCCGGAACGAATCGACTGTTTCTGCTCGCTACTTTACGCTTCCCTTGAACAGGGTAGGTAGAAGTCTAGTAGAGTTACAAAGATTTTTATTAATTTTCATTCTGTTTGCAGTTCAAGCAGATATACAGACCTTTTTGTTTCATATGGTCTTCATTTTTTCTACCCTACCATTCCGATTTCTTTACTCGTATAATAAAAAAACCCAGCCAAGTGAGAGTTTCGTATAATCTTGTAGGTATTTTGTTTATAAACTACGACAAATAAACTACTACATTTACGGTTTTTAGATTTTTTCCTTTAAGTGTGTTGTAAAACATTGTTTCTCGCTAAATTATAGGTTTTGCCTATACCTATAGGGTATTTCCGGTTGACCTAGAATTGTCAATTTCGGTTACAAGCAAAGTCAGTAAAAGTAAAGGGAAAATTCCGAAAAATAATAAAAGTAGAAAATTAAGGTAAATTTTGGTACTTACAAGTTTTAGCGAAAATATAAATTTCCCATATCTTTTTATCGTGTAGACTCAGGACCTTGATTTTTATACACGTAATAGAGACCTCAGTATCTAGTATAAATTTCAACTTGCTAGGTCCACTCGTTCCTAAGGAAATCGGTGGTGACAAACGGATAGACAGACGGACAAGAGAGCGATCTTATAAGGGTTCCGTTTTTACCCTTTGAGGTACGAATACAGCTCGCGGGCCTGTGGACGGGGAGCTATGGGCTAGCTCGCCGTCCGTCCGTCTCATGACGACAGGCCGTGTCGACGGCGCGTTCGTGTTCCACGCGCGCCTCAAAGAGAGTCAGCAATGGGGAAGGGGTCCGCAAGGGCCGAAGCCTGCCGGGGCTGCGGGACTATTCGAAAGAGATACCGTGGCCCCGGAACATAAAGGGCGATGAAGGAACATGGATGGGTTTTAGTCAGTAAAAGTCTGACCCTCCCTCCTGCTCCGCCCAGAGCGGGAGAAGTCATTTGATGATTTCCCATCCTAAAAAAAAAAAAAAAAGGTACGAATACAGCTGAATACCAGTATTTTACATGGAGCGACTGCCTATCTGACCAACACAACCCAGTTAGTACTGGGTAATACGATACCTCGCGGTAAGACTGGTTGTCAGACTTTCAGCCAACTGACTTATACCAGCTTCGACTGTCAAAGATCTGTATAAATGACAGCAGGGACCGACGTCTTTCACACATCCACGGAATGACTTTAAGCAAGCTCTGCTTAACCTTGACCTGACTGACCCGCGTTTCTGTTATTATTTAACCACGAGCTTCTCATTAAATCGGCTATTATAAAGTTCTAATCTAGGGTCGAGAGCCTATATATCATTAGAAACATTATCCCAAATTTTCAAAGTCAAACACTTGTAATACTGTCTAACCCACAAAGCTAGAATGTCACCGAAAATATGTCAACGGCTTGCACAACAAACAACTAGTTGTTTTGGCATTTCATAAATATTTACATAGTTTTGCCGCCGCTGAAAGTTTCAGCTGTCAAACTGCGGTACCAGTGGAACTCGAATAAAATTCATTGGCTCGTTATGGACTTTGGACAGTGACATAACATCACGCCTGTAATCCTGGAAAGGATAGGCAGAGGTCTACCTAATAGTACACCCACATTTCGCCAATTCCCAGTATCTATGTAGTATTTTGACTATTTGGTATCCACGACACAAACCTCGTTGCTAAGTGTGGCACTAGATGGCAGTGTTTGTAATGTAAAGCGATTTTTTTTAAAATTACGTTTAAATCATGATCTGTCGAGTGACCGATTTGGTCGAGACGCCAATGTTTAAATATTGTGTCTACTTCGTGGACAGATCATGGGTTAAGTCCCATGATGGTTGCCGAGCGAATTGCCATCACCCAGGCACGAGTCGAGACTCCGGCCTGGTACTGAGAGCCTCATGATGGAAAAACCAGTAGCTTGGTATTGACTCAATAAAAAGCGTAGTCTGAAAGAAAGAGGTGTACAGGGGCACAAGTCTACTAATGAAATTGTGCCAGGATAGTTGTACAGTCGTGGTCTTTACCGCCTGATCAGTTTAACATTTTTATCGCTTAAATCATGCGGAGGCGCTGAGCCAAGCCCCTTCAAAGTCTATTAGGTAAGTCTCAATTTGGCGCGCAATATAACAATAACTCTCGTTTGGCGTGCGTCGTCAGTGCGCTCGGCCGATCGGTATTGTCTTTCATTCATATTATTTCTATATAAAGGCAACGGGGTAGGGCTAGAGATCGTTTCTATGTAGCGAGTGCAAGCAAAAATTAGCTTAGTGGTGATCAGGCAGGAGTGTCCACGATAGTACATCGACACTGTTATTATTGATTTTGCCAGTTCTGGTAATCTCCTAGTAGACAGGCGTCCTTGCTCTGCTAAACGGAGTTCTCGAGAATGGCTGTGACGACAGCTAATGACGAGAACTAGGTTGGGTATATCATGTTAAGGCCTTCGGCCACGGCGAATTTTTGTAGAGTTGCTTCGTCTAATTTTTTGGTATGGTTAGTGCCTAACCTGGTGTCAGTGTAATGCCGCCCATGAGCCTCTGACTTGGCTTTACATGCCGTTGAGAAGTATCTCTCAAACATGCTGGTTTCCTCACGACGTTGTCCTTCACCGAAGCAAGTGATAATTATGTAGAACGCACATGAATCCGATATCTGAGGTGCGTTTCTTGGGTTCGAACTCGAGACCTATGACTTGGCAGTCTGACGGTCACACCACTAGGCTATCAGTAGAGATACAGCCGTGCGTTTTATAAACGTGATACAAGCATTTGCAACACCCGACAGGAGCTAAGCAAAAGTGCGACCAGAGTCCACCTTGCAACTGTAGCGTTCACAGGCATTTTTGTATAGTATATGATACAGAAACGTGGCTTACAAGGATGAAGGTCCCACAGCCAGCGACAGCATTACGATTGTATCAAGGCCGTCTTGTATTTTCATTGCTACAAAAATTTCCCGTAACGTATGAATATCGTTCGAGAACCATCAGTTGTGTAAACATGACACATTGTTTAGTATTCAAATACTGTGTGTTATTAATACGAAATAACTCTTTTTGGGTTGATACTTTAATTATATGTATGTATTAAAATAAATAAATTTGTCTATGCTTTGAGACAAATAAAAAAAAGTCACTAATATAAAAACGGCTGTGATGTCATATCGCGCATATGTTGAGTCCTCACTACGGTATGGACTAATGATGTGGGGAAATAGTACCAACCACAAAAGAGCATTAGTCGCCTTAAACAAATGTGCACGAGCTCTCTGCGAATTTCCATCTGACGAATCATGTCAACCAATATTTAAGGAGCTCGGTTTGATACCGTTACCTTCATTATATGTATATGAAGCATGCATGTTCGTTCAAAAACACAAAGAACTATTCAACACACAACAACAGCACAGGAAGTAAGCTCTCGAGGTCGGCGTGACCAATAGCGACTTTTACTATGTGATGCCTTCTTTTTTTTTTCGGATGGGAAGTCGTCAAATGACTCCTCCTGCTCTGGGCGGAGCAGGGGGAAAGAAAGGTAAGAAGAAAACCCATCCATGTTCCTTCATCGCCCTTTGTGTTCCGGGGCCACGGTATCTCTTTTTTTTTTAAGATCAGCGAAATATAATAAAAACCCTCTGGCTATGTGTGTACGTCTCTATAATAAATTATCAAGAATGTTTAAAACATTAAATTCCCATTTACTTGTATACTATTTCCATTCCCATGTAATACGGGGCGAGCCTCAATTGGCTCGCCCCGTATAACATGGGACTTAAACATAACTGGCGACTGGTTGATGACAATTCATCAACCGGGCATAAATCCTCCATGGCTGCTACTGAGAAATTTCTGATGGAAAAACCCAAAACACTTTGCCCGACCCGGGAATCGAACCCAGTACCTTATGCTCAGCAGCCGCGCTTGCGACCACTAAACCAACAAGGCAGTCAGTTATTTGCATTATTACTCTCAAAATGGTAAAGGATAGAAGAAAGGAAGATCCAGAACAAACCGGACTGACCAAGAACCAAAAAAATGGAAGACATGTGGCAGGTACCAATCCACACAAGGGTCGCGTATCCCTTGATCTGTTCACGAAGTAGACACAATAGTTAAACAATGGTGTCTTGAACCAATCGGTCCTTTGACAGATCATGATTGGGTTTTGGCTCTATCTCACACAGATTGGAGGAAGATGACCCAGTAGTGGGAACATGATTTGGTTGAACAAGGTTTCCTGCTATTCTGCCATTACCCAAAAGAAGGTTTGGAAGACCAAAGATACGATGGATGGGCTGTGTGAAGGATGACATGGCTAGAAAGGAGGTGACTGCTGAGATAACGAGTAATAGAGAAGTTTGGAAGAAGAAGACATGCTGCGCCGACCACAAATAAATTGGGATAAAGTCAAGAGAATCATAAACCAAGAAAAGATTTATCATTAACATTACTCTAAAACCCTTATAGCAAAAACCAGCTCATTCAATTAATTTAAAAGCCCTATAATAATAAAACCGCATCGTAAATTCATTCCATAGCATAATCCCACCGGAAGTGCGTCACACGACACGTGACGTCACGGGAAATCCAACCGGAAGTTACGTCATAAAGGCTTAAGCGTTGGTGGAAAAAATTACCCGCGTTTTTTGGCGGGAAACGAGTGACTTCCGGATCCGGGACGCCTTTATAAGGAAAGGTGTTGGATTGTCAGAGATTTGTGTTTCCGAGTTATGGTGGGGCATACGAATAGACTTCTTGTAAACTAGGTAGCTGTTGCCCGCGACATTCGTCTGCGTGAAATTATTAAGTACTATCTAAAGGGTGTAAGAAACCTCTTACCGAAGCCGAAAGGCACTTGTTTTCCCCTTCATTGCGATTTTTTTTTTGTTCTACACCATACCTGGGAACCTTCTAGTTACGGAGATATTGGGGGTCAAAGTTCCAACTTTTTGACAAGTTTTTGTAAAATACAAGTTTTTAATAAACGACTTATACTTTTAACACCTCCACGATCCCCGTACTATTCAATCCATCCATCAGCACAATGTTTTGAGCGCATTACATTGAGTTTTACAGTAAAACATGAATTTACACCCCAAAAAAAAAGTCGTTTCCCAGCAATTATTTTTGCGTAATGTTACTTAGTTTTACAGAATGCTTGGTTGACGGCTTCGTGATGAGGTTGTTTACACCCTGTATAGCTTCTGCCAGCGGCTTCGCCCGCGTGAGTTTTGTTAATTGTCCCATGGGATCTTACTACCGGGATGAAAAGTATCCTATGCTTTAATCTAGGTTTATAAACTATCTGTGTGCAAAATTTCATCCAAATCCGTTCAGTAGTTTTAGCGTGAAAGAGTAACAAACTTCCATACATCCAGACATTCATACATCCTCACAAACTTTTGCATTTATAATATTAGTAGAATAAATAGGATTATAAAAGCGTATCACTTCCCTATTTGAATCGGATTTAGTTAATGCAAATTCAATTTCAGGGTTTTTTTAGCACGGAACCCTAATCTGTTTTTCTAAAATAACGATAAGCAAAAATAAGATTAAAGCAATCAAAGTTGTGCTGGTAGCGACCACAACGCTGTGTATTTCGAAAACATGACACTTTAGAACATTTTGTCTCGGAAAAAACTTGTTTGTATTGATGCTAGCTATCGATTCATCTTTCATCATCTCATTTTTTTGTTTTCTTTCTATTCAGATTTTTAAAATAGTTTTCAAATCATTTTTTTTTTCATCTTTTGCTCAGAATAGTTACAGCACTGATGACAATATTTATGTCACTTGTTTAATTTTGATTTTGTTTTTATTATTTACAACAAAAAAAAATATTTACAAATTTTCCTACCTTGGTATAGATTCTTTTTTTACCTATTATTTGTGAATGAGTGAACATTGTAGGCTTTGCAGATTCCCAGATGCTTGTTAACTTTTGTTAAGTCTGTTTTACGCTTTTTTTATTGTAAGCAACGACCTATTGTCGGGCCTACGCTGTCCCCCCATACTTATGTACTAATGCTGTAACAAAATAATATTGTAATACCAAATGATTTGAAAAGAGTAACCATGGAGTTTCTTGCCGGTTCTTCTCCATGGAAACGACCAACGCGAACCGTGCACCTTTTTCGACGTTTTATAAGTGCCCATTTAGGCCTATGTGAAATAAAATATTTTGATTTTGATTGATACACGTTTTATGCGTGTTTGATCAAATCAAAGTTGCGCTGAAGATGCCATCAGTGAATGAGCTTTAACTTTGATAGCTCATATCTCGGAAACGTGACACTTTAGAACATTTTGTCTCATACAAAACTTGTTTGTATTGATACCAGCTACCAGCTATCGATTAATCTATATATATAAAAGGCAAAAGTGATTGACTGATGTATCAACGCACAGGCCAAACCCTTAGGGCTAGAATCTTAAAATTTCGCACACGTATTCCTCTTATGACGTAGGCATCCACTAAGAAAGGATTTTTCGAAATTCCACCCCCAAGGGAGTGAAATAGGGTATAAAAGTTTGTATGAAACTTTTATACGTATAGTTACGTATTTCAGCGTTTTCCAAAATTTAACCCTTAAGAGGGTAATAGTACATTAAGATACAAGTGCGGTAAGTTGAAAATTACAGCCGAGGCGATATTTTGCTTGCCCGAGCCGTAGGCGAGGGCGATAAAAAAGCCGAGGCTGTAATTATCAAAGCGCACGTATGTCATACGACGTTTTATAACATATTTGCGAGGAAATAAATAAAACAAATAAAAACAATACAGCGAAAAGATAAAGCGCGCGAAATAATTTTTACTTGTTCACAAATTAGCGAGGCGCGCGCATCAGCGCTTTTTTTTAAGGCAAAGACACAAAAAACAGCCAGTATTACTAATAAAGTAAATTAAAATTTTTGTGTTTTTTTTTACAGATAAATGGTTGTAATTTATTGTCAAAATTAATTAAATTAAAGAATTAATGTTTATTTATTATATTTCATCTCCCAAAGTTAATTTTATTCATAAAATGTTGACTACTTTTCTGACATAAAAAGTCTTTGCTAAGATTTAAAAAAGTATAAACCGTGAATTTTACTTTACTATACGTAATGAGATACATTACGATATTGAAATTGGTGAAATAAGAGACCCTTTACAAGCAAATGTGTTATAAATTAAATTTTGAACACAGGTAGTTTATAACCTCGATTAACACATACGAATAGAAAACTTTTTATCCCGGTAGTATGATCCCGTGGGACAATAATTATCCAACTCCACGCGGGCGAAGCCGCGGGCAACAGCTAGTATAATATAAGCGGCCGCAAATTAAAAAAAAAATGGCGGAAGTTAGGCCGGCCAGGCTTCATACAAAAATCTTCCAAGCCCTTTGTGAGGAAGGATGGATGGATGTTTGTTAGTCTTTCACGCAAAAACTACTGACCGGTTTTGGATGAAATGTGGAACACAGATAGTTTATTACCGCAGTTAACGCAATATATATAGTTATATAGATAGTTAGTTATATTTTTTATCCCTGGTATACGAACACTTAAACGACTACTGAATAAAATGTAGCCTATGTTACCCAGGCCATAATAACGAATCGATTGACAGGTCCTTTTTTTTTTATTTCTTTCGGTTGGGAAATCATCAAATAACTCCTCCCGCTCTGGGCGGAGCAGGAGGGAGTGTCAGACTTTTACTGACTAAAACCCATCCATGTTCCTTCATCGCCCTTTGTGTTCCGGGGCCACGGTATCTCTTTCGAACAGTCCCGCAGCCCCGGCAGGCTTCGGCCCTTGCGGACCCCTTCCTTATTGCCGGACCCCTTTACTCATCAAAATTGGATGTACAGTTTAGGTGCTACGGTGGAACATACGTAAATATATACATACATAGACTGCTAAAATCATAACCCTTCCTTTTGGCTTCGCCGTAGTGTGTCAAGACTACTACTGATAAGATTCGACATCCTTCGCGCCTAAGAACCAGTACCTACGTTTGAAGTACTCCCTCTTATTACTACTCGAAATGTGAAAGTTTTTTAGTATATACAGGGTGTAAACCACCTCATCACAAAGCCGTCAACCAAGCATTCTGTACATCATATTAAGTAACTTTACGCAAAAATTATTGCTGGGAAACGGCCTTTTTTTTTTTTGGGGTGAAAAGTCATGTTTTGTTGTAGAACTCAGTGGAACGAACTCAAAACATTGTGCTGATGGATGGATTGAATAAAAATCGGGGGTCGTGGAGGTGTTTAAAGTAAAAATCTTACATTAAAAACTTTTATTTAAAAAAAAGTTGTCAAATAGTTGGAACTTTGACCCCCAATATCTCCGTAACTAGAAGGTTCCCAGGTGTAGAACAAAAAAATGATCGCAATGACGAGGAGGACAAGTGCCTTTCGGCTTCGTTAAGAGGTGTTTTACACCCTTTTTAAGGATGGATGTTAGTTAAATTTTCACTCAAATCTACTTAAATTTGGATGACATTAGGCACATTTTAGTTTAAATCCTAAACCAAAACCCACACGGGCGAAGCCGCAGGCTTAAGATATTGATAATAATTAAGTGCTTACGCATATCAACCGAATATTTTCAACACACCATGGATACATCTCCACTAATATTCTATAGAAGTAGTTTGTATCTAAGTAGTAATCTTCAGAACTAATTTTCCAATTAATTATTTTTTTTATTTGTAAAACCATTTTTTATTTTTTTATTAACTAAAAAAAAAACACTGTTAGAAAGATACATTATTCGTGGGTGCTATAGGCTATAAATTATATTTATATCATGCATATTAGCTGAGCTATCACAATTTCTGCGGACGAAGTCGCGAGCGAAGTGCTAGTCCTAAATAAAAACACCTGAAAACGTATTCTCATGATTTTTTTGTATCCAAGGACAGTGAACCTCTGAATTATTGTTGAATGAATATGAATGAATATTCATTTTATTTTAATTGTTACGTTAATGACTTTTGATACGGTTTTTAAATAAAACTTGAAACATGTTGTGAACAGCTATTTTGTAATTATTTTTTAATGTAATTATCTATTATTGTACAAATGTCTAAATATACATATATTCTTATATCAACATAAAAAATCTTAACGACAGTGTCGGGAGCACCAGGCTATCGGTGGTTAGGGCTCCCGAGACAGGAACCTCCTCACATCGCGAGCCGTATCGAAGAGTTATCATCATCTGCGTAGCCTTTTCCCAACTATATGGGGGTCGGCTTCCAGTCCAACCAGATACCGCTGAATACCAGTATTTTACATGGAGCGACTGCCTATCTGACCTCCACAACCCAGTTAATACTGGGTAGGTAATACGATACCCTTTGGCAAGACTGTTTGTCAGACTTTTTGGGTCACTGACTACCTGTTACGACTGTTAAAGATCTACAAATGACAGCCGGGACCAACTGCTTCACGTGCTTTCCGAGGCACGGAAGAAACTTGGACTGTAATGGGTGGTCACCCATCCACAGACCAACCTAGTCAAGCACGGCTTAACCTAAAGATCGACCCGAGCGGCTGTTATTATTTCGCCACGAGCTCCTCTATTGAAGAGTAATCATATTTTTTTTTAATATTCGATTCGATTTGTAATGATTATTATTATTTTGTCAACCTTCGATCATATCGCTTGCAACAGCGTCGAAATATTGGGAGCTGAAAACAAAAAATAATCACGAAAGATATCCCGTAAGTGACAATTTAAGTTTGTTGTTCCACACTAGTAAACACTAGAGATTACATGTACCGTGGGTACGTTAGAAAACAAACACAAACATACACTTACATACACAAACGGCCAGACTCGGAACAACTACCTGTAAGCCATACAAATAATTGTTCCGTGCGGGAATCGACCCCGCGCAGCGCACCAGCCAATCGCTCAGCGACTGCGCCAAACTATCATAGTTATTTTGCTGATAGAATCGCGTTTTGATAATGATTGTTTCTTGTTTTAACTCTGTTGATAATTCCAGTTTAATACGAGTATGTTACACTTTCACTGCACATTAACTGTTATGATTAAGATTACAGTGTTATTGTTTTTATTTCTCTTTTTTTGATTTCTCTTCGCTGTTACTGTTCCGAACAAAACAAATATGTCTGCGTCCGCGTCTATATGTACGTCAGTGTTGCCAGTGAAAGTTATGGCACAGACGGCGAACAGTTTGGTTACGTGGGGTGTAGTTGTAATTATTATTTTCTTCGTATTTATAATACTTCACATATATGTATTGTTTATTCGGCTACAATTTATTTTTATTTATTTACCTTATCCGTAGCTGACCGTGGCATCACTCTCACTTTAGGCCCTATCAGAATACCAGCACTGTGACGTTTTTTTAATGTTACAGCACTATGCTGAGATAGGGGCCTTTTGGCCTTGTACAGGACCAATTTCTTTTTCTTTTTATTTTCTTTTTTATGTTTAATTTTTATTAGTTGATAATGTCACCATTTTGTTTATGTGTTTTGTCCTGTGCGGGCTAATAAATGCTTTTTCTTTCTTTCTTTCTTTTGTCCAGGCCCGCTTGTCAAACTACATAGGCCTTTTGATTTTGATAATCTATTCACAACAAACTTCATCAACATCATAACGGAACCCTAAAACAAGATGGCGGATCGAAACATCAATCCCTACATCCTCCCCTACTTGAATGCCATCATCGCTTCATAAAAACTCATAAAGAACCAATTCACTCCAACTAAAAATAAGGTATGAAAAATTGGCCAAGTGCGAGTCAAACGACGCACAGTGAAATGTTCCGTAGTCGGGATGAATATTTACGCATGCACGGTATTGATTTTGTCAGACACCATGAAACATTTTTGTGTTTTTTTTTTCGTAGAACTATGACAAAAAATGGTTGTCTGTAAAGTCGGTTTACGGACGATTAGTTTACGTGATAACGTCAGTTTTCATTTTAACTTAAAAAACAAAATTTCATCAAATTTCTTTCAACCCCTTAATTTTAGAAATTCAAACAACACCGTTGCGTTAGCTTCCAACCATACCCCTAGATAATAAATTTTTGTGACTTTCACTTCGAAAATTTAGGACATTCCATACACAACTTCATCCCCTTTTTTAAGTCTTTGGGGGGGAGTTATCAAAAACGCTGAGACTCGTATAAATTAATTTTCAACCGTCAGCCTAAACACAAAATTTTAAGATCCTAACTTTAAAACGGACGGACTTTCATCCCATATTTAACTCCCTTAGGGGTTGAATTTCAAAAAATTCTTCCTTATTCCTTGTCTACATTATAAAGGGAACCACTGTGCAAAATTTCAGTTTTCTAGATCCAAGGGTTTAGGCTGGGCGTTGATCGGTTGGCGCGCGGAACGGTGTGACACTTTCGTGCGTGTAGCCGGTGTTCATCGATTTATAAGACGTTATCACGTCAAAATATATTATGTGTATCTCTGCGGTTGTAACCAAAAACATCCCATATCTCACAAACATCCCATCTGTCTGCCCAACGATGTTGCGGTCGGCTTCCAGTATAACCGGATGCAGCTGAATACCAGTATTGTACATG
Organism: Xestia rhomboidea; assembly: GCA_963853795.1. Taxonomy (NCBI): domain Eukaryota; kingdom Metazoa; phylum Arthropoda; class Insecta; order Lepidoptera; family Noctuidae; genus Xestia; species Xestia rhomboidea. The sequence continues at coordinate 11,799,640 of OY970782.1, read as the reverse complement.
GATTGACTGCCTGTCTGACCTGCACAACCCAGGTAATGAAAGACCGACAGCCCTCAGTAAGACTAGTTGTCACAATTTCGGGACCAATGAACACCCAAACGTCACAAAATATTAACTTAAATTAAAAAAAAACTCGCTTAGAAACATCATCATATATTTTAAAAGATATCCTACACACATAAATGCATTTAATTTTTTTATCCCTTTGTTATATTGCCTATGAAGTGATATTTTTTTTTCTATAATTTCACTACCTTTCTTTGCAATTTTTATCGATAAATGGATGTGTGCAAACCGGACAGACGGATAAACATAATTATAAGATTTCCGTTTTTGGATTTGGCTATACGGAACCCTGAACAAAATGGCTGCCCCAGCCGCCCTTCTAAATCAATTTCGAGATAAATTGTAGAATCAAAGTCAATAATCTGGAGTTATGCGATAACTTTACGATGGGACTGATCGTAAATAAAAAAATCAGACAAAAGTGGGTAGGTTTGAAAAAGTTACGCGGTTTGTCATTGCGCCCTAGAGGGTAGTTGGCCGTCGATATGGAAAATAGTCCGGGGCTATGTGTTTTTCAACGTTTTCTGATATGAAATCTATTTCAACTGTGTGATGCCAACAGTCTCATATGGCTGTTACATACAAATAGACGGACAGACAGACAGACGACAAGGCGAATCTATAAGGATTCCGTTTTAGCCACTAGCCATGTTAAGAGCTTTTTCACACTAACGACGTATATTATCATCATTGACATCGTGAGGAAACCAGCATGCCATGCATGGGATGTAAAGCCAAGTCAGAAGCCCTGACACCAGGTTAGGCACTAACCACACGAAAGAAAATAAAGACTTAATGTCGGAATACATTCAACAACGTTTAAACAAACCTTCCCATTATAAAATAACATCTTAACCCCGACAATTCCCCTACAATGCCACCACTGACCCTCAAAGAGACGAACAACATCAGCCTTCAACACTTGGCACGTTGCCAGCTCACAAGAATCCAATCATTCGGCTCCTAACGCTTAGTAATCAATCGGTAATACATTCAGCTAAACACGGCTACATACGACACTGCAAGGTTGATGAGCCTTGCATAAAAGATCTCCTATTGTAAAGGTTACTGGGAAGTGGGTCTTGTAGGTCGGTGAGTCGGAGATCTCGGGCCGCTCGGATCAATCTTCAGGTTAAGCTTAGGTTGGTCCGTGAATGTAGAAGAAGAATTGATTTCCATGTTAATGTATTGTCTAAGCTGCAGAAGATTGTTAAAATATACCTACTTGCATTGTATAGATTGTACTTTGTACTGTTCAGCCACCACTTACATTTAGATATCTTTCATTGACTTGAATATGCCTTGGTGGCTACGAGAGATTGTCATGCTCACTCAAATGTCTCGCTGATGGTGGCGGGTGTGTCGGGTCACTTAGTTCCCTTAAATATGGTCGAGTTGAATGGTGCTGATACATGCGTCATGTTCGTGAACGGACGCTCTCAGTTGGGACTGGTCATCTCTTGGCTGCCACGGTTCGTTCATTTTAATTACGTTTTTTTTTTTTTTTTTTAATTATCATTTTACTCTGGACGCTCTTAATGTGCACGTCTTTCTACATCGTTCTCACATATATGAACAATCAATCAACATGAATGATGTAACCAAGATTTTGTAACAATATTTTGATTTAAAAGAGTGTCCATGGAGTTTCTTGCCCGTTCTTCTCCATAGAGATCTACGTTAGGGAATGGGCAACTACAGTACTTTCTCAAGTTATTATGCCTTGTGACTGTGACTGTAGCTTTGCTTTTTTGTATTTTCGATATTCAAAAGTGCCGTAATGGTCTAATTGAAATAAATGATTTAAGTTTGAGTTTGAGTTTGAAAATGGGTGATCACCCATTACATACCAAGTTTCCTCCGTGCCTCGGAAAGCACGTTAAGCCGTTGGTCCCAGCTGTCATTTGCAGATCTTTGACAGTCATTACAGGTAGTCAGTGACCCGAAAGTGACTGACTGACTGACAACCAGTCTTACCAGAAGGGTATCGTATTACCTAACACTATTTGGGATGTGGAGGTCAGATAGGCAGTCGCTCCATGTAAAATACTGGTATTCAGCTGCATCCGGTTAGACTGGAAGCTAAGGACTACATAGTTGGGAAAAGGCTAGGCCGATGGAATTGCTATAAACCAACGAGGCCGGACTTCGGCCTACTGAGACAAGGATGGCAAAATCTATTGACACAGAGCAATCAAACCCTTGACTCGAAGTTGACAAAAAAGTTTGCACGAAATGCTTGACAAACTTCTAATCAGTATGTCACCCATAGGACAATGGAAAGTAGAAAATGGATGAAAAAAATCGGTATACAATCCGGCAATTTAATTTCAATTAGCAAATGGCATTTAAGTGAATAAAGTTTATAGATCACTAATCCCAGAGCATTCGAGCGAATGTGATTGGAGTATTTTTGTGTATTGGTGTATTTTTGTTTTTGAATGAATTTAATTTTATAAAAAGCCAGCTTTCGTCCGCGACTTCGTCCGCGTGAAATTATTATTATAAAAATATTACTTACCCTATTTGAATCGGATCTTGTTACCAATTTCAATGGTTATAACTGTTCTACAAGGAACCCTAATCCTTTTTTTCTAAAATAAAAGTAGCCTAAGTTACTCCTTACAACATCAACTATCTTCCAGTAAAATCGCTTCAACCGTTTCGGAAATAAGCCGGAACAAACGGACAGACAAAAATTTAAAAATATATGTATTGCATCTCGCAGTTCAGTCTAGAGAGACTGGCTTCTGCTTAACCCGGCTAATCCTGTCGATGCCTTGAATTTAAGGCCTCTATCCAGGGACAAAATAACTACAAACTAAGCGACCACGCACTAAGGGCACCCCCCGTGGGGTACGAACCTCAGCTTAGGGCGTCGCTGGAGGGGGGGAGGGCAGCAAGGGGACAGGCTGGATCTGAGTTAGATTATTTAGGGGCTGATTTATCACTACTGGCTCAGCATCGCTCGTCGGTTGCCGGTTTGTATTTGTATGGTCTACGAACGGTACAGGGGCCCGGACTCGCACTCATTTGCAGACGTGCGCGAGAGAGACAGATAGATCCGAATATACTGACGAAGCGTTAGAGAGTAGGGTCCCCCTGGTGTCTTTACTACTTTCCTGTAAGAGGGTGATAGCGTCGTCGGGGGTGATGAGAGTATGCCGTGGACGGCGGACTGATCTGATACGCGATGGTTCGTATCGCGACCGATGCGATCAGGGGGTTCCTATACTTAATAGCATAGGTCGGAAGAAACGCTTTGAAAGACGTTTCATGAATTGCCTACAGAAACTAATGTGATAACCGGTATGGGATGGGTTTGGTTGGTATTTGAGGAGTGCCTCTGCCTACCTGCTTGTCTAGTCCACGCCCGCGTGCGTTGCCTAAACGGCTATTAATTAAAGAACTACATTACATTGGGTTATTTCCACATGGGTTGACTGTTTGAATTATTAATATTTACGTCAATTTTATGTCAGTATGGTGTCGGACGTAAATAATAGCACCATTTGAAGATGGAGTATTGTGGGATTATCTGAAGTCTAAAGAGAGGGGGAGGACATGATAACCCTGAAATCCGGCAACCTGCTTTATTTCCGAGAGGGTGACAGGCAGTCCCAAGGTGTTGTTGGGTTTATCGTCCGACGGCGGACTGAACTGATACGCGATGGGTCGTATCGCGACCGATGCGATCAGGGGGTTCCTATGCTTAATAGGTCGGAAGAAACGCTTTGAAAGACGTTTCATGAATTGCTGGACGGTAGGCATTCGAAGGTCTAAATGAAGACTGTCATTATGGACATAAGGGGCGCTCCTCTTAGAGAGGCACAGAACCTCACGTCCCAGCCGCCGTGGAAGACGCACCAGGTCCGGGACCAACGGCTTAACGTGCTTTCCGAGCCACGGAGGAAACTCGGAATGTAATGGGTGATCACCTATCCACGGACCAACCTAAGCAAGCGCGGCTTATCCTGAAGATTGACCCGAGCGGCTGTTATTATTAAGCCACGAGTTCCTCAGTCAGTAGATATTATGATTATATTAATTGCCATTTACAACAGTCAGTTCATTCAACGACATTACTCATACAGTAGCAACAAAATTTCATCGTTTTGTCGATGCACCGGTAACTAGTCTAGATAATGTATTCGATTTGAACCGCACCATTATGCGCATAATAAACGATTTGTTTCCAATACCATTATCATCCGTTTTCCCTCTTTTAAAACTTGCAAGGGGTGATACAAATCTTTTATTCGTAATCTTTCTTTATCGTGTGGTTAGTGCCTAACCTGGTTTCAGAGTTTTTATGCCACCCCTGGCCCTCTGACTTGGCTTTATATCTCTCAGGCATGCTGGTTTCGTCACAATGTTTTCCTTCACCGAAGCAAGTGATAATTATACAATACACACATGAGTCCGAAAAATCAGATGTTTGATCAGACTTTATTCCTAATGATAAAATAGACAGGCAATCTTTAGGTTTGTGTTCTTCTATTATAACTTCCTTCAATCATGGATGGAGGATCACGCGTGAGTGACAGAAGAAAAAAGCTTTGAAAGATTGTTGAAAAGGCACGTAACTAAAGAATTATTTGACGGCGCAGTGGCTTAGCGATGGGCTGCTACGTTGCGTGTCGTGACTTCAAGCCCCGTGAAAAATATAGACCTTTTCTTCTGTTTTGGGAATGAATTTCATCACACCATCACTATTATAATTTAATGTTTATCGCTGAATATTTTCGTTTAAATTCACGTCATTTCAGCCGAAAGACGTCCACTGATGGACATGAGGCCTCTCGCAAGTGTCGCCACATTGACCGGTCCCACGCGACTCGCATCCAGCGGAGTCCCGCAACCTGTATGCATTTACTGAGGTCCTCCATGATCTCGGCCATGACCACTATATCATCGGCAAACCGAAGGTGAGTGCCGTTGACGTTGATGCCTAGCCCTCTCCAGTCCAGAACCTTGAAAACATCCTTCAGTGCAGCGGTGAACAGTTTCGGAGATATGACATCTCCTTGTATCACACCTCGCTGCAGAAGGATAGGGTCCGAGGCTTGGTCGTGAAGTCGGACTGACATGGTGGCGTTTTTGTAAAACACTTCAACACCTCGATGTAGAGATAGTCGATTTGGCACCATTGGAGAGACTGTAGTACAGCCTAGGTCTCGATCGAATCGAAGGCCTTCTCGTAGTCCACAAACGCTAAACAGAGGGTAAAGTTATACTCTTCGGTCTTCTGTATAACCTGCCGCAGCGTATGTATGTGGTCCACGGTGTTATAGCTTTTTTGGAAACCGGCTTGTTCGGGAGGCTGAAAATCGTCAATGAATTGATCACCGAGACATCATTGAACATTTGCTTCTTGGTTGACATGATGAAGTCAATCTCATTTCTTGTTGCACCATCGGGGCTCTGGCAGGTCCACTTCCTGTGCTCACGCTTTCTGAAAAAGGAGTTCATCATATAGAGGCCCTCCTTCTCCATAAAACTAGCCAGTTGGTGACCCCGGTGATTCCGACGTCCAACTCCGAATTGCCCCACCTGCAGCACATCCCCGTCTTGTTTGCCCAGTTTCGCGTTGAAGTCCCCCATGACAACGGTGAAGTGAGTTTTGAAACCATGCATGGCTTTAGAGATATCTTTATACATGGTGTCCACTTCGTCGTCGGGGTGTACCGAGGTCGGGGCGTAGACCTGTATGACCTTCAGCGAATATCTTGAGGATATTCTTAGTCTAAGGTAAGGCACCCTGGTCGACACACTCTCGATCTTCACTACGTTGTTCACAAGGAACTTGTGGACGATAAACCCAACAACACCCTGGGACTGCCGGTCACCCTCTCGGAAATAAAGCAGGTTGCCGGATTTCAGGATTATCATGTCCTCCCCCTCTCTTTGGACTTCAGATAATCCCACAATACTCCATCTTCAAATGGTGCTATTATTTACTTCCGACACCATACTGACATGAAATTGATGTAAACATTAATAATTCAAACAGTCAACCCATGTGGAAATAACCCAATGTAATGTAGTTCTTTAATTAATAGCCGTTTAGGCAACGCACGCGGGCGTGGACTAGACAAGCAGGTAGGCAGAGGCACTCCTCAAATACCAACCAAACCCATCCCCATACCGGTAATCACATTAGTTTCTGTAGGCACTGACTGAATATCTCCAGTCAGCACCTGTTCAAGATAAATCTTATTTCTTTATTGGAAATCGTAAACGTAAACGTAGCAAGCAAATGGCGCGCTGGGGTACTTATACTCCGCGCGGTAACGAAACCATAGCGACTTCTAATTTTTCCTGTGCTGCCATCTATCGAGCGTGCGGGCAACTTTACGATTTACAAAGATTTTACGTATTACTACCGCTACTTAATAATTATAGACGTGTTGACAGTATCAAGCAATGGTATTTAAAAATATCAAAACACTAAATACATAGGGTATTGAAGCTTTATTATACTATATAATCTTACTATAATAATAAAAATGCTAGAGTTTGTGAGGATTGATGGATGGATGTTTGCGCTTCGGCCGTCAAGGAAACCGGAGTTTCGTAATTGGTTTCCATGAAGGCTTTATTTTATTATTTGTACTACTATGTAACTGGTTTCGTAGTAATTATTCAATGTCCCTTACGAAACTGACTCTACGAAACTGACCCTTACGAAACTGACTACGAAAGAAGAAAGCGAAAAAAATTAGTAGGTACTTTCTTTTTGTCATTCTAACAACTGAGAGATATGAATATTTGATGGAATTGAAAACATAGTTGTACTATTTATATCTTATTTTATTTAAAAACATAAACTTAAAATATTAAAATGTTACTCTTTCACGCAAAAACAACTGAACGGATTTGAATGTTTAGTACACAGATAGTTTATAACCTGGATACATAAGATACATTTTATCCCGGTAGTACGATCCCGTGGGACATTACCAAACTCCACGCGGGCGAAGCAGCGGGAATGAGCTACTTATCTGTATTAATATTATAGAGAACATTTTTTGTTGTTAGTTTCTATGTAAGGGGTTATTTTCGAAATGCTGATTCGATTCTGAAAATTCTTTCAATAACGGGAAGCTAAATAGAGATGGTGACTGACTAAAAAAATATGATTCTGTTTAGTCCGTCATTTAGAATATCGAAAAATATTGGATACGTGTTTTTTGTTTTATCAAATTAATAAAAATTGACGATGATGAAACGTGTCAAAGATCATGAGTGGCGTCACATTTGAGTAAAAAATATACTCAAAACGAGCTTTCGACGCACTGCATCGTTTTAATTTTTTGTTTGCGTGAAAAATTAAAAAATATGTGCCCAATATTGTTTTGGAAATCCATCTGACGGTCTAATTAGATTTTTTTTGTCATCTACCCTATTATTCCCGAGTGTCATAGGTTATTTTAAACGTTTCCAAGAACTTTATGTATCCCACCACACAATTATACAAAGATGCAAATGTACTTACTGTTAGGGAACTGTTTGTGCTACGATCCGTACTGAGAAAACACACCAAAGTCCCCCACCAGACCCAACACGCCGCAAAAAAAATCTAACCTCTTATTCTAACGGTCACGCATAAGACCGCTTTCGCTAGACGCCAGCATTATGTTCTAGGCTTACACCTATACACAATAATAAATAAAAAAATAAACATAATTCAGTTGGATACTTATAAGGCTAAAGCTAAAATTGAGGAGTGGTTAAAAGATCAAGACTACGAGGCAACTGAAAGTCTACTTGCCTGGATCTCATAATCACTGGTATCTATCACATCACAAAGAAGGAAGCTGCCCCCGCTAAGTCCACTCACTCAACACACCTCACCACACTAAACCACATCACATCACATCACATCACATCACATCACACCTCACTACACCACCCATCACCACTCCACACACCCCTCTTCCTTACACATACATACACACACAACACTTGCACATGACACGACTCCCCACACAAATACACGTCACACTTACTATTTCACACATATTATTGCTTACCTAATTAAAATACTAAATATAATTTTTATAGATATATCTCTTACCTTTTAGTCTTTAAATTGTATGTGACTACGAGATTATGCTAGTACGTTTATAATTTGCTAGTCCACTATTTATGCGAAGACACTGCTACCTAAGATACAGGATCTTCCTAGTTTAGGAGTCAGGGCTCAAATTTTGTATTCTTCTTCTTAGCGTGTCGATGGCAAATCTATATATATAAAAATGAAACCCGTTTTCCTTGGTCACGGCATCACGCGTGAATGGCTGGACCGATTTTACTAATTCTTTTTTTGTTGTATTTGTGGAAAAAAATATTAAGAAAAGCTCTCAGAAGTATTGAAAAATATACATTTAATTTTGCATATTTAAAAAAACGCGCGTAACGAATGTCAATGTCATTCACAGCCATAGACTATATTGAAAGAGCATTGTTTGTTCGGAAACGTGGTTACTTAATTAAATTCGAGCATCATTTGTTCGGAAACATCTTTTAAGGGTGTCTCACACTCTCTCTAACCATCTCTCTGTCTCTCTTATATATCGCAGACGAAGTTGCGAATATGTTTGGCCCAAAATTCAGCTACGCGAACTCCGCTCGCTGATGCAGTCATAAGATCTTCAAGTGTACAGGTGTCAGGGCATGCGGCGCAAGATGAAAGATGGGCCATTGTCTGTGGACACACACCGCATACACATTTGGGATCTGAGCCGTCCATGAACCCCCATCTGAGGAGGTTGTCTTGGCTACGGCCGACCTGGGTTCGGAGTCTATTCAGAGATTTCCAAGTCTAATTTCTAATTTTGTATTAACTGAACTGTACTCATCTCTCGCACACTACTTCTGTTTGCCAATTTTTCTGTACTTTAGTGACTGCTGTGTACTTTAATATGTGTCAAACTTGTATTTTCCTAATAAGTTATTATTAAGTAGTAGGGGAAAATTTTTTTTTTTTTTTTTCATAAAGCGGCAACAGAAATAAACTTTCTGTGAAAATTTCAACTAACTACCTTTTACGGATCATGAGATACAGCCCGGTGACAGACAGACGGACGGACGAACGGACAGCGGAGGCTGTAATTGGATCCTGTTGGTTACCCTTCGGGTACGGAACACAAAACAAAATAAAATAGCCCAAATAATAATCCCTATTTTTCGCTCAAATCAGCATATCCTATATCATGACATAAGGCGCAAGGCGTAAGGCACGAGGCGTAAGGCGCAAGGCGTAAGGCCGATAACTGGGTTCCGCATATCGATAGAGTCGATAAACGCACATTCGTACACGGACACCTAATCAAAGCAAGAAAACGGATTCATTTCTGATATTACATCGCGTATAGCTAGGTAGGGCTGACAGGAAACGAGTTGTTTGTTTTTGTGTGTAATTTTAATATTTCCTTTGCCTCCTGATGAGGTCCTGGGTTCGATTCCTGGGTCGGGCAATTGTTATTGGGTTTTTCCAGCATGAATTTCTCAGTAGCAGCCAAGGAGATTTGTGTCCGGTTGATGGCAACAGGCTTGTCCCCTATTACTTCGGATTTAAAACCTAACTATCGAAATGCGGGTGGATTATAAGGTACACCTTTTAATAACCCTTCGAGGGTTACAGGCGTGATGTTATGTGTTATATTTAATATTTTTTCCTCTTTCTAGGCCGGTTTAGGCGGCGCCGTCCATTCTCAAGCGCCCATTGAGTGGAGACCTGTCATTTATGAGACATTAATTTATTTAATTTTTTTTTTGACGACTCGAATGGCGCAGCCCTAGTGAGGCTGCCTTACGTTCTTAGGGTCCCGGGTTCAATCGGGCGGGAGGAAACGCCCGGGTGCTATCACTGTGAGGATAGGCCGGAGGACACGGTGGAGCACACTGTGGAGGTGTGCCCCGCTTGGGTGGAGCACCGCCGTGTCCTCGAGGTGGCGATCGGCGGCGGCGACCTCTCGCTCCCGGCCCTGGTTCGTGCCATGGTCCGGAGCGAGACGGAATGGGACGCCGTCACCTCCTTCTGCGAAGCAGTCATGCTAGCGAAGGAGGTGGCGGAACAGGACAGGGAGAGATCCTCACGTCCCGGCCGCCGCGGGAGACGCCCCGGGCGTCGGGGGCCACGTGGTGGCTTCCGGCCACCGTAGGCGCGGGCCTGTGGACGGGGAGCTATGGGCTAGCTCGCCGTCCGTCCGTCTCATGACGACAGGCCGTGTCGACGGCGCGTTCGTGTTCCACGCGCGCCTCAAAGAGAGTCAGCAACAGTGAAGGGGTCCGCAAGGGCCGAAGCCTGCCGGGGCTGCGGGACTATTCGAAAGAGATACCGTGGCCCCGGAACACAAAGGGCGATGAAGGAACCTTTGTTCGGTACTGGACAGATTCTTGGATTGGACAGATTTGTTAGTTCGGCAGATTCTCTACTCGACTGATTCGTGGATTCGTCATATTCTAGGATTCGACGGATTAGCTATACGGCAGAAGTACAGGTGAAAACAAAAACAAATAAAACGCCCTTTAATTAAAGAACAAAAAAATCATATTTAACTTTTAAATATAAAATTAACCTTGCACAACTGTTTTAAACAATCAATCACGCTAACTTCATTCTTCATTGCTGTAGTAACAATTTTGTTTATTTGACAATTTTTTTGTATGATTTTGCATTACGCTGCTTCCCGTTGCAATAAATTTGTTCTCTTTTTAACTTTGTGTCTTGAAAACGGGATTCTTTTTTTAGCAATTGTATAAATAGATAGAGTGGTGGCTTAATGGGAAATCTTTTTTTTAGTCTCGCATGCCACCCTTCGATTGGGTTATTTGTACGAAAATGTTCATTATAACAAGTAAACACATTCTCGGTATATATTCCCATCCACTGAGTTGAGAAATAATTATAAAATGAATTATATTCCGGTGAGTCATTAACCAGTTCTTGTATACTTAATATTGCTTCGGGAACCAAAATCGGCGGAAGCAACGGCAGTTGCATATAAAAGCGCATGATATACTCTCCATTTTCAGTTTTATCTAATCCAATATTTTGGCTCTTTTTAAGTATCGCTTTCCAGTAATGAAAGTAGCAGCCAGTTACTTTTACACCAGGATAAACTGATTTCACGGCTTGAATGGTTGCTATTTCAAAGTCGCACTTATAATTTTCAATGATCACGGAAAATTGGTCCCTTAAAATAGTGAACAATCGTTCATAAGTTGCCTGCGTTTTATTACGTAGAAGTATGTAAAGCACAGGAATAAAATTTATGGTATTGTCATCGTGAGAAATATTTATATGAAGACTGTAGACTTGATAAAAAGGAGTGGGGCATGTTTTAAAGGTGCCATCCTCGTAGTAACTCTTATTTTTTTTCAGATAGTCTTTCGCCAATCTTGACCCAAAAATCAAAATTTTGTCTTCGATTCCATCATCAAATAAAAAGAAATCACCCACTAGACTGTGCGGTAGCTTCAGAGATTTCATATATTTACAGTTTTTCGTATTCATTTTCAGGTAATTACATCTAGCTTTATACAACACATCCTTTTTCTGTACAAATGTTGGTTTATCTTCATCATTTAATTTGCAGTCGGCAGTGTCCATAAAATCTTCAAATAATTTTGGGATTGGTTCGAGTTTTTTGCATACTAAGTCTTTACATTCGTCTATTATACTGTCTACTACGTTTTTGGTAAAATCGGGCATGCACATATGACTAGACTCTCTAACAATTCGGTTTAGTTTGTCCAAAGTGATAGAACTGCTGCATTCTGCCTTATTTACACATCGCCAGTTTGTAGTACCACATTTGTTATTTTTTACAAAATTGTATCTGTGTCCAGCATGTAAAACAACGGGTTTTCCCCTTTCACTTTTAATAAATTTTAAATCCACTACATCGGTGCTCGAGCCGGCAAGATCCATTTCTTGCAATATTTTTATTCATGTCTCTATGTCACTTCACAACAAACAGGAAAACAAATGCCAGTGGATTATTTGAAGTTGAATAGGTAGGCATAGGCTAAATGACAATAACTTGAAGTGGCCTGTTAGATAATTGAGTACCTATTCAAGGAGTTTACATACTTAACCATACGAGCATATTAGTTGTAAATCATAGATTTAGAAAAAATATAAATAAGTAGGTATGTCCTGCTAAGGCTGTTTTTTTGTTTAATCTTTTTGTGCGCAACTGTTCATTTTCTGTCGTATAGCTAATCCGTCGAACTCTAGAATATGACGAATCCACGAATCAGTCGAGTAGCGAATCTGCCGAACTAACTAATCTGTCCAATCCAAGAATCTGTCCAGTACCGAACAAAGGTGAAGGAACGTGGATGGGTTTTAGTCAGTAAAAGTCTGACACTCCCTCCTGCTCAGCCCAGAGCGGGAGAAGTCATTTGATGATTTCCCATCCGAAAAAAAAAAAAAAAAAGGGTCCCGGGTTCGAATCCCGGTAGGAGCAAATGTTTGTGTGATGAGCATGGACATTTGTTTCCGAGTCATGGATGTTTATATGTATAATAAGTATGTATTTACAAACAAAAACTATCTATGTAGTATATTAACTATCTGGTGTTCACGAGACAGGCCTCGTTGCTTAGTGTGGCACTAGATGGCGCTGTGTGTCCAGTGATATTTATTTTTTATTTATAACACGTCATTTTACAAACAGCTGGAGTTTACAAACAGACGCAAGTAGCCAACGTTTGTAAATTGGCGAATACACAAAAATGATGTTAAACAATTTTCATCAACCGTTGTTTCAACAACAAAAAAAATAACAAATCAAACACCATACATTTTCAAAACCACCAGCGCTCCGCCAACCCTACACGAGATTCGGCGGCCATATTGCAACAATTCCAGCATAGAGAGAGACGTTCACAAATATTATTATTACAATTTGTTGTGTTTTTATGAATCTCGTCGCGCACGAGTCTCGCGTAACGCTGCTTTCAATTACGAAAGAATTTTCCTATGTTAGCTTTTTAGGGTTCTTTGTGTGTGTGTGTGTGTTTGTTTGTTTTAGAAGTAGATGGTTTGTTTCTGAATGGAAAGATGAGGTGGTAATGAGGCCGTGACAACAATCAATTTTGATTAAAAAATATCTTCCCATGATACGGAAAAGCCGGGACTGATTAATCGGGTTAAAACAATAACGAGTTACACCTATAATATGGGTTTGATTAACAATTGTGCGGGTTAAACAATATAATATTTGAGTTAACTACTTAAATATTGTTTTAAGCTTTCACGGTTCATAACTATACTTAAAAAGAAAAAAAAAAAAAAAAAAAAAAACAAAAAAAAAAAAATATATATATAAAAATATATATATTAATAAATAATAATAATAAAATAAAAATAATAATTAAATAATAATAATATATATATATATATATATATTAATAAATAATAATAATAAAATAAAAATAATAATTAAATAATAATAATATATATATATATATTAATAAATATTTATAATAAATTATCACGGAAGATATCCCGTAAGTGACATTTTAAGTTTACTTAAATATTGCTGGTTAACCAAGAAAACCAAGGCTACCGATGGACGTAGCTCGAAAAATTGCCAAACTTAAGTGGCCTGTGGCAGTGGGCAGGTCACATTGCTCGCAGAACGGATGGCCGATGGGGCCGAAAAGTTCTGGAGTGGTGACCGCGAAACGGAAGACGGTGCGTTAGTAGGCCTCCCACTAGGTGGACCGATGACCTGGTGAAAGTTGCGGGTGGATGTTGGATGCGAGACGCATGGGACCGGTCAATATGGCGACACTTGGGGCAGGCCTATTTCCAGCAGTGGACGTCTTCCGGCTGAAATGGTGATGAATGAAAGAAAGAAAGAAAAAGCATTTATATATTTAATGTTGACTTTAATTCTGATTTTTATTTTAGATTTTGATGGTGAATTTGATTTAGATGTGGATTTTAACTTTGATTATGATTTTTAATTTTTGAATTTAATAATAAAATGTGATTTAAATTTTAACGTAATCTATGTAATAATTATGTAAACTTAGTTATATGGGTTAATGCCTGAAATAAACGATAATAATAATTAGACCGCACATGTTAAAAACACATAAAATAAAATGGTGATTGAAAGAGACAAAGCACCAAAGGCGGGCTAACCCCGTCAATTTCTTGCATTTTTTTATGTATATTGCGTGAACCGGTTATTTAAGGCTGAAATACGGATAAACCTTAACTGGAAGGGTTTTCACTTATCCCTAAAAATAACCGGATTAAAACCCCCTCGGTCCCTGACTAAACGGTACGTCATTTACATGATTTGTGACCTACCTCGTTGGTATATTGTTTGTAAGCGCCTCTACTAAGCATGAGGTCCAAGGTTTAACTCCCGGGTTAGGCAAAGGAATTTCACAACTACAATTTAATTTTAGTACCCCGGAGTCAGAACATGTTTAGTAGCCCAAGTGATGACAATAGTCTCGTCTCCCTTTTACATTGGGACTTAAAACCCTAAAGTAATCCTTTTTTTTTCGCATGGGAAATCATCAAATGTCTCCTCCCGCTCTGGGCGGAGCAGGAGGGAGTGTCAGACTTTTACTGACTAAAACCCATCCATGTTCCTTCATCGCCCTTTGTGTTGAGGGACCACGGCTCTTTCGAATAGTCCCGCAGCCCCGGAATAGTCCCGCAGCCCCGGTCCCGAAAGTAACCCTAAAGTGAGCCTGCGTGCTGCCAAGCCGAATACACCGGTGTACATTTCCCGCTTGCATTACACCACTAAAGCGGAGGACATCGTGGAGTACGTGCGCCAAAAGACGAGGTACACACCGACGGTGTAGTTACTGGAGTCGCGCCACAACGTCAACTTCAAGGCGTTCGTGGTGCGAATACCGGATTGTTATCTGCCCATGGTGATGGAGGAAGACTTTTGGCCGCAGGACGTGGTGTTTCCACGCTTCCGCGGACAAGTTCCACTGGACAGCCAACACAAGTGAAGTGTGACTAAGTGAAGTGCTACTAACATAGTTTTTAAACACAAGTTTTGTATTTCCTATATATAAGTTAAAACTAAGTAACTTTACGCAAAAATTATTGCTGGGAAACGACTTTTTTGGGGGTGAAAAATCATGTTTTGTGGTAGAACTCAATGTAACGCACTCAAAACATTGTGCTGATGGATGGATTGAATAGTACGAGGGTCGTGGAGGTGTTTAAAGTTAAAAATCTTACATTAAAAACTTGTATTTAAAAAAAAGTTGTCAAAAAGTTGGAACTTTGACCCCCAATATCTCCGTAACTAGAAGGTTCCCAGGTAGGGTATAGAACAAAAAAATGATCGCAATGACAAGGAGAACAAGTGCCTTTCGGCTTCGTTAAGAGGTGTTTTACACCCTTTATAGGTATATATATATTTATGGGCCATAGTAGCCTGAAATAAATTGGATGTTGTTGTTAAACTTAAAATATGGATGTATTAGGTACACCTCTGCCTAACCCTTCGGGGAGTACAGGCGTAATGGTATAAAGTAAAGATTTTTAATGTCTTTCTTCCCTCAAAGTAGTTATAATTACTTTTCTGTCTGTAAACAGTTGTCTTTGTCATCTAATGAACACAAACTCCAGGGTGTCTAAAATGGCCGCTTTAGCGAATCATGTATCACGTTGAAAATTTAATATTCCTAAAATGGACTTTATGGTTATTATCATAAAGTCCATTTTAGGAATTTAATTTTGTTAACGTGATTAATATTAAGATTCTGCTAAAGCGGCCATTTTAGGCCCGCAGGCCCAAGGCCTGGTCGATCAGGTTACACCAAACACGTCGTGAGCCCTGATCAGGGGGACTGCCCTTTATTCGGCCTTAAGGACACTTCCCAAGGAGATAATAAATTAACATTGTGTAACATAATATTTTAGTAGCTGTTTTACTGTTTTGCCGGCAATTTAGGCACCTTATACATACAGGATGTAAACAACCTCATCACGAAGCCGTCAACCAAGCATTCTGTACATCAAACTAAGTAACTTTACGCAAAAATTATAGCTTGGAAATGACTTTTTTTTGGGTGAAAAATCATGTTTTGTGATAGAACTCAATGTAACGCACTCAAAACATTGTGCTGATGGATGGATTGAATAGTACGGGCGTCGTGGAGGTGTTTAAAGTAAAAATCTTATATTAAAAACCTGTATTTAAAAAAAAGTTTGAACTTTCACCCCCAATATCTCAGTAACTAGAAGGTTCCCAGGTATGGTGTAGAACAAAAAAATGATCGCAATGCCGGGAAGAACAAGGCACTTGTTGTCGTTTTTGTTCTAGACCCTACCTGGAAACTTTCAGGTTACGGAGAAATTCGGGATCAAAGTTCCAACTTTTTCACAAGTTTTTTTTAAATACAAGTTTTTAATTTCAAGCTTTCGGAGTTCATCTCGATGACGAACATTCTCAATAACGTAATTCGTCCTAGCGTCTTTCTGACTTACGTAAGTCGGACTTCCAAACTTTATGTACACCGTGCATCGGTGTTTTAAACTTCTGAGTTCAGTAATACAGTCCTTAGTTTGATGTACAGAATGCTTGGTTGACGGCTTCGTGAAGAGTTCGTTTACACCCTGTATACGCACCACGCCACACTAACCGTCTCTAAAGACGTACCAATAGACTCCATTAATTTCGCAGCCACCACGAAACAGCCAGCCCGTCAACGAAGACCACGAAACGACAAACTTAATATCGGACGCTCTCAAACTAAAGGTTGCCCAAACTACTCAACCGATAGCCTTTAGGATGCCTAGATAAACTTATAACAAAGTCTAAAACCTGTAGCGAGGGTTCGAAGAAGGCTTGTGTTGTGGAGTGGTCTTTGAGAGACGTACTTTAAGCTTCATCTTGCTGATTGGTCCATCTGCAAAGTAGGGAAGCTGTGTGGTTTGTGACAACACTGAAAAACTACAAACCAGAGGCCCTACACTGAGAAAAATAACCGGCAATACCTTCTGAGTTCTTCCTTCTAAGTGCTTTACCTACCAAAAAACACACGTTTCCGTCCCACAAATTCCTTCAAAGTAGGTAGGTTTTCGATTACCTTCTAAAATTTAGAAGGTGTTTTTTTATTTCCTTGTGAATTAGTAGGACATGTTAGACGGAAATATTTTAGAAGGTAAATTTGTTGAAGAAACTGTACTTTTTTACCTACTGAATTTGAAAGGTTTCACGAATGGAAGGTTAATTTGGAAGGACTCATGAGAATCCTTCTGACTTGGTGGGTAGTTTTAATCTTCCGAATTGGTAGGAATTAAAATTTGGTAGGATATACCACATAACCCCCCAATTCAGTGGCAAAATTTACCAAAAATTACCTTCCCAATAGGTGGGTAAAAGAAGTGGTAGGAAATATTAGACGGTAAGATTTAAGAAGGTAAATAATTAGTAGGAATCGGCTTACTTTTCCCACCTATTTCAGTGGGTAGTAAAATGGAAGGTGAATTTGGAAGGATTAAGAGGGCATCCTTCCGGTTCGGTGGGTTATTATCATAGATTTTACCTACCAAATTTATAGGTAGTTTAATTTGGTAGGAAATTACCACGTTACCTACCAATCCAGTCGGAAATTTCACCGGAAAGATTTTAGAAGGAAAATATTTGAAAGGAATAACTTTTTTTTACCTACTGTTTCTGGTGGGTAGCAGAAACGGAAGATTCATTTGGAAGAACTAATGAGTATCCTTCTGACTTGGTGGGTATTCAACATAGTGTTTGTCATCCTAATTGGTAGGATATTACCACATATCCTATCAATTCAGTGGGAAAACTATCTTTTTTTTTCCTCACAAATAAGTAGGTAAAGAGTTGGTCGATAATATTAGACGGTAAGATTTTAGAAGGTTTATACTTAGTAGGAACAACTTTACGTGACCTACCGATATTGGTAGGTGGTAAAAATGGAAGGCAAGTTTGGAAGGACTAATTGGGTATCCTTCTGGATCGGTAGGTTATTATCATGGTTTTTACCTTTCAAATTGATAGGTACTTTAATTTGGTGGGAAATTACCACGTCACCTACCAATCCAGTCAGAAATTTCACCGGAAAGATTTTAGAAGGAAAATGTTTGAAAGGAACAACTTTTTTTTACCCAGTGTTTCTGGTGGGTAGCAGAAACGGAAGGTTCATTTGGAAGAACTAATGAGTATCCTTCTGACTTGGTGGGTATTCAACATAGTGTTTGTCATCCAAATTGGTAGGAATTAATATTTGGTAGGATATTACCACATATAACCTATCAATTCAGTTGGAAAATTAACTTTTTTTTTCCTTACAAATAAGTAGGTAAGAGAGTTGGTCGAAAATATTAGACGGTATGATTTTAGAAGGTTAATACTTAGTAGGAACAGCTTTACTCGACCTACCGATATCGGCAGGTTATAAAAATGGAAGGCAAGTTTGAATGGACTAATCGGGTATCCTTCTGGTTCGGTGGGTTATTTTCATGGTTTTTACCTTTCAAATTTATAGGTAGTTTAATTTGGTGGGAAATAACCACGTTACCTACCAATCCAGTCGGAAATTTCACCGAAAATATTTTAGAAGGAAAATATTTGAACGGAACAAGTTTGTTTTACCTACTGTTTCTTGTGGGAAGCACAAATGGAAGATTGCTTTGGAAGAACTAATGAGTATCCTTCTGACTTGGTGGGTGTTCAATATAGTGTTTGTCATCCAAACTGGTAGGAATTAAAACTTGGTAGGAACCTATCAATTCAGTGGGAAAAAATACTTTTTTTTTCCTTACAAATAAGTAGGTAAGAGAATTGGTCGAAAATATTAGACGGTAAGATTTTCGATTACCTTCTAAAATTTTAGGTGTTTTTTTATGTCCTTGTGAATTAGTAGGATATGTTAGACGGAAATATTTTAGAAGGTAAATTTGTTGGTTGGCAACACTGGTAGGAAACCCGGAGTTTTTGGCGGGATTTTGTCGAGTGAAGTTCAGTGGCTGTTTTAATTATTCGCAAATTAATTCCTGGTGGATATTGTGATGTAAAATTGGTGTACTTTTGTATCTCAAGTGTCTACACAACTGGACAATATGTGGAATCATTGAAACAGGCGCGATCACAGTAAAAATGGAGCTGAGAATTTTATTGTAGTATTGACTACCTCAGCGAAAGTTGCCGAGAAGTTTAACTCAACACATTTGTTGCCAAATACTGCAAGAAACGTTAGAATGTATTACATCCACATTCTAATGGAAAAAAAATGAAATTAAGGACGTAAGACTAGGCAATATGGTCAAAAGACTATAGTCTTCCCTTCGGGCAAATAAAAATAGTAGGAAACCCTCTCATAATTCCTTCTAATTAATCAATAACAGAAGGAATATTTTTTTAATTCCTTCCACGTGCCTAGTTACGTGAAAATTCTGCAAATCAAATTTCGATTCATTCCGTCTCTCTCCCTCGAGTCTGTTACTTCTGTACCTAGTGGGAAAGGGATGCAAAAGTCAAGCACGTGGAGTTTGAACTTTGCATTTCGGTGTGTGTGTGTGACGGCCAGATACAAACGAAACCGTCATTGCGTTTCAGGGATCATGCAGAGCAGACGCTAGATTATTTGAGTGCAGTTAATTTCAATACTAGTACAGTCCTGTCGTATAAAAGACATTATTTGTCATGTCGTCTCTAAAAGATATTTTATTCGAACTGGGAGCGGATAAAGGAAATAGTCGAAACATTTATTGGTGAGTTTTTTTTTAATGTATTGTCAAAATTGTGTTGTATAAGTGTGCTGTGTTATTGTGTCGTTTTCGCTAGTGGTTCTTGTTATTTTATGTAGGTTACTATATGGTTTCGGTTATCTATTATATAATAATTATGTCATAAACCATAATAATAATACGAAATACGTTCTGGGTGAGCGCGCGCGTGAATGATCAAATGTAGGTACCTTTACCTACCTATTTGTATTTATTTCGTACCTATGAATATACAATTTTGCAACAAAAGTAGGTAGGTAAGTACCTAAGCCCCAAAATTAATCATGTCATTTATTTAAAAATATTCGACAGCAATGGAATAATGGAACTGGTCTAAATCACCCAGACATAAGTACCTACACATCATACTTGACACTATTTCTGGTGTAACTTTGAAGGCCTTTACCATCGGTTGAATATTTGTTTACTATGGATGAAAAAGAAAAAATTAATAAATAATAAGAATATTCATTTTCTTTTCACAAATGTACAGTAGTAGTGCTTAAAACTAGCTTAGGGATAAGTTTACATTTGAGAGAGACTGGTGCTTGAAATAATATAAATAACTAATTAACTCGATTGACATATACGTAGTTGACCAAGATATTCTTTTATCACTCTAAGGTTCAATGTCAACGGCTTAAAACATTTTAGACTATTTTCACTTACAATTCAATATGACAATCAGCCATATTGTTTTCTTTTTAAAACGGTAAAGCAT
Source organism: Xestia rhomboidea (assembly GCA_963853795.1). Taxonomy (NCBI): domain Eukaryota; kingdom Metazoa; phylum Arthropoda; class Insecta; order Lepidoptera; family Noctuidae; genus Xestia; species Xestia rhomboidea. Next base: position 11,779,088 of record OY970782.1, on the reverse strand, counting down.
TACTTGGTTGACTATACTTAAAAACTATTTTTAATGCATGATTGGTGTGGTTATATGTCATTTGTGATTTTCTTTTCAGACAATGGTTATGAAAATGTAGAACATCTCAAGTCTATAACTGATTATGAACTCAAGAATATTATCCCACAAATGCTTCCAAGAAAACGCTTTGCACTGATATTGACTTTGCTTGATAATGATAAGAAGGATATAGAAGAAAATCTTCTTTTGGTTATTTTTTTATATATTTTAGGCATCTAGCCCCAAGTTGTTTCATAGCACAGACCTGTAATTAATTAGTATTTATTTCGATTGGCATACAGTGACATTTGCCTTTTTTTTTGCTAAATACCAATTTAAAAAAAAATTACAATCTACATATTAAAGTGTGTGTTCCTTACTATCATATACTGTAAGGGTGGTTAGTTTATGCTCAATTAAACTTAATGTGGTAACTTTCTTTAAGAAAAAAAACTTTATTTTTCTTACAAGTTAATATGGCACACAATGTATCACCAACAACACCTTGTTTTTCAAATTTTGCCCTCGTTGACACCTTATCATGAACTTTAAATAGGTCAGTGAACTTGTCAGTGATCGTAAATGATATACAGCGATATTTTTTTTCTTAAACAAGTCAATCCATCAACGGCCACATAGACATGACAAAAATTACATTCCAACTAAAATTAAAACTAGACTAAATGTGCCCCTCATCTATGTCATAACAAAATAAATGTTTACAGTACATTGCTGCTCTAAAAAACTTAAAAAATTGATTACACTATTAACAAGAGTATTTTCTATAATTATTTGGTAAAACAACCATGACAAGTGAACTATGTAACTATTTAAATATAACTTCATCTAAAATATATGATTGGATCAAGTACACACACTGTACATATATATAAAATGTAAGAAACGTAAATTGCATTATACCTACATATTTTAAAAATAATGCATATTTGAAGCAGAAAAATAAAATCTGTATCTGTTTCTTGCATGAAACAGAAACCATTAAGGACATCATACTATTCCCGGTACACCTAGGTACACAGATAGATGTGAATACACACATAAAACACTTCAACATCAAATCTGGTGATGTTCGAACTTGGAGTATGAATGGATTTGAATATAAATAAGGTCATTAGTAGTTATTTAAAAAAAAATACATTACTTTCGTTTCTTACATTTCCTATCAATGGACATTTTATAAAACAGATGCTTAGCAAAAATTTGGTTTTTTGAACGGACATTATTGTGATATTGAAATATACTGTAAATATTTCAGAATTTATTGCCGGACCATGTGTAGACCTATGGGTTAGGTTCTGTTTGTTTTATAAATCCTGAAATATTTACAGTTTCAGAAAAAACGTTTGCCAAATGAATACTTTGTGAAATGAAATGTTTTTTATGAAATGATGGTAAACCACTGGAGAGGTCGAGCTGCCAGATAGGTCTCTCCTACATAGTAGTAGTAGTAGTATCGGACTCCCTTTACCGCACTTAGACTCCAATTTGGATCTCTCTCTTACATATATCCTTTTTATTATTTTTTTCAGACTGCTGGTATTCACTCCAGTCAGCTTAAAAGTGTAAATATATGATGATAATGATTGCAAAAGTTCCACAACTACAAACTGCACTAGTTCTACGACAGTTACTTCAAAAAGTACAGGAAGTGCTGACACAAAAAGTAAAGATAATCTAGATTTTTTGACACTATATGGTGACATAGAAAACATTGACTTACATACCCGACAATGAAAAACTGATCGATTTAAGAAATAATGTGCCAACACATGTGTCTGCTAAATTATTACAAGCCTGGTCAGATACTCACGAAATTCGCATGAAAGAATTGAAAGAAACTGAAGGTACTCTGTGGCACTACATAACGTTATACAAAGGTCTAGCCCTACCAAATATTGGACCCTCGTTAGTAAGTATGAAATCAAACTCAAACTCACTTTTGCATATAAACTATAATAAATAATAATATAATTTTTGTTACTTTTTATAAAAAGCTATGAGAAAGAAAAAATGCTTCAGCTAATAGTTCCAGGTCACTTTATAATAGAAAGAGAAGAAGAAGAGAAAGAAAAGTGGACTTCGGTTTTTGATATTTCGAGTTGTATACGTTTATTTCTTATTTGCAGATAAAGAAGGATTTCCACTTGTTGTTCGACGATTTGGAGTCGAGCAGTAAATTAAAAGATTTCCTAATATTGAAAAAGGAAAATATTTTAAAGCTTGCTAATGAAGTTCAAAGTAAAATAACGGCCCAACTTCAAAAAGAAAAAGTTGCAGTTTTTCTGGAATTAGCCAAAGGTTAGGTTTAAAAAAGTATAATTATAATGTTTATGTTCTATTTCACAAGTCTAAATTAAAGGTAGTAATAAAACATCCAAATTCGATACTACCTCTTCCCATACAAACTCCTTGCATGTGACGAACTGCGAATGGGACTAACTGCGAATGGGACCAACTGCGAATGGAACTAACCGCGAATGGGATGAAGTGCGCATCCGCGTGTCCAATACTTAACGCTGTTTAAACATTCACGATTATAAAATTTATATGCTGTTTTGTTGCACTTATTGGTAACTTATAGCTTTTGTTAAAAAGAAGTCTGTATTCAATACTGTGAAACATATATCTTTTTTTTTTCATAAATGTATTTGTCTTTTTACTGCTAAAGAAAATATCCAATCATTATTATTATGTATCTTATAATTTTTAGGGCGTTGAGAGAAAGTTAATATTTTGACCTGATATATATTCAATTTTATGATTGACTCCAGTACTGACAAGCTCCTGATATTTCAGCAATCCAAAGTTATAAATACAGGGTGTCCGGTAAGTAGCACGACAAACTTTAAGACATTGCGAAAAAAATTACAGCTGTTACAAAACTTCCATACAAAACTTCAATATCTATAATTTTCAGGGTTGGTCTCCAACGTAAAAGTTGATTGTTTTGATGAGTATAATGATCCCCTTAGATATGTCGTGCTACTTACCAGACACCTTGTATATGAACAAAGATCGTGTCTTTATCTCAATAAATCCATTTTGTGTTACGGTCTGAGATTTCTAACAGAGATAATGAGATAATGTCGGAGTTCTATCTCATTTCTTTGCTTTCATGTGTATCTTTCCTCGTGATGTGATGTGTTATCTTTTCTCTGGTCGCCATAAATGATTTAGGGGTTTAAATTTAAAATAGTTGCATTTTAAGAAACTATCTACTAAGTAGTAAGTTGGTTAAGGTTGTTACGTTTTCAATTTGTCTTTTTGTTGTTTTGTGTTTGTCTCTGATGATACGTCTTTGTTAATTTGTGTAACAATTTTTTTGCCTGTACTAGTCGCATGTTGACTATACGTTTGATGATTGAGAGATTTTCCTTTGCTGAGTTGATCCTTACGACTAAAATTTGGATTTAGGAGAGGAGCCATCTCGTAGTGTAAGGAGAGCTTCAGATATATTTGCACTTTTAAGCTGACTGGTGTGAATAACAGCAGTCCGAAAATAAATAAAAAGGGTATTTTTAACATTAAGAAAAAGTTAACATTAAGTCAGATCACACGACGGTGTGGCACGGCGCGTTTACTGATACAATACATAACTTATTTACTGCATTAAAAGTACACATTTCATTGAGGGCGCGACGCTGCGAGACGCTACGCGACGCATTGCGACGATGCTTCAATGAAATGTGTAGGTATGTACCTTTTATGCAGTAGGTAAGGTACCCAAATATTGCTCACGCGCCGCGTCTCGGTGAGATCTGACTCTAAGGAAAAGGTATATTTTAAAAGATAATTAATTTACGACATGCAATGTCTACTTTTTTTTACGTTTAACATGTGCTTAGACGTTATCAATTTTATGTATGGGACTTGTTTTTTTTTTCAGATACCTATCGTGTGTGGTATCAAATGAAAGGGCTTCATGAGCCGGTCCTAAAAATACACTGCACTGCAATATTACCTTTCGGCTAGATTACTTATTTTCTAAAAATGCAAAAGTGATTGTAATGTAAATGTATGTACTTATATTAAAATGTAATTGTAATAATAATAAAAATTAAATTTATTTCTAATTATAATTCTAGCAATTGTCACGTATAATTATGAAGCCCTTTCATTTGATACCCCACTAAAGGTTTCTGGAAAAAAAAAACAAATCCCAAAAATAAAATTATGACGTCATAACCTCCCCCTACACCAAAAATCGGAATGGCTCCCCTTCTTAAATCTATATTTGAGACGTAAGGATCACCTCAGCAAAAGAATACCTCTCGATCACCAAACGCTGTAAATTATACCCAACATAATACGACTGTATCATTATATATAATATTAAGTAAATCTACTTACTTGAATAATAGACTAAAGTGTATCGGTTTGTATTAAAAAAAAAATTGATGAATAAACGCCTTTTTCTTAATTACTAACAGGTTTTATTTTCTTAACCTAATTATTACCTATCCTACTATAAACCATTTTAAATTGAGAGAGTTCAAAAACGGATAAGTACCAATTATTTTTTTGTTTTTCAGGCTTGGTACTTCATCTTTCGGCTGCAGTGGAAAAACTGGCTTGTACCGTCGGTTGCAGGAAGAAGCTTCCTAACATAATGTTTATAATACCTACTACAATGGAAATTGAACATAGTGGCAAAAATGGCATGTACCATCCATTGTAGGAAGGATATTCCTACCAAATAGAGGTAACCCATCCAAATGGTAGGAAAATCCTTCCCATTACGGAAGGTGCATACCAGGATTCCCACTAGGTTCATCTTCCTCTTGTAGTAGGTAACCTAAACATTAGAATACGTTACCTACTACAATGGAAGGTAAACTCAGTGGAAAGCCTGATATGTACCTTCCATTATGGGAAGGATTTTCCTGCCAAAAAGGGTTAATCTGTCCAAATGGTTGGAAAGTCCTTCTCATGATGGAAGGTATATACCAAGCTTCCCATGGGTTTACCTTCCATTGTAGTCGGTAACGTAAACAAATGTTTACGTTACCTACTACAGAGGAAGGTGAACCCAGTGGGATTCCTGGTATGCACCTTCCATAATGGGAAGGAATTTAATACCATTTGGATGGGCTACCTACATTTAGTAGGAATATCCTTCCTACAATGGAAGGTACATGCCACTTTTCCCAGTACGATTACCTTCCAATAGTTCCAATGTAGTAGGTATTATAAGCATATTGTAGGAAATTTCTTCCTACGACGTACGGTACCAGCCAGTTTTCCCACTGTATTCACCTTCTATTGAAGTAGGTATTCTAAACGAATGGTAAGAAAATCCTTCCTAAAATGGAAGGTATATGCCAGTTTTCCCACTGCGTTCACCTTCCATTGTAGGAGAAATTATAAAAATATGGTAGGAAAATCCTTCCTACAATGGAAGGTATATACCAGTTTTCCTTCTGCGTGCACCTTCCATTGTAAGGAAATTATAAACATGTGGTAGGAAAATCCTTCCAACTGTGGAAGGTATATCCTAGCATTCTTTCTGCGTTCACCTTCCATTGTAGAAGGAATTATAACCATATGGTACGAAAACCCTTCCAATTGTGGAAGGTATATGCCAGTTTTCCCACCGCGTTCACCTTCCGCTGTAGAAGGAATTATAACTATATGGTAGGAAATTCTATCCTAACATGGAAGGTACGTGCCAGTATTTCTACTGCGTTTACCTTCCATTGCAGAAGGTAACCTACACACTATGGAAGGAAATTCCTTCCTACAATGGACGGTACATTCTTGTTTTTCCACTAGGCTTACCTTCCATTATGGTAGGTATAAATCGGTTGGAAATTATTAGAAGGTAATTTTTTTAGTACTTTCCGTCCGTTAATTTACCTTCTGTTTAATTACCTTCTATTATGACTCAGTAGGAAAAAAAAGGAAGGTATTAATCGGTCGGAATTTATTAGAAGGTAATCACAATTCTGTTTACCTTCCGTTTTATTACCTTCTATTAAGACTCAGTAGGAAAAAAAAGGAAGGTAATGAATCGGCAGGAACCTGACCATTTAGAAGGTAATATTGTTAAATTTATCCTATCAAAAAAGAAGGAAAGTTCAGAAGGAAATCAAGTGGAAGGAAATTTTGGACGGTAAAAACTTGGTCAAGTATCCATCCAAATTAGACGGTAAAATTCCTACTGAGTCTTAATAGAAGGTAAATCCTTCCAATATTGGAAGGTTATTTCTCTCAGTGTAGAGCGAGCGCACGCTGTAAACGTAACGTAAATGCGTCGATTTTAACATTAAAAACACTCTTTTCCCATATAATTTAAGAACTTGCTTTTAGCACTACTAAACCCACTAATTCTTATTTTTTACTTTTTTTTTATTTGCCACGGTGAAATTAGCAAAATTATGTTATTAATTATTAATGATTGTTGCAATGAATTGTTTAATAAATAATAATGTTGTGATACAGTCAAAGCTTGAGATTTGCATGCCTGAAGGCATTATATGGTTGAACTATTTTCTATTTTTAACAACTTTATGTAAATACCCATATTAGCAAATAAATGATATTGAATTTGAATTTGAACACGACCTAGAACCAAAAACTCGAAGACATGTGACATCTACCAATCCGCACTGGGCCCGCGTGGTGGATTATAGCCCATTCCCTCTCATAGAGAGGAGGCCTGTGTCCCAGCAGTGGGAACATTATAGGCTGATTTTGCTTATACTATTTTTAACATAACTTGACATCACGCTTGTAATCCCCGAAGGATAAAGCAGAAGTGAACCTAATTCTACACCCACATTTCGCCAGTTATGTTTAACTCCCATGTAAAAGGGAGCGAGCCTATTGCTATCAACCGGGCACAATTTTAAACTCCGTGGCAGCTACTGAGAAATTCCCGATGAAAAACCCAATAACACTTTGCCCGACCGGGGATTCGAACCCAGGACCTCATGTTCAGCAGTTGCGATTGCAACCTCTAGATGATTAGGCCAATGATTTCTTCGTTGGTCCTCCAACCAATTCATTTATCCCTTGATCTGTCCACGAAGTAGACACAATAGTTAAACAATGGTGTCTCGAACAAATCGGTCCTTTGACAGATCATGATCACATGATGATAGTGCCAATGCTATTAGAAAGCGCCACCTCTACCCACCTTCAACACCAATTATCAAATCCTGTGACCTGGATACTCTCCCAGAGTGCTCCACAAACTAGCTACGATCAAATAAAACCTACTAGAACCAAACAGTAACCAGCTACTCGTCACATGACGTCATTCAAACAGAATTCGTTTATTTTTACAGTTTGCAGCGATCGCGAGCGTTTAATTGTGTCCGTACGTAGGGCTACCATCCGTCGATATGTTCCGCTTTTTGGCTCTCCATACGAACTTTTCAATTTAGAAAGAAACATTGTTTAATCTGCACAACAACACACGGGTATTGTAAATGAACATAAATAAATAAATATCGCTGGACATTACACACAGCGCCATCTAGTGCCACACTAAACACGAGGCTTGTGTCGTGGACACCAGATAGTTGAGATATACTACATAGATACTTTTTTTGGTTTTGTAAATACATACTTATTATACATATGTACAAACATCCATGACTTAGAAACAAAATGTCCATGCTCATCACACAAACATTTGCTCCTTCCGGAATTCGAACCCGGCACCCTAAGAACCTAAGGTAGCCTCACTAACGCTGCGCCATTCGGGTCGTCTGGCATAAGACATTAAAGAGGTAGAAAAAAGCCTCACATCATACCGTACCTGAAATAAATGACAAATCTACCACCGAAAATATAGCAAAAGCTTATAAGTAAAATATCTGACCTTGTCCAGTTATTTGTCGGCATTATCCGCGTTAAATATTCTCATTGCTGGGACACAGGCGTCCTCTCTAAGAGGCTGTAACCACCACGCGGGCCCAGTGCGGGTTGACAGATGTCACACGTCTTCTAATTTTTTATTTGGTTTTGTGTAGTTGGTTTTTTTTGGCTCTAGGACATGTCGGTTTACTCACGATATTTTCCTTCTCCGTTTGAGAGCAGCGGTGGTGAAATAAATTAGACAAAGTAACGCACTCACAGCTCCCAGCAGTGGGAACATTATAGGCGTATATATATAGCGTTATTACGCTTATGTTAATAATAACGCGGTTACCTGGGTTCTAACCCACAACCTATTATTCATTGCCTATTAACCTATGCTATTTGTCTATTTGATTTTCCTCGGAATGGTTACCCTACGAGCGTGTGACGTCATGGCTAACGTAGTGTGGAGCTGACGAATTTATGGTCAGCTACGGCCTTTTTGGGGAAGAATGTGTGAATTTGTGGTTGTTTATGGTACAGGGCGAGGGGGTGATGTGCTAACTGTGTGACATTAGTAAGGTCGCTCGAAAATGTAGGTCGTCTTTAATTATTTTTTTTTTTTTTTGTTTAAAAATTTAAAATAAATGATTTTTTTATTTTTGGTTAAATATTTGTTACTGGTCTACGTTAACCAATGTTTTTGACAGATACCCCCAGTCTTAATATTTTTAAGCCAAGTTGAAGCAGAATCAGTCTATAGAGTTCTCATTGCTAAGGCACAGGTCCCTTCACCGTCCTTCTCCAAAACTAGGTTGTTGGTAGACTTGTCTTCGGGTTTTAGGCTCTTGCCATGCTCTCATGCCAGTTTCCTCCTGATCCCCGGTTTTTCTTTATTATCTTGGGAACTGTAGCACTGGTGATGAAATAAGCTGAACCAAGTATCTCTTGCGACATGGTATGGCCAGAAGAATCCTAGAAAGACAATGATGTTAAATATAATACTGAGGTAGATACGTTTTACCGACGTCAGCGCGGCAATGCAAACACAAGCTGATCAGCTTGTGTGACCTCAGTCCGTCTTGTGCGTCTGGCCGCGACGCGAACTGACTTTTAAGCGGGAGTTCGGTGTATGAATTTAAACAAATATGGCAAGTTGTGTGTTCAGAAAGTGCAATACTTATACTGGGCCGGCTGTAAAAATCAAGAACGACGTATCTTTTCATTTGTTAGTACTGTTTAATCTATTTAAATTGGAAAATTATTGATTTTATTTTTCTCAAAAATCACTGCCGCGCTGTTGCCGCTGTGTCGCCTACACGAACGAGACAAGTAGTGCGTAGCATATGAGTGACAGAGAGCACGAGATAATGGCGTGCGGTGTTGTCAGTTAGAACGACGCGTTCAAACATCGCCATGTTTTTATTTCTTTTATAATGAGTATGACGTCTCTATTGGAAAAATCTCATTGTAGAAAGAAGACTAACTACTCAGTAAAATTCCGTTTAATCCAGTCCAACGAGATATTACCGCACTTCGTCCGCTTTTTTCCAATTTCTATTGTGTATAAATAACTGCATAAAAAATAATTGTACCAAATACCCAGCATATCCACTTTAAGTCCCAACAGTTGGGAATTCAAATAATTTCGTGAAAACAATAGTCCCCGCGCTATAGTAACAATGTTACCCGTTTTTTCCGTATCGATGAAAATGCAATCAAAATGTATTTTCGGCACCAATTATCTTGGTAACTCTAGTTTTTTTATCCGATTTTGTAATTGGAAAATACGGTTAGTGATGTGAGGAATAGAAGCCGGATTCATTTTGGGTATATGTGTCGTAACAATAATTTGAAAAAACCGAAATCGAATCAGAAATGAAGACATCGGCAAGAGAACCAAGGTTATCGACGTAGCCCGAAGAATTGCCAAACTTAAGTGGCAGTGGGCAGAACACATGGCCGATGGGGCCGAAAAGTTCTGGAGTGGCGACCGCGAACCGAAAGACGTTGCGTTGGAAGGCGGACCGATGACCTGGTGAAGACTGCGGGAATCCGCTGGATGCGAGTCGTACGGGACCGGTCAATGTGGCGACACTTGGGGAAGCCCTATATCCAGCAGTGGACGTCTTTCGGCTGAATTGATGAAAGAAGCTCATCTGGCGAACTAAGACCTATTCTTGATACTGATAATGTTAGTCTGCGTCATATTTCTTAAAAAAAAAAAACATTTAGAAATATTATTAAAAATGGGTGTCGGGAGCAGGACAACTGCAGTAGTTTTGCTCAGGCGGAGATTCTCTGGAGTGTAATTATGTGGTGCTGTTCCACAAACGATGGGGCACTTAATAATGTGCCCTGTTGTTTGTTCATGACAGGAACTGATGGACCCTACTGGAGGCGCCAAACTAGTGGCTCAGTTCTGAGCTGACATTATTTAGATTGCCATCGACACGCTAAGAAGAAGAACGGCTCCAGAGACAAGAACCTAGTCACAATGCGAGCTAGCAAGGAGTACTGTCTTCTGAATCAGGCCCTTGTTCCGTTTGTCAAGGCTCTTTCTTGGCCAGTCATTATTATTAAGCTATATTTAGCAGTGGACATTTTCGGCTTATACGAAAGAAATCCCACCTGCAATCAACTTAGGGTTCCGCATAAAACAAACGAAAATCGTACAGCAAACACTTTCACTTGCAAGGCAGTAAATTAAAATGTAAAAAATTCATATGAGATCTCTTTGCAAGGTAGAGGGCGATAGAAATTATTTATTTAGGAGTACTGAACCCAGTATGCTTTTACTGTGACTTTTAAGATAGGATACATATTATTTTTATTTTTAGTAGTAGTAAAGCTCTTTGTGGCCTCGTCTGGGGAAGAACAAACTATGCAAAGCATCGTTCCTGTGTTCCAGTTTAAAAGGTGAGATTTTATATTTGTATGGGTGCAGGTCGAAGAGATTTAAACTACTGAACAAGGTGTAGTTTTGCATCCTATTTAAATTCAGGAGCTTGTCATAAAAGACAAATAATTATAATCAATTTAAATTACGATACCCGGTCAAATAATTAATAGGAGCTGCTATTTCAAATTGTTTACTCACAACAATTTTCAGAATAACACGAAAGTAATAGAAGAATCACACATCGCGCGACATGTCCCTGTGTGTGTGAAGGCGTGGTTATAGGGCCAGTTACAGACGGGCTGCGTATTAATACGGGTGGTTTAAACTTACCGATTTCCGTAAATAATAAAAAGACCTTCCCATTTAATTATCGAGAATCATTAGCTTAGATACCTACTTGAATTTGACCAGGATGCAAGGCGAAACCTTGTATACAAGGTGTAAACCACCTCATCACGAAGCCGTCAACCAAGCATTCTGTACATCAAACTAAGTAACTTTACGCAAAAATGATTGCTGGGAAACGACTTTTTTTTTACGTGAAAAATCATGTTTTGTTGTAGAACTCAATGTGACGCATTCAACACATTGTGCTGATGGATGGATTGAATAGTACGGGGGTCGTGGAGGTGTAAAAAGTAAAAATCTTAAAATAAAAACTTGTATTTAAAAAAAAGTCGTCAAAAAGTTGGAAAGTTGACCCCCAATATAACAAGAAGAACACTCACACTCCGTAACTAGAAGGTTCCCAGGTATAGTGTAGAACAAAAAAAATGATCGCAATGACGAGGAGAACAAGTGCCTTTCGGCTTCGTTAAGCGGTGTTTTACACCCTTTATTTTGCAAAGAGGCTTTCAGAAGAAATGCCAGAAAACCTGTACCTAATCGTAACGTTAATACGTAACACTTCGGAAGGAGTTAGGGGCGCAAGATACTAAGGGGTGCAGTATAGTAAAAACACAGTCATTTTGTGTGTAATGAACAAACACAATATACGTCACCATTATTTTGAGGTCGTTCTGGAACCGAAAGCCATAAACTAGATGATCAAACTCGGAACGATTGGAAATGTTTTTTTTTTCAAAGATTTTTTGTTTTTTATTGGTATTTTTTTTTTTTTTAATGGCTTTCGGTTCCAGAACGACCTAAAAAAATAGTGGTGTATACAGGATGAAAGGGACACTGACGCTAAAACACCTATTAGAAAGCCTCCGTTGTCCGTCTGTCCGTCCGTCCGTCTGTCTGTCACCGGGCTGTATCTCATGATCCGTGATAGGTAGACAGTTGGAATTTACACAGAATGTGTATTGCTCTTGCCGCTCTAACAACAAATAAAATTAATATTTAAGGAGGGCTCCCTTACAACGAACGTGTTTTTTTTTGCCGTTTTTTGCTCGACATTAATAACGGCAACAGTTAGACGCTTGGAATATTGACAAAATATTTAGTTGTGTAAGCACTTTAAAAATAAATAATTAAATTAAAATAAAATAAATATGTGCTCCTATACAACATACGTGATTTTTTGTCTAATGTTGTTTAGATAATATGTGGAGATAATGGTACGGAACCCTTCGTGCGCGAATCCGACTCGCACTTGGCCGGTTTTTTACTGGATACGTGGTAATTGTTTTAGCATCAGTATCGTTCCAGCCTGTATAAACAAGAAGACAATGTAAAGAACTAGACTTTATAAAAGACTCAACTGAAACTCTAAACAGACTATTAAACACAACAATGTTAATCTTAACTAACTACATATAATTTTACCGGCCTTCTTCAGACACAAAGTAAGAAAATCTTAATAGTTACGATCTCAGAATTTTTAAACACTGCACACTAATAACGGCCATTTTCAATAACTTACAGGTATCGGAAGGTTGCTATCTCTGTCGTGTTTGACATTTAGCTTACGGACGGTTAGAAACAAAATTGTCACAGAAAAGCTTTCTTTGATTTTTCTATGAATCAAGCGACAGGTAGGTGACGCGGATAGGATATTTCAAGCTAACTTTGTTTATAGATACACCGGTAGCTACGAGGCGTGGCATATTAACTGACAGTTTGACGTAAGTAAGTTATAGAAATCGGGCTTAAACGTTTCACTGCTAAGTTAATCTTTGGTAGTCAGTAGCATGGAGGTCGTTGGGAGGTTTTGGTGGGCAGACGAGAATGTTGCCATTGCGGGAATACCCTGGATGAGGTTGGCACAGGAGCGTGGAGCTTGGCACAAACAAAGAGAGGCCTATACCCAGCAGTGGGTGAAGTCAGAATAACGTTTTCTTACACGTCTATAAGAATAGGTTACAAGTATGAATGCTCTTAAAACTTAAATAGACTTATAAATAGCACTATTAAAGTTCCTACCTTTATCAGAACACATATAAACCTTATATGAAACCATAGCTCTTACAAGATTTTGTTTGTAAGGGTATTAAGGGTTTCTGACTTGTATGAAACCATCGCTCTTAAAGCTTTTGTTTGTAAGGGTATTTTGCTAGCTGGGGAGTCAGCAGCAGCCTTGAGCTTAGATGTGTCTCACCTCTATCTCATGGACACCTCCTCTATAAGCTTATTGCAGTCCATTGCTGCAGATCTGGCTTCTCCCAAGCTGCGCAACAACACCCTGTCTTCGTCTTTCACATCCAACCTCGCGCGTACACCTGATTCATCATCATCTGCCTAGCCTTTTCCCCCAACAACGTTGAGATCAGCTCCCAGTTTAACCAGATGCAGCTGAATACCACTATTTTACATGGAGCTACTGCCTATCTGACCTCCACAACCCAGCTAGTACTGGGTTATACAATACCGCGCTTGGTTGTCAGACTTTCAGGCCACTGACTACCTGTAACCACTGTTAAAGATTTACAAATGACATTCGGGACCAACGGATTAACGTGCTTTCCGAGGCACGTAGGAAACTCGCTATATTATAGATGGTCCCATCCATAGACACACCTTGGGAAGCGTGGCTTAACCTTGACGATCGAGCCGTGCGGCTGTTATTATTTAGCCACGAATCCCGAACAAAAGGGTTAAAAATAACAAAATCTAATTTAAGTCAATATAACATTAAACCCCCAATTGGGGGTGAAAGGAACCTTGCACGAATACCATAGGGGTTGGGCGGGGTAGACGTATTAGTGAAATTCCGGTAGGGGGCGAGGTTGTCGACTTTCCGAAGGTTTAATGGGCTAAATATCTTGAGCCCAGATAATTCGGAGATTGGAGGGTGCGCAGAAAAGTGATACCATGTTTTTTTTAATAGATTGTGTAATATTTTTTGTGAAAATGGATCTGTATGCACAAAGCACATTTGCTCTTTCAATGAAAAATGTTTGTTCTGTAGCGGTACTACAAAAAGTAGCTAGTCAGCTAGTTGAGTTCGCGTAGCTGAGTTTTGGGCCAAATATATCAAATGAAAATTTGCGCTCTGGGCGGAGCAGGAGGGAGTGTCAGACTTTTACTTACTAAAACCCACCCATGTTCCTTCTTCGCCCTTTATGTTCCGGGGCCACGGTATCTTTTTCGAACAGTCTCGCAGCCCCGGCAGGAATCGGCCCTTGCGGACCCCTTCCTTTCTGCTGACCACTCTTTGAGGCGCGCGTGGAACACGAACGCGCCGTCGACACGGCCTGTCGTCATAAGACGGACGGACGGCGAGCTAGCCCATAGCTCACCGTCCACAGGCCCGCGGTAGCAAGGGGTCTGGATAAGCCATTCATGAGCTTTTGAGATGAATGTTAATTGGATGGGGGCTAAGGTTTTTTTTTTTTTTAATACTTATAGGGAGACACGTGGTGTATGAAGAACAGAGGTGTAAAGTTCTTCATTCTCCATAGAAAAGAGATTTTTTTTTTTTTCAAAAACACCAAACTCTGCTGCTGCCAACCGTACATCGTTCGCTAAAGTATTAGTAAAGATTGTGCGTAAGCCGCGCCATTTGCCGGCGTCGCGCGCAATAGGTGATACAGATACAGACTTACTGATTGTTCACTATTGTATGTGAGGATGGTTGCCACGACAACCATGATTACCTGCAGGCCTAGCCAAGTTACAAACGTTTCATATCGATTCTCTTTCTACAATCGTAAACGCCTCGGTAAAGCGCTAAATTGGTAGCCAAGTTGACACGACTGAGTCGATCGCTCGTTCTCCAATGTCTGTAGAAAAAACCTACACTTTAGTCAATGGTGAGCGTTCCTACCAAAGAGTATAGCGATCAACATTGTGGGACGATATAAAATTCATATTCAAATTCATTCATTGTGGGTAGAATGCTATTCTATCATTTTGAACGATGTAAACTTGTCTACGAATTTTCTATTCGTTTGTGTTGATCACGTGATTTAACGTTGAGGTGATGTCATTCCCATATATCGATTAGTTTTCTACTAGCGTTAACGATTGTAGATTGTCAATTTGGCTAAGGCTGCTGTTCTTGTATAAACACGCTAGCTGCGGCAAAAAAATTATAAACTTTCATCTGGTGCGGTGACGGTTGGAACGCGCATCCATCGACCTTTTTAATCGACACGCAAAGAAGAAGAATTGATTCCCATGTTAATGTATTGTGGAAGCTGCAGAAGATTGTAAAAATATACCCACTTGCATTGTATAGATTCCGGTTTTTAGTATTATATAATTGCATAGCACATGTGTGAGTACTTTGTACTGTTCAGCCACCACTTACATTTAGTTATCTTTCATTGACTTGAATATGCCTTGGTGGCTGAGAGAATGTCATGCTCACTCAAATGTCTCGCTGATGGTGGCGGGTGTGTCGGGTCATTTGGTTACCTTAAATATGGTCGAGTTGAATGGCGCCGATACATGCGTCATGTTCGTGAACGGGCGCTGTCAGTTGGGACTGGTCATCTCTTAGCTGCCACGGTTCGTTCATTTTAATTACTTTATTTTTTAATTTATTATTTTACTCTGGACGCTCTTAATGTGCACGTCTTTCTACATCGTTCTCACATATGTATAATCTCAACATGAATGATGTAACCAAGATTTTGTAACAATATTTTGATTTAAAAGAGTGTCCATGGAGTTTCTTGCCCGTTCTTCTCCATAGAGATCTACGTTAGGGAATGGGCAACTACAGTACTTTCTCAAGTTATTATGCCTTGTGACTGTGACTGTAGCTTTGCTTTTTTGTATTTTCGACATTCAAAAGTGCCGCAATGGTCTAATTGAAATAAATGATTTGAGTTTGAGTTTGAGTTTAATCGACTTCCAAACGGAGGAGGTTATCAATTCGTCTGATTTTTTTTTTGTGTATGTTCAACGATATCTTCGCCAATTGTGAAGCAATTTTGATGGTTCTTTTTTTGTTTGGAAGAATATTATTTCGCGGTGGTCCCGTTAGGTGAAGATCTGATGCTGTTTTTCGGAGATATACAAGGGAACTCGTCAATAATAGACGGCAAATTGGTCGTGATTGTGGCAAAAAAAAAAATGAATCAACCAAACAAAAGTCAACGACTTCTAAAGCTTAAAGTTATTTTTCACTTTTTTTGTGTTTTTGAAGTTAGTTTTTTTTTTGCAAAAAAGTTTTGCGACAGATCAGATCAGTCCTTTTTGACCTGACACCGCTTAATACTCATAACTGTTCCGCACTAGTGAGAAAGATATAGTTTTCACAGTGTGCAGCGCAGCAGCGGTAAGCACCGTGTCGGGCCGTTTTTGTGTGATCCGCATTGAAGGTGTTGAAATGATTGTGCGGCAAAAATTATGAACTTTCTAATAAACTTTCATCCTATTTTAAAACATCAATGACATGAAATACTTAATGTAAGTCATGAGTAACATGACATAACATCACGCCTTGATCCCAGAAGGATTAGGTAGAGGTGTACCTAATAGTTCACCCACATTTCGCCAGTTATGTTTAAGTCATAGGAGGCGAGCCTATTGCCATCAATCGGGGACAGACCCAGACTCCTGAGAAATTCCTGTTGGAAAACCCAATAACAGTTTACCCGACCTAGGAATCGAACCCAGGACCACATGTTCCCGGAGGACACGGTAGAGGTGTGCCCCGCTTGGGTGGAGCACCGCCGTGTCCTCTCGCTTCCGGCCCTGGTTCGTGCCATGGTCCGGAGCGAGACGGAATGGGACGCCGTCACCTCCTTCTGCGAAGCAGTCATGCTAGCGAAGGAGGTGGCGGAACGTGAGAGGGAGAGATCCTCACGTCCCGGCCACCGCGGGAGGCGCCCCGGGCGTCGGGGGCCACGTGGTGGCTTCCGGCCACCGTAGGCGCGGGCCTGTGGACGGGGAGCTATGGGCTAGCTCGCCGTCCATACGTCTCATGACGACAGGCCGTGTCGATGGCGCGTTCGTGTTCCACGCGCGCCTCAAAGAGAGTCAGCAATAGGGAAGGGGCCCGCAAGGGCCGAAGCCTGCCGAAAAGAGATACCGTGGCCCCGGAACACAAAGGGCGATGAAGGAACATGGATGGGTTTTAGTCAGTAAAAGTCTGACACTCCCTCCTGCTCCGCCCAGAGCGGGAGGAGTCATTTGATGATTACCCATCCGGAAAAAAAAAAGAACCACATGTTCAGCAGTCGCGCTTGCCACCACTAGACCAACGAGGCTTCAAAGATCGGGCACCTTAATCAAATCCATGCTCCTTTTAAATTAAATGAAGCCTTTGGCCTACAGAGGGTCTATTACAGGCCAGTATTATCCCCTAAACCCCAGTCAAAGGGAAGTCAAAACAATAGTTAGGTCACAAACCTTAATTCTCACACAAAGGTTCAACAACGTCTCACAACCATAAGTCCTGAAACAAAAGGGCTCTATAATAGCTGCAAGTCTACCTACCCATTTACACTAATATTATAAATGCGAAAGTAGCTCCGTCCGTCTGTAACCTTTTCAAAGAAACAAAGAAAGAAAATGTA
Organism: Xestia rhomboidea; assembly: GCA_963853795.1. Lineage (NCBI taxonomy): Eukaryota > Metazoa > Arthropoda > Insecta > Lepidoptera > Noctuidae > Xestia > Xestia rhomboidea. The sequence goes on along the minus strand of OY970782.1, from coordinate 11,761,424 downwards.
TTCATTAGACTCGCACAGGACAAAACATTAAAACAAAATTAAACAAAAGTCTTATTTAAGACATACAATGAACTAATAGGAATGACGGCAGTATCAAAAAATTGCAAATCTATTTAGTCCGTCAGTTAGAGTATTGGAAATTAATGGACACGTATTTTTTGTTTTTGTAAATCAATGAATATTGACAAAAGGTAAAACGCAACAAAACTCGGGAGTGGGGGCTCGTGACGTCAGAACTAGCTAAAAATTATACCTAGGCGTGACGTATTGAGAATTTTAAAAGCGTCTTATCTTCGTCAATGTTGGTTTACGTAACAAAAGAAAAAACACGGGTCAAATTGTTTTTGATAATCTAACTGACGGATTAATTACTTTTTTTTTGTGGTTTCGCCTGTTTGGTGCGGTATGAGGCAAAAAGGCCCCTATCTCAGCATGGTGCTGGTTAAAATTGTCACAGTTCTGATTTTCAAGCCTTAAGGCGACTACAGGAGCTAAATTAGCAACTCTATTTGTGGTGGTTCAAACTTCATTTGAAATACTTTTAGAATAAAGTTCTAATCAGCTAGCACTGCAAAGTGTTTGTTACGTCAGTCACTGCGGACCAAATATTGCGAAATGAGTGTTTTCTTGCGATTTACAAAAAATAACTATTTATTGGACTAAAAAAATAAAACACTATGATGCTAATATGTAGAATTATTTGCCGAAATTCAGAATGATCGCATGTATTTTAGTATGGTTTTACTCGTTAAAATAATTTTTTAGAGATAAGTTCGTGATTCTTTTTATCAAGTAACATTTGTTGTATTATGTTTTCAAAACACTATTGTACTAGCATATATCCTGAAGAATATCATATATTTTTTTGGTTTTATTGCAGTGAATCATATGCTTTTTTGCATTATAAAACTCGCGTTTAGCTCTTGTAGTCCCCTTAAAACCTTAAATTAATGTCAGTGAAGTTATGTAATCAAGTAGATGACGGATGATGAGGGGTGACCACCCATTACATACCTCCGAGCCCCTGAAAGCACGTTAAGCTTTTGATCCCGGCTGTCATTTATATTGTAGATCTTTAACAGTCGTTACAGGTAGTCAGTAGCACGAAAGTCTGACAACCAGTCTTATCAAAGGGTATCGTATTACCAGTACTAACTGGGTTGTGGAAGTCAGATAGGCAGTCGCTCCATGTAAAATATTGGTATTATAGTTAGACTGGAAGCCGACCCCGACATAGTTGGGAAAAAGCTAAGCAGATGACGATCCCCTTCAAAGCGGGCGAAGTCACTAGCCAAAGCTAGTCGTATATACAAACAAGGTGGAGGATTATGAATAATTTATTAGCATAGTCCTCATTAAGCTTCTGTTATTTGATAGGTCCGGCCATTATGTTTGGTTAGCTTTGATTGTTTATAGTAAGGATAACTAAACATAAATTTCATTGTAGGAGCGATCTTTGTGTAGGAGCTCTTCCTTGAAAAAATTACCACCGCCTTACTGCTATATGAATGCGAAAGTTTGTGAGGATGGATGTATTGATAGATGGTTGTTTGTTACTCTTTTACGCGAAAACTACTGTACGGGTTTTAATGAAATTTGGCACACAGATAGTTTATAACCTGCAGGCTTAAACAAGTTCACAATCTACAATCGTTAACGCTAGTGGAAAACTAATCAGATGTATGGGAATGACATCATTTCAACTTTTATTTTTAAATCACGTGATCAAAACAAACGAATAGTAAATTCGTAGACAAGTTTACATCGTTCAAAATGCTAGAATAGAATGTTATCGTTTCTACAATGTTGATCGCTATACCCTTTGGTAGGAATGCTCACCATAGACTAATGTGTAGGTTTTTTCTTAGACATTAGAGAACGAGCGATCGACTCAGTCGTGTCAACTTGGCTACCAATTTAGCGCTTTCTACAATCGCTTCCGCCGAGGCGTTTACGATTGTAGAAAGAGAATCGATATAAAACGTTTGTAACTTGGCTAGGCCTGCTGGATTGATACATAGGATACTTTTATCCTGGTAAAACGATCCTGTGGGACAATATCTATACGGGATAAGCAAGTATTCATAACGTGTTTTATTTATTAGTGATCGATGATTGTAGTCGCCATAATTGTCGGTCGATGTTGGGTTTTTATCAGGAATTTCTCAGTAGCAGCCACGGAGTCTGGATTTGTACCCGGTTGATGGCAAAAGGCTCACCCCCTATTACATGAGACTGGCGAAATGTGGGTGTACTATTGGGTACACCTTTGTCTTACCCTTCGGGGATTACAGGCGTGATATTATGTTATGTCATAAATGTTTTCTGAATTTCTTGACGTCTTTTTTCAATCTTGTATCCTTCATCAATATCAATTACACACCTGCTCAACCCTCCAAAAGTTCAAAGTGCACATAACCACATCCCCGAACTATCCAAACTACACACATCATCCATTCCCCACAGGGCTCGAGATAAATCCACAGCATCCAACATCTCGTATGCGAGCTCTCAGCGCGTTATGGCGGACTTTATAAAATTCCCTTTCAGGGGTCAAGTCAATTTGAACGGGTGCTGTTAAACCAATAAACTGGTTACATCCGGTTTCACGGATACCGCAGGTAGGACAAGTTGGGACATGTAGCGGAAATCCATAATAATACTAAAAACCCGAAAGTAATTCTGTCTCTCTGAAGGCCAGTCTTTCACCTTTCCACGTCTAAAACACTGACATGTTATCGTGACACGTTACGAATGAAATTTGACTGAATTAGCCTTTTTTTATTTTTTTTTCTGATGGGAAATCATCAAATGACTCCTCCCGCTCTGGGCGGAGCGGGAGGGAGTGTCAGACTTTTACTGACTAAAACCCATCCATGTTCTTTCATCGCCCTTTATGTTCCGGGGCCACGGTATCTCTTTCGAATAGTCCCGCAGCCCCGGCAGGCTTCGGCCCTTGCGTGCCCCTTACCTATTGCTGACTCTCTTTGAGGCGCGCGTGAAACACGAACGCGCCGTCGACACGGCCTGTCGTCATGAGACGGACGGACGGCGAGCTAGCCCATAGCTCATCGTCCACAGGCCCAATGAGTTAGAAAAAGACAAAGGCTTGAGACTGTATTTTAATGTAAATCGCAGATGCAGTCGCGGGCAACGGCTACTTTAGCTTTTAATAAAAGCTCACAAAAAATAAATTAATTGATTTATTGATTAATTATGTGAAAAATGAGCGTGTGGTATACTAGCGATCGATTATAAACGGTCATGGACGAATAACGGTCATTGCACTGTGATAGATGCGTCACCTTATTTCTATTGAGGTGTTCGTCTCCGGAGCTGTGTCTGCAATTTATTTGTACCGGTTTGATTGAACCGATGAAAACGCTTGAGTAAATAGTGAAATTGCCGCTTGTCGCCGATTTCTCACTGATACATAGAAGCCAGTCGTGTCATTGCAAATGGGCGACGTTGCTGTTGCAGGTTACCGTCGCGGTCACGTTCGGAAAAGCACCTTTACATTAAACCGAAGATTTCCGCTCCCGCTCATAACTCAAGCCACAGCCCAACCGCACAGGGAGTGATTGGATATGAAAGTTTAATGCTTTTGTAGTGCAGCCGCCCAATCACTTACACCGGATAACCAACTGATTAATATATCAATCGTTAACTATGCGATCGTCATGTAGTGGAGGTGGATATTTGTGATTGGATTTGAAAAAGGATTGTATTTTTATGCGTAGTGATAAAAAATGTGATGGAGAAATTCGTGTTGGACAGATCATGGTGTTTAGAGCCTTTAAGTGTGTCGTTTAATGTCCTTTCTTAAGTATTATTTGTCGTGTCGTTGAGCTCCTTGGGTTATGAGTCGAGCCACACGATCACTGTCAAATGCTTGCACTGACAGGACAGGTCTACTCAAATCTGTGTGGTTCTTTCTTCTAAAGACCATCTCAGACACTAATCTGCATGGTCTTCTATGTATGAGTGAGAAAACGGCGACAAGCGGCATTTTCACTATTTACTAAAGCGTTTTCATCGATTCAATCAAACCGGTACAAATAAATTACAGACACATCTCCGGAGACGAACACCACCATAGAAATACGGTGACGTATCTGTCACAGTGCAATGACCGTTATGTGTCCATGACCGTTTATAATCGATCGCTAGTATACCACACGCTCATTTTTCGCGATATTTAAACATAATTAATCAATAATTTATTTTTTGTGAGCTTTTATTAAAAGCTAAAGTAGCCGTTGCCCGCGACTGCATCTGCGACTTACATTAAAATACAGTCTCAAGCCTTTGTCTTTTTCTAACTCAGGCTAATTTAGTCCCAGGCCTGCGGGACTGTTCGCAAGAGATTCCGTGGCCCCGGAACATAAAGGGCGATGAAAGAACATGGATGGGTTTTAAAAGCGACAGGGGCCTCTAAGTTTGTTTCGGCTGTTTCTTCTCAGAGTAGTCAGGTAAACACCGGTCCCATCTAGTTTTAAAACATAACATGATGTGCCGTGTAAAAGTGTTTTGTAAAACCAGTTTACAGAAATAAACATAATTTATTACTGTGTCCTTATTAATACTGTTGCAGTTAATTTAATTAGTTATTGTATCATGTCTTCGTCGTTGGTCTAGTGGTTGCAATTGCGACTGCTGAGCAAGAGGTCCTGGGTTCGATTCCCGGGTCGAGCAAATTGTTATTGGATGTTTCCATCAGGAATTTCTCAGTAGCAGCCACGGAGTCTAGAATTGTGCGCGGTTGATGGCAATAGGCTCGCCTCCTATAACATGGGACTTAAACATATCTGGCGAAATGTGATTCGTGTACTATTAGGTACACCTTACCCTTCTGGGATTACAGGCGAGATATTATGTCTCTTGAAAGATTAATTATGTTAATTAATGAGGATATGGTGGCCCAGTGGTATCGGGCCCTCGAAAGAGGGTTCGAACGCACGCAGGAACATTACTTTGTGTAATTTATTTCATTAACTCTGCTCGCAAAACAAGCGAAGGTAAATATTATTCTAGAACTGATAATACAGGGGGTAACCACCAACCTGCACTGGACCCGTGTGGTGGGTAATGGACCCTCCCAATCACAGAGAAGAGACCTATGTTCCAGCTGTGGGAAATATTCCCCACAAGACAAGTCGACCCATTGAAAGAAAGAAAAAAAAAGTTTTTATTATACAAAACAATAAAACATAATGAGGGATTTTCTTTTTCAACTCTTCCCTAGTCGCTGGATAGATGGCGCTGAACTTGGTAAGTTACTGCAAGGAACGGAACGTCACATTATTTCACCTGGATGTAATGGTTATATTCGGAAGCATAAGCAAACGAAAGTGTCAGTCAACGAGCGTATGTGACGTGACGCAATGTTTTTTTTCCAAGCGTTTTGGCTTTGGCACCTAGTAACGTAGTCAGTTCAACGCCATCTACCGAAATCTTGGAAACAATTTTTTTTTAATACTTAAAAAGAAAACCTCTCATTATAAAGAAAGAGAACAACCAAAACAACAATAACACATACATTAAACTAAAGGCTCTTTAGCCAACTGATCTCACTCATTTGGGACCCGCAGGATGAGTTTCCTAAATCATTATTTTTATTTTGTTTTCATAACTGGTCATGTACGAGGTGAAAAAGCATCTGACATTTTAAATGTACCAATGTGCACCATGCTAGGGGGTAGCATGGTGCCATAACATTTAAAAATGTCACAATGCTGATATCCTGATGGGCATTGCTAAATAGCGCGATAGCAATATGAAGCTTGTGATACTTTCCACCCCCAGAAAGCCCTTATCTATACTCTCGTTCGTCTCCCCTTTTTACAACCACTCCACCATTAAACAATCATAAATCGTTTAAAAAACCGTTGATTACACCATAAAACATTGCAGGGAAACCTTAAAATATTCGAATAATTCCGCAACCCTGATCAGCGGGATCTCTATTCAATTGCTAAGCATATGGAATCCAGTCCGCACTTCGGAAATGAAAATCTTTTGTTGACTCTATTACGTGTCTGTAATTAGTTGCTATGAGATTATTTTGTTATATTTTATTTGATTTAGTTTATTTCTCTTCATTTCAAAATCAAACTCAAGCATTTATTTGAATTAGACCACTAATTAGGTGCCTGTACCTAATTAATGGTCTAATGAAACTTTGAAACTTTTTAATGTCAGGAAAACAAACAGTTACAACGCATAATAACTTGAGACAGTACTGTAGTTCCATAGCGAAGATTGCTATGGAGAAGAATGGGCAAGAAATTCCATCGACACTCTTTTAAATCAAAATAATGTTATAAATTCTTGGTTACATCATTAATGTTGAGATTACACATATATGTGACAACAATGTAGAAAGACCGTCCAGAGTTAAAAAAATTATTCAAGAATTCAAAAATAAAATAAGCCAGAGATGACTATTAATATAAACTTGCATAGGTACTGTTTAACCCTTTGGGGGTTACAGGCGTGAGGTTTTGTTATTTCTAAACAGTCGAGTAAAACCCTCAGTCAGGAACGTACTCCAAAAAGTGAGGATTGGTAACAAAATAATATTAATAGAAACTGGGAGAACAAAAACGTACAAACGCTAGAAAATATTTACAAATTCACATTTCCACAATAGGCGTTTGACAAAGCGAGTTTTGCACACATCAAAGGGTCAACCGCGCATGCATACAACATACCGGTCTATTTGACTGCGGATATTTTTCATCCTCTTTTATTTTTACGTATTTTTCATGAGGAAAATCAATGATCATGATGTCAGGTTTTCAATACAAGCTTTGTAGGCAAAGACGTTAAGGACCATTTCCCAACTATGTCGGGGTTGGCTTTCAGTCTGACCAGATGCAGCTGAATACCGTTATTTTACATGGAGCGACAGCTTGCTTACCTGACCTTTACTACAGTTAGTACTGCTTGCGACGATACCCGCTAATAAGACGATTTGACCTGTAACGACTGTCAAAGATCTACAAATGACAGGACCAACGGACGTGCTTTCAGAGGCACCGAAGAAACTCAGTATGTAAGGATGGTTACCCACCCATCTACCGACTGATCTTACTTAACCTTACAGATCGACCAGTCCAGCTGTAATTATTTAGCCACGAGCTCCTCATACTAATAAAGTTATTAACAAAAATATGAGTCTCCATCATTTCTCATACCAGCACCTTCACGGCATCACAAATCACACACAACACCAAAAAGATTAACCTCCCATTTCTCTTGCTATCACCTCTACTGTCTCCATGACACGTAATAGAGCGCGATAGCCCGCCACCCAGGTGGGAACTAATATCGCGCCAATTTTAATTACGCACACTTCAAACAATGGAACTTCGGAAGGGGTGGAGACTTCCACGTTGTGGAAAGTTTTGGTACTTTTTTGTAAGTTATAATTATAGGGAGGACGGTGTGAAGGATGATATGGCTAGAAACGAGGTGACTGCTGAGATGACGAGTAACAGAGAAGTATGGAAGAAGAAGACATGCTGCGCCGACCCCAAAAAATTGGGATAACGGCAAGAGAATGGTGATGATGGGACTAGGAGACCTTTAGGCTAAAAAAAGTAACGAGCATCTTAGGTTAGCTCTGGGAGCAGCTGGATGAGAGTAGATACCCGAGAATCGAGTTTCATCGTCATAATTACCAGACGAAAGACGTCCATAGCTGCTCATTGAACTCCCCTAAGCGTCGCCACATTGCCCAGTTCTGTGCTTCTGGCATCAGAGGATTTCCAGTCTTACCAGATCAGCGGTCCACCTTGTGTGAGGCCTTCCAACGCTGTCGGTGTGAAGCCGCCCCTCAAAAACAAGGGATCGATGACCAGGCGAAAGTCACAAGAATGGACTGAATGTGAGAAGCGCCTAGCAGTATATTCATTGGGGAGGCTAGCTGAGGTCGTTTTTCGGCTTAAAATCGACTGCTGAACACGATCAAACTCACGACAATTTAAAGTAGGTTTTTAAATTGAGATGGTCAATAATATTATCACTAACAGTGAAAATGGGATATTTACAATGTTTACTATTTATTTATGAGTTCCCGATAAAAAAGAAAAGGTAAAATAAATGGGTATATGGTAAATATCCCCTTTGTTAGTGTTTATGATAATTTAAATTGATTAAAAACCGCTTTCTAAAAGGCGACTCCACCGCTCTGTCCAGCCACCGAATGTCTATCGGATCCGGGCTATAATTTGAGCTGAAAATTCACCGAAGCCAATAAAACTCAGAGCCGTTGGCCTGTAGCCAGCTAACTAATAGCCCAGGATCTGGGTTATTGTAGCCCATAATGAGATTTCAAACAATCTATAGCCCTTTGATTGTGAACGGTGAAAACTTATATGGATTTAAAGTTTGGCCGACTATTATTCTACTATTATCTTTGGGTCTCTTTATGGTTTCGAGTCTGGTTGGAGTTTATTATTAACCTGACTGAAATTACGACGACCATCTCTCTTCTTCCATGAGGAGTCAGACGTTCGGCAGCTTATCACCCTTACTTTATCGATGTTTCACACATTCGCACGAAGCGCTTTGCTGGCTTTGCTACCACTTTTTACCGACTCCAAAAAGGAAAAGGTTCCCAATTCGTCGGAACCTGTTTTTTTATTTTCATTTTTTTTATGTATGTTCCCCGATTATTCGAAGATGGCTGGACCGATTTGGATTTTTCTTGTTTTGAAAGGGTATACTTCCCAGGCGGTCCCAGGATCTGATGATGGGATCCTGGAGAAATAGAGAGAATTCTTCAAATTTTATAGGCACACTCGAAGCGATTTGGGTACTTTCTAGAAGAGTACTTTTTCGGAGTGGTTCCATTTCAATTTGGTGAAGATCTGATGAAGAACTTCGGAGATAGGCAACGGAACTCCTCAATAAATTATAGCAAATGGACTGGGATTGCTGAAATCTCATGTCTGTCTATTGTTTACACCAGTTCATAACATATCATCACGCCGGTATGCTGTGAAGGGTCACATGGGGCACATGTCAACCACTAAAAAGTGAAAAATAAAAAAGTTTATTTTTCACTTTTTTGTGTTTTTTGAAGTCGGTTTTATTTATGCAAAAAATAATAATTAAGAAAATAAAAAAACCGATTGCATAAAAAGTAACTACTAACTTTAAATAAAAACTGAAAAGATAAAAACAAGTTCAAGAAACAGGACATATTGACTGCAACAGTCGGGACCCATATTGGATGTAATGATTTTAGTCTAGATTATTTTATGGGTCCCGACTGTCGGGTTTTTTTATTTTTTTATTTATTTATTTTTTACACTTTTTAGTTACTTACATATACCATTTTAAAATCCTCATGATGAGCCCTTTATTTAGCTGTTCAGGCTGCAGAGCGTGCCAAACATTTGAATTTGGCGCCAAAAATTCGCCATTTTGTTACTTTTTTTAATTTTGATATACCCAGTGTCACTCTCACAGTAAATACGAATCTAACAACACCTCTCAAGCTAAAATCCATCGAGCCGTTCAGGCCAGAGAGCGTGCCAAACAATTATACATACATACATACATACATACATACATACATACATACTCTCGAAAAACATAACCCTCCTTCTGGCGCAGTCGGATAAAAAAGTTTTTATTATGCATGGAGGCATGGAGTGGAATTTAAGTCGAGAGTTAATAGGCTTCTTTTGGGTTAGCTCGTGCCATCGTCGACCTCATCGCTGTCCTCAGGACCAGTTTGAAGTCAGGAGAGTGATTAATAACGGTAACCGTTTTTTAACAGAAACCTAGTCTCAATTTAATAACACCAATCCACCAATGAGTCTATAAGATCCAGTTCATCATTGATCCTTCTCCCAGGACCTGAAGAGAGGTTCATTTGAAGAGTCTTGCTGAAAAGAGGCGAAACAATATGCAATTACACGGGAATGGCCAAGATTAATACTCCTTCAAGACAACTGATTTCATAATAGGCGGATGTGGGAAGGTTTGGAGGTGGTACTTTTTTAACCAAGTAGGTCTTCTAGAACTGTACACCAAAATAGCATAGAACTGGTTGCAACAGCGACGCGGGGTAGTGCTGAGATGAGATGGCGGGATGAACTGAAGGTTCCAAGGAGGACAAGGAGTGTAACAAGGTAGGTATCGACGCCTTAGAGTGAAAGCCTCGTAAGTGTAAAGAAGTAACTTTTTAGGAAGAAGAAAAATGTGCGTGCTGTAAAATTTTTGTACGTGGTCTTTTAGGTGTTTTTATTAATTATTATGGAAATTTAACCCGCTTTTATATCCAGAACTGTTCGATACTATAAGATTGTAATTTTCGAATAAGAAACGACACGTTCGTTGCAAGGTATTCACGCCAAACTGACAGAAGCGAATAGATGGCGCTACGAGTATCGAATGAACAAATTAGTCAGATCAGGATGTGCGTTGCGAGGTTTTCTTCCTAGAAACGTAATAAAATAAATTTGAGCAAACATACATTCCCGAGGTTTTCACTCTAAGGCGACGGTATGTGATATCCATAAACCTGCTTTTACTTCTTCCTCCTCGTCCTTCTCTGGGTTAACCCCCGCGCCATTGGCCACAAGTCTTTTTTTGAATATTCTTAATCTTTCTTTCTTTCTCGGTTTTTGATCATGATGTTTTCCTTCGCTTTTTTAAGAGCTAAGTTCAAAGTTTAATTACAAATAAACATCGCTCTTTCTCGTTTTCGCCAAGTTTTTGGAAAACTTTTCAATATCCAGCCAAAAAATTTTCCACGAATGTTTTATTTAGAACTAGCTTATGCCCGCGGCTTCACCCGCGTGAAGTGACCCACGGGATTATACTACCGGGATAAAAAGTATCCTATATATTAATCCAGGTTATAAGCTATCTATATGCAAAATTTAATCCAAATTCGTTTAGTAGTTTTCGCGTGAAAGAATAACAAACATCCGTCAATTCATCCATCCTCACAAACTTTCGCATTTCTTAGTTTATTTTATTATTAAGATTAGAACAATTGATAGATAAACCCAGGTGTTTTTCATTATTATGTCGTTTAGAAAGCATTTCATCATCAGAATAAAAAAGAAATCCGAGATAGGTGCAAACTTTGAAATCACAGCAATCCGAAATAACTCCAAAAAATCTTCAAAATTAAAATAATTCGCTAAATCATAAATTACCACCTCCACTTCCTCCACCATCCACCGCGAACTTCCCCAAAAGATCTCGCACAATTCCGGCCGTCATTTGCAGCCGTCCCTATGCCAACACAATAAGGTCCACAATCGCGTAATTTCTCCCCATTGTTGTGCGACTAAGTTATTTATGTTCTTAGTTAATAGGTGCCTCTGTTCAGTTTTCCTTTTGTCTTAAAACACTGCTTTTGGCTTGATGGATGCTGTTTCTTTAATCTTGAGTTTACTTGAGATACATGTTTGGTGTGGAGTGTATTTGATTTGGTGTGAAAGGTCTTTGCAAAATAAGTCGACGACGCACTTTTTCTGGCACCCACTGCGTGGAAACTCTGGCGCATCGATCCTTATTCTATAGACATGTCCTGCCTAATCCTAGCTCAACCTAGCAGTCTTATTACTCACATCAGCAATTCCAGTTTTCGAGTGTATTGCGAATTCTGTCGCTAAACTTAATACGCTACGCTCCATCGCTCTTTAGCAAACATAGAGTTTGGACTTTTGCGATTCAGTCAGGGACCAAGTTTGAGCACCGTTGGGTAGGATGGGCAGAATGCACATGTCGACGAGTTCGTACTTCAGGGATGTAAGTCGCCTTTCATCACCGACTTCATGGACCAGTATCATTACATAATATAATTTACCTGTCACGGTACAGGTAAAAAGACTAGATGGTACTATTCTTATATTCTTAAATGTTCGCAGCATGATTTATATAAATACTTGGTAAAACAGTTATATCCTGACTTCAAACGCTACGTTTATCTTTCATTCGAGAAGCGTATAGAAAGAAAACATGACTTCCTCATCGTTAGAGAGAGAACTTTATTGTTTCAAAGTGAAACTGTTACAGAAAATGATGAGAATGAAACTTAAAATCAAGACCTTCTTGAAATTATATTATCATTCCGTTAAGGTGGGAACCGCCTGGGTAGCCCGCGAAATTCAATTTTGCTTACGATTTTTACAATTTGTGAACGGAATGAAAATAATTAAAACCAATAAATTAATTAATCAATGATTGTAACTCGGTAAAGCCATATTGGTTACCGTCGAATCGTATTTTAATCAACATATTACCTAACACTGACTAGCTAATTGCAAAAAAAACGTAAGGAAATTTGAATTAACCTTCACCAGATCATCGGTTATAATCGGTTCGCCCTAAGAATAATCTTCCAATACTGCACCTTCAGGTTGCACCGCTCCAGAACCTTTCGGCCCCAATGTATCGGCGATCCGTTCTGAGAGCTGCAACCTTACGGCTCGTACACATAAACACGATACGACGTCGCATCGTGCTACGATGCGGCATCGTTTCACGATGCGATGTCGTAATGTGGGAATCTACGTTTGAAGCCAACCTACTGCTTATCTTCTTTCATTACTTTAAAACATGGAAATACGACCTATTTTCTGCGAACACTGCAGATTTATTGCTACTTGTTTTGATAAAGATTGAGGATCTATGACGAGCAAGCGACACAACATCGCAACGCGCCACCTTCATAAATCATCATCATTCATAATTGAAAGAAATGGATGTATCCAGTATCTTCTGTGTATCTGTTTCTTCTTTATTCATCTTTTTAATATCAGCATGAGGAGAACACGTCTAGTGCGGTCCATTTTTCGAGATTTACTGCGACCGACCACACGGCGAAATCGTGGCACGTTGCGATGTCGTATCGCATGCCTGTCGTAGATTCCCACGATACGACGTCGCATCGTGAAACGATGCCGCGTCGTATCACGATGTGACGTCGTATCGTTTTATGTGTACGAGCCCTTACGGCCTATCGCTTTCAAAGGCGTATCGTACGGTTTTCTCTGGACTGACGCATGTCTAGCATGTTTCAATAGTTTATGTCAACTCAATACATATTTGCCTACCCACCATAGTTTTCGGTACAAGAACACAACTTTGTAAAGACCCTCTCGTATTTTAATTAAAATTAACTCCTTAGAACACCCGTAAACTCTTAGCAAACACTACTAGTGTGACTTCAAGCTCTCACAAAGAAAGCAAGAAACATCGACTCGTTACTACGGAAACTTACTTTACCTAAGGAGTAATTCAGACTTGCTCGGGCATTACGGCAGCAGTTCTGTCCTTCTTCAACCTTTGGTCACCCAATGCTGCGTGTAGGTCTCTTCCAAATTTCTCCACTTTTGGCGATTTTGTGACATGGCTATCCAATTTGTTCCTGCCATTTTAATTTAATCGTCTGTCCACCAAGACGGCAGTATTTATTAAACAAAAAAAGCGTTCCGAAGCATTTAGTACACATATTTCGGCTTTCATTCGGCTGGTCCCGATCTATAAACTCCGTTCGGCATCCAAGACATGTTGGCTTCGCTCAGCAATTCATGGGTTCCTCCTGAACATAACCCTATTTTCTAACCCCGATCTTGATCACAGTTTACCTATGCACCAACAATTTTTATTAGGGTATAGATATACAAACGTTGAGAGCAGCGGTGGCCCAGTAGTAGCGGCCCCGACTTACCTTCCAGGTATACGCATTACTTTGTGTTCAATACTTCATCACCATTGCTTGCATGTCCTAGAACCAAAAATTTTAAGACATGTGACATCTGCCATCCCGCACCGGGCCCGCGTGGTGGATTATAGCCCATGTCTCCTCATAGAAAGGAGGCCTGTGTCCCAGCAGTGGGAATATTATAGGCTGATTATGCTATAAACTAACATAGTTAATCTCACATTTATAATATTAGTATACACCAAATTGTGCGCACATTCGAGTTTGCCGCCCCGTTGTCCTAAAATATAAATAACACGGACATGTGTACAACACCCCTTACCAAAGAAAACTAACTCCATCTAACATAAACCTTTACAAAGTAAAACTGCATGGACTCAATCAGAATAAAACAGAACTCATTTCGACCAATGACGACGAAGTTCTGGGTAAACTTCGAAATCGGACTATTTGTAAAATTACTAGCCCGAGGCAAAGAGATAAGGCCCCGGTTTTTGTTAAAACTTTCTGATCTTAAGTTCGGTCATTGCATTTCGATTTCAAAGGCGTTTTAGATTGGTTTAATTGTTTTTCTTGAAGATTAGAGTTTGAAGGAAACCGGAGTTCGGATTCAGAAATTAAAATTATTTATAGGAAAAATTGTGCCTAAAGGTACAAAAACAGGAATCGCAGATGTAGGCAAATTGGCTGCCTGGCTCAAATGAGATTCGAAATGAGACGTAGGCTGGTCTAAAAAGAGGTAGCGAGATGTTCTGGACGCGCATCACGAAGGCTGGTTCGAGGTGGTGCAGGAGAAAATTACCTGGAAGGATATGGGGGAGGCCTTTGCCCAAAAATGGGACAAAAAAAAATAGTACAAAAAAGGAACTTACCTCGAAGGAAATGGTGGGATCCCCGACTGGGTGTCTTCCTTGACAGTTGGGAAGACGTAGCGCAAAATTTTGACCTATGGAAAGAATGGAATTAGGCCTTTTTCCAGCTGGGGGACAGTAAGAGACTACAGACAGGGTGGAAAGCACAAGTACCAACGCTCAAACGGTAACCGTGTTCAGTATATTACTTTGAACCCCCTACATCGAAATTTATGATGGTAACCGATAAGCAAAACACAGATAAGCATGGTTTGAGGGTATTTTTTTCATGAGCAAAGAACCGATTCGATTTTACAGAATAACTTAGACTTCTTAAATATGTGTTTGTGTACATACAGGGTTAACATTAGGTTACAACAGATAATATTATGAGTCGGGTTAGTTAGAATAATAGTAATCACTGGGTTGTCTCAGGGCCCTTTTTCTCAGAAAAGGACACAGTTGTAACAACAAACTTATAAGATTGTTAGAATATTGTGTATCATATATGAAAAATATTATTCCAAATGTTAAACAACATGAAAATACCCAGGTCTTAGCGTAATTTACTAACACAGGACCAATAACACGTAATATTCATTACCACTACTCAATTTGTATTCGATATTGACGTTGAAGACATGTCAGCATTTTTTTTTTTAATCTTTGTGAGGTTTGAAAGCGATTATTCCAATCGATTATTTTTTTGTAAAACTAGCGGAAAGATACTGCTTTTGTCTTCTCATAGTACAAAGTTCTCAACTGACAAGGCACACTCTAAACCACTGAAGAAGTTTCTAAGAATTCGTAAAGATACGGCATGCCATGTTAGTAGTAACAATTTATTTATTTACTATTTATGTTCACACAAGACCACTTGTCAGCTTTGTCTAACTCTGATCGGATAATTTATTGTCGTATCTATGTGAGAGCAGCGGTGGCCCAGTGGTGGTGGCCCCGGCTTACGAACAGGAAGTCGTGGGTTCAAACCCAGGCAGGCGCATTACTTTGTGTAATTTATTTCATCACCACTGCTCTCAAAACGGTGAAGAAAAACATCGTGAGGAAACAGGCATGTCCTAGAACCAAAAAATTCGAAGACATGTGACATCTACCAATCCGCACTGGGCCCGCGTGGTAAATTAAAGCCCATTCCCTCTCTTAGCGGCGGTCCCCCTGGCGGTTGTGAGTATGTCATGCTCACTCCAATGTCTCGCTGATGGTGGCGCGTGTGTCGGATCATTTAGCTCCCTTCAAAATGGTTAAGTTGAATGGTGCTGATCCATGCGTCATGTTCGTGAACGGGCGAAATGGCTTATTTTGAATGAATTATCTTGTTTTTTAATTGTATTTTTTTTTTGTTTGCTTTTCTATGGACACTACCGCGCACATCTTGCTACATTGTTCTCACATAATATACCATCTCAACATGAATGATGTAACCAAGATTTTGTAACAATATTTCGATTTAAAAGAGTGTCCATGGAGTTTCTTGCCTGTTCTTCTCCATAGAGATCTACGCTGGGGAATAAGCAACTACAGTACTTTCACAGTTTTTATGTCTTGTGACTGGGACTGTAGCTACATTTAATTTTCATCTTTGTTTCGACAATTCAAAAGTGCCTGTAACTGGGCCTACTTGAAATAAATGCTTTTGATTGATTGATAGAGAGGAGGCCTGTGACCCAGCAGTGGGAACATTAATAGGCTGATGATGGTGATGATGATCTATCTTCAAAGAAACTCCGAGTATTGCTATTTACTAGCACTGAGCATCTTTGAATTTGTTTTTATCATCATCTTCCTGCCCTTGTATCATGTTACTTAATGTCGGCGCAATACGTTTTTTTCCATTCTCCTCTAACAACCGTCACGCTATCATTTACTCCTTTTTAGGGTTCGGTAGTCCTGACAAGGAATCCTTATAGTTTCGACATGTCCGTCTGTCTGTCTGTCTGTCTGTCCGAGGTTTTGCTAAGAGACCGTATGTACGGTCTTTTCCGCCTGATCAGTTAAATTTTTTTTCGCTTAAATCATGCGGAGGCGCCGAGCCACTCCACCTTGAACTTTAGGCCTATTAGGAAAGCGTCAACTTTGGCGCGCAAAATAACAATAACTCTCGTTTGGCATGTGTCGCGGATCGGTATTTTTTTCACTAATTATTTATTATAAAGTCAACGGGGCGGGGATAATATAAACATAGAAACGCTCTCTGCGTTTCTATGTTTTAAGTGCAAGCAAAAATCAGCTTAGTGGTGATCAGGCGGGAGTGTCCTCGATAGTACTAGAAAGCTGTAATTTTGTAGAGGTGTGTATATCAATAACGTCGACAAAGTGGTAAAATAAATGTTTGGAAAATATTTTTTAGGGTACATGTGAAGTGGGGTTGATTTTATTTTTCGTCGTGTATCCCATCGTGTAGGGTATCGTTGTATAGGTCTTTTAAAATTACTTCGGAGTTGCTAGTACTACTTTTCGATTTAATGCTCTATTCACAGCTAGTTTAAAGTGCAAATTTCAGTTCCAGTAGGGCGTCCCCTCTTAAAGCTAAACTGCTGACTCGAAAAATCTGGAAAAATTCATGATGATAGTGCATTTCATGAACTTTAAAGAACTACTATATCGGATAAGATGACTTTATTAGTTTAGCAGTAATAGTCGTTGAACTTGGGTGTTGGATAATTTTGTACCAATACTTAATCCTTAGAATAAATCCTATAAAGTGACTCAGATGAAGTAGTTGCTTGTTTATAACGGGAAAAGACTTGCATTGAAAACAAAAAAAAAAACAAAAAAAAAACTTGTCATAACGTTCACAAAGCTGCCGCTAGATGGCGCTGTACCAACGGGTTCGTTCTATATTGTTATAACGGGCTAATACGTTTTTTGCAATTTGTAGACCAGTGCTATGTTGTATGTTGATTAAAATATTGTTCGCGACTGTAAGACGTATGTAGTTACAGAATTATAATCATCAAAATCATCAATACAACCCTCCGAGTTCATAAAGGTCGAGGAATGATTTTCACGCACTCGGCCAGTTTTTTTTTTAAATTCCCACTAGTTCTACCGTAGAACTGTGTAGTAGAACTAGTGCAAATGATCCCCCAACGGGATTTTCCTTGGTCTTCCTCTCCCTCTCCATCTATAAACATTTAAATACATCGCTCTTTTAGTCACATGCGTTTCGTCGCTCCTCATCACATGTCCATACCAATACAGTCGATTCCTTTGCAAAATTTTCTGTAACTGGCGCAATTTTACGTCATCATCATCATCAGCCTATTAATGTTCCCACTGCTGGGACACAGACCTCCATTCTATGAGGGGGAATGGGCTATAATCCACCACGCGGGCTCGGTGCGAATTGGTAGATGTCACTTGTCTTCGATTTTTTTGGTTCTAGGACATGCCGGTTTCCTCATGATGTTTTCCTTTGACAGCAGCGGTGGCCCAGTGGTGGTGGCCCCAACTTGCGAACAGTAAGTCGTGGGTTCGAACCCAGGCAGACGCATTACTTTATGTAATTTATTTCAATTTTATATAAAAAGAGAAACTTCCAAATTCCTCATCTTATATTTACTACAATAAAACACCTAGAATCGTTTCGCCACCCTTTTCCTTTCGCCTCAACGCCCTTAAAAGAAAAACAACCAAAGCGGATAGAATACGCAGTAATTTGCCAAGTTTCCCGATTTCGCGCGCTATCTGCTACTCAACTCGTCGACTCAGCGATAGGGAACGAGGAAAAAGGAATTCTATGAAATATAATCAAACTTTTTGGTCGAATTAGTTTCCTTAACTTATGATTTGATATGCTTACCTTTCTACGAGTTTAGGAAAAAATACATCCACTTATATTTGGTTTGAACAAGATTTTTTAAATGTTTATTAATAGACATAGGTACTTAGCTTTGAGGAGCTCGTGGCTAAATAATGACAGACGCTGGGGTCGATCTTTAGGTTAAGCAGCGTTATCCATTTCATACCGTGTTTTCTCCGTACCTCGGAAAGCACGTTAAATCGTTGGTCCCTGCGGTCAGTGGGAGTCGTTACAGGTAGTCAGTGGGCCGAAAGTCTGACAACCAGTCTTACCAAATGATATCGTATTATCCAATTCATACTAAATATATACATAATATAGTATATATATATTTTCATTTCGAACGCTAAAAACCAATAATTTTGTTTGCTACCTGGCCCCTTATTCACAACGCTTCGATTCGATTTTCGATTCGGAAAGTCGTATGTCTGTCTTTTTTTGACATTACGAAATCGAGCGAGATAGACATACGACTTTCCGAATCGAAAATCGAATCGAAGCTTTGTGAATAGCTATGCAGTACTTTATGCAAAAATGATGTACCTATGAAGACTTGTGACGAGTTTACACAAATTGTTTATGCATGTGGCGAATATACTTTCAATGTATGGAGTTTACAAAATGTGACGAATTAACTTTGTGGCGAATGTACAATGACCCATTAGTATGGATTCAGGAATTACAGGCGAGATCTTAATGTTCAGGCTCAAAATAAACAACCCCACCTAAACTGCACACCATTAAGTACAATGTCATTCAAAGGTTCATTCAAATTCATTCGTTCTTTCATTCGCGACCGATATAGACCGTGCATGGTCTTGAATAGATGCCAAGCAAATCACATTTTGATAAAATCCTTGCGCCGTGCTCCCACATAGTCGTAATGCGTTTTCATACTCTTTACGGATCGGTGAAACATGGGTTCCGTATTCTTTCTATTTGAGGTACAATAGGTGGGATTATTTTAAAAGGTGTACGGATGAAATGTTGGAAAGAAAACAGGGATTGTTCTGTACAAAAGGTTTTCGTTCGGTAGTGGTATATGCACGAGGTACCTAGATAACGCTAGAGTACCTACGTCGCGTGCCCCGCTTAAGCATTTTGTGCTTAACTAGCGACCCGCCCCGGCTTCGCACGGGTAGTAGAGCATAATATGCCTACTGGTTTTGTCTGTCGTAGGGTCGGTATATTTCAAAGAGATTAGGCAGCGTTTTCGGTGAAAGCACACACAGGCGGCTTGACTTTCTCCGACACTTCCAGCAATTATCGTCATATTTCAACCAATTTAAACAGAACCTTATAAAAATAATGTACTTTAACCTTCCTCATGAATCACTCTATCTACTGGTGAAAACCGCATGAAAGTCCGTTGAGTGGTTTTTGAGTTTATCGCGGACAGACAGACAGACGCTGCGGAGTACTTTGTTCTATATGTATTAATATAGCGACGTGGCGACTGTCGCAGCAAGCTAATTTGTTTAGAACAATTACAACATTACAACTAAAGATTAATGCTAGACATTTAAAAACTTTTAATTTTTAAAGGAACTTGTTTGAATAATAACGAAATAGTGCTTGTGACGTCACAGTAGGTAGTTAAAAAGTGACAAAATGGCTTGGTTTATTCGTCATCATAATACTTAAGTTATCTAGGTATACAGGGTGTAATCCACCTCATCACGAAGCCGTCAACCAAACATTCTGTACATCAAACTAAGTAACTTTACGCAAAAATTATTGCTGGGAAACGACAACTTTTTTTTTGGGGTGAAAAATCATGTTTTGTGGTAGAGTAGAACTCAATGTAACGCACTCAAAACATTGCGCTGATGGATGGATTGAATAGTACGGGGGTCGTGGAGGTGTTTAAAGTAAAAATCTTACATTAAAAACTTGTATGAATAAAAAAAGGTGGAACTTTGACCCCCAATATCTCCGTAACTAGAAGGTTCCCAGGTATGGTGTAGAACACAAAAAATATCTCAATGATAAGGAGAACAAGTGCCCTTCAGCTTCGTTAAGAGGTGTTTTACACCCTTTATATACCTGTGGGTATAATATGTTATAGGCATTGCGGTTCTTATATAAATTACAGCAGCTGTTTATCGAACATTAAGATAAACCACCTTTTCAAGCAACAAAACGCTCATTAGGCCTCAGAATTAACATAACACAACGTCAGCAGTGATAGCCTAGTGGTGTGACCGTCGGACTGCTAAGTCATAGGTCTCAAGTTCGAACCCAAGGCACGCACCTCTGATTTTTCGGATTCATGTGCGTATTGTATAATTATCACTTGCTTCGGTGAAGGAAAACATCGTGAGGAAACCAGCATGCCTGAGAGATATTTCTCGACGGCATGTTAAGCCAAGTCAGAGGCCCATGGGCGACTTAAAAACTCTGACAACCACACGATAAAGAAAAGAACAACATCACGCCTGTAATACCCAAAGGGTTAGGTAGAGGTGTATCTATTAGTACACCCACATTTCGCCAGTTATGTTTAAGTCCCATGAAATAGTGGGTGAGCCTATTGCAATCAACCGGGCACAAATACAGACTCCGTGGCTGTTACTGTGAAATTCGTGATGAAAAAACTTAATGACACTGCCCGACCTGAGAATCGAACCCAGTACGTCAAGCTCAGCAATTACTAGACCAACGTGGCAGTCAGATAATCTTTCTATGTGATAATTATTTAGTCTCTAACCTCTAATATTAACGTCTCATCTTCCCATTGACAACATAAGTACAACACCCCCGACAAAACACTTGAACTCGACCCCATAACTCACCCCCACTTGACCCCAGCACAGATAATAAATAAATTGGCTGTACCATAAACAATATACATCATGCTATACATACTCCATGGCATGACCGGTCATTTCCGGTCACCGATAACCGGCCGGCTGTGACGTAGGTTGTTACTTGTCTCTGCAATATTGTAGGATAGTGTTGTCCCTCTTTTGACGTATGTGTTATGTAGGTAGGTGTATAAAGTTGAAGGTAGCTATTGTGTATGGGAAAATGGTCGTTACGTTTTCGTAGATAAAGTTGGTAGTCGATTTTGTTTATAACTGAACGTTCTAAAGAACAGTTCCTTTCTTTCTGCAATAACTTTTTTGCAAATTATTTCGTGAAATATTGGGTTTTACTTAGAGGGTATAAAACGAAGCCGAAAGGCATTTGTTCTCCCAGACATTGTGATATTTTTTTTTGGTCTAGAGTTCTAGACCATATCACCATACCTAGGAACATTCTAGAACATTCTCAGCAGTCACGTTTGCGACCATTCAATTAACGAGGCTTTGTTGGTATGGAGAACAGGGTGTAAATCTCTTCATTCCCCATAGAAAAGGGAGGATCCTCGGACCAGACGGGTGTTGTGGCTGGTGGGCCACTGCCCGACAGTTGTTGTCGGGTTTTTGTATAAGTCTTAGGTCGCGGATAACTTTACTGTTTAGTTCATCACCTGTGTCATAGATGGCGCTGTAGTACTTTGTTTTCTATGAGATTTGGAGTTTTTTTTCTATACTTAAAATGTCACTTACGGGATATCTTCCGTGATTATTTATTGTTTTTGAGCTCCCGATATTTCGACGCTGTTGCAAGCGCCATGATCTCGGGTTAACTGGAAAACCGGGAGGATGGAAAAAATTGTAAGGAGCAGACAAATCTGTCTACCCTCTTTCTTTGTCTTTTGCTATGCGCACTACTGGAACTCGACACTAAGTCACGGCAAAACACACTCACAATATCACCAGGTTTCGACGCGGAAGATATCCCGTAAGTGACATTTTAAGTATAGTTATGAACCGTGAGAGCTTAGAACAGTGTTTTTTTTCTAGTCTATAATCATAGTTGTGCAGTTTTAGTTGATCAGCGGGTATTACCCACTGCTCAGCTATTCATAGTTGAGCAATTACCAGTTGAGCCGTTGGTATTACCCACTGCTGAACTTTAAGCAGTTGAGCAATCTAGTTGAGCAGTGGGGAAGAAGTGGTTGCTGTAGTATTCTTTGTAGTGCCGCCACGAGGTATACGAGAAACTGCTCATTTTTATATTTAAATCTTTAAGGTATCATGATCTGTCAACGGACAGATTTGTTCGAGACACCATTGTTTAACTATTGTGTTTACTTCGTGGACTGATCAAGGATTAAGGTTTATTCAAAGCCACTAACACAATAAAACCATACACAAAACAACGAATACAAATCGAAACCATTCATAAACTTACTCAACAAGTTGTAACAAATGTCATCAATTCAAACGCATGTTATTTCACTTCAGTTTCGGCCGTTATGGCCGAACATGCAGAGTGTAATTGAAAAGGAATACAACAGTGTTATAGTTATAGATAGATAGGTGGCTTGTAATGTATACTAGATCTTGGCCTTTATATTTTTAGCTTACCACGTGATAGTGAAATCCGAGAAGAGGTGTCAAGATATTGTAGAGAGAATATCAGAAGCCAAACTCCCTAGCAACACTCGTTTCGTCATCATATACCTAGCCTTTTCTCATCTAGATGTTGGGGTCGGCTTCGAGTCTAACCGAATATGGCTCAACACCAGAATTTTACATGGAGCGACTGCCTTTCTGAACCCCACAACCCAGTTAGTACTGGGTAATACGATACCCCTTGGTAATACTGGTTGCCAGACTTTCGGGCTACTGACTACCTGTAACGACTGTCTAAGATGTTTTAACCAAATTAAACCACCATACCTCTATACGGGAGTTTCATTGAGGTCTTCACTGAAGCCTCCAAAATGGCTAATGAAAAACGCTAGGCTGAGTTTATAAATTGTCTCGTTATATTTCAAACCCTCATACAACCGTATTTTAATACGTATAGATACATTTACAGGCACGTGAACAGTCTCATTCATTGGCATGCGCGTCACAGTCGGGCGAACAAGCGAAACAATTATTTCTCTCGCATCACCCACTGGTGTATGACCGCTGTATGGACGGGTAAAGACTCATACACCCTGCTGTTTAACCGACTGGTTGGTTACAAACAAAAGCGATGTCAGTATGTTTTTTAGGGCTTCGTACCTCAAAAGGAAAAAATGGAACCCTTATATGATCACTTTCTAATCCGTCTGTCGGTCCGTCTGTCACCACCGATTTTCTCAGGAACAGGTGGACCTAGCAAGTTGAAATTTATACCATATACTTAAGTTTATAGTCCCTATTAGGTGTATAAGAATCAAGGTCTTGAGTCAACACAATAAAAAGATATGGGCAAAATTTGTAAGTACCAAAATTTACCTTAATTTTCAACTTTTTTTATTTTTCGGACTTTTCCCTTTACTTGTGCTGTAAGACCTTGCTTTTAACTAAAATTGACAATTCTAGGTCAACCGGAAGTACCCTATAGGTTTTGGGTCGAAAACCTATGGTAGTTCCCGTTGAGCTAGAATCACGAAATTTGGCAAAAGGCAAGGTCTTACAGCACATGTAAAGGGAAAAGTCTGAAAGCCGTAAATATCTAGTTAATAACAACAAAAAAAAGCGATTTTACTATTCCAAACTTATTATTTGCGGTTGGAGCAATAGCCGTTTCTAGGGATCGAACAGTAAAGTTAAGTTTGTCCTTTTAAAAGTTTGTATGGAACCCTCGGTGCGCGAGTCCGATTCGCTCTTGGCCGGTTTTTTTTAAGGAAGAAGATATTGTCGGTGAAATTGGCAGTCGCTCCAAGGAATATACTGGTATCCAGCGGTTTTACTGTAAGCCAACACAGCTGATATGCTATCTGACAGTGTAACTGTTTAGGTCTTCGTAGCACTTATAAGATTGAACTGATAGTGATGCAGTTTTAGACGAACTTACACTTTTGTTTTCTAAATCATTTCAAGAGGTAAGAAGAAGATTTAGCTTTCTTTCCAGTAGGCTTAGCCAAGTTGACAATCTAGATGATGTAAACTTGTCTACGAAAGTTTATATTCGTTTGTTTTGACCACGTGACTTAACGTTTACGATTGTAGAAAGAGAATCGATACGAATCGTTCGTAACTTGGCTAGGCCTGCAGAATTTGATATCCCATAAGTACCCATGACAGCTAACAAAATACATTATCAAAAGTTCTTATGACATCTACAGCAATTATTAAGCCCTCCAAACCACAAGCTCAGTTATTCAGAGCCCCATTAAAGTCAAAAGCGGAATGTTCAAAGTTGAATCATGTAGCCCCGCCCTTACAGCACTGCACATGTATACAACATGTATAGAACAATATACAACATGTATACAACATTGTTTTCTGTGAAGCACTGTCGGTATAATTGTTTATTGCCTGTATGCTTCGTAATTGTCGCGTGTATGGAAATTTTCGAAGGTTTTGGAGCGAAATGGCTTGAATATGAAAACTATTTGTATGTACAAAACGGTGCAGTATCGTGGTTAACGTACGTGTCGATCTTCCAGTTTGAGCAATGCCTGCCGAGGTTGGTCCATGGATTGGTGGTACTTTTCTTCATGAAACTTAAAATAGTTGTTCGATTCAATATCAAACATAAATATATTTTGTAATTTATTATGTAATCGATTTTAGTTTAGTTGGTTTTAATTGTCTGTGGTAAAAATATTTAATTCGTAATTTCATACTGGCAACATCGCCACTTTTGGTCTTTTCTTCTTGACTCTGCACCATTGTAAGATACACACAGATCCCAGTGATTTAAATTAATAAATTCGTTTTCGCATCATTCAATACAGCATTTTTATTGTACATGCTGTTTGTGGTCCTGCGAGCCGGATGCAGTACATTTCTGCATTGACGGCATGTCCAAAACTATATCTAAATGACCAAAAATCAACCGGGTTGGATCATGATATGAAGGGTGGATGAACTCGAAGCTAAATAGTAACAGCCGCTCGGGTCGAATTCCAGGTTAAGCCGCGCTTGCCGAGGTTGGTTCGTGGATGGGTGTCCACCCATTACATTTCCAGTTTCCTCCATGAAAGAATGAAAGAAAAAATATTTATTTGACGTCAGTTAATAAAGCACGACACACAGTAATATTAAAAAATAAGATACAAAATAAGGAGGAAAACATAGTATGTGCTGTGTGCCTCACGGCTGCGCCATGCCTCTTTAAGCACATGAAGCCGTTGATCCCAGCCGTCAATTGTAGATCTTTGACAGCTGTTAGTAGTAGTCAGTGGCCATAAAGTCTGGCAACTAGTCTTACCAAGCGGTATCGTATTACCCAGTACTAGCTGGGTTATGGAGGTCAGATAGGCAGTCGCTCCAAGTAAAATACTGGTATTCAGATACATCTGGTTAGACTGGAAGCCGACCGCTACATGGATAGGAAAAGGTTAGAAAAATCGTCTTCTCGGTACAAAGAAACTTAGATCCAGATTACATATAATCCTTGTACGTACAAATAACTAATGTACTAACAATATATAACGGTCTTATTGTACGAAGTTGGATCGATAGTGAAAAGCAATTACTTATATTAGAGCCGGCAACATGAGCTATCGGCAAATCCGCTTATGTGGCACAAAATTGTTCGGAAACTATGAGAATGTATACGGGCAAGAATTGTGTGCGGGTCGGTGGTATGATAATCCTATTTAAAACAACGAAAGTAAATTGTTTCTTTTTTGTACCAACGAAAAATGATTTATAGGCGAATAAATAACGACGACCCAAATAGCGCAGCGGTAGTGAGGCTGCCTTACGTTCTTAGGGTCCCGGGTTCGAATCCCGGTTGGAGCAAATGTTTGTGTGATGAGCATGGACATTTGTTTCCGAGTCATGGATGTTTATATGTATAATAGTTATATAATTACAAACAAAAAGTATCTATGCAGTATATCGACTATCTGGTGTCCACGACACAAGCCTCGTTGCTTAGTGTGGCACTTCATGGCGCTGTGTGTTAATGTCCAGCGATATAGCGATATTTAATATTAATATTGTACCTGCTGACAACTGCGACATTACAAATGTCACTATTTTATTTCTAGTATAGTTGTTTCTATGTTTATAATCCAAGTACTGTTTATTTTATTTTCTTATACATGTTATATCAAATATTTATGCTGTCTTGGCTTCTGTACGTTTTTCACGGGTGACCACTGAAAACCAGCGCTGTGCTGTGGGCTCAGTCGCAGTCACGACGTGCAAGCTGTCGACTTTTACTGTTCCGTCCTGTTATATTTATAAATATTTTTAATGCGTTGTATGTTTTTGAGAATAAAAAATAAAGCAAAAACATTGCAGTTTACCCTTTATTTTATATGAGGCCTATTACAAAAAAACGCGAAATTGCGAGTTTTACTCGTTGAAATTATATGTTTTCCGTTAGTTGCTTAAAATAACAATTACTTGTTAGAAATAGTTCGTTTTCTTTACTTCAATAATAATAAAACAAATTTTATATAACTTATTTATTTATTTAGTATTAATCATTCTCCCGATGCTGATGCTGATAATGTTTCAAAAAATCACGGAAACCTGATTTCATGATTTGGGATCTCTAATTTGTAGATTCTATTGAATATAAAGACAATCAACATTTTGTTTTCATGTCACAAAATATCTTATACTTTCATAGTAATAGAATACTTTTTCGTTATATGCCTTTTTAAGTAAATTGTACAATTAGCGTAACACCAAAATCTAAGAGGGCTTTTAACTGTACGAAAAATCTCAATCGTCTCCGTCCACAATCCTCTCCCGTATACTCCCACACAAAATGACGAACAGGTTACTTCGCAACCCGTAAATTTCGGCGTCGCCCGAATGAATCGTAACCGATAATTTAGTGGCGTTACGTCACCGAACTCGTTGACTGCGACCCCTGTAGTTTAGAACACAGGTAGGCATGGTTTAGCACGGTTGTGGTACGAATTAATGGCGGTTTAGTGTTGCATAAGCACCATCATAACATTAATGCTCCTACTGCTCGGACATAGGCGTCTACTCTCTGAAAAGGAGTGGACTATCATCATAGTTGTCACTATCGTCTGCTTGCCTGTCCCCAACTTTGGTGGGATCGGCTTCTAGTCTAACCGAAAGCAGCTGAATACCAGTATTTTACATAGAGCGACTACCTATCTGACCTCCACACCCCTGTTAGAACTGGGTAATACCATACCCCCTAGTAAGACTGGTTGTCAAACTTTTAGGCTTGACACTACCTGTAACGACGGCCTTTTTTTTTTTTCGGATGGGAAATCATCAAATGACTCCTCCCGCTCTGGACGGAGCAGGAGGGAGTGTCAGACTTTTACTGACTAAAACCCATTCATGTTCCTTCATCGCCCTTTGTGTTCCGGGGCCACGGTATCTCTTTCGAATAGTCCCGCAGCCCCGGCAGGCTTCGGCCCTTGCGGACCCCTTCCCTATTGCTGACTCTCTTTGAGGCGCGCGTGGAACACGAACGCGCCGTCGACACGGCCTGTCGTCATGAGACGGACGGACGGCGAGCTAGCCCATAGCTCCCCGTCCACACCAATGACAGCTAGGTCCAATGGTTTAACGTGCTTTCCGAGGCACGGAGGATACTCGGTAAACGGGCACGGTCACCCATTGACAGAGCGACCCAAGCCAGCGCGGCTTAACCTAATAGATCGAACTCGTACGACTGTTATTACATAATAAGGAATATACATGAAATACAACTCTTTTATTTATGAAAGATGCTTCGTATTGGCGCATAAGACACTTTTATTTGAAAAGTGCTTAAAGTTTCACTAAAATTTTGTTTTAATATTGTTATTGCAATTTTCACTTGAATAAAGCACATACAATTAGTAAAATTATTTTATTAAGGCCAAAAAAAATTGATGTAAACAAGGCAGATTGTGGTTAATGACGTCAAATCATGGCCGCGACAGCTACGGACGTTTGAACTGTATGAAATTTATTTCCAGTAGGCCTTGTCAAAAAATGTGGCCTGCTTGCAAGTAGGTAGTAAACAATTCATGAGGAAAAAGACTTCCTACTTGACGCAAGAGCCAGTGAAACATTATTCAAATACTTAAAACACAAAAACGATATATGTAATTCGTCTTAAAACCCAAAACTATAAATATTTAACCTCCTTAGAAACAAACATGAATAAAACAAAATGCCAGCTGGCAACCCTGTGAAAGCGAGTAGTTTTAAATCACAGAATACCATTTTTAAATTTCATTTTTATACGGCAACACTCGCTTTAGCCGTGTTCAAATTTGTAATTCGAATTTGCACCGAATCGCAAACAGTTTTTAACGGTTTTTCTTTTAATCCATGTTCTGTATTTAAAATAATGTTCTGTTTGTTTTGATAATGAGTTGGCTGCATAAATCTTAGAGTTATATTTCTTTATGTAATAAGATCTTGTTTTTTTCTTCTTTTTTACCCACGTCGGAACGGAGACGGTATATGCGTTTAGGGTGAGAGGATATTTGTTTGTGCAAATCCATGTTGCCATTTTTCTCCAAAACTACTAGTCAGATTTTGATGAAGTTTGGGTTCGTGTTTGATTGGTGCATGTTCTTAGATAAGTGTTAGACAACTCACCAGGGCGCGCTGCAACAAACATTTGTTTGTGCAAAACCAAAAATACTAGTCCGGTTTTGATGCAGTTTGTGGTTGATTAGTGAGAGTTCTTAAATATATGTTACGGTAGTAACTCACTAGAGCGCTACAGTAATAAAACTGTAGCAGAGGCTTATCTTCCATAGGGTCATTCGGGCGAACGCCCGGGGCCCCTCTCTCTAAAAAGTTTAAAATAAAAAGCAAAATTAAAAATTTTGAAAAAAAACCACCACGATTAAACAGTCGTTAAAAGTATAAAATAATGTAAAAAAAAAACCAAGAATATCCGTCGGGGGCTGCCATTATTCTTGGGTTTTTTATTAAGTTGGGTTTTTAAATTATGTTATCCTTTTTTTTATGTAAGACGATTCTTCTCAGTACTCTGGACACCGGCCTCTCAGTCTCTGACATAATAATGTACTGTGTCCATGGAGTTTCTTGCCATTTCGTCTCCATAGAGATCTAAGCTTCAGAATTACTTTCTGAGTTAGTATAGTCTCATTACGGTTAGTTGTTTTCGATGATTCAAAAGTGCCTGTAACTGGCCTACTTGAAATAAATGCTTTATAAAAAAATAAATTAAATTAATTTTGACTCACCAAAATGTCTCTTCATCATCTGCCTAACCTTTTCTTAACTATATTAGGGTCGTCTTCCAATCTAACCGGATGCAGCTGAATACCAGTATTTTACATAATAAGTAAGTTTACACTTACATTAAACCAGGTGTTATATTAAATTCTCAAATATGAGGCAAGTTTATACCAACCTCTGGGATACTAACAGAAAAATCTCAAGTTTTAACACAGTTTTCATGTCTTTCGTTTGACCAAAACATTGTCAGTAGCCAACATACAAGTGGCATAAGTGCAAGGGGGTGAAAGTTGAATCATTTCATCCCGCAGCGGGTCGCGCCCGTCAAAGTAGTCGCTCGTAAACGTACGGAATATCCTGCACATGTCAAATGCTGTCAGTTGTGGTGCTGTGGTCATTGTCTAACGAGAAAATATAAATAAAAACGTGCAACCTTTCTCGTAACATAACGTCAAGCTGGTAAATCTCGAAGACTTAGACAGAGTAAGAGAACAGCCTGGTTTAATGAATAAAAAGATTTAAATTTTTCTACATTGCCTTTTCCCAACTATAGATGGGGTTGGCTTTTAGACCAGCCGAACGCAGCTGAAAACTGTATATATTTTATACAGGGTTATTTGTAAAACACCGACAACCTCTCAGGACTGTGTTACTAACATCATAAACAACAACTTTTGTTTTATGACTTTTAAAAATTCATCATATTTAGTTCATCAAATTTTCATAACAAAAAATAAAAGTATTTAAATTGAACGCTTTTACAGGCCCTCGCCGCCCTGACCCCGCTCCCCTCACTATTGTACTATCGCTTTCTTTTGCTTCGCATAGATTCCTTATCATTTAGAGCGTTCAATTTAAATATTTTTATTTTTGTACGGCAATTTGATGAACTAAAATATGATGAATTTTTAAAAGTCACAGAACAAAAGTAGTTGATTATGATGTTAGTAACACAGTCCTGAGAGGTTGTTGGTGTTTTGCAAATAACCCTGTATAGAAATATCCCCCCATGACCTCCACAACCCAGTAACTAGGAAATACGACACCCCTTGGTAAGACTGGTTGTCAGACTTTCGGGCCACTACCACCAGTAATGACTGTCAAGCGGACCTACGCGATGGCTTAACGTGCTTTCCGAGGCACGGAGACAGCTTGGTATGTAATGGGTGGTCGTCTATCCAAGGACCCACCTTGCCAAACGCTGCTTAACTACCGCCCCGTGCGACTGTTATTATTTAGCGACGAGCATCTAATCAGAATAATAGTAAATTAAATGAATTTCAAAATGCGATTAAAGCCAATTAGTAAAATTTTCGTACCGTAAAAACAATGCAAACAAACCCAACCCCAAAGAAAGCGAATCCCATGAAAATAAAAGGTCGCGGCGGCAGTTTTATGTAAGTTTTACTTCACCCCATTACGCTGGGGTTGTTTCACCACTTTCACCCCCAGGCGGGCTCAGCGTCAAGTGTGTTTGATTTTATTATTGACCCCATGATTTTTTGGTACATTTGATGGATTTTGTGGGCTAGAAGTCGATGGAGCTATTTGTTATGGTGACTGGTACATGATTCGGCCATTGGCCCTTAAATAAATTACTTGTAATGAAACTGGCGACCCGTCACTGCTTCGCAAGATTTGACGTCTTGTAAAACAACTACTCTAGTAAAATTTTTGAAAAACTAATTTTAGTACAAATGCAAAGATTTTTGAATAAACATAAGTTATTGCATAATAAACAGTTCGGATTTACAAGGGGTCGTTCAACTACTGATGCCGATGTTGAACTTTTAGGACACATTTATAATGCCTGGGAGGACAAATGCGATGCTTTGGGCATCTTTTGCGATTTATCTTAAGGCTTTCGATTGCGTTCTTCATGAAACATTAATCAGGAAACTACACCACTACGGAATCCGTAACGCCTCTCTGGATCTTCTTACTTCATATTTGAGTGATAGGATTCAGACAGTTGATGTTAATGGGAAAAGATCTCCCGGTTCCGTTGTAAGAATGGGGGTACCCCAGGGCTCAATTCTTGGTCCATTTTTGTTTCTTATTTATATAAATGACTTGCCTTACCTCATAAAGGATAATCATGACATAGTATTGTTTGCAGATGACACTTCTCTTTTATTTAAACTCAAACGTCAGCAGATAGTTACAGACGAGGTTAATAGCGCCCTGGCAAAAATCGTTAATTGGTTTAATGTTAATAATCTACTCCTAAATAAGAAAAAAACTAATGTATTAAGTTTACGATACCCCAAGTAAGACAAGTGGAAACTACTGTACAAATCAAGGATGAAGAGTTGAAACCGGAAGATAGCACTGTGTTCTTAGGCATAACTTTGGATGCCAAGCTGCAGTGGGGCCCGCATATAGACAAATTATCAAAAAAACTTAGCTCTGCAGCATTCGCCGTTAGAAAAATTCGTGATTTAACTGATTTAGAGACTGCCCGTTTAGTTTACTTTAGTTATTTCCACAGTGATGTCGTACGGTATGCTCTTGTTATAGTATCTTCGTGTTTCAGACACTGTATACTTTTTAGGAAATATAGTATGTAAATGCTATAGGTACTTACACTTTTACTATCAATCATACTCATTGTTTATATTATTTACTTTTACATCTTATGTCGCGCCTCGGCGACAACTATTTTTGTTGGCAGTCATACTATCGATCTTATTCGATTTATAATCTTTGATTATGCTGAAATTAAATTTAAAATCTAATAATTTTCAATGTTTACTTTTCGGTTGACATTACGTCAGTTGTCAAGCTGTCAATTACTTTTTCTCGAATTTTGTGTCATAGTTTTTCTTAGTGGTTAGGACTAAGAAGGTCATCTTTGATTTCTGTAATTTATTTTTATTTTTATTAATATGTTAGCTCTAATAATTTAATCTTTTATTAATTACTATTGTTTACTAGTTAACAGTATCTTATTTAAGTTTATATAATTTATTAACACGCTCACAGAAATCTTTTAGGAAGTTTTGAACTAAATAATACAGGCTGTTTTAAATACAGGCCAATCACAGTTTTTGGATTTTCAAAACTGGAATTCGAGAAATTTAAAAAAGAAGAAAATAAAACAGTTGTTATGAAAAACGCTGAAAATTTTCGGATATAAAAGGGACGCCAGCTTCATTCCCGGCAGTATAAAATTGGTTGCTGAACCTGAGCCTTCAGAGTCACCTGGCATAGGACACCTGGTCTCCCTTCAGTTTCAGAAGTCGTTCCTAACTTGAACCCTCTGTGATCGTGAACCACAGAGGACCTGGAGACACGTCATACTCCTGACGCCGCCTATATTCCAGGAGTTATACAAGACCTGGAGACACGTCATACTCCTGACGCCGCCTATATTCCAGGAGTTATACAAGCCCTGGAGACACGTCATACTCCTGACGCCGCCTATATTCCAGGAGTTATACAAGCCCTGGAGACACGCCATTCTTCCTGCGGACGCCGCAACCTATTCTGGGAGTTGATTTCTCCACTACCTACTTCAAGACCATAAGCCTGTCCCTGGTCAATCAAGTACAGTAAAATCCTAAATTCTGTTGAGCGTGCTTTTAGTTAGGAATTCTTTTTTTAATATTATTGTATTTTTTTACTCTTCATTAAATTTAATTGTCAACTGCTTATTTACTTTCATTTATATTAGCAGTAACACGACATTGTGTGGTAATGCCGCCGATATTCAGACAATATTTATTTTGCAAAAAAGGGCAATTCGTTCAATTTATAAATTAAGTCCCAGATACTCCCTCAGAGAAAAATTTAAAGAGATTAATATTCTTACTGTGCCCTCTCAGTTTATTTATGAAAATCTTTTGTACGCACATAAAAATATTAATTTGTTTAAAAAATACAGTGATATCCACAACATAAATACGAGGAACAAGCACAAATTTGTTGTTCCTGCAACGAGGCTTAAGAAAATAGGGGGTTCGTTTAGATGCCAATGTATACGTTTTTACAATAAACTTCCGAGCCATATTCAAGCACTAAGCCTAAATAAATTCAAATCGTTTATAAAACGGAAGTTATGCCTGAAAGCCTACTATAGCTGCTCCAATGAAATTTACTCTGTGAATGTTGAAATTTCGGACTTCGCTTATTATTATTGATTCCTTTCTTTTATACACTTTGACATTGAATGATTTGACATGAATACTTATTTCAGTATTTTATTATTTTTTACTTTATTTTTTATCATTTTTTGTGACATTTACTGATTTGACAGGAATACTTATTTTGTTAAGTGTTTTATTTTTTTTATTATTATTGTGACATTTATTGATG
The DNA here is from genome assembly GCA_963853795.1 of Xestia rhomboidea. Taxonomy (NCBI): domain Eukaryota; kingdom Metazoa; phylum Arthropoda; class Insecta; order Lepidoptera; family Noctuidae; genus Xestia; species Xestia rhomboidea. Next base: position 11,727,587 of record OY970782.1, on the reverse strand, counting down.
TTTTTTATTGACACTCATTATTTGTATATTAGTATTTAATTATTGTGAATGTGAGGACAATGTGGGTCACATATTTTATTTTTTTATTTTAACCCCAAGACTGTCTGGCAGTTTGAGTACTATAAGCGACCTACCCAAATGTCCTTTCTTTGGTATTGTTCGTCGTTTCGTTGAGCTCCTTGAGTTATTAGTCGCACGACACGATAACTGTCAAATGCTTGCACTGACTGGACAAGTCCACTCAAATCTGTGTGGTTCTTTCTTCTAAAGACCATCTCAGACACTAATCTGCATAGTCCTCATGTGAATTGAGCAAGATTATGTCTGGACTTCAAAAGAGACTGTGACCTCTGAGTTTGTTTCGGCTGTTTCTTCTCAGAGTAGTCAGGTACGAAACACCGGCCCCATCTAGTTTTAAAAAAATGACGTGTAAAAGTGTTTGTAAAAACCTACTTGCAAAAATAAACATTTCATTTCATATCGTTTCAACACCATTAATTTACAAATAAATATTAATGCGTGAAAAGATTATAAAAATAGTACTACTCTTTTTAAATCTGATTTTGTTAACAATTTCCAGGGTTTTATTTTTTTTGCACGGAACACTAATTATTTTTCTAAAATAAATGTCACCTAAGCTATTTCCTATAACATCAGCTATCTGCCGATAAAAGTCCTATCTAAATCGGTCCAGCCTTTTAGAGATCAGCCGGAACAAACAAAAATGTATAAGTACCGTATTTATTTTCATATGCATTCAGTAATATTGAAATTACAAACACACACTCTAGTTTCATTTTTATTTGTGCGTGACTGTAGACACGATATAGATTCACTAAATTGTGATTTAAAAGCGGTCCACAGACCAGAAAAACTAACGTAACTTTTTTCATATTAATACGTAAAGTAAAAATGTATAGATTTTTACTTTACGTATTATATATATTATTAACTTTTAATATTGTTTTTTTTTTCAATTAAGTTTTATGACCAACATTTGACAGAATGATTTGTAAGCAATAATTCAAACAATAGAGCTTTACTGTTTTTACATCTGAAACTGTTCGTTTATGCACGACAGAAAAGTTCGTTTAGTTGGCTACGCCGTAGACACCGGTGCTACGGCGTAGCAATTATCGCTACGACATCTACTTTTTGCTACGCTCTCAAAGATATATTATTTTTCTGATCGTTATTTGAACTACGCCTTTTAAAAAAGTACAGGCACCAACTAGGTTCTTCCGTGTATTACTAAAATATAAAAGTATTTGCGTTGATGCTATCACAGACACAATTAAAGACCCAAACAGTTAAAACAAAATATATCAAAATAATTTTGAATGCAACCATCAAACTGAGCTTAATGCCTTAGGTTTTTTTAGTAGCGAACCATTATACACACATATACATAAATAAACTCACGCCTTTTTCCCATTGGGGTAGGTAGAAACCAAACTACCTGCTACGATCCTTACTTACTCCTTACATTATCGCAAACAATCCCTACCCACCAAGTGGTATCGTGTTATCCAGCAACTGGGTTATAAAGGTCTGTCAGACAGGGGTCTACCCTTTATAGCAGAACTTTTTATGTCATAATATTATTTTGCATAACAGCGGATAGCATAAACTTCATTTCGCAAAAAATCGTTTGGTAGACTCATTGTCATTTATCATACATTTAAAAGTCAGAATTATTTGGCATAAATTTCATATGCATAAGAATTAAAAGTAGAACCATCTTAACGCAGAAAGTACTAACTGGGTCGTGGAGGTCAGTTAGGCAAAATACGGGTATTCTGTTGCATCCGGTTAGACCGGAAGCCGAACCCAACGTAGTTGGAATAGACAGATCGAGAACTATTTCCCTACTATGTATATCAAAACGATAGATACCCAGACACAACAAGAAAAGTTGCGCCACTATCGTCCAACAGGAACACTTTATGATAAATTAGCTTCGCAATTAAGAAAAAATTTAAAACTTTCCTCTCCCTAGCATCATTAATCTTGAATAAGAAAAGAGGGGGTGTTGTTGAGAAAATATGAATTTATGAACTCCCCCCTTCTCCCTTAATGAGTTAAACATTTTTGGAAAGATTTTTAATCGTGAGTTTGTTATTTTGATGGAGTTATAATTGTTTTAAATGGAACAACAGTTGACAGGGTGACTGATGACTTTAGAATCGTCGCTTAGTTTGCTATTTCTATGTTTAAATGACCTTAATTGGTTGTATTTAGGGACAATTACCCGGTTACCGGTTATATTTAGATTGTAATTGATTATTGGATTGTTACAAGTAATGAAGCGTAGACTTTAGGTGTCTGCTTGGGCAGTAGTTAATCTGTTTTGATGCGATACTAGCTCTGCAGATTCGCCCGCGTATAGTTCGGTAATAGGGAATATGCATGAAATACAAAACTCTTTTTATTTATGAAAAATACCTTACATAGAAACATTGTGGTACACTTGTTTAAGTTTTTAATACCTACATCACTTATTTTACGATTGACTGTTTTATGTAGCATGTTTTTGGTGAAACGAAACGCACTGTCAAAACACACCGTCCTCGATAACGCCGGTATTGACGTCAAAGTTCATTGTTTCAAAAAAACACTTTTATTTGAAAAGTGCTAAAAGTTTCACTAAAATTTTATTATAATATTGTTATTGCAATTTTTACTTAAATGAAGCTCATAAAATTGGTAAAATTATTTTATTAAAGCCAAAAAAAATGATTTATACAAGGCAGATTGTGAATAATGACGTCACATCATGGCCGCTACAGCTACGGACGTTTGAACTGTCGTAGAAAATTGCAGGAGTTTAATATTATTTTTGTGCGACAAGCAGTAGTTGAACTTAACTTTTAACGCTTTTCTTTGGTTGATAGTACTGTATTTTAATAATTTAAGTGAAGAAAAAATTACGTGCATATTCCCTATTGTCCCACGTGAACGTAAAAAATATGTGTCAAACAGAAGAGCTGGCTACATGATAAAGGCCACTTGCTGCGATCTTTAGGTTAAGCGATGCTTGCCTAGGTGGTCCGTAGATGGATGACCACCCATTACATACAGAGCTGAGATTGACAGAGCTGTCGTTTGTAGATCTTTAACATTCGTTACAGGTAGTCAGTGGCCCGAAAGTCAGACAACCAGTCACACCAAGGGGTTCCGTATTAGCCAGTATTAACTGAGTTGTGGAGATCAGATAGGCAGTCGCACTATGTAAAATACTGGTAGTCAGCTGGATTCGGTTACACTGAAAACCGACCGTAACATAATTGGGAAGAGGCTAGGTAGATGGTGGTATGTCTGAAACCATCTGTGTGTCAAATATCCAAATTCGTTCGGTTTTTTTTTACGTGGACGAGTAACAAACAGAACCTTTCGCAAACCAATAGACGAGACGACAAAAAAAAAACTAATTAGTCCGTCAGTTAGATTATCAAAAAATATTTGACCCGTGTTTTTTATTTTGTTACGTAAACCAAAATTGACGAAGATATGACGCGTTTAAAATTCTCAAAACGTCACGCCTATGTATATTTTTTAGCTAGTTCTGATGCGTTTTAACTTTTGTCAATATTCATTGATTTACAAAAAACAAAAAATACGTGTCCATTAATTTCCAATACTCTAACTGACGGACTAAATAGATTTGCAATTTTTTGATATTGTCGTCATGCCTATTCAAATATTCAACAATATCAAAACAAAACGGATTTCAAAACTACCCAAACGCCTACAAGCGAATTTCGCTGACAGCCCTGCCAAACCCCCGAGGAAATAAGCGCGAGGATCGAGATAAGCATTCCCTGATCACCAGAGTGTAAGGTACCCAATACTGAACTTATTGGACTATGTACCCCTTTGTTATTCCGCTTAAAATCGCTTGCGATCAAATATTTAAAGTATTTAAACCTTTGTGAAGAGGATTTTGGAACATTGGTTACGGTATTGCTTATTCCCTTTTTAGGGTTCCGTAGTTCTGACAAGGAACCCTTATAGTTTCGCTATGTCCGTCTGTCTGTCTGTCCGAGGTTTTGCTAAGAGACCGTTAGTACTAGAAAGCTGTAATTTTGTAGAGGTGAGGTGTGTATATCAATAACGCCGACAAAGTGGTAAAATAAAATTTTGTAAAATATTTTTTTTGGGGTAGCTCCCCTACCTGTGAAGTGGGGATGAATTAATGTTTCGTCGTCTACCCCACCGTGTGGGGTATCGTTGAATAGGTCTTTTAAAATGATGGGGGTTGCTTGCTTAGGGGTTGCTTATACTACTTTTCGAATTAATGCTCAATTTACGAAATATTAAACTTTAAAGTGCAAATTTTTGTTATAGAAGGGCGCCCCCCCCCCCCCTCTAAAAGCTAAACTGCTGGCTTGAAAAATCTGGAAAAATTCATGATGATAGTGCATTTCATGAACCCTAAAGGAAAACTGTAGCAGTTAAGATAACTTTATAAGTTTAGCACTAGTTGAACGTTGAACTAGGGTGTTGGATAATTTTGTACCAAATACAATCTCCTTAGAATAATTTCTATAAAGTGACTAAGATGAAGTACTTAGTTGCTTGTTTTTATCGGGTGAAGACTTTCATTGAAAAACAAAATCTAAAATACAACGGGCTACTACGGAACCCTACACTGCGCGTGGCCCGACACGCACTTGGCCGACACGCACTAGCAAATAAAATTTTGAAAAAATATTTTCCAAAATTTTATTTTACCACTTGTCGGCGTTATTAAACCTCTAAAAAATTACAGCTTTCTAGTACTAACGGTCTTTTAACAACAGAACAGACAGACAGACAGACAGACTGACATAGCGAAACTATAAGGGTTCCTTGTCAGGACTACGGAACCCTAATAAAAAACTAACAGAGAATTTAGGCAATAAAAAATAATCTATGTCCTACTCTAGAATTTACTAAAGGGATCTAAAGACAAACAAGACATTCTTTATCAAAGTGAAGACTTTAAGTTAAAAGAATAGTTTCGCCGGCTATAAGATCACGTTCAGATGTGTTCGCGTTTATACTGGCCATAGTCGTAAAGAAGACGCAACGACACACGATCGTCTATAAAGTACGCGGCGCACTGTACACGGAGGGACAGTAGTGCAACGTGCTACTGTGAGTCAGTTATGTGAATAATGTCTGTTTACGTGGCTAACTACCTAATAATATTATCATTAACATTGAAAACGGGCGCAAAAAACGACAAGAAAGAGGGTAGAACGATTTGTCTGCTAATCAACACCCACCCGCAATAACTTTAGTTTATCCGTGATGGTTTATAGTGCTTGTAACAGCGCTGAAATATCGGGAACTCAAAGCAAGTAACACACATGGTACACACAACATTTTTACATGTTTAATATCCCGTTTCAATGTTAATGATTGTGTTAGTGTACTGTATATTAATAACTAGCGGACGTCACGCGCTTTCACCCGTGTAGTTCCCGTTCCCGTGGGAGTACGAGAATAAAATATAGCCTATATTACTCAGTAAAGACGTGGCTTTCTAATGGTGAAAGAATTTTTGAAATCGGCGCAGTAGTTTTTGAGTTTATTCATTACAAACATACACACACAAAAATGTTATTAATATTTATTTATTCCTCCAGTTCAAATTTAAATGATCTTTTTGTACAAAAAATTTGCATGTCATTAATTTATGATTGAATATGTTAAGCTACTATTATATTATACCATTGTAAGAAGTTTTGTAACCATATTTATAGGCAAATAATCGTTGACTTTGACTTTATAATATTAGTATAGATATAGCCCTCAACTCTTCCTGATTCCAGATCCATTGGAGCGTGAGATTTTATTTTAGTGCAAAAGTGTGCGCAGACACAGGAGCATACTCTGTTCCTCGTGGACGGCTCAGATCTCAAATGTGTATGCGGCGTGTCTCCACAGACAATGGCCCATCTTTCATCTTGCGCTGCATACCCTGCCAGCTGACGCTTGCACACTTGACGATCTTATGCCTGCATCAGCGAGCGGAGTTCGCTTAGCTGAATTTTGGGCGAAACAAATTTGATAAAAATTTGCCATCAACACGCTAAGAAGATTCTGTTCCCTCACTGTCACAGTTCGATGGGACGACAATCTGACACGAGTTCAGAGTTCAGAGTTTATTTATTTGTCAGAAACATGAGTATGCACAGACAAAGCATGCAAGATGTTAAGTACAATGCAGAAAGGATCACAGTCATGTTTTACCTTTACGGCGTACAAATATTAAAAAGCGTATCACGACCGGCGAGAGATCAGGCGCAGGACCACTGCTATTACTTAACGAGCTTTCCGAGATACGGCGGTATCATGCCACCAACTTCCAAACTCTGGGCTGTGGCTGGGAAATTCCTGATGAAAAAACCCAATAACACTGCCCGACCTGGGATTTGAACCTTGAATCTCTAGCTCAGCAGTCACTGACCAATAGATCAACAAAGCGGCCCAAGGTCCAAACCAATGTTTAAATAATCTTTTTAAGACACACTAAGCTGAATCCTTTGTTATTGTCTCGCTGTATACCAAGTGACTGTGTCTTAAGACCATCAGAACATGAAAATTTGATGATCACCCACGGCGACCATAATACCTTTTGTAATAAAACCGGGCATAGTCAGCCCTTTTGTCTTTTTACATTTTAAGATATCTGCAGTTCTGCTTAGCGTTTAGCGATCTGGGACTTCGGAGTTTGACAATAAAAGGTAAGGACTCAATTTTGTCTATTATATTATTTAATGCAATGGACAATAGGCTCGCCCTCTATTACACGGGACTTAAAGATAACTGGGAAAATGGGTACGCCTAAGTCTTTGAGGATTACAAGCAGTAAAAGTGCTGACAAATTTTTTTTTTTTTTTCTTTGCCAACAAAAAGGGGTTTTTATCCATCGGTTATGCCAACCCCTTCGTACCTTATTACCTATTTACAGATGCAGAATATTTACTATGTACCTATTCGAGAATCATTGGCTAGATGTCTTCACCAAGCCACACAACCTCTTTGCAATCGTTGATGTAGGGTTTGCTAAAATTATTTGGACTAGCCCAACGTCCAGAATGTTTAATTTAAACTCTCTAATCAATGATTCTCTTTCATTCTTATTCTTAACGCACTCCATCAGCAAATGTTGCACATCTTCAACTTTGTTTTCAAACATATGAAGCAATAAATGCAATGAAAACGTTGTGTAAGTTTTCTCCAAAGTTCTTCCGATTGTTATAGATAGTGTGTTAAGCAAATTAGATTGCTTCTAATACTAAGTAGGTTAGGTAGGCACTGATAGCCTAGTGGTTTGCCCGTCGGACAGTCAAGACAAGTATCTGGTTCGAAACCAAAACACGTAGGTACGTCTGATCTTTCGAATTCATGTGCGTATTGAATAATTATCACTTATTGCTTCGGTGAATGAAAACATCCTGTAAAAATACCAGCATGTCTGAGAGATATTTCTCGACGGCATGTAAAGCCAAGTCAGAGGCCCATGGGTGGCATAAAGACTCTGGCACCAGAAAAAGAAGAGAAAGAATAAGCAAGCATGATCAATGTCCGTTTCTCCACTGTACGAAGAGTCACTGCAGTGGAACATTACGCAAACTTGGATAACACAGAGAAGCAAGAAATGCCCTTACATTACTAATTCATGTGAGTTCAGAGGCCGGAGTTTAGTTTACATGTGAATTTCATGGCTGTAATGAATGGGGGCGCCATAAATTAGGACGTAGACCTCTGCAGTGTAGGTGGGATGGAAACCGGGTGGCAGTGCGGGAGCTATACTATAGCGTTGAGATATATGTTTTTGAATTATTATGCAAATCAGTTAAAGATTTTTAGCAGAAGGCCTTCCCCATATCCTTCCAGGTACTCTTCTCCTGCACCGCCTCGAACCAGCCTTCGTGATGCGCGTTCAGATCATTTAGCCACCTTTTTCTAGCCTGACCTCGGCCGAGCCGTCGGTCCTCAGGCTCCCATCGTGTTGAGACCTTTGCGTACTTACGATATACTTACGATTTTTTTGGCAATGCTCTGATATAACTATCATACTTTGTCTTATTACCTACAAATTCCAGCGTTTACAAAATAGGCTAGTTTACTACCAAATATTTATTAATCCGTGTTTAATTATATGACTCCTCAATCCATACGGATAGATCTAACTGGCTATGGCATTCTTGTTGTTGATGAAAACTTTGTGTTAGTTTTATCTACACATCAATACAAATACATACAATTTAAGTGTCTGTAAGTAATTTCAAAATAACAGATTTTTACAGAATGCATCTATGAAAGTATATACGGTACTTATCACAAAAACTGTCTGTCGGTCTGTCTGTCTGTTTGTTCCGGCTGATCTCCGAAACGGCTGGACCGATTTTAACGGGATGACCGACTTTTACTGGCAGATAGATGATTTTATAAGGAGTAACCTAGTAAAAAGTAGAAGTAAGATTAGGGTTCCGTGCCAAAAAATGAAAACCCTTGAAATTGTTAACAAATTCCTATTCAAACAGGGAAGTAATATTTTGATAATAATGTCACGCAGACGAAGGCCGCATACCAAACTATTTCTCTTATCATGGTGTGTCCAAAGTTAACTCATTTACGATTATGATATCACATATTTTGCCATCGACTCTAACAGAAGAAGAAAATAAACAAAGTAATGAGATTATCTTTTTTAAACTTTCACAATCAGAACACATTATAAAACATATGGAAACGGGTATTTATCGCGAATTTTACCTTTAATATAAGCCCGACGTTTCGACCGGATAGCACCAGCCGTGGTCGCGGGAAGAGTGAGTCTTCCCGCGACCACGGCTGGTGCAATCCGGCGATAAATACCCGTTTCCATTATGTTTTATAAAGTTATGAGAGAAACTGTGAAAAATTATTCCTTGTAATGTTTTGTTTAACAAAATCACGGAAGATATCCCGTAAGTGACATTTTAAGTATTCCTTAGTTTAGCAAAGGTTAGCTCACAACTCACACTGGATAACATACCCAAACCACACATCGAACAGCAGAGTGCGGGCATTAGACGGTTTTAGTCAAATCTATAGAGAGCTCACGAGTGCGCAGTTTTTGTGCACGGACGGGATGCGAGCAAGATAGGCTGTTTTAATACCTGCGTTGCATTTTGGATGGGTTACGTTTTAGACTGGATTCCAGGTTTAGAGTTTGGCAATGTATGGGTTGTAGTTTAGATTTAATTTCAGTGCGTATTATGTGCTTTTGACTTAATATAGGTTTACGAATAGGGTTGATAAGTGACTAAAAAAAATATGATTCTGTTTAGTCCATCAGTTAGATTATCGAAATACACTGACCTGCAAAAATAAGTACTACACTTTTAAAATGTCATTTTTTCCTAAACTATAGAAGTTAGAGATTTAAAATAAAAAAACATTATAAAGCAATTTTTATCAGCTTCCTTTGAAACTATAGACAAAAATAAACTATTTTTCGAGTCCTATTTGTTTCGAAAGTATATCTTGTGTACTTAAAAAGTTATTGCAATTTTAAAAGTGTGATACTTATTTTTGCAGGCCAGTTTGTATTAAATACGTGTTTTTTGTTTTATCAAATTCATAAAAATTGACGACGATAAAATGTGTCAAAGATCATGAGTACTCAAATGTGACGTCACACGAGTTTTCGACGCACTGTATCGTCTTAATTTTTTGGTTACGTGAAAGAGAAAAAATATGTGTCCAATATATTTTTTGGAAAACTATCTGACGGACGAATTAGCTTTATTTTATAATATACCCTTTTAAATAGAGTCATGTCCACGAATGTATAATGGGTGTAAAAAGACTCTTAACGCTGTCTGTCATCATCTGCCTTTTCCCAATTATGTTGGAGTTGGCTTCTATTAGAACCGGATGCAGCTGAATATCAATATTTTATATGCAGGAGCAACCCAATTAAGTACTGGGTAATACGATACCTCCTGGATAGTCTTGTTGTCAGACTACTGTATCTATAGTCAAAGATCTACAAATGACAGCCGAGACCGGTTTAACGTGTTTTCCAAAACACGGATGAAACTCGATATGTAATGGTCACCCATCCACAGATCGTCTTTGAAAAGCGCGGTTTAACCTTGAAGATGTACCCATGCGGCTTGTATTATTTATCACGAGCTCCTCAGCTGATTGTAGACCCACTACCTGTACGGGTGTAACCACTAGTGTATTCCTCTATCCGCTAGTAATTTAGTGACAGCAATATTGCGTGAGTCTTGAAGTTAAATCGACATACGGAGGCAGTTAGTTAGGCGGGGCCTAATGTCCGTTTTATTGGTGTCCACTACGTGCCAGGTTGTGGGATAGCGAGAGGGGTAGAGCGGCTTAGCATACACGTGTGTTTATGTTGGCATCTTTTCTAAAAATATTATTTTCTGAGTCGAATTCAAGCTGGATATTCGGTGTTTATTATTCGATATTTATATTAGAATTAATTATCTAAAAACCAGCAACTTCCATTTATTTAAAAACCATATTTACATTATATACATACTACAACTAGAACTCTATATAATACAAAAATAAAACTAAACGTAAGTACCTACATATATCCAGCGACGTCAATAGGCGTCAAAGTATTCCTCCGCATCGCTGTCATTCGGAAACGTGCCCAGAAGACTAGCAGCATTGCCACGTTGAATGGCAATGCTAATTCTTTGGCCAAAGAACGAGCCAGCCCTTTTTTTTTTTTTTTTTTGGATGGGAAATCATCAAATGACTCCTCCCGCTCTGGGCGGAGCAGGAGGGAGTGTCAGACTTTTACTGACTAAAACCCATCCATGTTCCTTCCTCGCCCTTTGTGTTCCGGGGCCACGGTATCTCTTTCAGCTTTTTTTTCTTTCTTTTGGCAAGCCAGCCCTCTGGTCACGCGAAGTGTCGACCAGTGCGTGAGAGATTTCCTTAAAAAGGACACGCGCACTCGGACCCCATGACCCGAGCGTGAAAATTATTATTATTATTAAATTATTATATTATCTAAATGCAACTCGGTAAATTATGCTTGCTTATGTCGTGATGGCCCAGAGGTTAAGGCCTCGCCTCCCATGTCTGAGGTTATGGGTTCAAATCCGGGCAAGTACCAATGTGACTTTTTCAATTCATATGTACTTTTCAAATGAAGTCCAAACATCACAGATATCGGTGAAGGAAAACGGAAACCTGGACTTATAATAAATATAAGTCTGAAATCGCCAACCCGTCTTGAGCAAGCGTGGTGATCAATGCTCGTGCCTTCTCTTTATGAGAAGAGGCCTTTGCCCAGCAGTGGGACAGTAATAGGCTGGCATTATTTTATTTAAACAAAACCTAAATTGACGATAAATAAAATAAAGTTAAAACTTGACTTCTACGGTCGAAAAGATTTAATTATTGAAAGGTCGTTAAGATTGTAAGGTGTGTGCAAGTGAACATAGTTTATGACTCGTTCCATTATCGGCACCTTGCAAACACCACCTGCGCGCCTCAAAGAGAGTCAGCAAAAAGGAAGGGGTCCGCAAGGGCCGATGCCTGCCGGGGCTGCGGGACTGTTCGAAAGAGATACCGTGGCCCCGGAACACAAAGGGCGATGAAGGAACATGGATGGGTTTTAGTCAGTAAAAGTCTGACACTCCCTCCTGCTCCGCCCAGAGCGGGAGGAGCCATTTGATGATTTCCCATCCGAAAAAAAAAAGATAGTATGGAACTTTAAAACCAGTCTAGTGATCGCAATTGCGACTGCTAGGCATGAGCTCCTAGGTTTGGATTCCTGGGTCGGACAATAGGGTAGATGACACACCAATCAATTGACATGCTTTTTAAGAGCTGTCAAAAGGCGGTTCTCTCATAGGTTTTGTATGGCAGTAGCACGCTGTGACGTCACTATTCTGTCAACTCAATGACTCAACTATTAATTGATTTCAAAGCAACTAAAAATCGAATTTAGCAATTAACAGAAAATAAATCGGGTTTTCAGGGCAAATAACGTTTGTTTTTTAGAGATAGTAGTAGTATACAAGTAGTAGTAGTAGTAGTAGTATGGTGTCTTGGAATTATTGTTTTTATGGTGTCATCTACCCAATTTGTCATTGGGTTTTTGCATCAGTAATTTCACAGTAGCATACAATAGGCTCGCCTCCTATTAGATGGGACTTAAACATAACTGGCGAAATGTGGGTGTACTATTAGATACACCTCTACCTAACCCTTCGGATATTACAGGCGTGATGTTGTGTTGCATTTTCAGAGAATAATGAAATGGTGAAATGAAATGATCAAAAGATGTTTATTTTTGCAAGTAGGTTTTTACAAACACTTTTACACGTCATTTTTTGAAAACTGGATGGGGCCGGTGTTTCGTACCTGACTATTCTGAGAAGAAACAGCCGAAACAAACTCAGAGGTCATAGCCTCTTTTGAAGTCCAGACATAATCTTGCTCAATTTACATGAGGACTATGCAGATTAGTGTCTGAGATGGTCTTTTGAAGAAAGAAGCACACAGATTTGAGTGGACTTGTCCAGTCAGTGCAAGCATTTGTCAGTTATCGTGTAGCTCGACTTATAACTCAAGGAGCTCAACGAAACGACGAACAATACCAAAGAAAGGACATTTGGGTAGGTCGCTTATAGTACTCAAACTGCCAGATAGTCGTGGGAAATAAAAACTAATTAAACTTCTACACACTCGACTCCACACATTTCTCTATTCGTCGAGGCGTGAGACGTACGTACGCGCACCGTGAGGTATTGAGTGTAACACATCACCTGGCAATACTTTATGTAGTAACTACTGTTATGTGCCTTTATTTACTTTCTCTCATGTCGGCGCTAGTTGTACGAGAATGGATGATGTGGAGAAGGATGTCAATACCTTTTTTTTTTTCGGATGGGATATCATCAAATGACTCCTCCCGCTCTGGGCGGAGCAGGAGGGAGTGTCAGACTTTTACTGACTAAAACCCATCCATGTTCCTTCATCGCCCGTTGTGTTCCGGGGCCACGGTATCTCTTTCGAATAGTCCCACAGCCCCGGCAGGCTTCGGCCCTTGCGGATCCCTTCCCTATTGCTGACTCTCTTTGAGGCGCGCGTGGAACACGAACGCGCCGTCGACACGGCCTGTCGTCATGAGACGGACGGACGGCGAGCTAGCCCATAGCTCCCCGTCCACAGGCCCGCGCCTACGGTGGCCGGAAGCCACCACATGGCTCGCGACGCCCGGGGCGTCTCCCGCGACATGTGGATCTCTCCCTAAGGTTAGAATAACCTAAGATAAAGATTACAAATAATCCTTGTAGTACGTACAAATAACTAATGTACTAACAATATATAACGGTTTCTTTCGAATAGTCCCGCAGCCCAGGATGTCAATAACTGGGGCACTAAACAATGGTGTCGTTAATTTCAACATCACGCCTGTTAATTCTTAAGGGTATTCCCACATTTGGTGAGTGCTGCTTAAGGCGTAGGTAACAGAGGGCTGGGGCCGACCCAATTGCCATCATCCGGGCCCAAATCTAAGCTCCAGGCTACTGATCACTTTAGACAGAAGTGTGAATTTTTTACTCGATCCCATAGTATACAATGTTAAAAATACGTCGGGGGCAACGGGATTTTATTTTTATTCCTCCTAACATTTTTTTTTCTACATGCTGTTATTCAAATTTGGAATTCGACGGTTTTCTTTTTTTATTTAAGAGCGGGACCAATCGACTAAAGTAAATGACATAAAAATAATAATTTAGTAAACTGATCCCGCGGGATCCAAATGAGCGGGATCAGTTAACTAAAGAGCCTGAATCGACGCAATTTTGATCCTGAATCACCATACTTTGGCATAGGATCTACACATCGGTATCCAGAAAGCATGTCAGTGACAGTTAGTGATGTTTCATATTTATTTCTACTTTCAACAAAGATGACATAAGCTTTGAGCAATAAAGTGTATGCACTTCATTAGAGTTGGAAACAATAGAACTCGTTGCCTAAAACATATTGATTAATTCGTATATTGATTACTTGAAATACTAATCAAAATCAAAGATCAACAATTCACATTTGTGATCCCCTTAATATATCTGCAATCATCCGTTTTTACGGAACCCATTCTTGTTTTCTCAATAATGCCAAGATTTCTCGAGAACACAATATAGACAGTCGCTTTGTATTGGTTATAATAACTAGGGATGGGACGTGTGTCTCGAAATCGATAAAAGAAATTGTTGGAAAAATCGTCTGTATTTTAATTTGTAACAACAAACTCGAATTATGATTTACAAAAAATACTAGAAAACATAACAACAACATAATTATACAACGACGACAATAGGGCACTTAAACGTCAAAGTACTCCGTGTATCGTTGTTATGGAAAGTTAATCAGGTTTAACTTCAAAATGCCGTAGTGTCTCGGGATGTGTGGGATACCAACAGGCCTAGCCAAGATACAAACGATTCGTATCGATTCTCTTTCTACAATCGTAAACGTTAAGTCACGTGGTCAAAACAAACGAATAGAAACTTCGCAGACAAGTTTACATCGGTTAAGATGATAGAATGAAATGTATTCGTTTCTACAATAATGATCGCTACATCCCATATAAATCGTAGCCAACTTACAGTTTTGACTGAACTTAAAAGTTTCTATTCGTTTGTTTCGACCATGTGACTTAACGTTGAAATGATGTCATTCCCATACATTTGGTTAGTTTTCTATTAGCGTTAGCGATTGTAGATTGTCAACTTGGCTATTCTCTTTTCCTTACGCCCTATTCACGACCTTGGACGATGCGCTTTGCGTCAAGTCACATGCATGCGACACTTGTCTCCCTTGCGTGAGTCTCGTCCCTCTGCAAGTCGCAGTAACTCGTGGCGGGCTCTAAACAATTTAGTCAATAATCAAGTCGAAATTAAAAAATTCGTGGTCTCTCGAAATTTGAAGGATACAGTCATATTTAATCCCTCAGGGTTTGAAATTGTTTCTTAAAGAACAAGCTAGTTTATTGCCCGTTGTGAAAAACTTCTTCTGCTTTTCGTGTCTATGGACTCAAATTATACCCGGCCAGTATATAGCCACTTGCACAGCAAGTTTTCGTTAGCTTCGTTTAAATCCTGGAAAATGCAGGTGGCTGTGCAGCACGGGCAAGAAAGGAGGTGGGGCATTTCCTGCATAAGGGCTGAACACTTGCATAGTATTTGGGACGGGTGGATGATACCCCATTTGGCCAGATTATTTATACAGCGGCCAACCTGGGCCTGCAAAATACAGATTGATTCATAATTATTAACAATAATTTTACGATAATGGGTCATTATAGTGCGTTGATTCTGATTGTGCATTACAAATGGCCGTTACAAACGCTTATTTAATCATTCTAATATGCAAGCTGATGTAGCATTAAGTATTTATCTGCTATTACATAATCCGTACCACATCAACACATAAAAGCTTAACTGTTAAACATGTTTTGGTATATTATCACGCTTTGTAGGCACAATGTTATGTATTCCGTGTTCCTCAAATTATCATAAATGATTAGTTAAAAAAAAAAAACCTAAATAATAATAGTTTTAAATCCTTTTTCTTTTTGTTAGGCCTGAATTCCTGTCACTCGGACGGTCGGTCGCACACGGTCGGTCGCGCACGGTCGGTCGCGCACGGCCGTCGCGCACGGTCGGTCGCGTACGTCAGCGAGAAAAACAGTAGCAAATACGCGCCGCTGACGTCAGCGTCGCTGTATGGTGTTATATAGAACACAAATATATACTCGTACGCGCGACCGACCGTGTCCGAGTTCCGACCGAGTCTCCTTTTTGAATGTTTTATTGTTTGTCTTGTTATCCAATAAATACTTTTTGTTTCTTTTTTATCATAAATACAAACACTCTGTAGTTACACCAACCTACACTCGGTTCGCGAGGTGAATTACGACCGTCTCTCTCTCACAAAGAAGAGCCATGTGTCCCAACAGTGGGTACGTTCTAGGACTAACGAGCATACAAGCGACTGCAAATGAGACCCATAGGTACTTAGAAAAAAACACAGTCTAAAATTACTTAAGTAAATACAAGCATATTGAATACACCCCCTTAATCAACTACCAATTATTCAAATTTATCGATACTGCCAACCCCAAACTTGATAAAATTTAACTTTTTTCTTTAAACAAGCTTTTATTAAAATTAGGTGTCATCAGCATCATCTGCCTAACCTTTTCCCAACTATGTTGAGGTCAGCTTCCAGTCTAACCGGATGCAGCTGAATACCAGTATTTTAAATAAAGCGACTGCTTATCTGACCTCCACAACCCAGTTAGTACTGGGTAATACGATACCCCTTGATAAGACTGGTTGTCAGACTTTTTGGGCCACTGACTACCTGTAACGACTGTCAAAGATCTACAAATGACAGCCGGGACCAACAACTTCACGTGGTTTCCGAGGCACGGAGGAAACTCGGTATGTAAGGATGGTTACCCATCCACAGACCAACCTGGGCAAGCATGGCTTAACCTAAAGATCGACCCGAGCGGCTGTTATTATTTAGCCACGCGCTCCTCTTTTATTAAAATTAGGTGTACCAATAAAAATTGAACGCGTGTACAAAGTTTCATGTTCGTGCTATTATCCGTTGAAGAGTTCACTCGTGAGGAGCCGATCTTGGCTACAGGATCAAACCACGCTGTCATAAAAATGTATTCTCATTAGAATCAAAAGTGTGTGCAAATTTCAGCTCAATCAGTTGGGGTTTGGAGAGAACTGGCTTGAAATTCAGTTGCAAGATTTGACCAACCAACAAAATGTCAAGTTAAATAAGAGCTTATAAAAAAAAACAATTCATCGACACATCCCCATCACTAGCTACGCTAGAGGCAGAGGATACAGGATTAAAAAGGAAAACCTTGCTACAATAAAGAATGGTGGTTGACTGTTAAAGTTAGTGATACAGTGGGGGCGAAGTTTTTGTTATTAGCCGACTGAGGAGGGGGTGTTATGTGTTTTGTGTATGTCTGGTATTGAGCTGCATCTGGTTAGACTGGAAGCCGAACCTTGCATAGTTGGGAACAGGCTAGACAGATGATGTGCATGTCTGTGTGTGTGTTTTAAGTTTTGTGGGGAGAGACAAAAAGTGTCTGGCTTGTGGATTATTGTCTTCGGTTTTGTAAAAGTGCTTTGGGAAAATGTGACTAGTTTTAGTTTGAAATGGAGGAAATCCAAGGGCTATTGACGTATTCAATCTGGTTTTTGCAAGTGGAGTTGTCTCACGTAAGACATTTCAATACAGTCAAAACTAAACAATTTTTTTTTTTTATAAAAACCGAATCGAACGTGTAGTTGGTTTCTTTTCAGATATTTTTCGTAACGGAACCAGTCTACGAAGTAAAAAGAAAATAACTATGTCTGAAATCATTTTTTGTATCGCCAGTCGCCACTTATCAACGACTGATTATTTTTATGTGCGGTCAAATCGGTACACGATAATTTAATATGTTCAAATCATTGAAATCATCAATCCTCTACATTCATTTCATCTTATTGAACAACTTTAATTTTCATGAAACACTCGGTAGTTATTGAATGGTATTAAATGAACTTCGAGGGTTACATTGATGATTCAATGATTATAACTCTGTAAAGCCACATTGTTCCGATCGCGAATTATATTTTAATCAACATACAACCTGGCACTCACCTGCAAATAGGCATGACGACAGTATCAAAAAATTGCTAATCTATTTAGTCCGTCAGTTAGAGTATTGGAAATTAATGGACACGTATTTTTTGTTTTTGTAAATCAATGAATATTGACCAAGATAAAACGCATCAAAACTCGGGAGTGGGGGCTCGTGACGTCAGAACTAGCTTAAAATTATACCATGGCGTGACGTATTGAGAATTTTAAAAGCGTCGTATCTTCGTCCATTTTGGTTTACGTAACAAAAGAAAAAACACGGGTCAAATATTTTTTGATAATCTAAGTGACGGACTAATTCGATTTTTTTTTGTCGTCTCGCCTATTGCAAAAAACGTAATGTAAATAAATTTCTTGGATGGCTTCCTGGCGAATTGGCGAGAAGAAGTACACCATAGCGAGAAGTGGAAAGAATGGGGGGAGGCCTTCGCTCAGGAGTAGGACACTACGGGCTAACCAAAAAAAAAACAAAATCGCGGGCTACGCTGGAGCATTTGACAAGTCCGTCTCTGGACCTTAATCAGTACTTTGTCCGGTAGGACCAATCTTGAATGGAGTCTATTTTAATTCCCGTTGTATACCAACCTGAACTAAGGTTCACATGTGAAGCACACAGTTGATTGTAGCTGATAGTCTCAACAGTAACTGCAGCACAATAGTATCTGATTATTGAGTGCATATCACATTGTGTTAACGAGTTGAGGGCAAACAAAACATATTTGTGGAGACTCCTATTTGGTTAACAGAAAGTTGGATTAATGACAAGTCAAACTGAGTTATTTACCATCCACATATTCGAGTCATAGATATATGTATAATAAGTATGTATTTACAAACAAAAAGTATATATGTAGTATATCAACTATCTGGTGTCCAGGACACAAGCTTCGCTTAGTGTGGCACTAGATGGCGCTGTGTGTTAATGTCCAGCGAAGTTTATTTTATTTTATTTTTATTTATTATATATAAGTAGGTACACATTGTGGGATGCAATATTGGATTGATTACTGTGTGAAGGACGATATGGCAAGAAAGAAGGTGTCTGATGAGATGACGAGTGATAGAGAAGTATGGAAGATGAAGATTATACTATACTATATATACAGGGTGGAATTTTTCAATGCCACCTGGAGGAAAAGTACTCTAAATACTAGAGATAGCAAATTTTACTCAAAGGAAACATTCTTTAATTTTGTAAAAGAAACAAATCTGCATTCACAGTTATTCGAAAATTCGCTTGCCACACTCGTGAATCTCCAATATTTAGAGTACTTTCCCTCCAGGTGGCATTGACAAATTCCAACCTGTATACTATACTGATTACTTATAAGTATATTATGATGATCCATATTTTGTTAGTATAAATTAAAAACTACGTTAGTCAACATCAAACTTAATTCTAATGGTGTTTGATCATCATCATCATCATCAGCCTATTAATGTTCCCACTGCTGGGACACAGCCCTCCTCTCTATGAGAGGGAATGGTCTATAATCCACCACGCGGGCCCAGTGCGGATTGGTAGACGTCACATGTCTTCGAATTTTTGTTTCTAGGACATGCTGGTTTCCTCACGATGTTTTCCTTCACCGTTTTGAGAGCAGTGGTGATGAAATAAATTACACAAAGTAATACGCCTGCCTGGGATCAAACCCGCGACTTACTGTTCGTAAGTCGGGCCCGCCACCACTGGGCCACCGCTGCTCTCCGGTGGTGTTTGATACAACATGCTAATAGTAGGTACTAGAAACTTCTCTATACTATATATACATATAATAAAATCGTTGAGACCAAAAAATCTGTTCATTGAAGATTAAAAAAAAAAACCAGCCAGAGTGACTTGAAATAAGTAACTGAACATATTAAAACTATTTAAAAAAATTTTGTTTGTTTGTTTGTTTGTTTGACCGCGCATCACGTAAACACTGCTGAACCGATTTTGTTGAAATGTTCACAAATCTGTTTAAATACATTCAGAATAACATATAGGCTATAGAAATTTTGGATTTTTTTGGAAAAAGGGGGTGAAAAGGGGGGGTAAAGTTTGTATGAAAAAAAAAATTAGATTGTTCTAGAATCATGAAACTCAGAATAAATACTTATTAATAAAAATAAAGAAATACCTGTCTTAGCATTTTTTTTAAATCTCATCCAGAGGCGCAAAAAAGAGAGTTTTGTGTTTAAAATTAATAAACTTCAAACACCTATACAATCAAAACCAATGAAGTGTAACCTTTTAAAGTTGCTACATATACTTCATATCTAATACAGGTAAATATAATTTCTCAGTTTTCTTGAAATTTGATTTTTGAGGTGAATACGCACAAAATAGCGGAACTCAAGAAAATCAGCTTTCCTCGGTTTAAGTAGTTGGTACGAAATGTTTGTGCGCGCATCATTTTAAACTATATATTATCACGCTACTTCCTTAAAGGGGTAGGCAATTTTGCATTATTTCCGTATACTTCAATTGTTTGACGTTTCAGTCATGACGTAAGTACATGAGAACGGCTATTTGTGGCTTATGTCAACGAAGTAAATAGCCTTGCAGTTTCATGACCGCTCTGTAAACTACGGGGTTACAGGTTCAAACCCTCCAACATTATTTTCACTTTTTGTGATTTGTTTAATTTTTTTTTTGATGCTGTGAGATTTCCTATATTTCATTTTGTATAAGTTGTGTGCATTTCTTATTTTTTTCGTGAAATATTTTTCCAAAAAGTAATAGAGTAGTACTTATGGAAGAAGAATACAATCATGCTACCCCCAAATAAATTGGAATGCGGGCAGGAGTATGATGATGAGGATGATTTCTCCAAAAAGAAGTATAGCGAACACCAGAAGCCTGATAAATCCACGTGTTCTTGCCGTGCAAGAACTGTGCTATGCTATTCGCAATAATCAATAATCCATACGCAGTTTACGTAGATTATATTTACAGCTAAATTGTTATTGGCCTCATATCGTGTTTTCGGGCGGGAGGAGACGCCCGGGTTCTTCCATTGTGAGGATCGACCGGAGGCCACGGTGGAGCACACTGTGGAGGTGTGCCCCACTTGGGCGGAGCACCGCCGTGTCCTCGAAGCGGCGATCGGCGGCGGCGACCTCTCTCTCCCAGCCCTGGTTCAATACATGGTCCGGAGCGAGACGGAATGGGATGCCATCACCTCCTTCTGCGAAGCAGTCATGCTAGCGAAGGAGGTGGCGGAACGTGAGAGGGAGAGATCCTCACGTCCCGGCCACAGCGGGAGACACCCCGGGCGTCGGGAGCCACGTATTGGCCCCCGGCCACCGTAGGCGCGGGCCTGTGGACGAGGAGCTATGGGCTAGCTCGCCGTCCGTCCGTCTCATGACGACAGGCCGTGTCGACGGCGCGTTCGTGTTCTACGCGCGCCTCAAAGAGAGTCAGCAAAAAAGAAGGGGTCCGCAAGGGCCGATGCCTGCCGGGGCTGCGGGACTATTCGAAAGAGATACCGTGGCCCCGGAACACAAAGGGCGATGAAGGAACATGGATGGGTTTTAGTCAGTAAAAGTCTGACACTTCCTCCTGCTCCGGGAGGAGTCATTTGATGATTTCCCATCCGAAAAAAAAAAGCTATATCGTGTTTGGGCTCATTCATGCACCTTGATGAGAACTTTCGACCTAGCTGGAGTATGACTGTCATCGAGTGTCTAAGGATGAAAACCTAAGGCTGTCGAGGGAAGCCCCAAATTGGAAAAACATAGTACAATATTTTAACGATGATTGCAAATAATTCCGAGAAATTAAATTGTTACCTACTTGAATCTATACTTATTATTATAAAGGAGAAAAGTTCGTTTGTTTGGTTGGTTGAACGCGCTAATTTTAGGAACGACTGATTCCAGTTAAAAACATCTTTTAGTGTTGGATAGCCCATTTATCGAGGAAGGCTATACGTTATATAACATCACGCTACAATCAATAGGAGCGGAGCATCAATGAAAATTGTTGCAAATACAGCGAAAAATTATTGCTTTTGAGAGCTTCCTTTCCGTGCGCTGCGTAAACGGTTAAAGTTACTCAACAATCATACATGTATGACGGGATTGTTCCTCTTAAAAAGTCCGCTAAAGCATATTATCTGCATTTTTTTTAGGTTGACTCACACTCTCTCTAAGCCCCTCTCTCTCTTACGTAACGCAGACGAAGTTGCGCGGGTCAGCTAGTCTTGCAATAAATTAATTAATTACTTTACTTTAATCATAACAGGCATAATAACTATTCATAGCACACCTAAGCAATATCCTAGTGATGTGACAAACGAGCAGTAATTTGTAAGTATCGATATATCGTAGTGCGGCGCTCATATCGATTTATGAGCTGTCATTAATCGAAACTATGATACTGATTTGTCGATGTTTGAGATTGCGGAATTAATATCGATGGTGGGAATATGTTATACATGTCATGTTATAGCTGTCTATGGTGTCTACGTTGTCACCTGCGGATATAGGTGTTAGAATTCAATGAGATATTGTGTTAAGGCTGGGGTGTCTGCTAAATTAGCAACTCTATTTGTGGTGGTTCAAATTTCGTTTGAAATAGGTTCGAACCCACGACTTACTCTTCGTAAGTCGAGCCCGCCACCACTGGGCCACTGCTGCATTGTTTTCCCAATAAAATATAAAGGTTTATTTAAAAAAAAAAAACACAATAAAAGCACGTCTGGAACAATTAAGCGTAGAGTTTACGGAGCGCTGAAATATTGCGCTCAAACTTTGGGGGCATTAAAAAGTTTTCGTTTTAGGTGACCCTTACCATGGGAGTCTGTGTTTTGATATATGGACATCGGGTATGTGAGTTTTGAATGGGAATTGAAATATCATATCAAATTTTCGAAACGAGTTTAAATTTTGTAAGAATCGAAATGTAATGAAAGTACCAGTAACGACTTTCAAAGACAGCCTGGATCAACGGCTTAACGTGTTTTCCGAGGCACAGAGGAAAATCGGGATATAATGGAAGTGACCCAGCCACGGGCAACCCATGCAAACGCGGCTTAACCTAACGATCGAGGTATGACTGAGAACGAAATAGAGAAATATGTGTGAGGACCGGTAAACATCCTTGCGCGAATGGACGTAGCTCAATATTAACAGCCGCTCGGGTCAATCTTTCAGGTTAAGCAGTGTTTTTCTAGTTTGGGCTGTGGATAGGTGACCATCCATTACATACCATATTTCTTCTGTACCTTGGAAAGCACGTTTAGTCGTTGGTCCGGATATCATTCGTAGATATATGCCAGTCGATACAGGTAGTCAGTGGCCTCAAAAGTCTGACAACCAGTCTTATAAAGGGGTATAGTAAAACCAGTGGTAACTGGGTTGTGAGATATGCAGTTGCTCCATGTAAAATACTGGTATTCAGCTGCATTCGATAAAAAAAGAAGCCTACCCCAACATGGGTAGGAAAAAGCTAGGTAGATGCATTCTCGACTACAACTCGCACGAAGGACCCCTAGTACGCTCCCCCACATTAAAGCCCAACCGCGGGTGTTATGAGCCCCCAATTTGGTTTCACAAATCGCTCGTCTGTCTGTCTACATACACAACAAGTTAATCCTTGTTTAAGGACGAGTTTCATGACAAGTTTTTTAACTATTTTGTTTTGATAAATTGACGCATTCAGTGTCGTGTTTGGGGGACGGTGAAACCGCTGGAGAGATTTGAATGGGAGCCAAAGTTGGTTTGATGTGTTAGTTGTTCAGTTGTTTTATTAGATGGGTGGATGGGTGTGATGATTTAGATGGTATGTTGAAGGGTTCGTGGCTTTATAATAAAAGCTAGTAATAATAATAATAGTAATATAGGTCGATCGTTGTCAAGACAACGCTTGCTAGGTTCCATCCGTAGAGATGTCGAGACGTCCGTATCTCTGAAGCTCGTTAAGCCATTTTATTTTATTTTATTTATTCGGGAAAAGAAACACATAAAGAATTAGAAAAAGATTAAATACAAAATGATACAAATGTGAAATCAACCGTTCAACGTTCTCCACAGATACACAATTGAGACAATTTGGTAAATTTTAAGATTAGCGTTGTAAACAATAAAAAATATTAATAGTCAAGTTTCAACATTACATAACATAAAGCTGCCAATAGTGCCGCAAAAGTGGAACAACAACAGTGTAATACAAATTTTTCAATATGTTAAGTAACACGAGTCTAAACATTCCAAATTACCGATTTTTTTCTTAAAAGGCGACGAAGTACGACTACGACTGATAGTAGTAGCGACTACAGGTCGTGCGCGCACCTCTCGCCCCTGGCATGTTCTTGGAACTATACAACACAACTTGTTACTAATGTCTAAACAATCATTTGGTCCCGTCTACTATGTGTAGACCGTTGTCAGTCTTAAAGTCAGTTTATTCGCAGATAGATGGGCGTCTCCAATGCTGCGACATTGGATGAAACTCCACAATTATTAAAACTTGTATGTCTACTAACACTAGTATTTAAGACCGTTGTTACTAACACTATGGGCGTAGCCCGAAATAAATGCTATTATTATTATTATATTAATAAAGGGCGGTTAGAAGCCTGATTCTAATAATCAGTCTTACCAAGAGGTATTACATACTAACTGGCTTATGTAAGTCAAACGCTCTAATATGTAAAATCAACCGCGAATTGACAAGCGTAAGGTGAGACGCCCTCAGGCTCGCGATCTTCGCAGGGTGGCTGGTAGCAACTGGATGAGAGTTGCTGAGAATCGAGTTTAGTGGCATGCGAATGAAGCCTTCGTCCAGCAGTGGACTGTAAGCTGACGACGATATATAAAATACTGTATTCAGCTGCATCCGGTGAGACTGGGATCCGACCCCAACATAGTTG
This sequence comes from Xestia rhomboidea, assembly GCA_963853795.1. Taxonomy (NCBI): domain Eukaryota; kingdom Metazoa; phylum Arthropoda; class Insecta; order Lepidoptera; family Noctuidae; genus Xestia; species Xestia rhomboidea. Next base: position 11,703,000 of record OY970782.1, on the reverse strand, counting down.
AGAAAAGACAAGGCATAGGTATATAAAGGGTGTAAAAAACCTCTTAACGAAGCCGAAAGTCACTTGTTTTCCCCGTCATTGCGATCATTTTTTTGTTTTACACCATACCTGGGAACCTTCTAGTTACGGAGATATTGGGGGTCAAAGTTCCAACTTTTTGACAACTTTTTTTTTTTAAATACATGTTTTTAATGTAAGATTTTACTTTAAACAAATCCACGGCCCCCGTCTTAGTCAATCCATCCATCAGCACAACCTTTTGAGTGCGTTACATTGAGTTCTATCACAAAACATGATTTTTCACCCCAAAAAAAATCGTTTCCCAGCAATAATTTTTGCGTAAAGTTACTTAGTTCGATGTACAGAATGCTTGGTTGACGGCTTCGTGAAGAGTCTGTTTACTGTATTTATGTGAAGCTTGCCGAGACAAAAATAATTCTTCTTTAAAAACTAAATAAATATACCCATTTCAAATCAATCAAACAAACTAAATTCGGCCATTTTTCTTAGAAATCTAAAACGGTTTAATGAAAAAATGTTGATTAATACCTTAAGTTCGTTTCAACAGATATTGAAACTGTCAGAATTAAATAATTAAATGATAGATACGATTAACTTAGTTAATTCAATGAAATTATTTATCTAAGTAAGTATTTTAATATAATGATAATTAAATTATACTTCAATCTGACCTTTTTGGCGACGTTTTTCGGAAAAGTCTGGTGCAATCGGCGTGTTTGTATAACAAGATGTAGAACCAGAAACATGTTCTTTGTAGTTTCTGCCTAGGCCGTGGCAAAAAGCTTGAGCGCTGTTATAATCACACTTTATTTAGGCCTGCTGGAGGTAAAACTCAAAAGGGAAAACTTAGTCAAATTCAGCACCTCTTGTTTGTGAGTTGATCAAACACGTAGCAGATTCTTTTTCCTAGATTAATGGGTTTCTTTCACAATAATACAGTAATGAATACCTTCAGACCAAATAAAAAACCAAGACACAGCGCTGCGAACAATAAAGTGATGCCGGTTTCGTAAACATGTGTGCATTTTTTGAGCTTAGTTTAATTGTAGTTTGATGTAAATGTGTGCGTGTGAGCGTGTACGCACAGAGCGGAGCTTAGTTTTGCGCTGGCTTCACTTTATTGTTCGCAGCGCTATGTCTTGGTTTTTTATTTGGTCTGAGTGAATACCTAACAAAATAAAATACGACAAGTGCTCAAAAACAATTTTCCAAGTTAAAATTCACTTCCCATTGTCAAAGCAACGAACAGAACAGCGAACACAATTGACAACAGATAAAACAAAAGCACCATTCGAAACCATTCAGATATTTTGGATGTTACAACACACACACATACCTATATCTAGATACAATTATTCGTCTACCCCTAACTACGTATTCCGAAGGAGTGACAGAGATAGCACAATACGAAATGTTAGAGGGTAGAAAGAGAGAGAAGATGTCGTAGTTTCATATTGTACTCATCTCAATATTGAGATTAAAAGTGACGCTTGGCTTGGTGCAAATTATTTGACGTAGGGTCAGCAAAAAAGGGGGGTGTAAATGTTATCATGTTAATATGTGGGTAGTTTAGTTTTTGGGGGCAAAAAAGGGTTGTGCGTAGTTTGTTATGTGGAGGGATGTAATGGGAGCTAATGAGATTTGTTAGACACGCCTTTAAGTAACCGTGTCATTTGTTTAATCTAAGCGAAGTTTAAGTATTCATAAATTTCGTTTTTTTTTTCTCTTCTGATGTATGAACGCAGACGTTCTGTAGCTACTCATCATCACACGTAAACAACACGCGTTTTGCTACGGCTTTTGTGAAAAAAATCAAGTGTTTAGGGCCGGCGCACATATGGCGGAGCGCAGCGCTGAGCATTTTTCACACACACTTTTTGACAGTGATAAATGCTCTACTTCACCTAACCTAACTCTATATTTTTTCACAAAAGCTGTAGCAAAACGCGTGTCGTTTACGTGTATAGTTGTATACCTTGCACTCCACCAAAAAAAACAAACCAAACATGACATAAAAACGACAACCAGCCTAATACCAAGGCATTCCCCAATTATATTGGGGTTGGTTTCCAGTCTAACCGGATGCAGCTGAATATAAACATTTTACCTGAACCGACTGCCTCTCCGACCTCCACAACCTAGTTAGTACAGGGTAATACTGTACCCCTTGGAAAGACTAGTTATCAAACTTTCGGGCCACTGACTACCCGTAACGACTGTCAAAGATTACAAATGGCAACCGTGACAAACGGCTTAGCGTGCTTTCCGACACCGTAGCACTCAATAATATTTAAAAATTAATTCACTCGTTCTCTGCTGACGCTACCGAGTCAGGGCTCACTTCACTGAAACGTAGCACTGCAGGCGACGTTTTTGCGCACCGTACCTCTGACACAGACACCTTTTTATGTAAAGACGGGACAAGATACAGGATTACTAGATAAGATCTCTTGTTTCATACAAATTAAGGTTTAAACTCGAACAAGGGGGACGTAATGATATACTTGGGTAGAACACTAGGAAAATATAAAGCTGGAGATGCGTAATATTACTATAGTTGCTGCCAGTTAAGATAGCAATAGCGGTCATTGCCCTTTCCCTAAAATCTCTTCGTACGAACCAAACCAAATGAAACAAGTTTCGCTTTTCATTAGAAAAAAAATTGAAGATCACAATAGATGACGATTCATGACTTGAACAGGCTTATTTTTGGATTTCAAAGTATAATAAATGTAGGTGGGTCAATGACCGCTATTGCGATCTTAACCGGCAGCAACTATACAAATACTAACGTTGAGTTGGTTTTATTTGATATTCTTACTTTGACTGTAGTGGTTTTAACATGCTTCTATTAGCTTCAACTTAAACTAAATAACTATTTAAAGAGAGCGAGAGTTAAAGAGTAATTCCTGATGGTAAAACCCAATAGCAGTTTGCCCGACCAGGGTATCGAACCCAGGAACCCCTAGACCACTTGTGTTTAATTTTACACTTCGATGTTTACCGTCCTAAAAACGAGATATAAAGCTTGCATCACCTCAATGTGTTTGACCGCTAAGCGTAGGTACTTATTGTTCTGGTTCTGACAAACATTTCGAAGATGACAGAGGCTGAATATCTTCTTCTAGGTCTTCTGCGACCCCGTCTTGCTGTCTCCGAGTCGCATCTGCAGTTTGTACGTCATCATCATCATCATCATTTCAGCCGAAAAACGTCCACTGCTGGACATAGGCTTCCCCCAAGTATCGCCACATTGACCGGCTCCGTGCGTCTCGCATCCAGCGGAGCCCCGCGACCTTCACCAGGTCATCAGCTTATCCGTGCTATTTGAAATAAAGTCTCATCCAGTCTTGGCTACATCCATCTACCATCGGAACACCGAGAATAGAGTCTCTCTTTGCCTCTCTTTGACTATTTACTAGCTTTGAATACGACTGTTGTTAATATCATTCTGAGTACTGTCTGTATACTCTGGAAATTTTACTTTTGTATAGAACTTCTATTGTAAAAAGTAGCTTCACTAGACTGTGAGAAAGGGCATTGGTTGTAATCAATATTACAGGTTAATATTACTGATAAAACAAATTTATTATAAACTATTTATTTTTGTACTTTATCACAATGTTATCCTATTTTTTAGGGTTCCGTAGTCCTGACAAGGAACCCTTATGGTTTCGTCATGTCCGTCTGTCTGTCTGTCTGTGTGTCCGAGGTTTTGTTAAGAGACCGTTAGTACTAGAAAGCTGTAATTTTTTAGAGGTGTGTTTATCAATAACGCCGATAAAGTGGTAAAATAAAATTTTGGAAAATATTTTTTTTAGGGTAGCTCCCCTACATGTGATTTTTTTTCGTCACGTGCCCCATTGTGGGGTGTATCGTGGAATAGGTCTTTTAAAATGACTTAGAGGTTGCAAATACTACTTTTTGATTTAATCAACGAAATATTAAACTTTAAAGTGCAAATTTTTGCTCCAGTAGGTCGTCGTCCCCCTCTAAACGCTAAACTGCTGGCTTGAAAAATCCGGAAAAATTCATGATGATAGTGCAGTTTATAAACTTTAAAGGAAAACTATAGCGGTTAAGATAACTTTATTAGTTTAGCAGTAATAGTCGTTGAACTTGGGTGTTGGATATTTTTGTACCAAATACAAAATCCTTAGAATAAATCCTATAAAGTGACTAAAATGAAGTAGTTGCTTGTTTATAACGGGTAAAGACTTGCATTGAAAAACAAAATCTAAAATAAACAAAAATATAATAAATTATCATAAGTTTCACAGAGCTGCCGTTAGATGGCGCTGTACCAACGGGTTCGTTCTATATTGTGATAACGGGCTACTACGGAATCCTATACTGCGCGTGGCCCGACACGCACTTCGCCGGTTTTTTTGTTGATGTTTAATTTGTAGGTCTAACCCTCGAATACTGAAACGTCACTCAAAATTTAAGTAGCACTTATATTTAACAGATACTCAAAAGTGACGTTTAGCCATACGAAATTTAAAGTTTAGTAGCTGCTCTAATGTTAAGCAGACCTTAAAATTTGAGTGCCGTTTCAGTATTCGGGGGTTAGACAGTCGTTTTAAGCAAACAGTGGCTCGAAAGTCTGACAACCAGCCTTACCAAGGAGTATCGTGTTACCCAGTACTAACTGGGTTGTGGAGGTCAGGGCAGTCGCTCCATGTAAAATACTGGTATTCAGCTGTATCTGGTTAGACTGGAAGCCGATCTTTTACGATATTTACATACTCCTTTGCGTAGTACTCGTGACCGGAGTGCGTCTATAACCAGATGTAAGAACGTGGACGAGGCGAAAGGAATATCTTACGTATTATACAATTAGTAAAAATCTAATTAGTCCGTCAGTTAGATTATCAAAAAATAGTTGACCCGTGTTTTTGCTTTTGTTACGTAAACCAAATTTGACGAAGATATGACGCTTTTAAAATTCTCAATACGTCACGCCTAGGTTTAAATTTTAGCTAGTTTTGACATCACGAACCCCCACTCCCGAGTTTTGATGCGTTTTATCTTTTGTCAATATTCATTGATTTACAAAAACAAAAAATACGTGTCCATTAATTTCCAATACTCTAACTGACGGACTAAATAGATTTGCAATTTTTTGATACTGTCGTCATGCCTATTTAGTATAGGCGGACTATATTTCACAAGGCATTCTCTACCAGAGTAAAATAGGACAACATTGTAATCATTACCTACCTAGCCTTTTCCCAACTATGTTAGGGTCGGTTTTCAGTCAGCAATATTATATTAATTTACTAGCGGCCCGTCCCGGCTTCGCACGGGTTTGGTATTTTTATTTTTTTTTTTGTTTTAGCTTAAATGACACGTTCGTAGATTTACCATAGCAGCGCCATCTATTGATTACTTACTCAACCCAGTCGAAAGGTATCGACATCTGTTAGAATCATTTGGAGTTAACAGATAATTGTGACTGTCAAATAATAACAGACAAATAATTAGCAATAAATTAAAATTGCGACTATAATTTGAGATTTAAACTATCCTATCTCTCAAGTTGGATCGAACTGCACATGGTGTGCGAATTTTATTATAATCGGTTAAGTGGTTTAGGAGTCCATTGAGGACAAACATTGTGACACGAGATTTATATATATTAAAGAAGATTTATGTTCATCCACGCACTAGACAATTCCTCACCTACCTACTTAACGATACATCGAAACCGGTAGTCAATGGCGCGTAATCCGCTAGGTAACTAATACATAGTTAATACACTAAAGCCCAGTTAGTCTAATTGGCTTCCAATCGGGCCTCAACGTCCAATAATCTAGATTCTGAGCCTGTCCTAATTACTTAAGTACTGTTGAATTCAGTGATTGTGGGCAGAAGGTTCATTATAGTGTTTTTAAATAACAAAAGCAAGCCAAAAGCGTCCTTTTGTAAGCAGTGATAGTCTATTGGTGTGACCGTCGGACTGCCAAGTGATAGGGCTCGAGTTCAAACCCAAGACGCGCCACCTCTGATTTTTCGAATTTATAGGTCACTTGCTTCGGTGAAGGAAAACATCCAGAGGAAACCAGCATGCCTGAGAGATATTTCTCGAAGAGACCTACGGGTCAACGTTTGCAAGACACATTGGTTCTTCTTGGACCGAGAAACATGTTCGAGCTTATCTAAATGCCGCCTACCCTAGATATATCCTTCTGGAAAGGTTTTTGTTCGAATGCTCACCCAACACCCACCTTCACCCATGTTTGCCAGGAATAAATGATTTGATTTGATTTGATTTGAATGCTCCTTGTCCAAGATAAACACAACATACACGTTGTTATTTTATTACGAGTCATGGATGTTTATATGTATAATAAGTATGTATTTACAAACAAAAAGTATAAATGTAGTATATCAACTATCTGGTGTCCACGACACAAGCCTCGTTGCTTAGTGTGGCACTAGATGGCGCTGTGTGTTAATGTCCAGCGATATTTATTTATTTTATTATGTTTAACACAGTGGGAATTCTGGACTTATCTGTCTATTCCATATCCCCGAATCCCGAATCCCGATAGGCCGGAATTTAATTTCTTATCGGAGCTTATAAGTGGTAATTACGTTATCGTGAAATCTATCCCGAATCTTAAAAAATACGACCTTTTCGTTTACTACATAGGTTGAAAAAGTGTCTGTTTCAGCATAATTTAGCTATAAAACTTTTGTTAACTTACGAGTTCGACATCTACTAGCTATGGATATAAAAAGACTACAGAATGAACATTTTACAACATGATCGGTACATACTTATTCTTTTTATTCCATGTTCATACATCATCGAAGGCGTATTGTATTACCCAGTACTAACTGGGTTGTGGAGTCACATAAGCAGCTGCTCCATGTAAAATACTGGTATTCAGCTGCATCCGGTTAGACTGGAAGTCGACCCCAACATAGTTGGGAAAAGGCTAGCCTAGATGATGACTTCTTCTACTTCCGTGTGTTCCTCATCTAAGTGTTTCCTGGGACTTGGCTGCGGGACTATTCGAAAGAGATACCGTGGCCCCGGAACACAAAGGGCGATGAAAGAACATGGATGGGTTTTAGTCAGTAAAAGTCTGACACTCCCTCCTGCTCCGCCCAGAGCGGGAGGAGTCATTTGATGAATTCCCATCCGAAAAAAAAATACAAAATAAAAAAAAGTGTTTCCTTGGACTTTGAGGATATCCTCAACTCAACACTCATAATGACGGCACGGTTTCGTACGGGGCAGCTAAGGCTAGGTATATAAAGATGGGCAACTCCAATAAACTTCGTGCGACGGAATTAAAAGAGGTTTAAAAGAATTTACGGCTAAAGTTACGGGAGGTGGATTTAGATATTTTTGAAGGAAACCGGGTAGATATAAAAATTGTCGAGAGTGATGCTGAAATGTATGTTCCGTTAATACGCGTACCACTAGTAGTCCTTTTTCCATTTGGTATTATGTTATCTATCGTAGAGTTTCGCTAGTTTACTTACCTTGACCCTGTTTATAAATATCTGGGCGTACATTAAAAGTATTGCTTAGTTAATATTGTACGGAGCGTGTAGTCCGCTGGTCACGTGCATGCCGTTACAGGAAATAGTTCCAGCGAAATGTGTGTGTGTGTGTGGCTCACAGGTATACAGGACCTACATAGATGTTTTATGTCATAATATCACGCTTGTGGACGAAAAGCGTAGGAAGCGGTGACCTTTCTACAGTAAAAAGACGTAAGTATCTGTTACTATTAACTGGGCACAAAGCCAGACTCAGGGTTACTTCTGAGAATGTCATAATATAATGGCAAGACTTAGACGAAAAACACAGCTGATAAATGAGCCAGACCAATAAGGCAGTCTGAAAAGGGAAAAATAATGGTAATAGATTCGCCCCCTATTTATAGTATCAGGAAACTAGCGCGAAAGACATTTGCGCGAAAGACACTTGCGCGAACCCACTTGCACGAAAAGACATATGCGCGCATGGACTTTTGCGCGATTAGACTTTTGCGCGAACGGACATTTGCGCGAATGGACTTTAGCGCGAAAGGACACTTGCGCGACTGGACTTTTGCGCGACTTTTCATCATGGGTGTCGTTTTCATGGTTTTTGACCCCAAAAAAAAAATCCAATATGGCGCCGAGGAAAATTTTTGGTTTTTCCATCATAAAAGTCAGGAAACAATACCCATGAAGGAACAACTCAACATTTTCGTCAGTACCATCTTGGATTTTCATTTTGACCTCATTTCCGTTATCAGCACACAGTGTGGCTGGCACGCAAAAGTCCGTTCGCGCAAAAGTCCATGCGCGCATATGTCTTTTCTGGCAAGTGAGTTCGCGCAAGTGTATCTCGCGCAAAAGTCCCTATTTATGGGACTTGAAATGTGACTGACATGTGGGTGTAAGACGATACACCTCTACCTAACCCTTCAGGAAAAGAAAAGTGTGATGTTGTTCACCACAAAAAGTGATGATGATGATGAACACCCATTTTGAGTCAGCATCACCTATTATAAGCTCATTCAACAAATATCGTCAATTATTTATTGTAGAACTAGACAATGGTTGCGAACCTAATGAGTCGAAACTGTGGCCTCCGCAACGGGCGTGATTTATAGTGTCACGGTGCAAGTGGGAATGTCGGAAGTTTTGGGTAATTACTATGTAGTTTCAGGAGATATTTTTTTTGTGGAATTATTTATATTATACGTAGTTATCACACAATAAAACAGTTTTAATAGGCTCAATTAATTTGAATTGAAAATGTTTTTTTATTGCTGATTAAAATTTCTTCACTAAGGTGAAAAATAAAACGTCGTATTATAGAAGATAACTACTTGGGTAGTTTATACTACCCAAGTAAAGTTGATACAATTTGTATGAAACTACCGCGCAAACGCGTCTACCAAATGAAAGTATCACGTAAATACACGGTTTATAGATGACAAAAGAAAGAAAGAAAAAGTATTTATTAATCTCACACAGGACATAAAAGAAACAAAAATATAGAATTAGGTTTTAGCGATAGTTAACTCTAAATTCTTCATGTACGCCGATGACATCAAAATTTATAAATCCTGTACAAGTATGCAGGACTGCTTGCTATTACAAGATGATCTATGCAGACTTTCGCGATATTGTCTTGAGAATAAACTTTATCTCAGTTTACCAAAATGTCATTATATTTCTTTTACCAAAAATAAAACAAGTATTAAATTTCCCTACACACTAAATGACAATATAAACTTGAATAAAACTGATTGTACGCGTGATCTTGGCGTACTACTTGATAGTAAGTCACATTTTAACATACATATTGACAACATTATTAATAGAGCCTTTCAGATGTATGGGTTCATAATAATAATAAATCATTTATTTCAAACTCATCATAAGATTACATCCATATTTGTTAGTAATATTGCGAGCTTACAAGCTAGTGTTAGTAATAAACAATGTATTTAATCATAAGAAAGAAAGAAAGTGGCAGGTCCGGGTGGACTCCCCGATAATGGCGGCAAATCACTAAACGATTGCGTGCAGCCGTATCCAGCGCGCCAGTATCGGAGAGTCCCACCGGTCCACCAGCGCGCGCAAGATGGTGTTGGGACTGGCGCATGATAGATGCGCACCGTTTGCGCATGATGGCCGCAAAGCCGTCTGTGTCAGCCGCCGCGAACATCGCGGAGGCGCTGCAGTGGCGCGGCAGCCCCATCAACACCCAGAACGCGTTATTGTATTGAACGCGCAGATCGCTGTATGTCCGCTGTGTATAGTTAACCCACAGGCTGCAGGTGTAAAAGGACTGACAGTACGCTTTAAAAAGCGCAACTTTGACAGTCCGAAAACCTGCGGGCCAACATGTTGCATCGGACAGACAGCGCTCTGCGCTCCCTTTCTATATCCACACTGTCCTTAATTAAGGTCCTCGGTGACCCAGTGGCCCAAATACTTAAATTGCTCGACTTTGTTTAGAGCTGTACCACATAAAGTGAAATTCGGAACGAATGTGTATCGCTTGTTGTCCGGCCTAAAAATCATTATTTCACTCTTTTTCGCGTTGTATTTGAACCCATGGGCCACCGCGTAGGACTCACAACTTTTCAGGAGCTTTCGCAAGGCACCAATCGACGGGCTCAGCAGCACCATATCGTCTGCGTAGCTGATGTTATTCAAGCACACTCCATCTATATGACACCCTATGCCGGTGCTGCTGAGTTCATCGATCAGCCGGTTGACGTACAGGCTGAAAAGCTTGGGAGAGGTCAGCCCCCCCTGCCTCACCCCGCATTCCAGCCCATACTCACCCGAAAGAGAGCCTGCCCATCTTACAAAATTCCTCTGATTGTTATTCCAATGCATAAATAATAGTACAATTTCCCTAGGTAGACAAGTTTCATCCTTTAATTTACTCCATAGAATATCATACGATACAAGATCGAACGCTTTCGATAAATCGAGGTAGCATGCATAGACTGGAGTCTTTCTATTCGTGTAATACTGGACAGTCTGCTTGAGGCACAGGATAGCACTCTCGGTGGAAAGCCCGGGCCTGAAACCGAACTGCGCGTCGTTTAGCGAGACGTGTTTATCCAGGTGCTCACTCAGCAGACTGTCCAGCACTTTGGCGACCACTGTGGCTAGTGAGATTGGTCTATAGTTGTTTACATCCGATGTATCACCAGTTTTATTTTTGATGATTGGTACAACTATAGTACGCATTAACGTACGCATAATGCGGTCTTGTAAAGAATTTAAAAAGACTTCTACTTTTCTCTTCTTGTATAAAACTTTAGTCCGTTCTCAGTTGGAATACGCGGTGCCCATTTGGAGCCCATTTTACGAAAAATATAAGCACAGAATAGAAATGGTACAAAAAAAAATTCTTCGCACTACACATTTTAAGTGTTACCATACTAAGATTTCCTATGCGGATCTGATGAAACAGTACAACATATTAAGCTTGGAGCACAGGCGTACACTGCTGATGTTAATGATGCTGTACGGCATATGCAACAATAGGTTTAATTGTATGGAGCTTTCAAATAAACTATGTTATGTAGTACCTAGGACTGTTAATCGGCGGGAAGTGCGGGTAACCCGCTTGTTCTACACAGACAAGTGTAGATCAAATGCTGGGGAGAGAGCTCCACTCCGCCGATTGTTAGAAACGTACAACTCACATTTTATAAATTTAGATATTATGGCGCATAATCAGAACAAAAAATAGCAATTGAAATACTTTCTGGTCATCCTTAACGATGACTGCTTCTTGCTGATGTTATGTTGTGATCTGATTGGTGACTGCGAACTAGATCTGGACGGGGAGTGCTGTCCAGATTTGGTTTGTGTGACCTTTCAGGTTTATAAGCTTTTTTTATTTTTTATTTTCTTACTGTCCCTTTCTGTATACGTCCGTTTCCTTATTTTCTTTTAATTCGATATTATTCCGTGGACAATTGTGTGGGTTATGCTTAACTATTAACATTGCATTGTAACTGTTTTTTGTCCCAAATAAATAAAATTAAAATTAAATTAAAATTAAAATAAAAGTGCATTGCGTCACATAGCGTTCTTCATACATTTACTGAATAATACTAATTATGGAATGGTAAATTATAATGCTACCTAACACTAGTGCAAGCAAAAATTAGCTTAGTGGTGATCAGGCGGGAGTGTCCTCGATAGTACATCCAAAATGGCGGACTCCCAAAAATGGCGGACTAGTTATTTTTTATGCATTCCCATAATATACATGGTTTGAGACTCCACACGAGAGGTCTTGCATTTATTATGATACACCCTGTATACAAAAGGAAAATCTAATCATTTACAAAACAGTCTCATTTCAAACTTGCACGGCAACACAAAGCTTAATACGTGGAAGTGCTATACGCGCACATTTGCGATCTGTTTGACTGCAACACGGTTTGTTTGCGTTTTGTCCGAACCTGCATCTTAACTCAAACTTTAATTAGTTTTTGAAAATAAGGAAAGATATATTTTTGTAGTCAGTTGGAGAGGCTTTCAATGTTGTTTTTAGTTTAATTACAGAACTATGTAGCTCTTGGTCGCAATTTACTACCTTCTTTAACTCAGCAGACTCAAAACTGACTGCTTCCCCTAGACTGATGATACCATCAACTTCATCAGTTTCCAATGAATTTGACGACCCGAATGGCGCAGCGGTAGTGAGGATGCAAGAACGTATCTTAGGGTCCCGGGTTGAAACCCGGTAGGAGCAAATGTTTGTGTCAGAGCATGGACATTTGTTTCCGTGCCATGGATGTTTTTAAGTGTATTTACAAACAAAAAGTATCTAAGTAGTACATCAACTATCTGGTGTCCACGACACAAGCCTCGTTGCTTAGTGTGGCACTAGATGGCGCTGTGTGTAATGTCCAGCGATATTTATTATTTATTAATGGTGGTAGGTACACAGGCCTCTTTACTGGGAATTCTGGGCAAGTGTGCTGTCGGTTACCTCATGATATTTTCCATCACCATTTTGAAAGCAGTGGTGATGAATTTTTTTTAAATATTTCATCACCACCGCTCTAAATAAGAAAATAAAGCGCGCCAGCTTGTGTTCGAACCCACAAGCAAAGCGTAAGTCGGGGGTCAGGTACGACTGGACCACTTGCAATTACATCAGCAATATTTGTAATCACATTCTCGGAAAACGGCTGTAACGATTTCGATGAAAGTCCGATCCAGGGGTTTAAGGGGGCGAAAAATGGATATCTGGTAAAATTCCTTTTTTTTACTATTTCGTTCAAGCACAGCTTGGTTGCTCAGGTATTTTCGGTAAACAATTTTGGTCAACCAGTCACCATTCACAACAGCAACCATACGATTTGACAACAGATAAACAAAGAAACCTTTGAGAAACTTCAGGTTTCAACACCCAACACCTTGCACACCAAATGCCGTTGCAACCGCTATTAATCAAAAATTGAAAACAATGGCAGACGATCGCTATAACAAACGATGTGATCGGAGGCGAACAGGCGAGCGGGCAAGTCGAGCCACTGGCGCTAGTTGTATCACCGTGCTAGCGCCGGTGGTGAGTTATAGTAGCTGGCAGGAGTTCGCTTCGCACCATTTATATTGTTAGCCGAGTGCTACTATCGGTTTTCGATGTTAAGGATATTGATATTTTGTTAAACTGTTTATCACTAAACTTAAAATGTCACTTACAGAATATCTTCCGTCTACCCGCGATCATGCCACTTACAACAGCGTCGAAATATCGGGAGCTCAAAATTAATAATAATCACGGAAGATATATCCCGTACGTGACATTTTTTTTTTTTTTTTTTTTGTTAGCCTGTACTGTCCCACTGCTGGGCAAAGGCCTCCCCCAATTCCATCCATTTGCTCTTTTCCCGTGCCTCCTCGGGCCAACCCTCGCGGTACGCGTCCAAATCGTCTCGCCACCTTTTTCTGGGTCGGCCTCGGCGGCGCCATCCGTCTTCCGGCAACCATCGTGTGGAGACTTTTGCCCAGCGGTCATCGTGCATGCGACTGACGTGACCCGCCCAATCCCATTTTAGCCTAGCAGCTTTCATGCCAACGTCCACTATGCCCGTTTTGGAACGCAGCGTGGTGTTTCGAACCCTGTCTTGTCTTTTGACACCCAGAATGCTGCGTTCCATTGCCCTTTGGCAAACTCCAAGGCGGAGCTTCTGAGACTCGGTGAGCGACCAGGTCTGAGCACCGTAGGTTAGGACGGGTAGGATGCACATGTCAGTGAGTTTGCGCTTCAGGGAGATCGGAAGATCACCCTTCATTAGCGTCTTCATGGACCAGTAGCTTTTCCAGGCATTTTCGATTCGGCGATCGATTTCTCTTTCCTGCCTGTTTTCGAAAGATACTAACTGGCCCAAGTAGATATACTCATCGACATACTTTATTTCCTGCCCATCTACCTCGACCCTACGCTTAGTGCTGTTGGTCATGAGCTGGGTTTTAGAGCGATTCATTACGAGTCCCACCCTGAAGCTGGCTGTGCTCAGTTCTTGGAGCAAGGTCTGTAGTTCGAAGGCTGTGGGGGCAAAAAGGACTATGTCGTCAGCAAATCGGAGGTTGGTTAACCTCTTATTACCGACTGTAATGCCTTTGGTTGTCCATGAGGCTGCTAGCGATCTAAATATCTCCTCTAGAGTGCTTGTAAACAACTTCGGAGAGAGCGGGTCACCCTGTTTAACACCCTTTTGTATACTAAACGAAGGTCCTGCAGTATTCAGCTTAATGTTTGCGGTGCTGTTATGGTAGATATTTTTTAAGATGTCTATATATTGCTGTTCAAGTTCCTGATTTTTTAAAGATTTGACATTTTATGTTTTGATATTTTGTTTCTTGGAACATTACAGTTCCTATCTTAATAATGAAAAATATGACGTGCAAAGAGCTTTTAAGGGTTACCTGCGGTTCCTATCAAATATAATATGACGAGCAAAGACGTTTTTCAATGCCCGAGTAGCCCTCGAAATTCATTTTTTCTAACGATTCTTGCAACTTGCTCTCTAAGTTTATTAAAACCCATTGATTGGCTTTTTCATGAAATAGATTACATTACATTTTGTGATATTTAATTATTACAATTTTGTAAATACAGACGTGTTACGGTTACGAATATTATTTTGTTCAACATAGGTACAGCCTGACACTGGCCTGAAAATAGGGTAAATCATGACAAAAAAAATCTAATTAGTCCGTCACATAGATTTCCAAAAAATATTGGACACATATTTTTTTTCTTTTTTCACGTAACAAAAAATGAAGACGATACAGTGCGTCGAAAACTGGTGTGACGTCACATTTGAGTACATTTTTTTACCGGAAAGTGACGTCACAAGCCCGGAGGTTCATGATCTTAGACGCGTTTTATATTCGTAAATTTTTATTAATTTGATCAAACAAAAAACACTTATCCAATATTTTTCAATAATCTAACTGACTGAATAAACAGGATCATATTTTTTAGTCAGGAATCATCCCTATTGCAAAAAACAACAGATTTCGTAGGCTACCTTGGCGATTCCCCCTTAAGGTGGATGCTCCAGGGTAGCCCGCGAAATTCAAATTTTCTTACGTTTTTTGCAATTTGCAGGTCAGTGTCAGGTTGTATGTTGATTAAAATATGGTTACACGTATGCAATGTAGTTACAGAAATATAATCGTCAAAATCATCAATACAACCCTCCAAGCGCATAAAGGTGCAGGAATGACTTTTTCAAGGTCATATTCATTCCTGCACCTTTAAGCGCTTGGAGCATCCACCTTAAGTATATCGGCGGCGACGGGGCCTCCGTCACTTTTACTAATATTACTAGGACAAACGACAGCCGCTAATAAAAGGCTTTGCTTGATTTTATCTATTTATGGCGTGTTCACTTGAGCGCAATCAAGACATGAACTATAATATTTTAAATGATTTTAAATTCGCTACTGATGGGTCTCCACCCAGCTGAATCAATTCTTCAACGCCTTTATACTTAACTAGCTTCCGTACAAGGCTTCGCCTGAATTCTACACAATATCTTTATAAATCATAGTCTGTGTTATTTTGATATATAAACGACACTAGCCTGCAAAACTAAGTACTAAACTTTTAAAAATTAAATTTTTCTAAACTATAGAAGTTAGAGATTTAAAATAAAAAACGTTTTACAGCAATTTTTATCAGCTTTCTTTGAAACTACTTAGAGACAAAATTAAACACTTTTTCGAGTCCATTCTGTTTTGAAAGTATATCTTGTGTACTAAGTTATTGCAATTTTAAAAGTGTGATACTTAATTTTGCAGGTCAATGTGTATTACTGTAAAGTTGAATCAAATTCCGTTGAGTAGTTTTCCGTAAAAGAGTAACAAACGTCCATCCATCTATCCTCACAAACTTTCGCATTTATTATACCAATAAAATAAGATTCCACATTGCTTTTATCTTCAAAAAAAATTAAGACCTAAAGTGCTAAGCACTCTACAGTCTATATAACATTAAAATAAAGCTGAAAATCGCTTCCACCCTTCACTTTCACGCGAGCAAATAGTAAAATCAAAATCAGATTGTGAAATTTTCCCCGCTTTTAACTCTTCGAACGTTGAATCGATTTATTTTGACGTAATCGTGCGATATCTTTCGCTGATATTATACTTTTCGATCAAACTGCTAAGTTTTGCATACATACAACGACCGGGTTTCTGGGTTATGGGATTTTAGAAACTATTTTCATGTTTTGGATTAAATCAACCAAAAGTCTTACCAAGGGGTATCGTATCACCCCGTATAAAATGGGTTGTGGAAGTCATATAGGCCCAAAGGTCCGTTAACCAGTCTTACCAACTACGAGTAATTAGTTTTGGAGTGCAGTTCCATGTAAAATACTAAGTATTCAGCTGCACCCGGTAAGACTGGAAGCCGACCCCAATATAGTTGGGAAAAGGCTAGCCGCTAGGCGGATGATGCAGTGAGACCCGAAAAAAAGATAAAACTGTTTTACAATAGATCTCGCTATTCCAAGCTCAGTTGAAAACCAGCGTCAGGCACTAGTTGCTTGGCATTTTGCTGAACTGGGCCTATTTGGCGCAGCCGTGCGATACACATTTCTGTTTTTATATTTATCCTGTGTACATATCTCATCATTCTCTAGTTTGTTTCTCTATTGCAAGTTTCAGCTATAGCAATGGGATACACAAGTACTTACGGGATGATATCCGTGATTTTCCTTATGTTCTATGAGCTCCCGATATTTCGACGCTGTTGCAAGCATCATGATCGCGGGAATACTAAGTAAGGTTAAGGGGTTAAGGGTTTAAGTGTAGTGAAAAACCGTGAAAGACCAAGTCGGCCGGAGCGATCTCTGCAGATGGGGGTTCATGGACGGCTCAAATCTCAAGTGCGTATGCGGCTCCCCACAGACAATGGGCCACCTTCCAGCTTACACCAGGGCCACCTGCGCACTTGATGATCTATTTACTGCATCAGTGAGCGGGGTTTGCTAGGCTGAGTTTTGGTCTAAACACATATTTCAATATCCTAGAATATTAGAAACTTCAGAATTTCCACAACGGCTTGTTTAATAATTAAATTACTAAATTAATTGAAATGCCGTATTTTAGACACGTAAATAGCCAATTATATTGCTAAACAGTTTAAATAGCAATAATTTTAGGTAATTACGTCAACATTTAGGAAATGTAAATTATATATTCGAAATTTCGAACAGATATTTTGATATCTGTAATTAAGTCATATATTATTGCCTTTTTTTTTCGGATGGGAAATCATCAAATGACTCCTCCCGCTCTGGGCGGAGCAGGAGGGAGTGTCAGACTTTTACTGACTAAAACCCATCCATGTTCCTTCATCGCCCTTTGTGTTCCGGGGTCAAGGTATCTCTTGCGAACAGGCCCGCAGCCCCGGTAGGCATTGGCCCTTGCGGACCCCTTCATTTTTGCTGACTCTCTATATATTATTGCCTACTATATAAAAATAACATACACATCTATAATTATGAAATGATGAGAACTGTTTTTGTTTTAGTTAGCCCATTTTGTCCCACCTCTGGGCAAAGGCTCCCCGCTCCTTCCACCTCTCTTGATGGTGTGCTTCTTCTTGCTAATTCCCAAGGAAGCCATCCAAGGCGTCCCGCCATCTTCTCCTGTTATTGATGCAAAACTACTAAAATATGCTCCACCTCTTATTCTGCCCTATGCAGGGCTATTACGTATCTCTGTTTGACAGCTCAAAATGATAGTAACTGGGCTCAGTGTCCATCAATTAAAGAAAACTTTATCTAATAGCATCTTTGAGCGTGTTTAGTAATTATTGTTTGGTGTTTTATATAGTCTTATTTGTTTATGTCACATTATTTATATACTACATGTGGAAACTTGTAATTGGCCATATTGTGTTTAAACTATTACTCACTATCTGTTTAGCTGTAAGTTTTCCTAAAAATGAAATAAATAAATAAATCAATTAACTGTCAAAAGGTTAGTTTCGTATTACCTAGTACCCAGGCTGTTAGTCACCGTAAAGTGATATCCACTCAGTGTGATACGTAATACCAATATTAAGACATTCACGGTTGTCATCAAAGTTCGATATACAACCGAAGCTTGATAGTCACTGGATATCAGAAAGATACGTAATAGCCCTGCTGAACCCCAAAACATGCAGCCAAAGGCCCTAGAAATGGAAGTGGCAAATTTTTGGGCCAACAAAATACTCGTGAAGCTAGCAACACAAAGAAGAAGACTGGTTCAAATAAGAAGGTACAGTATGACCACTTTAAGTGTGCAGTTCAAGGTGGCGCTGCTTGTAAAGGAAAAATCAGCTTCAAACTATGTACAGTCGTGGTCTTTTCCGCCTGATCAGTTAAATTTTTTTTCGCTTAAATCATGCGGAGGCGCCGCGCCGAGCCACTCCACCTTAAACTTTAGGCCTATTAGGAAAGCGTCAACTTTGGCGCGCAAAATAACAACAACTCTCGTTTGGCATGTGTCGCCGATCGGTATTTTTTTCATTAATTATTTATTATAAAGTCAACGGGGCGGGGATAGAGAGCGTTTCTATGTTTTAAGTGCAAGCAAAAATTAGCTTAGTGGTGATCAGGCGGGAGTGTCCTCGATAGTACAGACGCCATACATCATGCCAGCACATAAAGATATTACAATCTGGCAAATTTCTTTACCAGATTTTCAACGTTGCCCGACACTAGGAATTTTTACTATATATTATACTACTACACTTCTACATATACTACTATATATACACTACTATACAATAATATATACTATATATTATTTTTACAAACAAACATTTAAAAACTCAGAAACACAAACGGCCAGACCCGGAACAACTACCTGTAGGCCATACAAATATTTGTTCCGTGCGGGGAACGAACCCGCGACACGCAGTGCAGCAGTCAGGTTTATCGCTAAAGCAGGTACAAGGTTGATTGGCAAAACTTGACAGTTTCGGGAAGCTTGATATGCTGGTGTCTGTACATTTATTCGCACAAATAAGTTGGTTGAAGTGTAGCCCATCCTTCAGTAAGTACTCATCGCCGTCTATAGATATCTACAAAAACCAGAGGCATCGCAGGTGCGTTACCATTCCAGAAACAAAAAATCCTGAGACAAAATTATTCAATTATGCGATTGAAGGAAATAGCTCAGAAAACCTGAGAGCTCCATTTTACTATAAGGAACTGCTATATATCATGGGAAGACAAAAAATCTAGTTGGCCGACTATCACACCGTAATGTAACATTTTGGAACGTAGTAACCTGAAAATTAGAATGTATAGTTGTATAGATCTCTTGTCGTGTGGCCGGATCGGATCTGAATCCACCATTTTGTGTTTATAAGCTTTTATTTAACTTGCCTTGTTAATTAGTTTGTAGTAGTAGTATGCATTGGTCAAATCTTGCAACTGAATTTCAAACCAGTTCCCGCCAACCGATTGTGCTAAAATGCACACATCTTTGGTACTGGCGACATAAAAAAAAAAAACAAATTTTATAACAGATATGACTTGACCCTTTTTTTTTTTTCTGATGGGAAATCATCAAATGACTTCTCCCGCTCTGGGCGGAGCAGGAGGGAGTGTCAGACTTTTACTGACTAAAACCCATCCATGTTCCTTCCTCGCCCTTTGTGTTCCGGGGCCACGGTATCTCTTTCGAATAGTCCCGCAGCCCCGGCAGGCTTCGGTCCTTGCGGACCCCTTCCTTATTGCTGACTCTCTTTGAGGCGCGCGTGGAACACGAACGCGCCGTCGACACGGCCTGTCGTCATGAGACGAACGGACGGGGAGCTAGCCCATAGCTCCCCGTCCACAGGCCCGCGCCTACGGTGGCCGGAAGCCACCACGTGGCCCCCGACGCCCGGGGCGTCTCCCGCGGCGGCCGGGACGTGAGGATCTCTCCCTGTCCTGTTCCGCCACCTCCTTCGCTAGCATGACTGCTTCGCAGAAGGAGGTGACGGCGTCTCATTCCGTCTCGCTCCGGACCATGGATTGAACCAAGGCCGGGAGCGAGAGGTCGCCGCCGCCAATCGCCGTTACGAGGACACGGCGGTGCTCCGCCCAAGCAGGGCACACCTCCACCGTGTGCTCCACCGTGTCCTCCGGTCGATCCTCACAATGGTGACACCCGGACGTTTCCTCCCGCCCGATTCGGTGCAGGAACTTACCGAAACAACCGTGTCCGGTAAGAACCTGCGTCAGGCGGAAGGTGAGGACGCCGTGGCGTCTCTCCAGCCACTCCTCAAAGAGGGGACTTACCGCCACTATTGTGGCGTGCCCTGCACGGGGTTGCGAAAGTCGCTCTCTCCATGTCGCCATGAGATCACGCCGGAAGTCCGTCCGCTGAGCGACAATTTGCCGCGGCAGCGGAGTTTCCCCCCGGCGTAGCGCCTCCGCGCGCCACTCATGTAGGCGCGCGAGGACTATCGCCTCCAGATCCCATGGCGGCAATCCGGCAAGGAGGTTCGCCGCCTCGCGGGAGATCGTGCGGTACCCCCGGATTAGCCTTACGGCTACCACCTTTTGGGGCGCGTTCAAATAGTTGGCGGCTCGCTGCCTCAATGAACGCGCCCACACCGGGGCCCCGTAAAGGGCCATGGACCGCACGACTCCCGCGTAGAGCCTCCGGCAGGAGGCGTTTGGCCCCCCCAGGTTGGGTAGGAGCCGCCTGAAGGCAGCCCCTGTCCGCTCCAGTTTGGAGGCCAAACGTCGGAAATGCGAAGTTCCACCGGCTGTCGAGGACAAGTCCCAGGTACTTCAGCGTCGACTCGACGCCGATGGAAACCCCTCCTGCCATCACTGCGGATCCCGGAGGTGGCGCATTCCGAGGCCCATGAAAGCACATGGCCTCGGACTTGTGCAGTGCCACCTCGAGACCCAGTTGCCGGATCCTCTCCACGACTATCGCAACCCCGCGTGTCATGTTTTCGGCCGCCGCCTCGTGCGACCTCCCCCGTGCCAGCACCAGCGTGTCGTCTGCATAGCAGACAACGCTGACGCCGCTAGGGAGGTCGGCGCGCAGCACCCAGTCGTACCCGATGTTCCACAAGGACGGCCCCAGAACCGATCCCTGTGGAACACCGCACGACATCTCTCACCGGTTCCAGTCTCCGCTGCGACCGGGGTAGATGACGGCCCTATCCGTCAGGTAGTCCCCGACCACACGACGAAGGTAGGGCGGCACCCGGTGATACCGGAGTGCCTCCCTTATGCAGCTCCAGGGCATGGAGTTGAAGGCGTAGGCGATGTCGAGAGACACCGCCAAGACCACCTCACCCCTGGACACCGCATCCCTCGTCGTGAGGGCTCTCACGCGCATGATGGCGTCCACCGTAGAGCGCCCCTTGCGGAAACCATATTGGTGTTATGTGACTTGACCCTGCAGCCAGGATTGTCTTCTCGCGAGAGAACTCCTCAACGGTTAATAGCACGGACACGAACTGTATACACGTTAAATTTTGATAGATAATCCTGAATTCCTTCTTTTAATTTTAATAAGAGCTTGTTTAAAAAAAATAATTTCGCGATATAATTCCTCTACCAACATCACTCTCCTGTCAATGTTATACAAGCACGAAAAGCTCCTAGTAGCACTCTAAATACTTACAAAATAAAACAACGTCATGTCACTCAAATAAAATTATGACATGTAAGTAATCCTGTAGATTCTTTCCGGGGTTGAAATGATCCCCAGAGATTTGAATTATGAAGGGCATAAAAGAATGAATATGCAATAATGCGTAATATTTAGTGTAACGACGAACAATGCTCCCAGGTCAGCGGTAACTATGGAAGTTTTTTTTTTTCTTACTTTTGTCTAACCAGATAAGAACCAGATGGAAATTGTCTTAGAAATACGAAACACTATGAAAGCGACTGCCACTTGTCTAAGCCTTCTGCTCAGGTCCTATGCGGCGATTAAATTGCAACTTGTCACATTGATTTTTACGAGGTACGAGCCTTGCTCAAATTGAGTGGTGATTGCCAACGTTTAAAAGTCAATTTTTACCTTTCTAATTCCCCTTGGTTTCTAAAAATGTTTCACATTATTAAAATCGAATCGCAGTGGATGCTCACTGCCTTATTCAAAGGACATAGGACTCAATTATTCACTACAACACACACACAAAACTACCATCCCATTACACGACGTCCTAAAAACAGTCCCACACCGCCAAAAAACCCAATACATCACGACTTATGACGAGCATGCAAATGTGACGTCTATCATACGTCACACGCCACACGGCTCCCCAATATGTACGCCAACAAAAAACATTGCGTTGTATATTAAATCAAGTAAATCGCGTTACAGGTAGGGATTTATATCGTACGAACATCGCCTGCTAAATTGCTGTTATACGCCTGCGTGGACTCTGGTACGGTGCGGTGTGATTGTGGACAAAGTTTGCAGGTTTTTGGTGATTCCTTTTTGCTCGAGGTGTTGTTCTTTAGTAACAGAAATTAAATGACAAATAGCTACTAAAAAATTACTTTTGATAATAATCATTAAACTTATCTAAATCGACCTCTGAACAAACAAACAGATTTTTTTTTATTTTTATTTAAAATATTTCCTGTTTAGAATTATAGTGGTCGGAAACGCCACTGCTGAGCATGAAGTCTTCGGTTCGATTCCCAGGTAGAACGAGCGTTATTGGGTTTTGTCCATCAAGAATTTCTCTGGATCACCCACGAAGCTGGATCACCCACGAAGTCTGTATATATTGTGCCCAACTGATGGAAATAGGATATTACATGGGACTAAGTTATAACTAGCGAAATATAAATGTAACAGCGTACATCTCTGCTGCCTAACCTTTCTGGAAAAAACGTGTGACGTTAATTTATTCGAAATATTGTATTCCGTAGCAAACGGCTACGACGTAGAGGCCTCGTAAAGGCTAAAGTCTACCTGGTTTATGGAACAGGCGTAACGTTATGTTATGATAAATTATGTTCTAAAAATACTTAAACGTGACTTGATCAAAAACCAGTAATAGATTGAGAATCACAATGTAACACTGTTTCATAAAAAGAAAACAATAAAAGACGCTCTGAAAAAATTATACCTAACATTTTTTCCACTTCACTCGTCATAGAAACCCACTGTGCATCCGTAATACTACACATTTGTCAGAGGGCGAAACTCCCTGAAAAAATGGCGACCCACCGAATGAAAGCGATGTGAAAAGTGCGCCTATTACGCGTAAAAAAAAATAAACAGCCCATAGAGTTATGAGATTATTTTTAATAAAGTATTAATACCGTGCTCTCTGGATTTTTGTTGAGAATAAAATATATGAAGGCTGGGCTTGAAATGGAGGCTAATTATGGCAATATACTTGGGTTATACTTAACCTATTTTTCGCCAGCAAAAAGGCTGCGGTAACACAAGGAAGAGGGACACTTGACCTCCTGATTCTGTGGTAGAGGAAAACAAAAGAGAATTCTTCACAGCATGTACCTACGGACTTCCTGATTGGCTGGAAAGAAAATGTGATCGATGAATTGAAAGAAAGAAACAAAGAAAAAATATTTATTTGACGTCAGTTAATATAGCACACACAATAATATAAAAAAGATACAAAATAAGGAGGAAAACATAGATGTGCTGTGTGCGTCACGGCTGCGCCAAAAAGGTCCATTTCAGCTTTCATGCCATACAGGTGATGCTGCCTGACGCTGGTCTTCCAATGAACCTTGAGGACGGAAACAGTTTCAAACATAATATACAAATAAATGGTTACAAATAAATAGATAACGAGTAAATCAATTAAATGTGTATTTACGACTTCGTATAAAAAAAAATGTAAAAAAAGATTGACAGTTACAGTTACCTTTCATAGTTATGTCATTAGGTTTGCTGTAGGAAAAACCAATTAGGTTAAGCTCGCGTTTGTGAAAAGCTGATGTGTTGCAATAAAGAATGAGAATAAGTAGTTATTTTACCTAAGACGGCTGCATTCCATCGGCACCCTATTTTTATGACAACTAAAGAAGGGTAAAATAAAATTAAAACTATTTTTGGCAAAAATAGTTTTATTTTTATTTCACCCTTTTTTTTGCAACATTTTCTTAGAAAACTCTTAAGAAGTCCAAAAAAACTGTACTATCGAAAGTCGTTGACTTTTTTGTTTCACTTAATGTTATCATATCAGCATTGTACATTCGCCAGCACATGCAAGTCACCACAAACTGTCAAATGTCTCCAAAATTATTTTGAACCACAAAATGTTGCTGGTTAAGTTCAAAATCGAATAAAAACACTGACTGTACGTCCCTTTTATTTCCTGAAAAAAATTAACTACGTTTTCCACTCACTTAGCCCCATTAAAACGAACTTTTACTCAAAGCACACTAGCGCCGCAGTCTCTAAGCAAACTGTTAACACAAAAGGAACTAACAAAAAGCTCTAATTACAATCCTTAGTCGCACGACAAAAAATTCACCAGAGACAACCAGGTAATACTTTTACCTTTTGATAAAACTCCACAAACAAAGCAGTAAAAAAAAAACAACTTTCAAAGACTTAACAATCAACGGACGAAGCTGCCTAGTTGATTGCCTGTGCCTTCACTTTAACGAACTTAAAAAAAGAAGGAAAAAACAAAACAGTGAGGCAAAGGCATCGCAACTTCTGCCTCTTGATTGTTGGACAACAAGTGAGACAAAATGGCGGCCAGTCCAAAATGAGTCCCGAATTATACATGCGTAACGTCTGTTGAATTGAAACTGTGTACAAAAGTTGTCAAAAAAAAGCGGGAAAAAAGTCCTTTGCTTTGTTTAAGCGGCGATCATATTTAAGTATGATAAACAGTTTTTTTACAAAAGATTTTCACGAATTGGGATAAAAGAGAAATGTAGATAGTGTATTAGCGCTTGTTAGTCAGAAGTTGTGGATTCATGTTTTATTTTTGCATTTTTATTGCCTTCGTTATGTTGGTGGATTGTTTTGTAAGTTGTACCAACATTACGCCGGTAAATAAAGATGGACTGCCGCGTGGATGTGGTCGCATCAATATTCGTAAGTTCGAGAAATGTTATTAAGAAATTCTTTTCCAGTAACATGGAGTCGTGATTAGCAATAGGCTCTTTCCGAATTACATGATCATTCTCCTGCCCTTATAACAACTTTTTCCATTCTTCTCTAATCCCTATTAGGTAGATTGTGACCTACCAACCTATAAAAAACAGGCAAAACGTACTAAGCCCGAGACGAGAACAATGAAACATGTCTGTACAGGATAAAGCACATGCTAATTACTGATGTTTATACATTTCAGCCTAAGTATTTATTAAAAACACCAATAGTAACCGATATTATTAACAGTCTATACTTACTTGTAGGTAGGTTCTACTTTGTAATAACTTTGTGATTTGTCCCTATTATTAAAGTTAGTCACTCAACTGTACCCACCGTAAAATATCATAGCCATAGTAAGAATCTGAGGCCCTAGCTAAGCGCGTGGTGTAAATGTTGCGTAAACTACGTCGATTTTAAAATTAAAAATATTTATTTTACATAATAATATTCGTTATGTAACTATGGATGATACTGATTGTGCTTGTTGCAAACAATTAATCTAAAATGCCATAGGATAATTGTATTTTCGTTGCGTTTACAAATTTTACAATATTAAACTATACTAAGTACCTACTGCTCGTGTTAAAATACAAGTAGAGATATTTACAACTTTTAACTCAGAAGAAAGAGGAATGCGGAAAATATTAAAAGAAAGTTATCCAAGTTACAAGAATGTTCGAAGTTTGAAAGTTCTTACACCTGCATTCCAAAGTAAAAACGTGGCAAAATGCGCCATTTTGTTGTAAATAAAATATGGAGGAATGCTCTGAATCAGAACCTGGAAATCAAATTATTCTAAGAACCAGCAACTTTTTTAAACCCTCGTGCCCCAGGTAATAAATACAGTTAGAAGGTACATAGCTTGACCTACCTTCAGCTAGGTTACAAAGTAGGTATTATTTGCCAGTAAGCACCAAACTAGATAGTCTGCCTCTTGAGGCTCGGCGGTATGATTTCCAGAGTGAAGATTCCAGATGATGATTAATCCCAAAGCCACGCTTTTATCTTCGAACAAAAAAACAATTAATAGAATAACAAAACTTGACGAGTATTTCAGCGTTTTCAGCAGAGTGGATTCGGAAATAAGGGAGGACAGTTATAAACAAAAAAATAATGAAAGCCAAGGGAAGCTCGACAAATAAATAGGTGGGGGGAATGAAGTAATTTGTCTTTGCCGGCCCCCACTTGTGCGGCTGAGGTGACTGTGGACTTGAGGAAAACGAACCTGAAAATATCCTGAGCGTAAGTTCTGTTTACCCCGGTTGCTCAGCCAGTAAGGTTGGTAACTACTGACTGACATTCAGACACTTCTAGGAACATGATGTGCGATGTTGTGTGTAACGTTGGTATATGCATGAGACTGTTTTTTCTCAAGAATAAAACAACAGAAATTAAATATTCTGCTTAAAGCAGGGCGCGACGGACATGCCTCTATTTCCCCAATGAGGAAGCAAAGGTATAGCTATAAAGAAAGTATTGTATTGTTACATCTATACATGCCTCAAGTAACGTTCAAGACTCATATGTATAAAAAAAAAAATACAAAAATATTTATTACTTCTCAAACATTGTGTCACACATAAATTGAGGCAGCCCCAGTAAGTTACAATAGTACTTGTGTCGGAGCTGTCTCGCTCTTCCCGTAAGTGGTATACTAACAATGAAAATGAAGTCAACGAAGAGAATAAAAATACAATAAAAAAGAAATTAAATTAAACAAATGATAGTTAATTAATAAATTAAGCAGCTCTATTTTGTGTGCGTGTGTGTTGTGGTGTGTGTGTGTGTGTATTAGTTTGCGTGTGTGTGTGTTTTTGCGTGCATGTGTATATCCAGCATGTTACCCTACCCTGATCAGAATGTTTTCTGTTTCTTCATATGTTAAAGATTTTAACCAATCACTTATTGTTCTTTTACAATCGTATAGCCGCATGGGATATATTTCACACTTAAGATACCCCGGATAAGCCCATACACACATTTTGTCTCCGGGATTCTACCGAGAAATTTCCGATTAGAAGACACAATAACATTGCTTAACCTGGAGATTGAAACAAGGATCCCTTCGGACCCTATACTAATGAGACAGCTAGCTACAGTCATCAGTCATCATCATTCTAACAGCAGTCCACTGCTAGACATAGGCCTCCTCAATCACACGCCGCTCAACTTGATCCTCGGCAACTCTCATCCAGTTGCTACCAGCCACCCTGCGAAGATCGTCGCTCCACCGAGCCTGAGGGTGTCCCGCCTTACGCTTGCCGATTTGCGGTCGCCACTCAAGAACACTTCTACCCCAACGGTCATCAGTTCTACAGGTAATATGACCGGCCCATTGGCACTTCAGCTTATTTATTCTGTACAGCGTCAGTTACAGTATTTTTCGCCAGGAAGACAGACCGGCGAAGCGCATCTTCTATTCTGAACTCCAGGAAGGAAAACGGAAATATGGTGGTCAGTTTCTACGTTTCAAGGATGTTCAGAATAGACACTTCAAAAGACGCGAAATTTACCCCTTAGTGTGGGAAAAGCAGGCACAAAATCGGCCGAGTGGAGACGTCGTGTGCATCGGCAGGTCAACGTCTTTGAAGAGAGAAGAAGGTCGCAGCTGGACCTAAAGCGTGATGACCTTAAAGCTAGACCACCTACAGCTATACCCTACAATTTTGTCAATGGTGTTCTGACATGTCCGCTTTGTGCTCGGAGTTTTTCGGCCAAAGTTGGATATGCTAGCCATTTGAGAGCACATGAAAGAGCGGCACACCAAAGCTCTCTACAACCACACTAGAAAGCCACCGAGTGCAGTCGCTGTGGCCGAAATCGGCTAGATGGCATCACCATCATCATCATCATTTTTCATGAAAAACAAACCCAATAAATTAACTAAAAAAAAATGTGCCAACTCCACAGTCCCCTACCCAACCGACACCGGTAACAAATGATTCCATCCATTGTGAAATTATTAATTAATTCCTTTAGACAAAAATACAAAACTCTCTCGCAGAAGGAAAGCCGACAGAACGATCATATCCCGTCGTCTGTCGCGAATTAACTCGATTATAATAAACAATTGATTAATGTCGCTGTTTCTGCTGTTTTGTTGGTAATTTTCAGCTTACAATTGAAGATAAATATGTGTTTTAATAGCTCGTGGAGCTCGTGAATAACAGCCGCTCGGGTCGATCTTTGGGTTAAGCAGCGCTTTTCAAGGTTTTCCACCTTTAAAATACTATTAAAACACCACCTAAATCTACACTAATATTATAAAGAGGAAATATTTGTATTTTGTGTGTGTGTGTGTGTGTGCGCCGATTTCAAACATTCTTTCACCATTAGAAAGCCACGTCTTTACTGAGTAACATAGGCTATATTTTATTCCCGTACTCTTACGGGAAAGGGAACTACGCGGGTGAAACCGCGTGACGTCCGCTAGTATTTGCCGATTTTTATAACTTAATTTTAGCTTATTAGCAAGCGAAACCGTCGTTTATTGTATCTTAATTATTATGTGTGTTCCTCATAGAAGTGAATAATTGTATTCTTTTCGAGCGAAATAAATTTCTTAAACCGTTTATCCTAGACCACCCATTACATACCGAGTTTCCTCTGCGCCTCGGAAAGCAAATTAAACTGCTGATGGTCCCGGCTGTAATAAGGTTATAGGTAATACACACATTATTATTGGTCAACAGGACCTTATGAAATACACATTAAAATGGCTTGAATACCATGATTATTATCTTGCTTCTAAATACACAAAGATTTACACACTACGCACATGTATTGTCGCACTGTCAATTCTAGATCTTTGACAGGCGTTACAGGTAGTCAGTGGCTTGAAAATCTAATTGGCCGCCAATCAGCAGTCTTAGCAAGAGGTATTGTGTTACTCAGTAGGTACTAACTAGGTTGTGGAGGTCAGATAGGGGCAGTCGCTCTATAATGTAAAATACTGCAATTTCTGTGTCCGGTTAGACTGGAAGCCGACTCTAACATATTTGAGAAAAGGCTAGGCAGTTGATGATGTGTTTTACATACATACATATTACGCCTGTAATCCCCGAAAGGTTAGGCAGATTTAGGCATTTTTATTTTTGTGGTGATTTCAACAGCAAGTATATAAGTAGATATAATTAAGGTATTGCGGCCTTAAAGTCATGTCCCTAACGAAATGATGTTATAAAACACATTACTTATAGCAATCCTGATTGATTGACTCAGCCAATAAACTAGTCTACATAATATCGAGCCGTGCTATCTGAGCCCTAAACTCGTAATTAACCGTCGGCCGCTGTGGTCCAACTCGTTAGCACAATCAAGTGGCCTAAACTTCGCAGTTTGCCAGTGGAGGGTTGACGGTTGACGGCTGCTAGCGTGGCAATTAGAAGGATGATAGATTGGGTATGAAGGGATGTGTGTTTACGTTTCGACAAGATGACGTATCGGTTTTTAAGGTTGAGTTGAGAACATAGAGGGTACCAGAAAAAATCATAGAAATATAATTAAATGTGCTTCGTAGCCCGTGTCGATGGCAACCTCAATTGTGGCTTCCCAGCATAGCTATTCACATTGCTTCGATTCGATTTTCGATTCGAAAAGTCGTATGTCTATCTCGCTCGAGTTCGTAATGTCAAAAAAAGATAGACATACGACTTTCCGAATCGAAAATCGAATCGAGCGTTGTGAATAAGGGGCCAGAACTGAGCTACTAGTTTGGCGCCTTCAGTAGTGTCCATCAGTTCCTGTAGTGAACAAACAACAGGACACGCAGGACGCGATATTAAGTTGACTCTTTCATTTAGATTACGGTTTTGTTGGCGTAGTAATGATTTTAGTCTAGATTATTTAATGGGTCCCGACTAGATATGAGCGCCGATGGCCAATTCCGCGGCGGCGGCGTGGCCTCGAAATTTGCACGGCGGCGGCGGCGTCGCGGCGGCGCGGCATGGCCGGCCGTGGGCCTTAGTTTCTTTTTTTATCAGGGTGAGATTTCTTAAAAATAACAAAGAAAACCATATTGTTGTTACAAAAAAAAAGTTTACAGTCTTCTAAATAATAATTGGAGATCACGTTTACTGAAAAATAATAATTTCAGCATTTTGAGTTGAAGTGAAACCGAGTTTTTTTAATTAGAGCACTATCTGTCGCGACACGCTCATATCTAGTCCCGACTGTTGCAGTCAATATGTCCTGTTTCCTGAACTAGTTGTTTTATTTTCAGTTTTTATTTAAAGTTATTACTTAGTTATTTTTTATGCAGTCGGGTTTTTTAATTTTTTTAATTAATTTTTTATTTTACACTTTTTAGTTACTTAGATATACCTATTTAGAATCCGCATGATGAGCCCTTTATCAGCGTGCCAAACATTTGAATTAGGCGCCAAAAATCCGCCATTTTGTTTCTTTTTTTATTTCGATATACCCAGTGTCACTCTCACAGTAAATACGAAGCCGTTCAGGCCACTGAGCGTGCCAAACAATTATACATACATACATACTCTCGAAAAACGTAATCCTCCTTCTAACGCAGTCGGGTAAAAATTGGAGAATTATTAGAATGTAGGATGCCTGGTTAAAATAAGTTAAGCTTCTTTTGACAGCCACTAGCATGACTCTTACAGGAATTTAGGGGCTCTAAGGTTGTAGGGCCCTGGGCACTTACCCAGTGCCCAATAGAGAAGATGACGCTGTGTTGGTCTTCGCGCTGTATATGAAATTGTGGTCGGGAACATCAACTACGACACACGGCCACGCACGAATGAATGCGTGGCCCAAATGAACCACGGGACGACTGAACTGCAGATAAGCACTAGGTCGAAGCTCTCAAATATTATGTAGCATGAAGAAAAACATGGTAAACAAAACAGCATGTCCGTAGATTCAAAAATTCGAAATGTTGTGACGTCCATCATCCACACTGGGACCACGTGGTCGAGGTGGATGTCATTATTCTTCATCATCATCATTTCAGCCGAAAGACGTCCACTGCTGGACATAGAGGCCTATGTCCCCAAATGTCGCCACATTGACCGGTCCCGTGCGTCTCGCATCCAGCGGAACCCCGCAACTTTCACCAGGTCATCGGTCCAACTCATGGGAGGCTTTCCGTGGTGGATGTGAATTCACCACGACCGGGGGCCTGTGTCCCAGATGTGGCATCGTTATGAGCTAGTGAGGTCTGAATTCCTGCCACGCCGACGTCGGTCGCGCACGGTCGGTTGTGACGTCAGTGAGAACAAAATACGGCTGTCGGTCTACGTCGTAAGTCGGCGTCACAGTATGATGCTAATAGAACACAATGAATACTCGTAAGCGCGACCGACGTCAGCGCAGGAAGAATTCAAGCATAAGTCCGTGCGTTCGGCTTGGTTTATGAGTTTATGACGGACAGCGTCATAAATAAATCTTTGACAGTCGTAAAAGGATGTTATGTTATGTTATGTAGATAAATAAAACACCACCTGTCGATAAACGGCGGACAGTAGTAGCTTAAATAAGTACTTTTCAAACGCAACAGGAAAATCCCATCAAAAAAAAATATCAAACGCCCCATTACGAAGCCTGATCTTCACCAAAAGATGAAACGCTCTATAAAAAGTAAATAATCCCACACTACAAATCATTAGCTTCGAGAAAATTTCCTTTAAATAACTTACCTGAACAAATAGTAGGTAGGTAGGTAGGTAGGTAGGTTATAGGGTACGTAGGTATCTTTCAAACGTTTTTTCCTCCAAAAAACTCTATCGTAAATGTAATTATTGACTCTGAGTGGCTGGGGTTCCGTCACAATAACGTTAGGTTTTAAGAAGGTCCACTGCATGGATCTACTGCACGAACATAGGGTCGCTGCGAGCAGTGGTAATACCTAGAAGTACATTAGTGTCTTTGTGAAAATTATTACATCACCGCTGCTCTTACAAAACGGTGCAGGAAAACATCGTGAGTAAACCAGTGTCCCAGAACCAACAATTCGATGACTTGCACCCGCACTGAGCCTTTTTTTTCGGAATTGAAAACTTCAAATGACTCCTCCCGCTCTAGGCGGAGCAGGAGGGTGTGTCAGACTTTTACTGATTAAAACCCATTCATGTTCCTTCATCGCCCTTTGTGTTCCGAGGCCACGGTATCTCTTTCGAATAGTCCCGCAGCCCCGGCAGGCATCGGCCCTTGCGGGGTCCCCTTCCTTATTGTCGACCGCGACACTTTGAGGCGCGCGTGGAACACGAACGCGCCGTCGACACGGCCTGTCGTCATGAGACGGACGGACGGCGAGCTAGACCGGCACTGAGCCTGCGTGGTCGATTATGGTCCATACAGGCTACAGCAAGTAAGGAAGTGATACAGGATCCGTCCTAATTCGGCACAAGTGGATTCCATATTAAAAACTTGTATACTAAGCATAACAAGTCAAATAATACGTTATTTTTTAATTTTTTGTGGTGAAAAATAAAACTTATTATTACTTACTTACTCTAGTAAGGTCAGCGTCTTTAGTTTTAGCAGCAGGTACCTACCTGCCAGAGAGCCTAAGCCTTCACATTTGACCGATAACAATAATGGAAAAGTCAAAAATGAATGCTCCCGAAATGCTTATTTCAGTCCTGCTGAAAATCTATCTAGAAATACGAAATGCCTGTTTTGGTGTAGTGGTTGCAAGCGTCACTGCTGAGCATGAGGTAATCGGTTCGATTCCCAGGTCGGGCGAAGTGTTATTGTGTTTTTCTATCAGGATTATTTCAGTAACAGCCACGGAGTCTGGATTTGTGCCCGGTTGATGGCAATCGGCGCGCCCTCTATTACATTATTACATGGGACTTAAACATAATTGGCGAAATGTGGGTGTACTATTATTTATTTATTTATTTAAACTTCATGTACAAGTGGTACATAGGCGGACTTCTACCAGTCAACCTTTATTAATACTTGTATTAATTAATAAAATAATAATAAATATATATATAATATAGTAATAATACTTATATAATTTTTTTTATTAATATTTTTTAGTTACTTAACCTTTTTTTATTTTTACTATTATTAGGTATTCCTCTGCCTTACACTTCGGAGATTACTGGCGTGATGTTGTGTTATGTAAATACGCAACGCTTTTAAAGCACATAAGCGGCAGGCCAGCCACTTCTTTAGATCCTCTGGCCTTCAGCAATCATCATTCCAGTGGTTTTGTCACCATCGAAATGCCTCATGAACAACTTTGGTCCAGATGGCACTTCTACTCCATCCTGTCCAATGGCCATCACCCCAGGTTTCCTGCTCTTAGCAGCAGGTACGGTACCTGAGTGCCTCAATAAAATATTTATTGGAATTAAATATGGCGTTCTCGGGCAAATTAGAGGTCCCTTATTATGTAAGGAGCCAGATAAGAAAGATTCACTCGATGGAGTTCAGTTGTGATTGATTTTTTATTTAGGTTTTGAATCGAAATGAAGGAATATACCGTTTTTGTGAAGCTATTCAGGTTACCTATTTATTAAAGAATATCTCTAAAAATAGAATTAAGGAACTGTGAAATTCATATGATTTGGTTTATTCACAGGACTTTAAGCGAGGATGGATATGCTTTTAAAATAAAGAGTTAAATGATCATTCTTTTGCCCTAATCCCAATTTAATTGTGGTCGGCGCAGCAAGTCTTCTTCTTCCATACTTCTCTATTACTCGTCATCTCATCAGACAACTCCTCGCTTGCCATAATATCCTCCTTCAAACCGTCCATCCATCGTTTCTTTGGTCTTCCTCTACTCTTATACCCAACCACATTTATACTCAACACTTTCCTCATTCCTCCGCATCCGATTACGACACAACAGTCACCAGGCATGACGACAGTATCAAAAAATTGCAAATCTATTTAGTCCGTCAGTTAGAGTATTGGAAATTAATGGACACGTATTTTTTGTTATTGTAAATCAATGAATATTGACAAAAGATAAAACGCATCAAAACTCGGGAGTGGGAGCTCGTGACGTCAGAACTAGCTAAAAATTGTTTCCTAGGCGTGACGTATTGAGAATTTTAAAAGCGTCATATCTTCGTCAATTTTGGTTTACGTAACAAAAGAAAAAACACGGGTCAAATATTTTTTGATAATCTAACTGACGGACTAATTAGATTTTTTTGTCGTCACGCCTATTTCAGACTTCCTCTAAGGTACTAATTTCTTATTTTATCCATTCGCGTAACACTACACATCCCCTTCTCATCTCGGCCACATGCAAATGCCTTTCATTCATCCCTTTCAGAGCCCAACATTCTGATCCATACAAGACAGCAGGTCTAACCATTGTTTTATAAATCTTCTCCTTAAGTTTAAAGGGAAATGCGGGAGTCTCAGATTGTTCCCATGACCTGCCACCATTTCATCCATCCAGTCAAACAGCAAATCGTGATTAGTGCTGATGATATCAGTGTTCTATAGTATCACGCAAATTTCTCCTACAAGAGTCAACAGTAAACTATAGTGTAACAGACCTGTCTAGTGTCTACATGTCAATTGCTGATACGTCCTATCACAGTACATTGAAGTGCCGTCCTCGTTTTACCCAGTAACATGATTGTGGAGGTCAGATCGGCAGTAGTTCCGTGTAAAATACTGGTCACTACTCAGGTTAGACTGGAAGCCGACCCCAGCATAGTAAGGAGATGTCTGGATATATGATGACAATAATAGAAGTGTCGTGGTGGCAGTTTGTGGTTTCAGAGTTTCTTTTTTGACGTGATAACGTCTTATAGATCGATGAACACCGGCTGCACGCACGAAAAACTGTCAAACCGTTCCGATCCGGCGATCAACGCCCAGCCCAAGCCCTTGGACCTAGAAAACTGAAATTTTGCACAGTGGTTCCCTTTATAATGTAGACAAGGAATAAGGAAGAATTTTTCTAAATTCAACCCTTATGGGAGTTAAATAGGGGAAATTAAATTAAAATTAAAAATAGAATGAAAGTTTGTATGAAAGTCCGTCAGTTTTAAAGTTAGGATCTTAAACTTTTGTGTTTAAGCTGACGATTGAAGATTAATTTACACGTGTCTCAGCGTTTTTGATAATTTCACCCCCAAAGGGTTAAAAAAGGGGATGAAGTTGTGTATGGAAAGTCCTTAATTTTCGAAGTAAAAATCACTAAATTTATTATCTAGGCGTATGGTTGGAAGCTAACGCAACGGTGTTGTTAGAATTTAAATCCTTAAGTGGGTGAAATTAAGTTAAAATCATTAATAGGTATCATGAAAAATGACGTTATCACGTAAAATTATCGTCAGTAAACCCGTAAACCGACTTTACAGACAACCATTTTTCGGATACACATCGGGACATCATCAAATGACTCCTCCCGCTCTGGGCTCCTACACTAGCATGACTGCTTCGCAAAAGGAGGTGACGGCTTCCCATTCCCTCTCGCTCCGGACCATGGATTGAACCAAGGCCGGACGTGAGAGGTCGCCGCCGCCGATCGCCGCTACGAGGACACGGCGGTGCTCCGCCCAAGCGGGGCACACCTCCACAGTGTGCTCCACCGTGTCCTACGGTCGATCCTCGCAATGGTAGCACCCGGGCGTTTCCTCCTGCCTGATTCAGTGCAGGAACCAACCGAAACTACCATGTCCGGTGAGGACCTGCGTCAGGCGGAAGGTGAGAGCTCCGTGGCGCCTCTCAAGCCACTCCTTAAAGAGGGGACTTATCGCACTTGTTGCGTGCCCTGCACGGGGTTGCGACAGTCGCTCTCTCCTTGTCGCCATGAGATCACGCCGGAGGTCTGTCCGTTGAGCGGACTTGCCGAGCCTGGCCACAGCAGTACAGAATCAGTTATCTAACAGCGTCGACTATGCACTAGGCAGCACGCTCTGTTTCTCGCTTAAGGGTCCGTGCACCTAATTAGCTCATTTTCAACATTTTTGATCACTGTTTGTGGGAAAGGCAAGAAGAATTTGAACCTTTTTTATTTTTATTACAAGAGTCAGGTTCTTATTCTTGTCGAATGCGACAACAATTTTTTAAAATAATGTATATATTAATGGCAATCACCCATATTCAAATCCCCTTTTCCGCAAAAGTAACGAGCGAGTGATGTTTGGGGTTCCCTGAACAAAGAACTACAAAATATTCTGAACATTAAAAATTATGAATAGCATCATTATATGGTCTACTCGTAAAGTAGCTGGAAACATTATTGATTTCATTACGAAATATAGCAGAAAAAAAATGATGAAAAAACGTAATTTATGGAAAATGTCGGGACGAGTAAGTATTTTTTTCTATACCTTAGAAACACTTTAAAGAAAATTTATAAATTACTCATTAATCTCAAGGTACCCTTTTAATAGAATCTGAATTTTAATTTATAAATAAACAATAACTTCATTTCGTAAATTAATGGCAAAGTAAACTATATTATCGACCGCCCAAACCCGATCCCGTCAGTAACGACCGGGCTCTCCCAGCGTGAGCACGTATCACTTTGTTTCGCAAGCGCTCGCGAGTTATACGTAAATATATTTCCAAGATACACGCAGACTACCACATTTTGATACATTAAGTATTTAGGTATTTTTTGACGTTGGTTGTTTAAAAATTGTTAAGATATATTTCGTCTTCAATATTTTCATTTTTGGAACGTAGTTCCATAACGCCGCTTACCTACTAGGACTAGGATTGCGGACTGCGATTTAGTAGAAATCGTCAGGTAAGAAATATATATGCCGTATGCTGTGTGTGTGTGTAGTAGAAGGTACTACACAAGAAGGGTATGGCGGGGTCGACTGAGCGAGCCATATTTTTCTTCAAGGATGTCGTTTTCGAGGTTTTTGGGGTCGCTGATAATAAGTATTACGTCAAAATGAAAATCCAAGATGGCGCCGAAAAAAAAATCGGTTTTTTCTTCATGGGTGTCGTTTTCGTGGTTTTTGGTGTCGCTGATAATGAAAATGAGATCAAAATGAAAATCCAAGATGGCGCCGACGAAAATTATCGGTTTTTTCCTCATGGGTGTCGTTTTCATGGTTTTTGTAGGCGCTGATAATGAAAATGAGGTCAAAATGAAAATCCAAGAATTCACCTATGAAAGTATTCGGTTTTTTCTTCATGGATGTCGTATTCGTGGTTTTTGGGGTCGCTGATAATAAAAATTACGTCAAAATGAAAATCCAAGATGGCGCCGAAAAAAAAATCGGTTTTTTCTTCATGGGTGTCGTTTTCGTGGTTTTTGGTGTCGCTGATAATGAAAATGAGGTCAAAATGAAAATCCAAGATGGCGCTGACGAAAATGATCGGTTTTTTTTTCATGGGTGTCGTTTTCGTGGTTTTTGGTGTCGCTGATAATGAAAATGAGGTCAAAATGAAAATCCAAGATGGCGCTGACGAAAGTTATCGGTTTTACACTTAAAGTACTTACGGGATGATATCCGTAAGTACTTTAAGTGCAGTGAAAAACCGTGAGTCTAAAACAGTGCGTTATCGGTTTTTTTCTCATGGGTGTCGTTTTCGTGGTTTTTGGTGTCGCTGATAATGAAAATGAGGTCAAAATGAAAATCCAAGATGGCGCTGACGAAAATTATCGGTTTATTCTTCATAGAAATAAAAAACTAAATAATGATTTCACACTAGAGACATCACGTGGCCTTGTGAGCTCCAACAATGAAGTTGCTCAAGAATTTGTAAATTTCTTTACCAGTATCCCACTTAAAACTACAGAAACCATAAAATCCTCTCCCTTGCTCTCTATTGGTTTATTGAAAGAGAACGTTTCAGCCTGTCCAAATGAGTTTGAATTTCAGCATATAAACCCCTTAATAGTCATAAAAGCTTTTAAGCAAATCAAGATAAAATTAACGGAAGATCTATGGGGTATGTCTATGAAAGTTTGTACCTCAATTATTGAGACTGTAGCACCGTATTTAGCCTTAATATTTAATTTGTGCGTGGATCAAGGGGTCTTTCCGGATCTAATGAAATTCAGTAAGGTAGTACCGCTTTTTAAATCTGGGGATAGTAAAGACACCAATAACTATAGGCCCGTATCCGTGTTGCCGGTTTTCAGCAAGGTGTTTGAAAAGATAATGCTCAATCAAATGCTTAACCATTTTAACACCAATAAAATATTGCACGAGCAACAGTATGGAGTTCAGTTATAATATTGAATCAAGAGAAACTAGAATTTGTCGATAAAACGGTTTTCTTGGGAATCACGCTCGACTCAAGGTTACAATGGGGTGGTCCTCATTTAACATCTCTTGCAGGACGGCTGAGTTCAGCAGCATATGCTGTTAGAAAAATCCGTCAATTTACTGATATTGATACCGCGAGGCTAGTCTATTTTAGTTATTTTCATAGTATTATGTCATACGGTATTTTACTATGGGGACGGGCTGCAGACATCGAGTCTATATTTATTCTGCAGAAAAGAGCCATCAGAGCCATATATGAATTACGTAGACGCGATTCTCTAAGAGAACTGTTTAAGGAAATTAATATCATGACAGTACCTTGTCAATACATCTATGAAAACATCATGTACGTTAGGAAAAATCTGCATTTATTCAGTAAAAGAGGTGACAGACACCACTATAACACTAGAAATAGGGATAACTAGTGATAAATAGGGTTTCATTATTTTCATTATCAGCGACCCCAAAAACCACGAAAACGACATCCATAAAGAAAAAACCGAAAATTTTCTTTTTTTTATTTATCGTTTTGTAAAATGTTCATGTGTCTGAATTCTTCTAATACAAAATTTATATTTTGATTGTGATAAATGTACTGTTCACACACATTCCAGACTTTTATTTCTAAGCCGTACTGACTTTATAATTATGTATCATAAAATAATATCGTCTACACTCTACAGGATTAAAATTGTTTAAGCGATCACTACGCTCGAACTTCACCCGTGTGTGCGTGTATCTGCATGAACAATGCACACAAACATAGGATCGCAACGAATTTGCCTAAACTCTAGCGAGTGAATATTATGCACGGCCTCTTAATTAAATGACGGTTCTGAACGTCAGAAAAGGATAGGATTTCATGTAGCAGCATGAAAAAGTGCTGTTAGATGAGGCGCAACCTTGGTATCAAAATTGGTATCTTTATTAACTCGAGTAGAAAAAATAAACACATCATTCCATAAAATTATTTTATTATGGTATAAATAAAATAAATGTTATCTTGTAAATAGTAGGTATACGTACTCTTAAACCTAAATTAAATAATAAACGTCTGCCTGTATCGATTTACATTCAAGTACTTAAATAAAAGTTAAGAGGCTCGATGGCTCATAAAGATTGTTAAAAAAGTAGTAATTCATCTTTACGGTTTGTCTACTGTATCTAGGCATAGACAAATATACCTTTAGGGCGAAAATGGACCCAATAAAAGACTGATCACTGTCATGACATCAGCTGTAATACCATTTTCGTTTACCTTTATTGAGTATTTTGGTAACAATAGACAGACTAACGGCCATTTTCAATAACTTACTAGCCGGTTTCGGTAGGTTGCTATCTCTGTCTGTTTGACATTTTGCTTACTGGACGGTTAGAAACAAAACGTCACAGAAAATCTTTCTTTGATTTTTCTATGAATCAAGTGACAGGTAGGTTACGCGGATAGGATATTTCAAGCTAACTTTGTTTGTAGAAACGCATATTAACCAACAGTTGTAAGTAAGTTACAGAAAAAGGGCGTTAATCAGTGGCGGATTAACTTTATTCCATCATACTATTCAACTTCCACAATGTTTGTTTTTGATGTGAAACATCTATAGGCGCAAGTAAACCAACAAAAAACAAATGAAAAATTCGTGGCGAGCGTGGTGATCGCAGCATAAGATTCTTATGCTGCTTCAACAAGTGAATATGTAGATCTTCATGTTCGGGCGAATATGAAGATCTACATATTCGCCATGATGAACAAGCCAGCTGGTCTTGGGGCACAGAGCGCTGGGTTGCAATCTCGTGACTACGAGTTCGATTCTCTGCCACAGTACCCACGTACAAGGTCAGGTTTGAACTTCTCATGAACCTAACTACTCCACGCCTGTAGTCCCAGAAAGGTTAGGCAGAGGTGTAACTAATAGTACATCCATATTTCGCCACTTAAGTTCCGGACTCAATAATAGGGTACTATGCACACCCTGGGAATCGAACCCAGGGCTTCTTGCTTAGCAGTCGTCCTTGCGACCATGGACACCATGCCCACGAGGCAGAGTCTATGGTTACATTAATTTCTATATTTTATATTTCTATATAAATTTATCGCCACGCCATTTTTTGGTTGTCCGCGCCTATCGATGTTTCACAGCAATTAGAGTGTA
Organism: Xestia rhomboidea; assembly: GCA_963853795.1. Classification (NCBI taxonomy): domain Eukaryota; kingdom Metazoa; phylum Arthropoda; class Insecta; order Lepidoptera; family Noctuidae; genus Xestia; species Xestia rhomboidea. The sequence continues at coordinate 11,662,520 of OY970782.1, read as the reverse complement.
AGATAAAACAGCCTTTCTTCTTTCTAGTTACAACATTTCATTCATTATTTTTTAATTTTGTGACATCTTAAGGCAAAATACTAAAATTCAGTTGTAAATCCGGGATCAACAGTGTTTTAAAAAGCCAAAAATGCATTTTTAGGGCCAGAAGACCTCATTTTATCTCTTAATATAATCCAATTATTCGCTTACCAATCTAATCGGCACACAATATAACCTTTAAAACTTATTCTATAATATTCTAGATCTTATTTCTATTAACTTAAGGCTGTATTTCAAGTTCAGGCGGTAGTGGAATGTTCTTCATGATGGCAAATCGTTTCAGTGCGTCGTATTTCCCTCTTAGGGCTTCGACTTCATCGCGAATCCTGTTGTTTTCGTCCTGCATTAGTTCCATGTCATGCCATTCCTGAAAGTTTAGGGAAAGGGTTAAGAGATGGCGCTAAATTTATGTTGGGTAGTGATGATAGATGGCGTTCGTTTTGATTTTGAAAAGTGACGATAGAGGGCATTGTAATATAATACATATTAGGTACGATCACTGACAAAATAAATTAAGCAAACATTTTGTCGCGCGAAAAAGTGTCCTCATCATGGATGGAACGATGAATATGATATTCAGTGAAACATTAATATTCAAATTCCATTGTCAACGACGTTGTCCCTTTGACGCAATTGGGTGAATCAACCGATCTTTGACTTTGGTTTGCTTTGAGAGCTTTTGCAAGAATCGTTTCGAATCGAATAAATTTCAGCATTTCATGGTAGATTTTTATCAAGGAAAATAAAAACAATTTTATGGAATGTTTAAAAGTACCTACTTAACTTTGTTGTGTTTAAAGTTTAAATTCTTACCTGACTCTTTTCAGTCTCCAGCTCATCTTTCTGTTCTATTCGTTTAATGCGGCATGAGGCGGCGTACCCGCGGTTCTTTAGCGTCCGACGACGCTGTTTCATCCTATAATAATAACCAATTATAGTTTAGTTTATAAACTAGTCTGAATGCAGAGCAAAAGAATAAGGCAGCATGAGGGGCAAAAAATACGTGATTCGTTATATGCTTGGGCATCTTTTATTGTTTAGGTATCCTCTATCCATATTCGTCGCAAATTAACAAAATAAGGCGATAGGATGACTACGCCACTTGAGTTCTGTGCCTCTGTGTATTAGTTCAGAACTCTACAGTTAAAAAGAGTTATTGGCCAGTAGACCACCCACTTCTCATGCTCTAAAAGTACGCCAATATAGCCTTACGAAGCGGGACTAAAGTGGTCACTTTAAGTACTACTTTAAGTACTAGGAAGTGAAAAGTAATTCGTTTTTTAATTTCCTTCATGTGACATAGACAAACTCAAACAGCCAGTAAATATACTACTATTATCTATGGAGTGTGGACCATCTTCATTGCGAAAATGTTGAGTTTTAGTTCCATGGTTTTTCCGCAAAGAAGGTCAGAATTTTTGTCGAGTGTAAATTTGTTCGGTTTTAAATAAATTTATTAAGAATGTCCAGTGACAGTGAAGAGTTTGATGTCGAGCAAAGAGCAAAAGACATAATAGATAATCTAACTAAAAGAAGAAGATTTAACTAAAAACTTACGAAAGTTCTATGGACTGGAGGAATAATAAATGTTTTTGTACTAAATTGACTATTTTTCTAGCACTCAAAGTGAAAAGTACAGTTTGCACCTCGAGACTAAACACCAACTTAATATACCCTCGGTTTCATTGACTGAAACCACCTCTGGTATGTTATGGCTTCGTTTAGTCCCTCGATATTAAATATACTATATTATGTACTTTCTGTAAAAACATCCCATCATCACCACTCTCTTGCCCCTATCCCAATTTATTTGCGGTCGGCGCAGCATGTCTTTTTCTTCCATACTTCTGTAATACTCGTCATATCGTCAGGCACATCAAGGATAAACATCACAATGGCGAACAAAAATCAGCTGGTCCATCACATATTGTATGTCACATTTGGATCGAGTATAAGTATTGGGACAACTGGATATTTTTTTGCGGTTTTCATGATGCTTCCATGGAGAACATTATTCACTTTTCTGCAATACATGCTGTATAATTAATTCAAAAGTAGGCTCACCTGACAATCTGATCCCTGGTCAATCCCCTCATCTTCAGCTGTCTATTCAGGTCCCTGACGGAGATGGAGACAAGCTCGTCATCGCTGATCTCCGCGCAAGGGGTCGGCGACAAGGGAGCCTGCAACAAACAAGGGATTGTAAAGTAATGTGTTATGAGTGAAAACTATCGAAGATTAGCCTATTCATACTGTGTGACTGTGAACATGTCTTGTCTATTATTAATTTTACGAAGAAGTTTGCCAGTTTTCAGTAAAACTAAGCGAAAATAAATAACAAAGTTCACTGTTGGATTTTCAACTCTACGCTCAACGCCGTGGGTTGAAGACTAGACAAAACATCAAGATGAGGTGGTATTTTATAACTAAGTATAGCACATTAAGTCCAAAATAGAATCAATGGCCCAGAGAAAATGATTAACACGCACATCGAACTACGTGTGCAGTGTGATGCCCCAGCTAAAGTCATATCATAGCTTTTTTTAGCACACTTGAAGACGATGCACCTAGAAAATCATCACCAGAAACAATAATGAACTTTTGAAAGTAATTAAAAATTAAAGCTCACCTCATCGTCCCAATTTATATCCATGGCTCTTCCCTATCAACCAAAAAATTAAATATTACAATAAAATTAAGAGTAAAATTCCATCAAAATCATACTGTTCAACTCAAATAACAACTGAACTATGAGTTAAAAGGCATTTGCAACCATCATGACGAGAATTTCGCAAGTCATCATGATATGATAAATTCTCAAAGTATGTTATAAAATTATCTTGTTTTCGTGTCCAAGTGTTGGATCAATCCAATGATTGAATCAAATTATCATTCATTTGTTAAACGGAAGATAAACAGGGAAAGGCGATATTTTTATCTGTACTTAAGGATAAACACAATTTTCGTTAGAACAATTTTTTTTTAATGCCTTTGACATGCGAGGGATCTATTTATGGTTGAAGTTGGCTCACGAACACATTCACAGGGATCCATAATTGCATATTGTATTTTATTATATGATCCTTAAATAAAGATTTTTTTTCAAGAGAAGGGAATCCTGTCGTCAAGAGCGGTTGCCAGCGGAAACTTAATGCAGCGATTCAGTAGCGCTATTTAGGGTTACATAACAAAGGGTAAAAAACCAGCCAACTGCGTGTCGGGCCACGCGCCACGCGCAGTGTAGGGTTCCGTAATAGCCCTTTAAATTTTGTTTTTCAATGCAAGTCTTCACCCGTTATAAACAAGCAACCACTTCATCTTGGTCACTTTATAGGATTTATTCAAAGGTTTTTGTATTTGGTACAAAATTATCCAACACCCTAGTTCAACGACTATTACTACTAAACTAATAAAGTTATTTTAACCGCTATAGTTTTCCTTTAAAGTTCATGAAATGCATTATCATCATGAATGTTTCCAGAATTTTCAAGCCAGCAGTTTAGATTTTAGAGGGGAGGGCGACGCCCTACTGGAACAAAAATTATTATCATAATATTAATATTTCGTAAATGGAGCATTAAATCGAAAAGTAGTATTAACAACCCCTAAGTAAAAGACCTATTCAACATACATCCTATTACCTATTCATGATACACCACACGGTGGGGAGCTACCCTAAAAAAAATATTTTCCAAAATTTAATTTCACCTCTTTGTCGGCGTTATTGATATGCACACCTCTACAAAATTACAGCTTTCTAGTACTAACAGTCTCTTAGCAAAACCTCGGACAGATGACGACCCGAATGGCGCAGCGGTAATGAGGCAGCCTTACGTTCTTAGGGTCCCAAGCAAGCAAATGTTTGTGTGATGAGCATGGACATTTGTTTCCGAGTCATGGATGTTTATATGTACACACATCAACACCGTCTAGGGATATTTTGTATAAAGTTCTTAAACTCAAAAAATACTGGCCAATTTTAAATTCTTTTCCAGAAAGCTTATTTTGTAAACCTTTTTGAATTATTCTAAATTTGAATTTGAAAAAATAAATTAAAAACAAAAGAATTACGCGGCATAATGGTAGTGAAGTCCGAAAGTTTAATTTACCTACAGTAGTTTTTGGCTATTTTTTTGTGTCAAATTTAGGTTTTTTAACAAGTTATCGGATAATTTCAAATTAATGTTATTGTGTGCATCATGCAGCGGCGCCATTTAACGAGAGAGGAAATTTTAAGGGCAGTAGGCATGCTCCAAGCTGGGACTACTCAACGGAGTATTGCTGAGGAGATTGGAACAAGACAAAACGTGATATCAGGGTTATGGTCACGTTATCGTGCTACTGGTGAAGTGGCTGAAAGACAACCAGGCGGGAAGCGCATAACCACTCAGCGACAAGACCGATTTTTGCAAGTTCCCGCGAGAAGACAACCAAATGTTACGGCCATGCAGTTGGTTCAGAGGCTCCAGTCAGAGCACCAGTTGCTTGTGAGTGACCAAACTGTGCGGAGATGGCTGCATGAAGCTAACCTTCATGCTTGCAGACCGCTTCGTACTCCAGCACTACGCCGAGGAAATCGTGGACGACGACTAGAGTGGGCTCGTGAACATTTGCTCTGGGAAGATAACCAGTGGTCTGTAGTGCCGTTTACCGATGAGTCCCGGTTTGGTTTCCATCTCGATACACCTAGAGTACTTGTTTGGCGAGTTCCTGGTCGTGAGAGCCGTCTGCAACATCCTCAGGAAGTCCACTCATACCGCGGCAGGACAATTGTGGTTTAGGCGGGAATTCGTGTTGGTGGAAGAACAGGCCTCGTTTGGATCAAAAACACCATGAGGGCTGAAAAATACCGTAACGAGGTTCTAGTACCAATTATCTACCCCCATCGACTACAAATGGGCCAAGAATTCACACTCATGCACGATAACGCCCGTCCGCACACAGCGAGAGTGGTGACGAGCTGGTTGCAGGAGCACGACGTATTGGTCTTAGACTGGCGCGCTCAATCGCCTGACCTAAACCCCATAGAACACGCGTGGGACATGCTCCAAAGAAGGGCTTTGAGGAATTTCCCTGCAAAAATTGCGACGGAAGAGTAACTTTTTTTGCATCTTAGCCGGACCTGGGACAATATACCGCAGCAAGACTTGGATAACTTAATCCAAAGCATAAAAAATCGTTGCAGGACGGTTACTAACGTCATGGGTGGTGTTACTGACTACTGATTTTTCACATAACTGTTACTTATTTTTCACTTTTTCTTGAGAAACACATTCATGGTTAGGTTTACCATTATTTCACATTTTTCTTTATTTAAATAAAAACTTGTTTACCCAAAAAAAAATTGTTTTCTTTTATTCTGGAGTGTAGTCTGATAAATGGGCTTTATAAAAATATATACATGTTGTATGTTATTTTCAATAAATTTTGAGTAAATTGAGTAAATCCAAAATATCCCTAGACAGTGTCGATGTGTGTATAATAAGTATGTATTTACAAAAAAAAAGTATCTATGTAGTATATCAACTATCTGGTGTCCACGAAACAAGCCTCGTTGCTTAGTGTGGCACTAGATGGCGCTGTGTGTAATGTCCAGCGATATTTATTTATTTATTTATATTTTTTAAATATTTGGTTTTCAAGTACTTGCTAACACCCACCTCTACTCATTTACTAATTAAAATACTAGTATGACTACCATGATATTAACTGATGAAATACTGGGTGTACTCCTTAACCCTTCGAGGAATACAGGCGTGATGTTTTGCCATGTTATAATATAGTCACTATGACTATCCTAATCATAGATGAGACCTGATTTTGCTGATTTTCTGATAAGATTTTTTTCTAACTAAAATTGTAGTGATGTGGCAAGATTAATATTTTTTGTTTAAGATAAAGCTGTTGCTGGTTATCTATTATGATTATGACAATTTAAATTAGTAGAATTGTTTGCAGTGTTCAAGTAAAGTAAGTTCATCTATGGATGTGATTTACAGGGTTCCTTACCCAAAAGAGTAACAACGGACCCTATTACTAAGACTCCACTGTCCGTCTGTCTGTCTGTCACCAGGCTGTATCTCATGATCTGTGATAGGTAGACAATTGAAATTTTCAAAGAGTATGTATTTCTGTTGCTGCTATAACAACAAATACTAAAAACAGAATAAAATAAATATTTAACATTTAACGTGATTTTTTTGCCGTTTTGTCTAATGTTGTTTATAATGGTACGGAACTCTTCGTGCGCGAGTCCGACTCGCACTTGGCCGGTTTTTTATTCATTCATATTTCATAATTTTACTTCTTACTATTGTAAAAGTTTGTGAAGATGGAGTAGGCGACAGACAGACTGTTTATGTGCTGACCACCTGATACTAAGTAGACCTCTTGTTCAAAATGAAATAGCATCAATACACAAAAAATATTGCTTAGTGCCAATAATGTAATATTTGATTTGCACACTTTGAAAAATAAAAGAACTGGGGCCAAATATGTAATATGCAGTAGACCATTTCTATGGTGGCTCCCATATAATTGGCTGTTGTGAACCCTCAGCATTCAGTGGGTTAGGCCTGCAGCAATAGGGTAGATGACACCATAAAGCAATAATTCCAAGAGACCAATCTAAATTATTTTGGGCCTGAAAACCCAACTTATTTTCAATTAATTGCCAAATTCGATTTTTAGTTGCTTTGAAATCAATATATAGGTGAGTCATTGAGTTGACCAAACAGTGAGGTCAGTGTGTTATTGCCATAAAAAATCTATCTTTTTATTAAGGCTGATTTACATTGATCCAGTAGCTGGATCCAGCTTCACTGGATTCTAGCGCCGGATTCAATCCAGTAGACAGTCTTACTTTATTGAGGATCCAGTGGCACGTGGTGCGCGGTGTACGGGGGGAGGACACTGGATTGAAAAATAAGAACTAGTCTATTCCGATCCAGCGCTGGATACTGGATGCTGTACTGGATTGTAACATGTTTACATTAACCCAGTGCCGATCCAGCATTGGAATCCAGTAAAGCGGGATTCAGCTACTGGATAAATCGGCCTAAGTCAAAGATAAAATGCAAATAAGTTTGTACTAGTGACATCTCTCTGTCAAACTTTACACCGTCATTAAGTGATCAATTTTATTGCAAAATAATAGTCTGGGGAGTCTTGCAACAACTAAAATAATAACCATGGAGTTTCTTGCCGGTTCTTCTCGATAGGAAATGCCCAACCCGAACAGTGGACCTTTTCTCTATGGTTTTTATGTGCCTGATGGCGTAAGTGAATTTAAATATTTTGATTGATGACAAATTAAATCTCATTTCTTGCCGAGTGGAATAAAAGCAAGATAAACACTATCTGGGGCATCAAACATGAACATTTTTGGGTATTCATTTACCACCAAATCCTGAACTTCTTTAGAACTGTGAGGTAGATAACAGGCGCTGCTGCTTTTAAATCTTGAAAATGGAACAGAATAGGATACACTGAACTTCATCTACGTCATACGTGTGCAATACGAAGGCCAAGGACATAGATAACAACTACGTAACACCGAAACTTTGGATAAATAACTTAGGAAACTACTCATTTTTATATTAACTAAGACTTGGACTCACCATTACTACTGGTTTCCTTCCGCCCAACTCCTTTAGATCATGAGGCATAATAAGTTTTTGATGAAATTGTTAGAATAACGGGAGACACCGTTACCGCCTAGTTTCCACAATGATTTGCACTTTCACCTTCTTGAATTGCTTCAGCTATTGATGCAATATTGATAATATTATAGGTTTATCAGCAGGTTGGAACATAGAGAATAATTACGATAAAAAATAAACAATGGCATAATCCTCGCTTGACGCTTGATCGCTCCGCAGAGGCGCAGGATAAAAATATTGCAGTAGTGATGTATCTGCGTTAAATAATTTGTCAATATTTATTAGAACAACACTACTATAGTTTTTACAAAACCACTCTTTCTCTAAGAAATTGTTAAAACAATTACAAACTAGAGATTGAATTATTTTACAACGTAAATTCAGTCGTGTGATATTTTGGATAAAAGAAAAATTAATATTTCTAGAATTTTCATAATTTTGGCTTTTACTTTTTTTGTTACGGTTTTGTTTTCCTGTCGTCAAAAGTTACAAGTAAAAATCGTTTTTTTTCTTTTTAGTCTGTGGTTGATTGACGACTTCGTGAAGAAGGAAAAAGCAAGCAGACGCATTTAATTATCGTTTTCCAGTTTATTATTAGTGAAAAATGGCTAAAAGGAAGAATAAACCGTTGATAGACTCGGACTCCAGCAGCGAGTGCTCAGATTTGGACTCAGTAAGTTAATTTTCTTTAAAAACATTAGGTTATAAGTTCATGTCCGTACGTAACGATTTTGACGGCATTCTTCATTAATTTGACTGCGTAAATAGGCCAAGATCAATGTTCCTTCGTTCTAAATTGATCTTTTGCGCATTATATGAAAAACAAGTGTATGTAAAATGTTTTAGTATCCAAAATATCTTGACAAAATTGTCGCTTATCTTTTTCTTTTAGAACGTCGTTGTTTACGTTACAGCTTTATTAAATGGCTTCTGTTGCGTGAGTCATGTAAAAATGAATGAAAGTCAACATTCCCGCTTTTATTTTTGCAAAAAAAATACTGCAGAATTTATATTAGACACAGTTAAAAATGTCTAAAACTAATTTCAAAGTTTATGGTTTAGTAGAAAAAGTTTTGATCTCGTCATGGTACTGTTGCTAAGTTATTCAGCCAAGAAAATGTCCAATAGTTATATAATTTTGAGTCTAGACTTTCTCTTTTATTCATTCAACTGAAGTATTAGTCAATGTTAAAGGGTTATTCCTCCAATATGTACTGTTTATTTTGCATTCAATATTGATAGCATGCACAGATAAATATGGCTACTCATTCTATTGATATAATTACCTATTGATTCAAAACTAATCAATAAAATATTTGTGTTGGATAATTGACCTCTAGTTTTCTTCATTACTTTGTATGACCTATGGCTATGACCTGAATAACCACACCTCTATATCCTTAAAAACCATAGACTACTAAAGCTGTTAGAAATTGTTGTGAAATAAAAACAAATGAATGTACTTATGTTGTTAACTGAGATGAGTCATGAAAACATGAGCGGTTAGGTACTGTCAAATATTAATTTAAAAAAGGGTACACACTAAAAATGTTAGGGTAATTAATGCAAGGTTTCTATTGAGTTTTTTGCCCATCCTTCTTCATAGAGATCTATGTTTTGGCTAGAACTGCAGGGCTATTACGTATTTTTCTGATATCCATTGACTATCAAGCTTCGGTTGTACACCGAACTTTGATGACAACCGTGAATGTCATAATATTGGTATTACGTATCACACTGAGTGGATATCACTTTACGGTGACTAACAGGGTCATACATAATACGAAACTAACCTTTTGACCGTTAATTGATGGACATTGAGCCCAGTTACTATCATTTGAGCTGTCAACAGAGATACGTAATAGCCCTACAGACCTACTTGACAATTCAAAAATGTTCGTAAATGGTTTAATAAAAAGAAATACTTCAAGTAGGTAGTTCTAATATTACCATAAATATATAAGTCTGTTAACCATAACTTCTAAAAACACCACTTCTTGTTTTATGAAGCCATCTAATCTTGTTGATGATATTTTTTTACAGCAATTCCTGAACTTAGCAAAGAAAAAGAAGAAAACCGGTGACTCTCCTCCTCCGTCAAAATCTAAGAGATCTGGATCAGGATCTGACAGTGAATCAGATTGGGATGACGATGATAATAAAAAGAATAACTGTAAGTATTTACTTCACTGATAATATAACTTTGCTTATAATAATAAATAAAGAACGCTGGACATTACACAGAGAGCCATCTAGTGCCACACTAAGCAACGAGGCTTGTGTTGTTGACACCAGATAGTGGATATACTATATAGATGCTTTTTGTTTGTAAATACATTCTTATTATACATATAAGAACATCCATGACTCGGAAACGAACATCCATGCTCATCACACAAACAGCTCCTACCAGGATTCAAACTCGGGACCCTACGAACGTAAGGCAGCCTCACTACCGCTGTGCTATTTGGATCGTCGTTTACTGAGGTCTTGCCTCCTTCGTTCCTGGATACTTAATTAATAATGATAATTCCCAATTTGGACAGTGTTATTGGGTCGTTGCAGACACCCTCAGTGCCCAGTTGATTTCAATAAGCTCGCCCCCTACTTTTCTCCTCTCTTCTTTACCGTGTGGTTAGCCTAACCTGGTGTCAATGTTTTAAAACTGCCATTGGGCCTCTGACTTGGCTTTACATGTTGTCGAGAAATATCTCTCATGCATACTGGTTTCAACAGAATGTTTTCCTTTACCGAAGCAAGTGACACTTATATAATACGCACATGAATCCGAAAAACCCCCCCACATACCCCCCTACATGGGACTCAAACGTAACTGGCAAAGTGTGTGTGTGGGTGGTAGTAATTCTTCGAATTCCTGTTCCACCAATGTCTGGAGCTGTAATAAAGAGGATGAAGCCTCTGCTAGCATATGCTTGAATAACATGATTTCTTCAGTTACTCTCTGCTGTACGCTGAAAAGTTTCTATAATAGACTTTACCAGAAATATAGAATGTCAAGCTAAGTTGTTATAGCTGTAAATCTTAAAACAAGAACCAATTTATTTTTTTCTTACAGCAAAATCCTCATCGTCATCAGGCTCAGATTCAGAAAGCGATGCCAGAAGCGATACTTCTAAAAAGAAAGAGCCGGCTCGGACGAGCAGAAAGACCTCATCTGAACACTCAGACGACAACCGCAAGAGACCGGAGCCGAAAAAGACAGAATCTAGAAGAAGTACTGACAGTGCGGGGTCTGGGAAGAAGAAGGAGACGTATAGTGAACCTGAAGAAGGTATGTCGAATAGGCGAGACGACAAAGAAAATCTAATTAGTCCGTCAGTTAGATTATCAAAAAATATTTGACCCGTGTTTTTTCTTTTGTTACGTAAACCAAAATTGACGAAGATATGACGCTTTTAAAATTCTCAATACGTCACGCCTAGGTATGATTTTTAGCTAGTTCTGACGTCACGAGCCCCCACTCCCGAGTTTTGATGCGTTTTATCTTTTGTCAAAATTCATTAATTTACAAAAAGAAAAAATACGTGTCCATTAATTTCCAATACTCTAACTGACGGACTAAATAGATTTGCAATTTTTTGATACTGCCGTCATGCCTATTGAAACCAAAAAGCGGGCAACCTTAAATCACATAGAGGTTCTTTCGTCCACTTTTCGTTCGTTTTTAGGCTACTTTTATACGGTTACGGTACCCCTTCTTATGTAGTAGGTTTAAGCTATCGGGTCCCAGCATCACGTCAATTTTTTTGTTGTTTCAATTTTTTTTTACCGGATTTATTGAACAAACTCGTTCGATCTGGTTTTACTTGGTCGCACAATTCAGTTTTTTTATTTTTAACGTCATCAATTAAATTTAATGTGTTTCGCCGTAGATACTGTTTCTTTTTCACTTTCAATTTGAAATTGTTTATATACAAAAATACATATTTACATTATTGGGGTCATAACTAGAGGTATATATAATAATTGGATTCTACCTAAACCATCTCAGGTAACTGAAGGCACCACAATATTTAATTATTAAAGGTTGATAGTTTGACTAGCAGTACCATATCTAAGTAGTTTGAGTGCTCTGTTTCTCTCAACAGCTAGGGCTTTGCCTAAGCAAGCCTACGTTACTCAGACTGAACTTGCGCTATTATTTTTCTTTTTTTTTTCAGGCGAAGTATCATCACATTCATCAGACAATGACTCAATTGATTCTGAGGAAGAATTTGATGATGGGTGAGTACGTTATCGCCAATTATCCTGGTGTTACAGACCAGCACGGGAAGACTGCGGTAGACTCGCATCCGATGTTCGTCCGCAGTTCACTGATATAACTGTGTGAATCATGAGCTTTTTTTTTTTCGGTTGGGAAATCATCAAATGACTCCTCCCGCTCTGGGCGGAGCAGGAGGGAGTGTCAGACTTACTGACTAAAACCCATCCATGTTCCTTCATCGCCTTTTATGTTCCGGGGCCACGGTATCTCTTGCGAACAGTCCCGCAGCCCCGGCAGGCTTCGGCCCTTGCCCTTCACTGTGGCTGTGTCTCTTTGAGGCGCGCGTGGAACACTCCTGCGCCGTCGACACGGCCTGTCGTCATGAGACGGACGGACGGCGAGCTAGCCCATAGCTCCCCGTCCACAGGCCCGCGAATCATCAGCTGCAAACAATTTTCGACGGAAATGAATTTTGAAATCCTAGTTTCGGCGCCTGATCCGTGCATCTGTAACAATCTTTTATAGGCAGTGAAGACTTCACGTTAAAACAATACTATGCCCGAGTATCTTATACATTTGCTTGCGTACAGATTCTGACGTTGAATATCGTCTTTTCCCCCAGGTACGATGAGAACCTCATGGGCGATGAAGAGGACAGAGCTCGCCTGGCCGCCATGTCCGAGAAAGAGAGAGAACAAGAGATCTTCAAACGTATTGAGCGGAGGGATCTTATGAAAACCAGGTTAGTACTTACCTATACCCAACGCTAATACGACATTTGCGGTCGTAGAAAGTGCAAGCGAGACATTCGAACACTTGGTTAATACTGAACCTCGTTATAAGTCTTTAAACTGGTATGATCGTACCGTGATCCGCGATCATAGCTTGCAACGTTGCCGAAATATCGGAAACTCAATACAAACTACAGGGTGGCGCAATAGAACGTGCATTTTAAAAAATAGATTAAAATGTGAATACAAAATGTATAGTTAAAATAAAACAGGAATTGTAAAGTAATAACTGAAGTTTATTTTTTAAAAATAACATTATCCAAATGATGACCCTCTCTGCGAGGGCACGATAAGTGTAAGACAGACGATCTCTTGCGTGTAGACATTTGTAGATGTCCTCGTATACCGACTGCATAAGGCCCGGTATCCACCAAAGCGGAGAAGCGCGGAGCGGAGAGGAGATGTGCAAGATTCGACCAATCACAGGAAAGACGAGAGAGGCGATGTAGACTTCAACTACATGTTGGTGGGATTCGCACATCTCATCTCCGCTCCGCTTTGGTGGATACCGGGCCTTACTCTCTCAATATTGTCTTCGGTCCTAGATGTTCTTGGACGACCTTTTGCTTGTGGTTTAAACGTTGAACCGGTCTCTTCAAAACGCTTTACCCACATTTTAATTAAATTAGCACTCGGAGCTTCACTTCTTCGCCGTAGTCCATATTCAGAACAATAAAGTCGTCTAGTAACAATGTATGAACTAGTTCATGTGAAATGCGAGCACGCAAAATGCGCGACTCTTCCCGTCGAAGTGACTCATAGTGACTAAAACTCCAAAATCCCGCCTAAACAACAACCTAGGCTCCCCCCGCCCGCGCGCTTTCTACCCCGCAAAAAAAGATGATGCAATAGGCACGTTCCGTTCTGTATTAAACATGGTAAATATCCCTTTTCAAATCTGTATGATACTGAACCTCATGTCGTCTTGCTCCCACATTATATGACTGTGCCTGCCAATAACATTCTCGAGTATAGGTTTTCTTCTAAAATATTCAAATTTTATGAAACTAGGTTTTGCTCGCGGCTTCGCTCCCGTTATGTATAGAAATTAAATCACGGGAACGATTTAAATATAGCTATAACACTCGGGGATAATGTGGCTTCCCGCTAGTGAAAGAATTTTCGAAATCGGTTCGAAGATTACCCCTACATACAAACTTACAAACAAATTTTACCTCTTTATAATATTAGTATAGATCATGGAGGTTCCTAGTTAGTAAGGCCAAGCCTTACTTACCGTAGGCTTAGGTAAATGTCTCATGCTCAGAATATCCTGAAATATTTCGATACTAAACTTAATAATGCCACTACCACTCAAACCTAACACATTTCTACATAACACAGATGGGAAATAGAACGAAAACTCCGCTTAGCTCGACGATCAGCGGCCGAACGATCGGCGTCACCCGGAGAAATACAGAGGAGACGAGAAGCGAGGCGGAGGAGACGAGCGTTGCGGGAGCAGAGGCAGAGAGAGAGGGAGAGGGAGCGACAGGATAAGAGAGGTGAGTGAGAGAGATAGATACTTCTTCCTAAAACAGATACCATCTGCGTCCCCTAGCGAAATACAGTGGAGACGAGGAGCGAGGCGGAGGAGACGAGCGTTGCGGGAGCAGAGGCAGAGAGAGAGGGAGAGGGAGCGACAGGATAAGAGAAGTGAGTGAGAGAGATAGATACTTCTTCCTAAAACAGATACCATCTGCGTCCTCTAGCGAAATACACTGGAGACTAGCGTTGCGGGAGCAGAGGCAGAGAGAGAGAGGGAGAGGGAGCGACAGGATAAGAGAGGTGAGTGAGAGAGATAGATACTTCTTCCTAAAACAGATACCATCTGCGTCCCCTAGCGAAATATAGTGGAGACGAGAAGCGAGGCGGAGGAGACGAGCGTTGCTGGAGCAGAGGCAGAGAGAGAGGGATAGGGAGCGACAGGAGAAGAGAGGTAAGTGAGAGACATAGATACGTCTTCCTAAAACAGATACGATTAGCATCCCCCAGTGTAATACAGTGGAGAATAATAAATAAATATAAATATCGCTGGACATTACACACAGCGCCATCTAGTGCCACACTAAGCAACGAGGCTTGTGTCGTGGACACCATATAGTAGATATACTACATAGATACTTTTAAGAAGAGAAGCCAGTCGGAGGAGATGAGCAGAGAGGGAGATAGAGATACTTTTTAGGGTTCCGTACCCAAAGGGTAACCAACGGGACCCTATTAGTAAGCCTCCGCTATCCGTCCGCCTGTCCGTCTGTCTGTCAACGGGCTGTATTCCATGATCCGTAATAGACAGATGAAATTATCACAGAATGTGTATTTCTTTTGCCGCTCTAACAACAAAATATCATCATCATCATTTCACCCGCAAGACGTCCACTGCTGGACATAGGCCTCCCCCAAGATAGATAAAATAAAACATGAATAATTTAAAAATTAAAGGGGATTACTACGGTGGTACGGAACCCTTCATGGGCTAGTCCGACTCGCATTTGTACGGTATTCTCTTTCATACATCTCTATTTTAACTGTTGTTGTTGTGTTGTTGTCTGTTGTTGTTGTACCTAATTCAAACTTTTTGTTTCTATAATGTCCTGTGTGAGTTTAATAAAATTTTAATACTTTTTCTTTCTTTCTTTCTTAAATCTTAATTTTTCATCAGAAGCGGAAGCAGAAGGGCCCGAAACTAAAGAACCAGAAAAGGAGAAAGAACAAACACCTCCAAGTCCTGGCGAGATCCTGGATGACCCTAAGGATGCAGGTGAGGAGGATATAGGTAGTATCGGTTCTTTTTGTTTTTATTATTTTTTTTGTCATACTATCATTTTTCATCATCATTCTTCTGCCCTAATCCCAAATTATTTGGGGTCAGCAGGATATTCTTCTGCCATACTTCTCCATTTGTTGGCTTCTCATAAGTTTTTTTTTTTTTTTTTTATTGTACAAATCGTAGTTTCTCCGATCAGACGGGCTCTCGGGCTGTCGAATACAGACTGATTATTTTTTAAATGTGTAAATCCCAATCTATAAGACATACTGGAAGTTTTTTGGTCAAGTGTGTGTTGTCCATAATGTTCGATTCGACTCTGTTTTACGTCAGAATCATTTCATTGTATCGTAAGAAAAAATATAGACAGCAGAAACGTGTCAAATTTCGTAAAATATAATATTTTCTTTTCAATTTGTATGGAAGTAGAAATTTTTAATGCAATTTTTTGATGCTTGTCGCCTCATATTCCTATTCAGGGTTTGGTCTGGGATTCATTTGCCTTTCGAACTGCTTCATCACTACATTTTACAGTTAGCCCGCGTTCCCACTTTGTCGTGACGACAGATAATCGTGTAGTTTTTAAGTGTCGTGACTTGTGTTTTTTGGAGGTGTTCACTATAGAACGACGCGATTACTGTCTACGACTTTTGCCAACTAAAAACCAACGATAACTTAATCGTCACGACACAATTGGAACGCGGCCTTACGATTGTCTTCAGACCTTTAACGACAATCTATCTATTCTTCCCAGACCCGTCGGAACGTTCAGCGTCCCCTCTGTTCGGCGCCAAGACGGAGGGCCGCAAACGTAACGTGGACGACAAGCGACAGAACGCTATGGCGGCGCTCCGAGCGCAGCGGGACGCGAAGGCCTCGCGCGTGGAGCTGCACAAGCAGAAGAGGCGCATGGAGGAGGAGACTAAGGATAAGGATGACGACGATGTGAGTACTGCATGTGTGTAAAGCTCACAGCCCACGTAAACGACTCCGCTCCCACCCGGCAAAAATAATATAATTCAAATATGGGCTTTATGTGTTGCTCTTTAGATATACTTTACATTGGCAACATAAATTAGCAGACAGCTCGCTGTCAGCGAGGTTATCGCTGTCAGACTGCTCGGTTGCCAATGTAAAGTATATCTAAAGAGCAACACATATTTATAGTATTCTGTTTTTGAAGTGAAAACTTCTTTAGGCGCGTTGAGCACTTTTTGGGTGAACAAAAAACTCTCGTAACCGCCACGTAGCACTCGTAGCCGATCCGCTACGGCGTAGCACCACATAGACGTGCGCGGGGCCTACTAGTGCTACGACTGGGTCCCCCCCTGAGGAGGGAGGGGGAAGGGAAAAAATAGAAAATTAATACACGAATTTAAAAAATAAATCACACACAGCTCGACGATACAATTCACAAGTTACTTAGTTTTCACTTCTATCGACAGTCCCCAAAGACTGCCCGACATGTTATTTTTTTGATTGATTCATGAGTAGCTGTTATAATTCTAGAAATAACAAAATAAGCTTAACTACTCGGTTCTAAGCAAGTACCTAAACGTATTCATTATTTGTGGGAATCCCCAAATATGCGTTTCAGACAATGTGTTGTTTAATGGGGTTGGCCGGTGAAAGCTGAAAACAGATGGCGCTAGCATAGTTTGTTCCCAATCTGACCAATGAGGTCAAGCCATTTTGAAGAATAAAGTGACATTACCAGATTTTCTACCAATGACGATGCTTGAAACAAACTATGCTAGCGCCATTAGTTTCACAGTTGTCATCCCCACTGCCATAATATGTGTAACAAAGTAAATAATTACTGTTGACGTAATCATCATTTGCCCCCCCCCCCCCTACCCCATGTCATCAAAAATAAGCAAAGCATAGACCCCCGCCCCCCTATAGTGCTTACGTAATACTTGAGCGGTCCCTCACCGAGAATGGGATATCCACCTGGACCCACTTTAGGTGGATTATGGCCAACTCCCTCACAGAGAAGAGGACATAGGAGAGGACAAAGTCTAAATGGGTGATCAGTCTTAACACATCTAGAAACTATAATGGATAACTTTTGTCAATCATTGCCAAAATGCTACATTTTGTATTATACCTACACCATTATTTTTAGTTTTTTTTTTTCAATATTCCAAATCGTTTTGTGTTTTGTGTGCGATGATCGAGTTTATAGTTTTTGGTTCTAGAACGACCTAAAATTAAACGTACATTTTTGTTAATGACAGTATTAATTCCAGCGTCTAAGTATAATTTCGGGATTTTTGATTCATAAAAAACGATGACAAAAATACACCATACACTCATCATAGATCACCTTCTAGAACCTTCTTCCTGTGACTTCCAAGGTCAAGGTCACTGCTTATTCTCAAGACGCTAACGCTGAGATTATTGGCAACTTTAACAAACAGAGCGTCAAGTATAAATAATACTAATCGTTGTTTTCCAAAGATGGCTAGATGATCGATAAAATAGCTCAGAGACGTAATCACTGTGTAGATTGGTGATCATTTTTATATTTTCGGGAACAATATCCCACTTGATCTGTCCACGATGTAGACACAACAGTTAAACAATGGCATCTCGACCAAATTGGTCATTTGACAGAACATCACTACATAGTATAAAACAAAGTCGCTTTCTCCGTCCCTATATCTCTATGTATGCTTATATCTTTAAAACTACGCAACGGATTTTGATGCACCCTTATTTTAATAGATAGAGTGATTCAAGAGGAAGGTTTAAGTATATAATTTGCGGGCAAATTATATACTTAAACCTTTCACGCGGGCGAAGCCGTGAGCATCAGCTAGTGATTTATATTATAAACATAGGTACATTTGTTTTACAAAATTTCATATTTGTGTGGATAATGTCGAGGAAGTTGAGTAATTTCGGACTCAAGCAGAGCCGTCATTCATCAAAAACGATGGCAAAAAAAACACCATATACCCATCATAGATCACCTTCTAGAAACCAACACTTATTATGTTCTACCCTTCCTGTAACCTCGAAGGTCAAGGTCAAGGTCACCGCTTGTTCTCAGGACGCTGACGCTGAGATCATCGGCGGTACCAGCAAACAGAGCGTCAAATTGAAAGCGTCAGATATCTACTCTGATGATTCCGGTTCTGATTCTGATGATAATAAGTCTCAAGGTGAGTGAGCTGTTTTCGACTTTACAACTTGGTACTTTGTGTTATTTTCCCTTGAAATAAATCTTGAGATTTGTTACCTTGGGCCTGGGCAGTACTTTAGTTCTTCCATTACGAGGCTGCTGAGTGGTTTGTGACCACGCAAGACTGCTGAGCAAGAGGTAACCGGTTCGATTCCCGGATCGGGCAAGGTGTCATTAGGTTTTTTCATCAAGAATTCCCCAGTAGCAGCCACTGGTCTAGTCTGGATTTGTGCCAATAGATTACGTGATGTTATGTCTTCCGTTGCGAAAGTATTGCTTTGAAAATCCAACAATGAGCCCTTGATGCCCTGGGTTGGATTATCAATCCTCGGTTCAACACCGAGAGTTGAAAATACGAAGCGCGATAAAAAATCTCCATAGTAAAAAGTCATTCGAAGAAAGGAAGGCTTAACGTTATAAATGCCTCTGGTTACCGAACACTGCCATGTAGTTGTACTTTAAGGCCTGAATTCCTGTCACGCTGACGTCATCGCGCGTACGAATGTACATTTTGTTCTATACAGGGTTAGTTTTCAATGACCGGCCAAATTTTAAGAGATGGCAAAGAATCGATAATATTTTCGATATAATGAAAAACGAACAACATTTTTTGAATAAAATTTAATTCCTGTCCACTACTAAAAAGCGAACGTGTGGATATTGCAACAGCACAATTCAGTTCAACAACCAAGATAGGTAGCAGTTAGTACACGCACGTATACAAGTGCGCGTGCGTGCGATTTCCACTAGGTTTATGATTTAGGACATTTTTAGGACATTTTCAAATGAATGCTATTATTTTATTTTATAATTTTCGAAAAGAATATTTAAAATACTCTTTTGGTTTGATATCTAGATCTTCACTTAAAGTACTTACGGGATGATATCCGTGATTTCCCTTCCTTTTTGTTTTTTTTTTTTTTTTTAAGTGTAGTGATAAACCGTGAAAGTCTAAAACAGTGTGTCTAGATCTTAATTTTAAATTTTGGCTGGTCATTGAAAACTAACCCTATGAACCACCATACTGCGAAGCTGACGTCAGCGGCGCGTATTTGCTACTGTAAAATAGCGTACTTTTGGTAACATTTATCATATCAATTCAACTTTAAAATCCCTTTAATTTTTTTTGTTCCCATTCACGCCTGCGTTCCTATTTACCCCGTTTGACGGTAATTCATTACCTTATGTACTAAAATGTATTCTCATACAAACAG
Source organism: Xestia rhomboidea (assembly GCA_963853795.1). NCBI lineage: Eukaryota > Metazoa > Arthropoda > Insecta > Lepidoptera > Noctuidae > Xestia > Xestia rhomboidea. Next base: position 11,642,630 of record OY970782.1, on the reverse strand, counting down.
GTCGCCGTAGTTCCTCAAGTTCTTCATCATCGGGTGGAGAAGAAGTGGAAAAGAAGCGAGAACGTGAGGAAGTGGAGATAAAATATGCAGACACTAAGGATCAGATTAACAAACTTAGACTTAGCAGGTAAATCATGATAGTCGAACTCGGAGTTTACCACAGCTATGTCATACGAAAATGGACCTTATTTATTTATTTATTCAGAATACATTTTAAGCTAACAGTTTTATACCAAAACGCTTAAAAGCTAACAATAATCATATTACAGCGGCAAATAGCATCTAAAATTACAATAATTCAGAAATAAAAATGATATACGTCAAGTGGTGTTATACAAATGTCACATATCACAAATAAAATAAGTAATGTCAAAAAAAATAATTACATGTAATGTCATGTACGGTTATTCTGGAAGCCGACCGATTTGTGTGAAGTTATTTAACATGTTCCTACAAGTTACTGTGATCAAGCATTCCAGGCGAATATGAACAAAAACTTCATACAAATAAGTTTAATAGGCGTGACGACGACATTTTAATTAGTAAATGAGTTGTGGTGGGTGTTAGGCAAGTACTTGAAAACCAAATATTTGAAAAATATAAAGAATATGGCCTACCAATCTACTGCTGTTTTGTCGACTATAGGCATGACGACAGTATCAAAAAATTGTAAATCTATTTAGTCCGTCTGTCAGAGGATTGGAAATTAATGGACACGTATTTATTGTTTTTGTAAATCAATGAATATTGACAAAGATAAAACGCATCAAAACTCGGTAGGACCTAGCTAAAAATTATACCATGGCGTGACGTATTGAGAATTTTAAAAGCGTCATATTTTCTTTAATTTTGTTTACGTAACAAAAGAAAAAACATGGGTCATATATTTTTTGATAATCTAACTGACGGGCTAATTAGATTTGTTTTGTCGCCTCGCCTATTTCCGTATGAAACATTACTGTACATAAAAAAAATGAAATCAAATTACCCATATACAGCAATAAATAATAAATTGAAACGAAAAAGTAAAAACAGTAAAAATAAAACAAAACTAATTATTTTACAATAATAACAAAAATATATTTGCGATCCTCATAACGAGCCCTTTCATTTGATATAAATATGACACAGTAAAGTTCGCAATTTTTTTTTTCCTGATTTGCCCCCCGGAAATGACCCATTATTTATTAAAAAATATTTACTTTGCCCAGCAGTGGTACATATAAGAGGCTAAGAAAAAAAATATTACTTTTCTATTACATCAGTGTTTGGGTCATGGATTACAACATCCTACCAAATTTCACCTGATTTGGTCCAGTAGATTCGGAGGAAATTGGCTGTGACAGACGGACGGACAACAGACAGACGCACGAGTAAACCCTAAAACATTTGAAAATCAATAATGAATCTTTAAAAACATTAAAGCAAGGAAATCCAGTACACAAATATAGGGCTTGTTAGGTTGCACGAAACAATCGTCAAAATGCAAATATTACTGGAGTGTCTCAAAGTTCGTCAAAAGGACGGGACCCTCGACTCGACTCAGCTTTAGTGACGTTTGCTCTATGGGTGTCAACTTCACTGTTGTGTATCAGATAAATAAGCTATCCATAACATTTCATTTTGCCATTCTAGCTTCAAACTTCATGTTGAATCGAGTGCTAAAATTCTTGGTAATAGTGTATTTGTTCCTCAGGTTTAAACTGGAGCGTCTGGTTCACCTCCCGTTCTTTGCGCGCGTCGTCAACGGATGCTTCGTCCGGATCGGCATCGGGAATAATAACGGGAATCCGGTTTATAGGGTGAGTTCCATAAAATATTGAGCTTTTTTTTATAGTCTTTTGTATTCAGCTGCATCCGGTTAGACTGGAAACCTACCCAACTTAGTTGGGAAAAGGCTAGGCTAGATGATGATGTCTTTCGTGTTCGTTCATTTCCATTGATAAATTGATCGAAACGATTTTTTGGTATTTTAGTCTAGCTTATACAGTATCGAGCCCACCAAGCTACTTTTATGTTATATGTTATTGACAATTATTAATCTATTGAAATTAAATCTAATTGACTTTGTTATTTTAAATAATAAAAAATAAATAAATAATAAATATAATATATTAATTAATATTTTAAATTAAAAAATATTTTTTTCCTCTTTTTTATTTTAAATGATTAATGAACCTACTTTTTTTATGTTTTGTCGAATTTGTGTGCTACTTTATGGATATTTTTATGTCTGACTAAATAAATGAATCGATTGATATCATTTTCATTATTCTGTAATTAATTATTTTGTAATTTCTCATTAAAGTGCACAAAAAAATAAATAATTATTCGTTTCACAGGTAGCAGAAATCATAGACGTATTTGAGACAGCGAAAGTATATAATTTAGGCAACACTAGAACGAATAAGGGACTTAAGTTAAGACACGGCACGCAAGACAGAGTGTTCCGGTTGGAGTTTGTTAGTAATCAGGTGAGTTTTAACATTATAATTATAAATGATGTCTATTTTGCAAGTAGGTTTTTACAAACACTTTTACACGTCATTTTTCGGTGTTTCATACCTGACTACTCTGAGAAGAAACAGCCCAAACAAACTCAAAGGTCATAGTCTCTTTTGAAGTCCAGACATAATCTTGCTCAATTCACATGAGAACCATGCAGATTAGAGTGTTTGAGATGGTCTTTTGAAGAAAGAACCACACAGATTTGAGTGGACCTGAATGGAGAAGAACGGGCAAGAAACTCCATGGACTCTCTTTTAAATCAAAATATTGTTACAAAATCTTGGTTACATCATTCCTATGTTCACCACGAAGCCGTCAACCAAGCATTCTGTACATCGATTTAAGTAACTTTACGCAAAAATTATTGCTGGGAAACGACTTTTTTTGGGGTGAAAAATCATATTTTGTGGTAGAACTCAATGTAACGCACTCAAAACATTGTGCTGATGGATGGATTGAATAATACTAAAAATCTTACATTAAAAACTTGTATTTAAGAAAAAGTTGACAAAAACTTGGAACTTTGACCCCCAATATCTCCGTAACTAGGTGGTTCCCAGGTATGGTGTAGAACAAAAAAAATATCGCAATGACAAGGGGAACAAGTGCCTTTCGGCATCGTTTAGAGGTGTTTTACACCCTTTATGTTATTGGGGTATTTCCCAATGAAAAACCCCACACTTTCGATCGATTGCTGTCGCCGTTACCAGCACTAGAAAGTGCCCACCTGAGTTCCATCTCCGAACTGAGAAAATGACGTCTTCCATTTGATCAATCTCAGAAATTCGGAGTCTGGTTTCGTGTCCGGTTACTGGCAATAGTACAATTATGTTTCACTGCTAGATCCTATAATCTATGCCCATACTTCCAGGAATTCACCGAAAGCGAATTCCAGAAATGGAACAAAGCCATAAAGGACGCCAGCAAGAAACCACCCACCATGGAGTTTGTTAGGAATAAGATACAAGAAGTTAAAGAAGCGCTTATGTATGAGTTTAAGGTGAGCTAATAGTTTTTATTATAACTTTTGAACAGTACTCTACCGTTTATATGGTAAAATACATAGATATGAAGAGATTGTAAAACTATACAGGGTGTAAACAGACCCTTCACGAAGCCGTCAACCTAGCATTCTGTACATTAAGGCGACTACAGGAGCTAAACGGGAGTTTTATAATGCAAAAAAGCATATGATTCACTGCAATAAACAAAACCAGAAAAATATATGATATTCTTCAGGATATATGCTAGTATGATAGTGTTTTGAAATCATAGTACAACTAATTTTACTCGATAAAAAAAATCACAAACTTATGTCTAAAAATTTCTTTTAACGAGTAAAAATCATACTAAAATACATGCGATCATTCTGATTTTTTTGGCAAATAATTCTACAAGCAACATGTTAGCATGATAGTGTTTTATTTTTTTAGTCCTTACAATAGATTTATTGTAAATCGCAAAACCTTCATTTCGCACTATTCGGCCCGCAGTGACTGACGTAACAGCCACTTTGTAGTGCAAGCTGATTAGAACTTTATTCTAACATTTCAATCGAAGTTTGAACCACCACAAATAGAGTTGCTAATTTAGCCCCTGTAGTCGTCTTAAACAAAGTAACTCTCCGCAAAAAATACTGCTGGGAAAAAACTTTTTTTGAGGCGAAAAATCATGGTAAAACTCAATGTAAGGCACTCAAAATATTGTGCTAATGGATGGATTGAATAGTCGTGGAGTTATTTAAAATAAAGTAAAATAACATTAAAAACTTGCATTTATAAAAAAAAAAACTTGTGAAAAAATTGGAACCCCAATATCTCCGTAACTAGAATGTTCCCAGGTATGGTTTAGAACAAAAAAAAAATGATCGCAATGACGGAGAGATTGTGTGCATTTCGGCTTCGTTAAGGGCAGTTTTACACCCATTATATTTCATTATGAACGATAGAGTATTGTGTGTTTGCTTATTCATGATAATGCATATGCTTTGGTACTACTCGAATAGTTTTGGAACTCAAATGAATCTGTTGTTCTGACACTAAGTTTTAAAAATCTTCGTCCTGTAATGTCGTATGATTGGCTTAAGAACGAGGCCCTGCTTGAGTCTGAATTTAACCTTTTGAAAGCCAGAGCGCCAGGAGCTACAATTTCACCTACCATTTTGTCATATATTTGTGTCGCTGGCGTACAGGGCACGCGCTTACTTGTCACGTATGTATGACAATGACGTTCAAAAGTTTAATCGGGAGCTGGTTTTAACTATGCTATTGCTTTTAAGAGATATTTCTTTCCAATTTGCTTATTATTAGAAATGATTCACACTAAAACTAAAATAAAATTATGTAAATTTATATTCAGCATGCATATGTATCTAATAAAAATAATTCAATACTTCAAGACTACCGTTTTCAGGAGGAAGACGTTGAGAAGATAGTGGCCGAAAAGGATCGCTTCAGATCTCACCCGACAAACTACGCGATGAAGAAGACGCAGCTCATGAAGGAGCGAGATGTCGCGCAATTGAGGTAAATACTTACACTTAATTACTGATGATACACGCTTATTTTTAGGTCGTTCTGGAACCGAAAGCCTTAAACTCGGAACGATAGGAACTGTTTTTATTTTTAAATGTCAATTAAAAAAATACATACAGGGTGTTAAAGTAGTCGCGTGCCATAGCTTAGGGGCGAGTTCAGTATCGATAAAGGAACCCGTAGAAAATAAACGCTTGAAAAATTAAAAAAAAAAAAATTGCAAGATCAACCTAATTTTGTAGGTACTTACATAATTAAAATAGCAATAAAAAATAATTTTAATTCTAAACGATTGCTATTTTAAGTTAGTAGGTACTAAATTAGGTTGATCTTGCAATTTTTTTTTTTTTGTTTTTTTTTTACGGGTTCCTTCATCGATACTGAACTCGCCCCTAAGCTATGGCACGCGACTACTTTAACACCCTGCATAATAAATTTGATTTTTGTTTTAGTTTTTAAAATTTTAGGTTCTAGAACGACGTAAAATTATCCGTGTATAGCACGAAATGAGGTGTCTGATGAGATGACGAGTAATAAAGAAAAAAGAAATATGGAAGAAGAAGACAAATACTGCGCCGACCCCAAATGAATTGGGATGATTCCTGACTAAAAAATATATGATTCTGTTTAGTCAGTCAGTTATCGAAAAGTATTCGATACGTGTTTTTTGTTTTATCAAATTAATAAAAATTGACGAAAATAAAACGCGTCAAAGATCATGAGTGGGGGCTTGTGACGTCACTTTCCAGTAAAAAATGTACTCAAAAGTGACGTCACACGAGTTTTCGACGCACTGTATCGGCTTAATTTTTGGTTTACGTGAAAAAAGAAAACTTAAAAATAGTACAGGATGTTATTTTGGTCCGTGGATGGTTGACCATCCATTACATACCGAGTTTCCTCCGTGCTTCGCAAAGCGTGTTAAGCCGTTGGTCCCGGCTGTCATTTGTAGATCTTTGACAGTCATTACAGGTAGTCAGTGCCCCGAAAGTCTGACAACCAGTCTTACCAAGGGGTATCGTATTACCCAGTACTAACTGGGTTGTGGAGGTCAGATAGGCAGTCGCTCCATGAAAAATACTGGTATTCAGCTGCATCCTGTTAGACTGGAAGGTGATCTTAACTTAGTTTGAAAAGGAGAATGTAAGGCAGATGAGGACTTAACATATTTACACTAAGTTATGCTATTGGGGGTGTAAACCCTGTCTCGGGAATGTTAGGTGTGTGAATGACGAAACCTCTGACGGCCATTTTCAATAACTTACTAACAGGTAACGGCAGGTTGCTATTTCTATCTGTTTGACATTTAGCTTACGGACGGTTAGAAACAAAACGTCACAGAAAAGCTTTCTTTGATTTTTCTATGAATCAAGTGACAGGTAGGTTACGCGGATAGGATATTTCAAGCTAACTTTGTTTATAGAAACAGATAGCTACGAGACGTGGCATATTAATTAACAGTTATGCGTAAGTTAGTTATAGAAAACGGGCGTTAGTTGTACAAGTCTAGTTGCGTAATGAATTGAGATATTACAATGAGACTCGTTGCTCGAGCGCGATTGCTGAGCAGGATTATTTGCTACCACAAATCTTTATTTATCAATCATACCATTTCCAGAGGCGACGATGAAACAGTACTAGATTTAAACACTAAGATCCAAGAGTTGGAGGAGCGAGCCAGCCAACTGGACAAGACGCGCACGTCTTCCATACAGAGCATCTCCTACATCAACAACAGGAACCGGAAGCTTAACGTCGAGACCGCCGAGAAAGCTATCATGGAGGAGGTGAGCTATATTACCCGTTAGGGTTCTTACAGACGAGCGGCACGTTGCCAACTGCAGATAAATAAATAAATATCGCTGGACATTACACACAGCGCCATCTAGTGCCACGATAAGCAACGAGGCTTGTGTCGTGGACACCAGACAGTTGATATACTACTATATAGATACTTTTTGTTTGTAAATACATACTTATTATACATATAAACATCCATGACTCGGAAACGAATGTCCATGTTCATCACACAAACATTTGCTCCTACCGGGATTCGAACCCGGGACCCTAAGGCAGAACTAAACGGCAGAGATAAACTGCTGTCTGTGTGTGCCGTCGACACACATTTACACGACACGCCACAACTGCAAGCGTCGACGGCAGCTGTCGACAGGTGGCGACGGCTGCAGTTTATCTGCAGTTGGCAACGTGCCGCTCGTCTGTGAGAACCCTTACAGCCCGTTCACACATGGTCTCCGTTTTACTGGTCCGTTTTATCGGATAAGTTTTTTTTCATCGATGGCGTATGGAGTTGTATGAGCGACTTCACATAAGACACAGTATTCAGTAAAAAATATCGGTCCGTTAAATTATGACATTCCATTTTGTCATCGAATACTGAATGAACGGAGTACTTATCCGTCATGTATCGGCGGGCAGTTCAGCTAGACAAACAAAGCGCCTTCTCTAGGTCTGCGCTAAGAGTGGATCCTGCCAATAACGTCGATTCTTCCTTCTCCGATAGTACCAATACAACACGACAACGTCCATCCTGCTAGAGTAGCAGTGGTATACTGCGAATTTGCTTGTGAACATCGTATCCAGTGAAGACGTATACATTGAACGTTAATACGGAGACTGTGTGAAAGGGCTGTAAAGAGGGTTAAAAAAAACACTACTTATACAGGGTGTATACAGACTCTTCACGAAGCCGTTAACCAAGCATTCTGCACGCGTAGCATGACCACCGTAGACAGGAAAGAGAATCGACAAATCTTTTGTTCATCTGTCATTGAATCGACAAAATGACAGATGAACAAAAGATTTGTCGATTCTCTTTCGTGTCTACTGTGGTCATGCTACGCGGGCTGTACATCATACTAAGTAACCCTACGCAAAAAATATTGCTTATTGCTGGGAAATGATTGTTTTTTTGGGGTGAAAAATCACTTTTTACGGTAAAACTCAATGTAACCCCAAAACATTGTGTTTGTGGGTGGATTGAATAGTACGGGGGTCGTGGAGGTGTTTAAAATAAAGTTCTTACATTAAAAACATGTTATAAAAAAAAACTTGTGAAAAAGTTGCAACTTTGACCCCTAATAATATCTCCGTAACTAGAAGATTCCCAGGTATGGTGTAGAACAAAAAAATGATCGCAATGTTGAATGAGTCTTTTTACACTCTTTATGGCACGTCCTTACCACAACTTGCCAGCACACCATTTAAAAGTAAAATATTTATTTTCAAGGTAAAAGCAATGAAAGGCAAGAAAACTGACGACCCGTTCACGAGGCGGCATACCAAACCTGTGATGAACTTCAAATCTGGAGGAAGTAAACCTTCGGTAAGTTGATCGTCCATTTGAATGACCACTGCTCCTGCCGGGGCTGCGGGACTATTCGCAAGAGATACCGTGGCCTCGGAACACAAAGGGCGATGAAGGAACATGGATGGGTTTTAGTCAGTAAAAGTCTAACACTCCCTCCTGCTCCGCCCAGAGCGGGAGAAGTCATTTGATGATGTCCCATCCGAAAAAAAAAAAACACCACTGCTGAACAGGCCGTGCCACAGATCACGGAGACACATTGCCGGCCAGCCCGCGTAGCATGACCACCGAAGACACGAAAGAAAATCGACAAATCCTTTGTTCACCTGTCATTGAATCGACAAAATGACAGATGATCAAAAGATATGTCGATTCTCTTTCTTGTCTACGGTGGTCATGCTACGCGGGCTGTACATGGCATTTTTAGAGGTCCGTACCCGACGGTAACCAACGGGACCCTATGACTCAGCCTCCGCTGTCCGTCCGTCTGTCACCGGGCTGTATCTCATGATCCGTAATAGGTAGACAAATATAAATTTTCACAGAATGTGTATTGCTGTTCCCGGGCTCTCCTACTAAGATGGTACGGAATCCTTCATGCGCGAGTCCGATTCGCACTTGGCCGGTTTTTTCAATACAGATTTAGACTCGGATCTGAATGCTTCCGTAAACCCTAATGGCCGTCGCGCACAAGCCTGATCTGCCGACAGTTTAGCTAAATAAGCTGTCAGCCGATCAGGCTTGTGCCGACGTGCGGTGCGGAGCTCTGGAAAAGGCTTATGATATGTTTTAGTAGTCTTTTTAATAGAAACTGGCGAGATAAGTATATCTGTGATACAAGTTCTTTGCTTATAAGGGCCATGGGTGGTTCTCTCATTAACTCGTCTTTAGTTAAGTTACTAACAATAGTGTTTAAGGCAGGACTCCAAAATTGTCGTCTCTTTTTTTAAGTACCCTATTGTTTAATAAATCCCCTCACAACGAAACCACAAAAATGAGAAATAATGATTTATAACATGCTACTCCTCGTAAAGTAACCATTATTTTGATTTGCTACTTATACTAATAGATAGGCAATTTAATAATGAACATAATGGTCGGTTTTTTTTCCAAAAGACAAATACATATTTGATTTTACAATGAATAAAAACCACTCATTTTGCACTATTCGGCTCGCAGTGACTGACGTAACAACCCCTTTGTGGTGCAAGCTGATTAGAACTTTATTGTAACAGTATTTCAAACGAAGTTTGAACCACCACAAATAGAGTTGATAATTTTGGTCGGGGACACGCCTTAAGTGCAAAACAGTTACTAACAATTTATTGATCTCTTAGTTGAAAAAAAAAATATTGATTTGATTGATTTAACGCCCTTCGGTGCTATACATTTTCTCTAGACGATGTTGGTGCCGCGTTTCCATGCTTTGTAGGGCCACTGAGCCTTAACTGATCAGTAACTACAATACTACATCACACTTCCAGATATATTATACTACATAAGTTTATTATAAACAATTTGTAAATACAGTACTGTCAAATTATTGATTAATTATCTTACAAAACAAGCTCATTTATCCATCGCAATATATTGCAATCGACGTCTTCTTGGTTCGTCAGCCGCATCCACAGTAGTCTTGTCTAGGTAGGGCTTGGTTTAAATTTATTATTTACTTCCAGATATTCTGTTGCAGGACATTGTGTAAAATTATTAAATTCGTTATTTTTCAGGAAATTATAAGAACCGAAGAAGAAATAGCGGAAATGCTTAAAATAAGGGAGGAAGAGGAAAAAGCAGCTGTAGAACTTAAAGAGAAGGAGAGACTTGTAAGTATACTTGATGAGTTGACTTGCATCATTACCATTTAGCAGCGAAAGTCGTTCGGTGACGGATATAGGCTCCAAGTATGACCGCAACTACTGGTTCTAATTAAGCTCCAGAGACGGGATTTAGACATGGTTAGACCAGACGAATCACACAGTTTTCAACAAGGCAGCTAAATAAGATTTTAAACAAACACTTTTAGCTATCTAAGCGAACTAAATTGTCTGTTTTCTTCCCAATAGTGGAGACTATTACGCGGGTTTCATAACTCAATCTGCAGGGCTATTACGTATCTTTCTGATATCCAGTGACTATCAAGCTTCGATTGTACACCGAACTTTGATGACAACCGTGAATGTCATAATATTGGTATTACGTGGAACACTGAGTGGATATCACTTTACGGTGACTAACAGGGTCATACATAATACAAAACTAACCTTTTGACAGTTAATTGATGGACACTGAGCCCAGTTACTATCATTTCGAGCTGTCAACAGAGATATGTAATAGCCCTACTGAAAGCGTTTATTTCAATAGGACTATTATTTACAAAAAATATGTTACAAAAAAACAAAGCTACAGTCCCGAGACATAAAAACTTGTGAAAGTACTGTAGTTGCCCATTCCAAAGCGTGGATCTCTGTGGAGAAGAATGGGCAAGAATCTCCATAGACGCTATGTGTCATAGGTTCAGCATTTGTGTATTGTATTATACACTTCTGCCTCCCCCGTCGTGTATACAGGCGCTTTGTAATACCTTCTATCGCTTTCCAGCAACAAATCCAAGATGAGGAGAAGGCCATGCAAATCAAGCCGACCGGAAACGACACCAGCTTGTATTCACTCCACGACTTCGACATCAACATCGAGTTGGATCTACCCATAGCGAGTAAGTGCCTTTCCTTTACTTTCAACTAAGCAGTCATTCTTTTCGTGTACAACCCTTTTTTAGGGTACCGTGCAAAAAATGGAACCCTTATAGGATCACTCGTCTGTCTGTACGTCTGTCTGTCACAGCCAACATCTACTGGACCAAATCACACGTGCAGCCTATGGGCATCTTACTCACAAGCTGCTTACAGTGCCCTTCGTGTCCAATACAACAACGCGTTCAGGGCAGTGTTGGGGCTGCCCCGCTCCTGGCGACTGTTCCCACGCCACTGCGGGCTTGCTCCAGCACGGTGCTGGCGATGATTGCTCAGCGACTGGATTGCCCCTACGTTGGGCATTGTTGTAGCAGGCATATTGCTGGTGCTTAATATGTCATTTTATTTATTATTTTTTTTGCCTCTGACATCAACTTTATTCGTTAATTTAATTCATTGTTATATTTAATTATCTTTTTTATTTTGTTTTGTGAGTTTGACATTAATTAATTTGATCTGACATTTATTTGTTTATTTTATTTTAATTATTTGTGTCATTGATTTAACTTAATTTCTTTTTTGTTATCTATATAATCAGCTGAATGTAAAAATGTGTGTTTTGTTTAATAATCTCAAATATGGGTCAATGACCTAAAATAAATGAATTTTATTTTTATTTTATTTATTTAAATCAGGTGTAATTTGGTAGAATGGTGTTATCATATGACCCAAACACAGATGTGCAAAATAAATTAATATTTTTTTTTAAATAAGCGTCATTATCTTGAGACAAATTAGGAAATTAAAAAAAAGGTTTTTTTTAATTTACAACTACAGAAACAGTAGGTGACCACGTATAATAAAATAAAATTATAGGTAAAAAAACGAGAGAGTTACGTCATTTTATTTCTCGTATTCCTTTCAGCAAGCCCTTTTAATTGATACCCCATGGGGGTGCATAAAAAATAACTAATCCGTCATCTTTGGGAGTCCGCCATATTTAATGTAGGATGACGTCACTTAGCTAACCATGCATTGTCATCAAAACAAAACGAGTGTGCAAAATTTCAGCTCAATCGATTGGGCATAAGTGTCTTAAAATTTATTTGGAAGATTTGACACAAACATTGTAAGTTAAATAAAATCTTGTAAACATCAAAGTCATTTTTCAAAGACAGAATTTTTGAACGTGAGTTACTACATAAGACAGTTCCCCAAAACGCCCCGTCCTTCACCGCATCCTAGTTTAGGTTTAGGTGGTCGCAAGCGGGACTGTTAAGCATAAGGTCCTGCGGTCGATTCCCGGGTCGGGCAAAGTGTTATTGGGTTTTTCCATCACGAATTTCTCAATAGTGGCCACGGAGGCTGGTTTTGTGCCCGGTTGATGGCAATAGGCTCGCCCCCTATTACAATGGAATAAACATAACTGGCGAAATGTGGGTGTACTATTAGGTACACCTCTACTGAACCCTTCAGGATTTACAGGCGTGATGTTGTCTTATGTTAAGTGGGAACCACAAACTCCACACAGTCTTGGATGGGAAATCATCAAATGACACCTACCGCTCTGGGCGGAGCGGGAGGGAGTGTCAGACTTTTACTGACTTCTTTGCGTGTCGATAGACTCAAATAATCCCCGACCAGTATGTTGCCACCTGCACAGTCCTGTCGTTGGCTTCATTTAAATCCTGGAAGGTGCAGGTGGCTGTGCAGGATGGGCAAGAACGGAGGTGAAGCTAAAACCCATCCATGTTCCTTCTTCGCCCTTAGTGTTGCGGGGCCACGGTATCTCTTTCGAACAGCCCCGCAGCCCCGGCAGGAACACCAAACACCTTATCCAAAATCATAGTTGTTCTGAACTTATCCATCCATACCCCCGTGTATCACCTCAAATACTAGTAAACCTGCATTTATTTCCAGAATCAGTATCGAGCCAACCAAAGCAAGTAACAGCTAGAGTGAAAGAGACCGGCCCCAAGCGCTCCCTGAACTTAGACGAGTACAAGAAACGTCACGGACTTATATGAGTGTGGTGTTACTGTGAACAGACTGAGTGCTTGTGATTTTGTGTCCAGAGTATTAGTGTCACAGTGTTTCTCAAGTGAAAATTCAAATGTTTCCGGTGAATTGCAATAGGAAACTGTGTTGCATTAAGATTTTTTTGTGAAATCAAGTGTTATTTTTGTTAAAATCCATGACAACAAATGTTGGGTCTGGATCTGGTAGCAGAATTGAAAGTAAATGTTTTGCTTTATATTTAATGTGATATTAAACTCATGTATAAAGGTAGCACATACACGCTAGGTTGTACCAGCTGAATAGGCAAACCGGAGCGTGTGTGGTGCAAAACTGTGCAGGTCTCCTCACTAGCTTCAAGCTTACCTAACGGGTGAATTTGTCAGGTACACCATAGTATGTATGGCTATCTTAATGTGGATGCTCCAACCAGCCCGCTAAATTCAAATTTTCTTACATTTTTTGCAATTTGCAGGCCAGTGCTATGTTGTATGTTGATTAAAATATGATTCGCTGCTGTACGTATGTAGTTACAGAATTTTAATCATTAAAATCATCAATACAACCCTGTAAGTTAACTGTATTGAATGACTATTTCATGAAAAAGTCATTCAATATGAACTGACCTGCAAATTGCAAAAAACGTAAGAAAATTTGAATTTCGCGGTCTACCGTGGAGCTTCCACCTTAACGCCTCGTCCACGACCTCAGGTTTTGTGTTAAGCGACGCGTGCGATACCTGCGGGCCTAAAATGGCCGCTATAGCAGAATATAATATGTCCATTTTAAGAATTTTTAACGTGATTAAGATTCTGATCAAACGGCCATTTTAGATCCCCTGTTGTCTTCGAAGTACCGTCACTTGTTTCTGGTCATGTTGGTGAGTTGCGACAAAAACGCTTTGTTGAATTTGAGTTTGGTATTGCTAATACAGTCCTAAGCGCCAATATTGTACTCCTCGGCAAAATTCAAAAGCGGTTTTCTCATGAAAAAACCATTGCAACTTGATTATTAGATCTATTTCATAATGTTAGTGGGTTCAAAAATACTATGATAGTAACTATATACAATTACAATAAATACAGTAGAAGAAAACCTCTTTTAAAAGTAGCTAAGTGTGACTGTACAGTGCCATAAGAATCTTTTGGCTGAGGGGAACTTGATGAACATTAATCACTTTTTTTTTAAACTGACATGTTCAGGAACACTATCATTAGCAATGAGAAGTTTTCTTTTTGAGTATTAAAAAAAATAGTTTCCAAGAACTCGGTAGATGGCGTTGAACTGACTACGTTACTAGGTGCCAAAGCCAAAACGCTTGGAAAAAAACATTGCGTCACGTCACATACGCTCGTTGACTGACACTTTCGTTTGCTTATGCTCCCAAATATAACCATTACATCCAAGTGAAATAATGTGACGTTCCGTTCCTTGCAGTAACTTACCAAGTTCAGCGCCATCTATCCAGCGACTAGGGAAGAGTTGAAAAAGAAAATCCCTCATTAAAACTTATTTTGGATAAACGCCACAAAGTCCTTGTACAGCTGATGAACAGTCAAACTCAACACATTGTAGAATTATTTAAAAAGGTTGACACAACATGTAACATTTGTATTTGAATTGTGAAATTTTAGTTTTGCTCTAATTGTATTGAATCAACATTAAGAAACAAATATTTGGTTAAATGGGGAAGGCTGGTCAAAGCTGATTGTAGATGGCGCGTCCATAGCTAAGACCCAATCTGACCAATGAGGTCAAACTATTTTGAAACATAAAATGACATTGACAGATTTTCAACCAATGACGATGTTTGGTTCATGCGATGCTAGCGCCATTAGTTCCACCAGTTCCCCACCCCATTGACAATTGATGTATTGGTATATTAACCAAAAATCACAAATGTAAAGCAATAAATATGTGTTAAAAACTATCTTCCTCAAAAATAATGTTTAACATTAGTAATATTAAAATGTTAATAGGCTCGCCCCTATTACATGGGACTTAAACATGATTGGCGAAATATGTAAGTACTATAGGTACATTTCTGCCTGTCCCCGATGATATATTGTGTATTAACATTAGAACAATATGTAGCTAAATTGTAAAACTCACTAGAAAAGTCAAATTGTTGTTTGAATTTGATATCTAGGTTGTTATTGCACTTTACAGTAACCGGTAATAAAATTGGTCTGTTTTTCCACCAGGAAATTTTCAGTAGCAATCTCGAGCCTGAATTTTTGATGGCAATAGGCTCGCCCCACTGTCACATGGGACTTAAACATAACTAGTACATGGGCGTATATCCTTGCCTAACACTTTGGGGATGTTATAAAGCAATATTGCTTCAACTGGAATATAATATTGCAATCATCAATTTTCAGTAAAACAAACAAAAACAGAAAAGCAATGTGATAACAATACTCCCGGACAAATATTAAGTAATAAATAATTAATGTATAAATAATATTAATACTGTTTTTCAATATAAAAAACGTTATGCTGTTCTTAATTTTACCCAGAAAGTACAGTCAATTTAATATGATAGTTATTTCTGTTATAAATTAACATGTCTGTACTGACATACAGGTTAACCACCTAGTGATGTCCTGCGTAATGATACAACTCTGAAAGCAACTGTTGCGGTAAAACCATCGCTTTGAGAGAAACCTGCAACACAGTTGGTTTCTATGTAACTTGAAAACTGCTATAGGTGTCAATGTCGCCATTTATAGAAGCGTTTTCAAAGTATAATTAGCCTATAGTGTTCCCACTGCTTAGACACAAGTCTCTCATTAACCATGTGGGACGTTATGTGGACGTGTGGTTTGGTAGTTGTCACAAACGTTTTCATGGTTAAATATCGTGTACCAGAAAGTTGTAGCGTTTTCTTTTTTTATGGTTGTCCCATGGAGAAATTTGTTCAGTTTAATGGTCTGAATCACACCCTGAACTACGACAACAGTTTTCTGGTACATTCTGTAAAGAAACCAATGACAAAATCGACGAAGTTTTCAGTACATAGACATACACTTTATGTCATGACATTCATAGTTAGTATCAAATTAATGTATCATGACAGCCATCTTTGTTATAGTGCGAGAAAGAGACAGAGCATTACGGACAAAATAGTACTGTCCCTTTCTTGCAATGTTACTTATAGCTTCATCAAAATACGACTACGGTTCTACCTATAAAATAAATTAGATGTTGTTTTTCTACAAAACATTGCCTTACAGTTTAATCCCTTTACAAATCTGTAGTCAAACGCTAGGTTCCCTTAAACGGCTAATATAATAAACTATTTTGACTCTATAATCGGGTAAAAGTTAAGTTTTGCGTATAGAAAGTACCTAATTGAAATGTAGAGTGTAAAAAACTTAAAGGACACGTCTTTCGTAAAGTCTTGAATGTGACAATCTGCCTACAAAGATTTAAATCGTTCGCTTCATCCTTTCGCGTCAAAAGCTCATGTTTCTTCTTCATTGACAATGCCATTTGGATAACATTGTCTTGGCGTCTCATACCGAGTTCGTTCCTATATCAAATACAAAAAAAAAATATTAATTCTAATTCTAATTCTGTAACACCTACCATAATTTTATTTTATTTGCCTATACTGTTATAAGTTACTCGACGCACCGAGAATGCCTGGAAAAGCTACTGGTCGATGAAACATCTTATGAAGGGATCTCTCCCTCTCGCACTTAAGCGAAAACTCAAGGATATTCATATTCATATTCATTTTTATTTTGCATACCATAAGTTTTATAAAGATGTTACAATGGGCTTACAGCTAAGAACAATTATGGACCCTGTTAGGGCACAGCATTCTCCCCACACTCACCTATGGAGCGCAGACGTGGTCGCTTACAAATCGTCAAAAGTCCGCACTTGGGGTCTGCCAACGAACTATGGAGTGAAGTATACTGGGTGTCAAACTTACGGACCGCGTCAGAAACTCCATACTTCGCTCCAAAACCCAAATAGCTGATGTTGGCCTTACAGCTGCTAGGTTGAAGTGGAACTGGGCTGGTCACGTCTGCCGCATGTCGGAGGAGCAATGGGCAAAAATTACCACTCAGTGGATACCAAGTAGCAGGAAACGACAACGCGGCAGGCCCAGAAGGAGATGGCGGGATGAGCTAGACTCTTTCGCAAAGGATTGGCCTACAATCACATTAGATCGCGAAATTTGGAAGGAAGGAAGGGAGGCCTTTGCCTTGCAGTGGGACAATATAGGCTTATAATAATAATAATAATTACTGTTCCACTGCTGGGCAAAGGCTTCCCATTATTTCTTTCCAACGGTCCCGGTGTTTTGCCTTTGGCCAATCCGTCAGGAACGATTCCAAATCGTCACACTAGCGTTTCTTGGACCAGCATAGCTATTCACAACGCTTCAATTCGATTTTCGACTCGGAAAGTCATATGTCTATCTCGCTCGATTACGTAGTGTCAAAAAAAGATGACCGTATGACTTTCCGAATCGAAGCGTTGTGAATAAGTGGCCTGACTCGGTGACGACGACAGTCTTAAGGCACCCAGGCGTCTTGACCCATCTTGGAAATGTGACCTGCCTAGTCCCATTTTAACCTCGCAGACTTATCGCCAACATTGGCGATGCCTGTCTTGGTACTGCTAAGTTCTGTTTTTTTTTTTTTAATTTTGCCTGATTTCATGTAGTTTAACTTGATTTTTGTGTACAATTAATAACTTGTATGTGTGGCGTATACTGTTGTTGTTAAATTGGTTTAAAATAAAACTAACTCTTCTCAGTGTTGACGATTTTTCAAGCGACCTAACTTCGGCTGACATCCTACGATTTGAATCTTTTATCTGGCTACTTTTATAACCTCTGATCTGCACGCACCAGATAGTGGGTAGGTTATGCAGTAGTTAACTTTAAACTAACTATCTCATCATTCTCATATACTGAAGAAAAAATGTCTCACAAAACTTTTACACTCTATATTTTTAACCACAGATGAGTAGCAAATGGAGTGACAATACCAACATTGGAGAATCAGTTCTCCATGATTACAAGTGACATGTTGTGTTACAATGTTTTAAACGTGCATCGCTGGCCCAGCGATAACGGCCGCGGCTAAGATACGTCACATAGTGTAAAATACAGTCTCTTTCATTTGTTACTCATCCGTGTCTAAGTACCTGGCCATAAATATGATATGTCGAGTAAAAGAGTCTGTAGAGTAGAGCGTTGTCTCTGTCACTCATACGTCTATCTCTTTCTAAAGCTCCATGTGTCATATTAATGCCCTCGTACTTTACAGTCTTTTACAGTTATTTTAATCTCTGACTGCATCGAAGTGGACCTTAAAGCTGTTGGTATAGGGCTGCTGTTTAGTTGACGCCACTAGCAAGACGTCACAATAACATTGACATTTGTTACAATAAGGCTGCTATTCTGATGCTGATACCAACAAACCTGTCAATATAACAGTGATTCTTATTTTCACGGCGTTAAGGTCGCTTTTGTCATAAGTAAAATATCTGTGAAAGCACTGTACCTTGTAGCTTTAGGATATAAAATAATTAATTACCTCCAATATGGCGGATGCCTGTTAGCCTTAATTATTATATAAGTAGTTTGTTATGACTTATTTATTATTTGTTCCTGTTTTTGTTAGAACGCTGGGATGAAGTGCTACAGATCATTTGCCTATTCTTATTCTAGGTTGTACACGGTAATTATGTAGATATTGTTACAATATAACAGCTTATAAAGGCAAGCTTACCCATGTTGGTGTCGGCAAAAGAAACTTAATCTAGATATAATACTTAACTGACTGTTGTACCTACTTGTAAATGAGGGGTAGGTACTTCGAGAATGCACGCACGATCATTAGGCAATAGCCGATGCCGCACGGAATTTGCCAATCGGTACGAACCGAATGATGGCGAATATTTGTAGTAATTGTTACCAGTCAGGTTTTTTATTCAAAAATACTGTCCAATCGGAAGTGCCGACCCTAACAATTTTGTAGCAAGCGTAAGTATAAGATTCTGGGCAAAATGACCTTGTACGAAAAAGTCCAGCGATCTAATTAAAAAACAGTGTTTTAGTATTCCTTTTTACTGTATAACATTAAAATTCAAGTTGCAAAAAGCAATAAAAATGTATTTAATTAAAAGGTAAAAAAGAGACTCTGTTTAAAGTCCACACTTATTATTATAAAATACGCCATGCCGCAAATGTTACAAAAATGAACTAAAAATGTTAGTTCTCGAATAGATTGTCGGTTTTATTCGTAAGCGTGTATTTTGCCCCTAAATTAGATTAAATATCCAATAGGCAAAATAATTTTCATACCTTTTTAAAAACTACGCCAATACGCAATACGCAGATCCGTAATTTTAAACATAGCACTAATTTTTTACTTGTTCACACCACAACTTTTGAGCTCTAGGCTTAATTTTTTCCATATAATTCGATACGGAACTGCGTATTGCGGATTGGCGTAGTCGACAGTTCCTTGAAGTACGACGATTCGTATAGATTTGTACCATTGTAATAGTAGTTTTATTTATTTGACTATGAACAAATTGATAATGGTTAATACTTAATTCATTGTAAATGAGAAAGCTCAAAGGCTTGAATAAAATTTGATAAAGCTATTCCTTGTGTTTTCATTCTTACTACTTCATGTCTTTTCACATGTAAACAGAAACTAAAGAAGACTACCAGAAAGCCTACTTGTTATTTTAAAGGCTGTTTAAAAAAAAAAGGGAGTACTTTTTATAAATATTCTTTTATTATCACAGTATTCTTATAAATATATACACATTACATCATACACTTCGTATTTTTACACCATTTCATACATTGCTTTTTTTCATAATTATTCATAAAAAAGTGAGCCGTCACGGGACGCCTGGCAGATGTGAAACATCGAAATTATTTTGTACAAGTAATATGCTTTAAAAAAAGTCAATATAAAAAACAAACATAAAATAAAATGAAAACAAAATGACTCGATTCACAAAAAGAAAATAATATGCTTTTTTTTTTTGTAAGATGGGAAATCATCAAATGACTTCTCCCGCTCTGGGCGGAGCAGGAGGGAGTGTCAGACTTTTACTGACTAAAACCCATCCATGTTCCTTCATCGCCCTTTGTGTTCCGGGGCCACGGTATCTCTTTCGAATAGTCCCGCAGCCCCGGCAGGCTTCGGCCCTTGCGGACCCCTTCCCAAGAAAATATGCTGGGATCGAACTCGAAGTCACGAGATTGTAACCCAGCGCTGTGCCCCGAGACCATCTGGCTTGTTGTAAACCGTGGCGAATATGTAGATCTTATACTGCTTCAGCAGGTCGGTAATGTTCGGGCCGGGTTGACAACTTGACAGTTGGCGATGCGTCGTCATTACAAAAAAATCAATACACATCTTGACAGTGCGTTCCCACTGACGCTATATTTACATTATAAAGAAAAACATGTTCTTTTAAAGATTTTAATTATGAGAAGAGGAAAATCGAGATTTCAACATGTTTTGTGTGTGAATACTTCGCCAGTAAGAACGCATAGTTAGTTAAACACGAGTAATTCGCTATTAATTAATTATAATTAAAATGTCCACAGTGTTACAGTCGTATTGAAAGGTCCTATACTTATACTAGACAACAGTTTCAAGAAGATGTTACAGCAACATGTTTTAATGTTGCTAGAAACATGTTGCACACAATTCTGCAAGCTATAATGCTACTATGCTAGCAACAGCTTAACTTCGACATGAAAA
The DNA here is from genome assembly GCA_963853795.1 of Xestia rhomboidea. Classification (NCBI taxonomy): domain Eukaryota; kingdom Metazoa; phylum Arthropoda; class Insecta; order Lepidoptera; family Noctuidae; genus Xestia; species Xestia rhomboidea. The sequence goes on along the minus strand of OY970782.1, from coordinate 11,621,794 downwards.
CATGTTGATGCAACAATGTTATGCAAATTTCAGCTACTATGAATACGAGGCTGCATTCTGAAAAATGGCAACGTCGCAAAATGCTGTCAAATATTTTGCTGTTTTGATAATAATTTAACTGAATGAAATATCTCTCTGTGTTGCAATAAAATATGGATTATGAATTGCTTTAATAACTCTGGGAATTGAAACAGTAATAGAGAAGTACCTATGGCAAAACAAGATATGCTGCGCCGACCACAAATAAATTGGGTTATGAGCAGGAGAATGATGATACCTATGTAATGTGTTGCAACATTGTTGTATTGTCAGGATATACATTAATGCAATTCATTATCAAAACTTTAGTGCTACACAAAGCGATATTCCATTTTCATGATTCTATGTTACAAACTTTCAGAATGCACACTCTTAGGGCTACCGCACACTTGAGACAAGACTGTCTTAAGACAGACTATTTCCCTACTAGTGCGAGCGAGAGATAAATAGCCTGTCTCGCTCGCACTAGTAGGGAAATAGTATGTCTTAAGACAGTCTTGTCTCAAGTGTGCGGTAGCCCCTTCACCGGTCACCTTAAGGTGGATGCTCAAACCAGCCCGCGAAATTCAAATTTTCTTACGTTTTTTTGCAATTTACAGGCCAGTGCTAGGTTGTATGTTGATTAAAATATTCCTCGCGACTGTAAGACATGTAGTTACATAATTAAATTTTTCCGACGTTGAATTTACCTATCAGTGGCACGTTGTATGTTGATGATAATATGATTCGCGCAATTAACACGTACATATATGTAGTTATAGTTATAGAAATAAATTCATTAAAATCATCAATACAGCCCTCTAAGCTCATTTAACCTCATTGAATGACTTTCATGAAGTAGTTATTACTTTTTACGTGTTACCTACGCAAATCATATTTTTATCAACAACAACTTCACACTGACCTGCAAACTGCAAAAACAAAATGAATTTCGCGGGCTACCCAGGCGCTTCCACCTTAAGTAAGAAACCTGAAATAACAATATACCTACCTACTAATGCCGTTTTCACAAAATCTAAGCGAAACCTAAACTAATGCTCAAATATTGGAAATTCAACAATTAGCCTAGCACAATTAGCTAGGCCGAGATTGAAAAACCAATAAAGCACTGTTTCTTGGCATTAATTTAGCTGTAACCATGTATAAGTAAAAACAGGCATTCAATACCATAAATACCATATCTAATACACTAATTAATGAATAGAGAATTATTATACTTTTCTAGAAAAAAGTATTGACATTTTGATGATTTAAAAAATATTAATTTAGGTATACCTGGAGCCTTGTAAATTATTAAGCAAATCGAGTTATTATAAATCACATTAATTGCTAGAAAATTATAAAAAAAAAAAAAAAAATCTTCACTGTTACAATATTGCCACTCAATTTTTATTGTACCTATTGTATCACAGTAAGACATTCGGAAATTAAACCAATTTTTCTAAGACTGTCTGTATAACAACCAAATAAAATTGATTAGACATATTATTCTGAAAAAAAAAATACTGACCGAAAGCATTTTGTTTTTTTTTTGTGATTTTCCTACCAAACATTATCTTTAGCGATAATAATAACTGGATTTGGATAATTATCTCTGACATGTAAGTACCTACGCGTAAACTAACTACATATAATTATGCATTCAATATAAAACAAACTATTTATGTACTTGCTAAATTATACAGTCGGTAATAATATAAGTTTTTGGTATAGAAAATTAGAAATGCAAGACGAAAAATTAAATTAAGAATGACAAAGTGTATGTAGAGAAAACTAGCTATAATAATCCATTATTTTCGAGAAAATAAAAGAAAACACTTTGTTAAAAGCTAGAAAAAGAATCCAATGTTTTGTACAAAAAAATACCATTCTATGTCACGGATGGACAATGTTACTGATACTTAGGTACAGTCAAAATCCGCAATTTTTTTGAAGTAATTGTCTTTTTTGTTGAATTTTCATACAAATGTGCAATGTCATGAAATTATTGTTAAGAAAGAATTCCTCAGTTTTGAAAATTTCAAAATAACAATGATTTTTGATTTCTAGTCAGCTGAAAAATGTATGTGAATTGTAGAAAAAAACGCTATTCCACAGAAAAATATATGCAGGATTTTGGCCATATCTTTAATACTATTAAATTGGTACAATTCAGGATAGTACTTTTTTGTAGAAAAGATCGGGTTCGAATCCTGTTATATAAAGAAGGCGGTTTTTATCCGAACAAAATATGTAGGTACTGTTTTATTTCAGTAGGTACATAGAGGCCTGATAAAAGCATTAGTATTTTTCAGAGGCTAACTACTCAGGAATATGAACACGTCTTAATATCAGACCATCAAATAAACCATCTCTTTCATACATAAATACAATTTTGATTGCATTTTTGTATGAAACAGCAAATATTTTTTCGATATTTCAAAGTTAGCTTGATTGTAAAAGTTTTTAACATTCATGAATATTTACACTCGCTGAAACGATACAAATGATTATAATAACTAAATGGTACCTACCACTTATAGCAAAATTTACAGGTCGTACTTGGACTTTACTCGAGCGAATGTGATTAAGGGCAAGATCTATAAAGAGGACTTACCTCGTGCTTAGCTTACACCCGTATCTATAAACAAGTCGAAGTGATTACTTGAGTTCAAGTAAATACTTATGAAACCATTTGTAAGCAACAGACAAGAATTTGAACGAAGTAAGAACCGTCAAAGAAAGCTAATCTAAGAATTCTAACGTTTGACGGTTCTAACTTCAAGCAATTACTAGACTACAGAATAAAATTGTATCATAAGTAATTACTTTTACTCAAGTAATCTCTTTGTCTTGTTTATAGATACGGGTACTAAACATGTTCCCGTCTCTGTCTTTCACATGTAGTTTGACAAATGTGCGATAGTGGTAGGAATAACGGTACGTCAAAGTACGAGCTAGGTGATGATTATAGATCTTAGCATGCATAACAGTTCATGATAATACAAACCTTATTTTGTTAAGAATAATGTTAGTTTTGGTTTGAACGCTTAAGGGAGAAGCGCCAGGGAAGCCCACGAAATTTAAACTTTCTAACGTTGTTGGTTAAAATATAATTTGTGGCCGTAACAAATGTGACTTTGCAGAGTTATAATCATTAAAATCATCAATACACCCATTGATACATTAAAACATCAACGAATACACCCCTATAAGTTCATTTAATTCCTATTGAATGACTATTTCATGAAAAAGTAATTCAATGGGATTAAATAGATGATTGTATTGATGATTTTAACCATTATAATTCTGTAAATACATGCGTATTACGGTCACGAATCATATTTTGTTCACCATACAGCCTGACACTGACAGGCAAGTGAAAAAAAACAAAGAAATATAAATATTTATCTATATAAATATTTATATTTCGTGGGCTACTCTGGCGTTTCTCTTTTATGCTACTTGGCTACGTAAAATCGAAGTCCGATCTGCGATTTTGCGCCTATAGTGATGAAATAATAGTCATAAGGCCACTTTTCTCTATTTCATTCAAGTTCAAGTTTTCGATGTGCAATCCAATCTCAAAAAATATTATTTAAGATTTGAACTAAGTTATAAATACTGCCGCAGTAAGCAAAATGTGCTAAAGTGTAAAAAAAATAAGTCTTAGCGTGTTTTTTTCGGTCTAATATGGCTTAAGTCTCTTTATTTCTTTTCTTCAGGGTCAATTTCCACTAAGCGGTAAAATTTTTATCGCACTTTTTTGATGTCACTGAAAGGAATGTATCAGTACCGAATAACTTAAGGTGAATGCTCCAAGGTAGCCCGCGAAAATCAAATTTTCTTACGTTTTTTGCAATTTGCAGGTCAGTGTCAGGTTGTATGTTGATTAAAATATGATTCGCGGCTGTAACACGTATGTAGTTACAGAATTATAATCATCAATACAACCCTCTAAGTTCATGTAACTGTAAAGAATGTCTATTTCATGAAAAACTCATTCTTGACAGTTACATGAACTGATTATGAATGTTTGATGATTTGATTGCAAAAAACGTAAGAAAATTTAAATTTCGCGGGCTACCGTGGAGCTTCCACCGTAAGGCATAAAATTGGGCGCTCGCACATCCTTGAGAACGCGCGTAATCTCTGTGTCGAATTTTATACTTTAAGCCAATACCGTCGCCAGCACATAAGTTACCAAAAACTGTCAAATTTCTCGCAACGATTTTAAACCATAAGATGTTTAATGATTAAGTTCAAAATCGAATGAAAAGAATTTGACAGTTTGTGGTAACGTGTGCTGGCTACTGTAGTGGTGTGTGCTGTATATTAAAAATACAACTGTCAAAGAATGACAACAATGATTTCAATATACGGCCAATTTACGTTGGTAGTTGATTAACAATTGATTTCCCTTTCTCTAACTAAAGCAATATCAAAAGTTACACAATCGAAATGCTGCTTCTGCCTATATTATTCTTCACTTGGAGTTTTTGAACGTAAGAAAATTTGAATTTCGCGGACTACCTTGGAGCATTCACCTTAAGTTATTTGGTACTGATACAGTCCTTTATTCAGTGACATCAAAAAAGTGCGCAAAGATTTTTCCTTTTGGTAAAAACTGTCCCTCAGACGTTTCCCTTTTGCTTATGGCAGCAGAATTAAGCATTACTCTGTGTACAATACTCCATAATGTCTAATCTAATGCTTTTATATCCACAGACCCATTAACAAAGTTTTTTTTTTTTTTTTTTCGAAATGGCGTCTCGCAGTTCAACCTGAGAGGTTGTCGTCTGCTTAACCGGACTTTCCTGTGGGTGCCTTAAGTGTAAGGCCTCCAGCCAGGGCAAAAACTTACAAACTAAGCGACTACACGCTAAGGGCACCCCCTGCGGGGTACGGGCCTCGGCTTAGGGCGTCGCTGGGAGAGGATCTCGACAGCAAGGGGACAGGCTGGATCGGAGTGGTGTCATTATTTAGGGACTGACTTTGGACTACAGGCTCAGCAACGCGGGCTGGCACGAGCAAGGGACGGGGAGGGTTCGTATCGGGGCGTCGCGACGGGCCTCGACGGCGAGGACGGAATGACGGCTGTTTGCATCTGTGCTTCTTAAGCGTGCTAGTTTCCTTCCTGCTCTCCTGGAGGAGGGTTGTAGCGTCATCGGGATCGACTAAAGCATGCCTTGGGCGGCGGATCTGACTGATTCGCGAGGGTTCGTAACGGGCGGCCGTTGCGATCAGGGGATTACGATGTGACGGCAGAGTCGAAGAAGCGTTTGGAAAGGCGCTTCATGAATTGGGCTATTGTGGGGATTTTAAGATCTAAATGTAAACGGTCATTGCGGACATAATAGGGAGCTCCCGTGACTTTACGTAAGAACCATTAACAAAGAGCAATCAAATTGCCTTATATATATATGATGGTCATGATTTACAGATCATTTATTTTGACATTACTAAGTGAACGTTCTGTACGAATATAAACCCCAATGTTTAAATAAGGTATCTATTCATACATGAAATTTCTTAAGGGGTCATTGTACTCATCATTATGAACAACTTTTACTATGGGACCAAACCCTGAATCGTGAAAAAAAATCAGCTGTTCCATACATTTTGACGAGTTGTGCGAACATATTGTAGGAAACAGCTGATTTTGTTTTTCGCGTTTCACGATTTGGTCCCATAGTAAAAGTTGTTCATAATGATGAGTACAATGAGCCCTTAAGAGATTTCGTGTATGAATAGATACCCTATATACGTATGCGATGCTAAACTTAGTAAGCCAAAGTGTGATCTGTGAATCTCGCCCTGTTTACTGCCAGAGAAATACAATTTTAAACAAATTGGCACCCGAATTTTATAGGTACCTACAGTCGCACATAAGTTACCAAAAACTGTCAAATTTCCCCAAACGATTTTAAACCATAAGGGCTACTGCACACTATAGACAAGACTGTCTTTATACAGACTATTTCCCTACTAGTGCGAGCGAGAGATAAATAGTCTGTCTCGCTCGCACTAGTAGGGAAATAGTCTGTCTCAAGACAGTCTTGTCTATAGTGTGCGGTAGCTCTAAGTTGTTTGATGATTAAGTTCAAAATCGAATGAAAAGAATTTGACAGTTTGTGGTAACGTGTGCTGGCTACTGTAGTGGTGTGTGCTGTATATTAAAAATACAACTGTCAAAGAATGACAACAATGATTTCAATATACGGCCAATTTACGTTGGTAGTTGATTAACAATTGATTTTCCTTTCACTAACTAAAGCAATATCAAAAGTTACACAATCGAAATACTGCTTCTGCCTATATTATACTTCACTTGGAGTATTTGACCAAATATTTGCGTTATTTAGGCAATACAAAATACACCCTCTAAGTAACCTACTTGAATAAAGTACATTTACACCCGTGTCTATAGTCAAGTTAAAATAATTACCTACTTGAGTTTGAGTAATTACTTATGCAAACATTTTTTATTCAATAGACAAGAATTTAAACAAAGTAAGAACCATCAAAGAAAGCAAAGCTAAGAATTCTAACTTTTGTCAGTTCTAACTGCAAGCAATTACTAAACTACAGACTAAAAATCGGATCTTAAATAATTACTTTTACTCAAGTAATCACTTTGACTTGTTTATAATACGGGTGTTAGTATTTGCTAATAAACGCTAATATTTGTACGAATAAGCCAAGTCAAGTATAACTACTACTATACATTTAGATGATGTATCGTTTAGAATTACTTTAATTTATTGCATTTCAAAAGCAATTCAATTGCTCAGTCTATATCTATAATTATTGCCATTTACACGAAATAATTTGATTGCCCGATGAATAAAACAATTTAAAGAAATATTATAATTGTAACATCCAAATACTATTTAAACGCTACAATTTTTATTATTGCTACAACTTAATGCATTCAACAGTCAATTAAATTGTTTTATGTAGGATTTTATTGCCTATTGAATGTATTCATTGTAAGTAATTTTAAAATTTGTACCTCTGTACCTAAACGGTAAGTACAACTTTTAAAATTGCTTCATTTTATTACATTCAATGAGCAGTAAAATTGCTCATTAATGAAATACGTGTGGTAAGCTGGTTTAAAACTTGTACCATTGAATCACTGAAACAGTACAAGTTTTAAAATTGCTTCAATTTATTGCATTCTAAAAGCAATTTAATTACTCCGTGTTAACGAGTCTTAACTAAATGGCCTAATATTATCAGTCTTAAATCTCAAGAAATAATAATAAACTTACAAATTAATACTCGATGCTCTTCAAATCTTTCACAATGAAGAACTCTCCACTCTGTCTTAACACACGATGATTTGAACACGTTCACACTTCACACAAAAACACCAGGGTAGCCAGCGAAATTCAGATTTTCCTACATTTTTTGCAATTTGCAGGTCAGTGTCGAGTTGAATGATGATTTAAATGTGATTCGCAACCGCAATAAATATGACTTTACAGAGTTATTATCATTAAAATCATCAATACAACCCTCTAAGTTAATTTAATCCCATTAAATGACTATTTAAAAAAATATTCATTGAATATGATTAAATGAATTTATGGAGTTGTATTCATGATTTTAATGATTATAATTCTGTAACTACATAGGTACGTGTTACTTGCGCGAATGATATTTTCTTAACAAACAACTTGACACTGACCTGCAAATTGCAAAAACCGTAAGAATTTTCCATTTTGCGGACTGCATTAGCACTTTCACTTACAGTTTAAATAAGTTCATGTAGCATCTTCACCTTTACCGTATAACTCCGAATCTGATACAAGGTCAATTTCAATTCGCTAACAAAACTCTACACACGTAATAGTTAACGATGTCTAAACACGATGAACCAAATATAAAAATGATTTGAGGGGATGTTTGGTGGTTCACGACCGCAGCTAGTTTACTAAGTACTACTTTACTTGAAGTATGAGGTTAAAAACCATTGTTTAGAATCAATCTCAACAAATGTGTTATATAACAAAAAAATATCGTGTTGATATATCACATTTGCAAAGGTTTACACAACAGAACAACTGTCTTTAAACTAATATTTCAAGTAACAAATGGCTTTGAATTATTTGGCATGCCAAACTTCCGCCATATTGTTTTATTTTCATAATAGCTGCCACGCACTAAACCTATATGAATCAATAGCTTACATTAATACAAACAACTTTGTATGAGACCAATTCTTCTAAAGTTTTCGAGATAAGTATATAAGCCATCAAAGTTACAATCTTCGCCCTCAGCACAACTTTGATAGCGATATATTTCGGAAATGTGACACAAGAAGATTCTGTCTCATTCAAAATTTGTTTGTGTTTATATACCAGCTATTGATTAATACACATTTTATGCGTGGCCGTTATCATTAAGATACAAAAAAAATGGTGGAAGTTAGGCAGGCCACGCTTCATACAAAAATCTTCAAATAATTTTTACTTCCCTTTACCATATTTAGATATCATACCCATCCCGTCTGAAGAGTTTCATCACCAGCTAATTTTATTTAACCTTGTAAAAGTGTCGATTTGCATATGAAGATATATATATTCATCACCACTCACAATGATGATGATGATGATGATGCCATCTAGCCGATTTCGGCCACAGCGACTTCACTCGATGGCTTTCTAGTGTGGTTGTAGAGAGCTTTGGTGTGCCGCTCTTTCAATATTCACAATATTCAAAATGGCGTCCCTTAATTCGTCACAACAGTTGCTTCTACTCCGTATTTTGCATCTAATATAACCCGGCTATCTTCTTTAGCCTCGGAGATTATTCCTTGTTAGTTCTTCTCGAAAATAAAGTATCTAACTCTGGGTTTTCAAAGAGTTTTTTGACATTCAAGTCAATATAAAATGACCTCAATACAACTGGTTTTATCCAGCCGGATATAATACTCCTAGCCAGGTAAATGATCAGACTCGTATGTGGTCATCTCCCAATTCCGGTCTTGCAAAAAGTATGGAATTGTTGCATTGAGAGGTTCCAGTTTCCAGGTGGTATAAATAACCATAGTAATATGGGCTTCATTATGGTGTAGCTCCTTCATTTTCAGAGGTTTCAGTTTACTGGTTTTTACAGCTATCTTGTTCAGATCTTCATCAAGCAGAGCTTTTGCCATGTGAAACCCTGACGTAACCAGATCTTTGACTACGTTATGATTCTTTTCATCAATGGGGCTTAAATCTCTGGTTTCATCAAGATTTTCGTCTGATATTCCGTCTTCAATGTTGTCCATGTCGTTATTTGAATCGTTTATTGGAAAAATCATGAGATCCTTACAGGTACCCTGTCCAGGTTTAACAGAATAGTTGCAAGTACTGTCAAAAGCCGCCATTTTGGAATTGTAGTTTCGTATGGGAACCGATTCGACGACAGTTCCAGCCACCATTTTATTGTGCTTCTTAGTAGAGTTGAACTGTAAAAACAATAGGGAGATTATTTTTAATGAAAAATAAATTAACAAGTGACCAGATTTCGGTAGTGTTCATAATTCCACAATATTCGCCAAACGATCTCTTGACTTAAGAGCTATGGAAATGTGTTGGTAAAAAAACTGTCAAGTGCGAGTCGGACTCGCGCATGAAGGGTTCCGTACCATCGTAGTAGGGGAGCCTTCTTTAATTTATATTATTTGTTGTTATAGCGGCAACAGAAATACATCATCTGTGAAAATTTTAACTGTCTAGCTAACACGGTTCATGAGTTACAGCTTAGTGACAGACAGTGGCGTCTTAGTAATAGGGTTTCGTTTTACCCCTTTGGCTACGGAACCTTAAAAATGAATTGAAATGGAATTGGGTGGGAGATTATAGACGACTCGCACTTGAAGTGTGGTGATGTCCCACAGATATATGGGACACTTGATAAATGGTGTCCCAATGTCAGCAATCGCTACAAAAAATGATAGACTCTACTGAATATGCTAAACTCAATCTGTGTCATGCAATTTAGTTTTGTCATCGTCACGCTAAATTAAATCGAGTGGGATAACAAATACAGAGCTACATACATGGATGCAGTAGGTAGGACGCCTTTTGAGCTTTGAAGGCGTTTTCTAACACAACAAATGCAATTGAAGAGACTCTTAAAGATGAGCGTATAGCGATAGCATAGACGTGAGCAAAACATATGTGAAATAAGTAAAACGTGCTTGATAAAAGACTCAAAAACATTATTGAATAAACTGGTAAAGTAGCTATGTATGACAGTAATCTACATACCACTAAAAATAATCTTATCAATGTACGAATGCTTATTCGATTTAAAAAAAATATCAGTCGAAAACAACTAAGATATATTTAATGCTACAAAACAAACAACGATATTGGCAAAGTTATTATTTTAAAGATGTTTGTACATTTAAATGTTAATGCAATTTCGTAACTTGGAAAATAACTCTAACCTAAAACTAGGTTGGACTTATTTTCCAAGAGTTATTTTTATCTAACGTTCACACTGAGTTTTCCTTGTATAAAACATGTTAACTTCATGAATAGTTTAATAAAATACTTACACAAGATTTTATCAAAACAATAATTCCAACCAATTTTCACTCAAATACTTAAAAAAAAAAGCACTTTTTAAAACTCAAAACTGAATTATTGTTTTCACTATTACTCTGTCAAGTTTCATTAAAGAACTGAATGATTTACCAACAGACCGACCCCTTTTTATTCAGGCTGGAACGTAGTGAAGTTAGCCGCATGAATAACTAGGATAACCACATCTTAGGTTTCAGGAGATATTATGTCCTGATTTCATAAATGTTGTAAGTAGAGCATGTTGTGAATCGACACAGAATTAAGCTAAGTATATACGAGTTTTGCACCTTCAGTAACGTCTATCAGCTCAACAGCAGGGCTATTACGTATCTTTCTGATATCCAGTGACTATCAAGCTTCGGTTGTACACCGAACTTTGATGACAACCGTGAATGTCGTAATATTGGTATTACGTATCACACTGAGTGGATATCACTTTACGGTGATTAACAGGGTCATAGAGTATAATACGAAACTAACCTTTTGACCGTTAATTAGGGCTACCGCACACTTGAGACAAGACTGTCTTAAGACAGACTATTTCCCTACTAGTGCGAGCGAGACAGACTATTTATCTCTCGCTCGCACTAGTAGGGAAATAGTCTGTCTTAAGACAGTCTTGTCTCAATGTGTGGTAGCCCTAATTGATGGACACTGAGCCCAGTTACTATCATTTCGAGCTGTCAACAGAGATACGTAATAGCCCTACTGGTCTTACTTGCTCCGGCTTACCTGTGTCCCGAGGTTTTTTAAAGTCTTCCAGGTTAGCTAAGGTAACCAGGTGGGAGAACTTCAGCAGGTGGAACTTGTGTGGTGTACCTACCTATTGTTGTATTTGTGTTTAGTTGATTTCTGATATCCAAATAAATAGTAACATATCACAGGTCAGTAATCAACTTTGTCTTTGAAAACCAAATGACGAATGAATGACAAAATGACGGTCATGATGAAGATTTTGATATCACGATGCTTGACAAAATAAAAGCTTGTAAAAATAACTAACAGCGTCAAACAACGTTGGTAAACCTGCTTTGATATGCTTAAATATTTTTCACGCAATTTGTTTCCGATACTTAATAAAAGAATATCCTGATTTAAGTTTAAACTATGGTAACAATACTAATGCGGACAACTTCATGCCGAAATACTCACGGTCAACAAAAATGATGCAATTCAATCCAAGATTTGGTTCTAATTCGATGAAAAGTGATTCACAAATAAAATAATTTTCAATAAGATATTATTATGTCATACAGTACTTATAATGAATTACACTATACATTGTCTTATGCAATTTCTCTTTTTCAATGTGATGTAATTTCATGTTTTCAGGTAACTCTTATTTTCATGGACAATACGTTTCACTTGGCTTGAGGCTGAGGACCTGACCTTACAATGCCTACGGCAATGTAGATGGCTATGCTCAGTGTTTCCCTGATCGATCAAATTAGAAATGAAAACTAAGCAAAAACCAACATACATATTAGTCCGGAGATTTGCAATCTCAAGGCACATTGGGGCCGAAAGGTTCTGGTTCTTCTTCTGGATGACCAAGTACGAGAAGGCCCTGCGTTCGATGACCGAAAGTGGACCGATGAACTGGTATAAGCTGCTTGAATTCGCTGGATGCGAGACACAGGATCGGTCAACGTGACGACCCTTGGGGAAGCCTATGTCTAGCAGTAAGACGTCTGTGTTGATGATGTCAAAAGGCTCGTCCCATATTACGACAAAACAGACGCAATGTGGTTCTGGGTACTATACCTTCATCCGTGCCTATGCAGGCGTGATCCGTGACGCAGTATGTTATATGAAGTGTTATGTAAACAAATTGTTATGTGTAATGTATTACCTATACAATAAATGTATGTCGTATGCATTATTATAGGTGATTCCCCGTGCGGACACTTGCGGCAAAAGAGGGTGCGGTCTATCCTATCTATTAGATAATTTTAATACGATAAGAGTAGAATGGATTGGAGACGTACCTATTTTCATTAAAAAAAATCACCAAGAATATTGAAGTGTCACCATTCATCATCATCATTCGCCTGCCTTTATCCCAATTCATTTGTGGTCGGCGCAACATGTCTTCTTCTTCCATACTTCTCTATTACTCGTCGACAAGAGAACCAAGGTTACCGACGTAGGCCGAAGAATTGCCAAACTGAAGTGGCAGTGGGCAGGGCACATTGCTCGCAGAACGAATGGCCGATGGGGCCGAAAAGTTCTGGAGTGGCGACCGCGAACCGGAAGACGGTGCGTTGAAAGACCTCCCAGTAGGTGGACCGATGACCTGGTGAAGGTTGCGGGAGTCCGCTGGATGCGAGTCGCACGGGACCGGTCAATGTGGAGACACTTGGGGGAGGCCTATGTCCAGCAGTGGACGTCTTTCGGCTGAAATGATGAATGATGACTCGTCGACATCTCAGTAGTTACCTCCTTTCTAGCCATATCATCCTTCACACAGTCCATCCATCGTTTCTTTTGTCTTCCTCTACTCTTATCGCCATCTACATTCATACTCATCACCCCTGCAGTTCCTCGCTACATTTTCCTCATTCCTGCGCCTCACATGTCCATACCACGAAGCGTCACGATTGAGAACATTTTTTTTTGACGTCAGGAAAACATCGTGTAGGACCCCACAGTCAGTGCACACTGCCTAGACCAAAACATTACGTACATTGACATACTGTAGGCACAAAGTTGTTAAAATCCAATGCCCCATACCCCTCCTCGTACAACGAAGTCTAAGGCATCATGGATCAGGTAATTCGTAGTGACGCTCTCTACGTGGTTGGTGGTAGGGTAGGTGCAAATCGTTTGAACTATGATAATTCAATATCATCTGCCAAGCCTTTTCCCAACTATGTTGGAGTCGGCTTCCAGTCTAACCGGATGCAGCTGAATACCAGTATTTTACATGGAGCGACTGCCTATCTAACCTCCACAACCAAATTAGTACTAGGTAATATCCCTTGGTAAGACTGGTTGTCAACTATGATTTACCTAATTTATCATCCTCAAATTCCGCTAGACACAGGTAAGCTTGAAATTGTTTCCAATAACAACAGAAAACTTGCATTTTTCATCAATAAATATTTGCTTTCATAATAATCATGATGCGCAAGTCTTAAATTCATAATTCGCATGACATTAAAAATATTAGATAGCATTAATAAAAAAACAAAATGATGTAATTAGCAATATTGTGTAATGATGACCTCAAAAAATCTATTTTGGTTTTTAGTTGTCCTAGGTGCGCCATACATAAGTCATCGAAAACTGGTGAACAGCCGTAATCAGCTTGAAATGTTCCCACTGCTGGGACACAGGCTTCCACTATGTAAGGGAGCGTCCATTAATTACGTGTGCCGTTTAAGAGAGCCGAATCTCATCCAATCTCACGATGGAGAGAAGAGTCTCGTCAAATCTCACGAACCAAATTTTTTTTCTCTGCTAGAAACTGTAAAATTGCTAGAAACCTAGGTTTAATTATGTAAAGTGCCTGACTGACTGACTCGTTGGTCAAGGACTGTTGAGCATAAGGTCATGGGTTCGATTCCCAGGTTGGGCAAAGGGTTAATGGGTCTTTCTTTTATTAGGAATTTCTCAATAGCAGCCACGGATTTTGGTTGATGGCAAAAATCTCACTCCCAGTTAAATAATACAAGTCTTTTTAAACATAACTTAGGAAATGTGGTTGTATGGTGGTTTTTTTTTTAATGGTGTACGGAATACGTTGTAACCGTTTGTGCGTCGATGTCCCTTCCATCTTGTATAGGTACTATCGAGGACACTCCCGCCTGATCACCACTAAGCAAATTTTTGCTTGCACTTACAACATAGAAACTATCTCCCGCCCCGCCCCGTTGACTTTGTACAGAAATAATGAATGAAAAGATACCAATCGGCCGAGCGCACTGACGACGCACGTCAAACGAGAGTTATTGTTATTTTGCGCGCCAAAGTTGACGCTTTCCTAATAGGCCTAAACTTTAAGGCGGCGTGGCTCGGCGCCTCCGCATGATTTAAGCGAAAAAAAAATTAACTGTTCAGGCGGAAAAGACCACGACTGTACCTACGTTTATGTCTGCCTTACCCTTTTTTTTTTTTTTTTAGGATGTGAAATCATCAAATAACTCCTCCCGTTCTGGGCGGAGCAGGAGGGAGTGTCAGACTTTTACTGACTAAAACCCATCCATGTTCCTTCCTCGCCCTTTGTGTTCCAGGGCCACGGTATCTCTTTCGAATAGTCCCGCAGCCCCGGCAGGCTTCGGCCCTTGCCACTTGGCTTGGACCCCTTCATTGGTGCTGACTCTCTTTGAGGCGCGCGTGGAACACGAACGCGCCGTCGACACGGCCTGTCGTCATGAGACGGAAGGACGGCGAGCTAGCCCATAGCTCCCCGTCCACAGGCCCGCGCCTACGGTGGCCGGAAGCCACCACGTGGCCCCCGACGCCCGGGGCGTCTCCGCGGCGGCCGGGACGTGAGGATCTCTCCCTCTCACGTTCCGCCACCTCCTTCGCTAGCATGACTGCTTCGCAGAAGGAGGTGACGGCGTCCCATTCCGTCTCGCTCCGGACCATGGCACGAACCAGGGCCGGTAGCGAGAGGTCGCCGCCGCCGATCGCCACCTCGAGGACACGGCGGTGCTCCACCTAAGCGGGGCACACCTCCACAGTGTGCTCCACCGTGTCCTCCGGTCGATCCTCGCAGTGGTAGCACCCGGGCGTTTCAAGGTGAGGATGCCGTGGCGTCTCTCCAGCCACTCCTCAAAGAGGGGACTTACCGCCACTATTGTGGCGTGCCCTATGTCTGCCTTACCCTAAGGGCAAAACAGGCATCATGTTATGTTATTCAGGTACCCAATGGCTGTACCTAAAATATACCTTATTAAAGACGTAAATTGTTATTAGCTAAATGAGGATAAACCCAAGCAAAAACACACCACCATTTAAGGGAAACCACAATTCAGTCATTGTTTTCAGTAAATATAATCATTAGGTTTATTAGACATTTTATGCTATCACTAGAAGTCTGAAACGTTACATCATATTGTTTGAAAACCGTCTGATGTAATTCTATTGTATCTACAATTTCTACATTTTCAGGAAAAATAATATGTTGCAACTGGATAGTAAATTTACGTAGCATTTATTTGGATTGCCAAGTTTACTCATAATATAATATCACGCCTGTAATGCTTGAAGGGCTAGGCAGGTGTACCATAAAGTACCCACACCCATATTTCGTCAGTTATGTTTATTAAAGTCCCAAGTAATAGTAAAGTTCCATGTCTAACTATGGATGTCGTGATGGCCTTCCTGGGAGAGTTTCTTCTAGGCAAGCGTCAAGCGTGCTTCACCCTAGGCCACATCATGGCTTCCCATCAGGCGAGTTACGGTCTGATATGAAGTTGTGCACAAATCGTCAAGTTACGTAGTGTAACGTAGTGTAACGTAGTGTAACGTAGTGTAACGTAGTATATCGCCTGAAGCCGTAAGGCCTAAATTCCTCTTTGGGTGATGTTGGTCGCGTTCGTCGCTCGCGCGTACGAGTATATATTGTGTTCTATATAGCACCATACTACAACGCCGAATTCAGCGGCGCGTACGTTGTATATATTCATCGCTGACGTACGCGACCGACATCAATGTAGGAGGAACCTTGAATCTGATGCTTTAAAAGATTTTTTTGGGAAAGAAATTTGACAGATTGTAGTAGCTTGACGTGTCTGTACAGTTGGCCGTACGTTAGTGAGACTGGGGAGTACTTTGACTATGTCATAACTTCCCAGAATTGGATCCTTAATAGCGACGCTATCGAATAGTAATATTCTTAGTTCTATTTCTATCTAATAGATTCTAACATTAGTGGTCTAATTAAAATACGATTTTAATTATTGTAATGCTCTCTATTTGTGATAACATGAAATTAAAAAGTTATATATTTTAGTTTGTGCGCAGAACTGTTATTTGGACATCTGTAGCCATTTAGGTAAGTTCTGTTTTTTTTTCAAGAGCCTTGTATGTCCCACTGCTTGGCAAAGGCCTTCCCCCCCCCCCATATCCTTCCAGGTATTCTTCTCCTGCGCCACTTTAAGTTCTGTTAACCTCATGTGTAATGTCCACTTCCTCATCAAATCATCAAAAATATGTACCTAATTACTCATGGGTTCCCAAACTTTTTCAGTTCGCGGCGCACTTACAGGTTTAATATTTTACCTCGGTGCCCTAGCTAGTCGATAAAGCAGAGTTTTTATACGAGTGTTGGACACACAAGAATACATTTGAAATAAGTTTGAAATTCATTTTGGACCGATATCCAAAACTCCACCAAATCGGAACACGTGAACCTTGTTTTATGGCTGCTGCTTCTTCTTACGAAGTAAATTCTGGTGAATCTTGTATATGGAAAGAATTTTGATTCAGGAAAAGTTTTCGACATCGTCTTCGACAAAGTATTAAAAAACATTAAGTGAGCTTCGAAAGGTTTTCCGTGAAAATGGACATTAACTCGTGTGAGACAACAAGCTCTTTAGACTTGTATCGAATACTTAAGATTAGTTTCCGGAGAATAGTAAACAGAAGCCTCACGGCGCCCTTCTTTGCTCTCTACGGCGCACCTGGGCGCCGCGGCGCACAGTTTGGGAACCCCTGTATTAACTAATACATATTAAATAACAGCAATACATCATCACTCAATCAGTCTAATAAAATAATTTATTTTCACGCCTGTAATCCCCGAAGAAGAAATGTATTTATTAGTACACCCAAATTTCTTCGGTTATGTTTAAGCCCCATGTAAAGTAGGGGGTTAGCCTTTTGCCATCAACCGGATACAAATCAGTCTCCGGATTGCTACTGAGCATTTCCTGATGTAGAAATCCAATAACACTTTATACCCTACCTAGGAATCGAACCCAGGACCTCGTGTTCAGCAGTAGCACTTGCAACCACTAAACAAACGAAGCTTCTTTAAAATAATCTTCTAAGTCGAAACCTTAATTGTATCTATATGTTTAGCAGTTCACTAGCTGTACTTAGTTCGATACAACAAAAATCCAAATAATTAAACATAAAATCACTGGTAATCCCCTAAACATTTCGACAGGTCACAATGATGTCCAAATACCTCCTCCTCCTCTTCATACCTGCGATCTACGGCCGCATAGCAATCAAGATAAGAGCAGCTAAAACAGAGGCAGATGCATCTGTTCAGTTCACCGGCGAGAACGTGGCCATTATTAGTGATAAGGAACGTGAAGCTTTCAACATCGAAGACGATCGTCTTAAACAAGCCTGCGACACCTACTCCGGTCGAAGACCCACAGATGTATTCGTCAGAAGACCTACACCCTGGGAAGACGTCTACCACAAATTCAACTGGGCTCAAGTCCAGCGAGTACTCAAACCTGTAAGATCCAGAGTCATAGGTGTGCATACGAAACCTACTATTGTAGCAACAAGGGAATTTGAAAATTACTCCCAAATAAAGGCAAAGTTCAACGCTGCTATATCTCATCAAATTGAAGAGACAGTTACGAATAGCTGGTCTATTGGCAAAGAACTAACAGTTGGACAAGAGATCACTTACAGTGTCAACTATGCAGCTGGAAGCATTGGAGGGACTACCAGCATGTCTTTTACTGGTAAATGGGGCAACGACACAAGCAAAGCCAAAGCAGTCACGCTGGGATCGACAACTGGTTTAGAAGTCGAACTACCACCTGGTCGAGCAGTAGTAGCTTCCCTGGTTGCTACTCACGGTACCTTAGAAATTGAGGTAGACTATGAAGCTTACTTAATAGGCAGAGTATTTGCCAACTACCATCAGAAGTTTGATGATCATAATTGGTGGAGTTATCCGATTAAATTAGTGATGATTGTGGCAGATTTACCTAATAACGTGACGTCTACTGAGAAGATTTCCATCGGGTTCTACACGAGTGCTAGTGTACAGGTCAGGGATAAAGTGACAAGCGAAACTGTCAAGTCGGGAGCGGCGGGGATCATTCATGAAGGGAACTTTATATAAACAGAGAACATGATTCGGGAAGTGCAGAACGCTTGCTAAAGAAAATGGCTTATGTTTAATTAACCACCAGGTCTAGTAAAATGTAAAGGCAAAAAAACACTTTAGATTGCCAAAAATAGTAAATGATGACCAAAATTAAATCTCCATTTTAGCGTGAAATTAGAACCAAAAATTTTAGAACTTGTAATCCTACTTAAAGCAACCAACTCCAAATTATGATTGTTTAATCCAAAAATAGTTACTTAATGATAACCAAAAATTGAACAGTAATTTTAATATAAAATGTCATTTTTGAATATTAAATGACATTTAAATATGGGATGTATTTGTAAAAAATGAACTCCAAATCACTTTATAGTCAGATAAAAAGCGTAATCGACGGAGCCCCGCGTAGCAGGGCTCCTATTTCTGTCTGCAGGGTTTAAAGGAACCTAATTAACCTAACGTCGGGGTGCCCCAAATCCAGAGCTCACTTGGGCATCCTAAGTTCTTTTGGTAATATTGCCATCCATTATTTTTATAGTTAATTCAATTAATTTTAAAGCTAAGCAATATTTATTGTGGAAACAATCAACCACCTCATTAAAATTTGGTGATCATCATCTGCCTAGCCTTTTCCCAACTATGTTGGGGTTGGCTTCCAGTCTAACCGGATGCAGCTGAATACCAGTATTTTACATGAAGTGACTGTCTATCTAACCTCCACAACCCAGTTAGTAGGAGTACTGTAGTACTGGGTAATACGATACGCCTTGGTTAGACCAGTTGTCAGACTTTTTGGGCCACTATGACTACCTGTAACGTCTGTCAAAGATCTACAAATGACCGCTGGGACTAACAGCTTAACGTGCTTTCGAGGCACAGAGGAAACTTGGTATGTAAGGGTGGTCACCCATCCACAAACCAACCTAGGAAAGCACGACTTATCCTAAAGATCGACCCGAGCGGCTGTTATTATTTAGCCACGAGCTCCTCAAATTTGGTGATCAATTTTCTGAATTTGGTTTCATAGTACAAGTAGTAGTACGTTTCATAGTAGACTAAAATAACTTGTGTCATTGTAATTTTAGGTTTCATTTTTTTTTTGTTTTTTAATTTTTTTGCTGATTGATTGATACTTAGGTAATAGATGTTATTGGTCACAAAGTTATTTTTGGTTGTCATTATAATTATCCCCAAAGAAAATTGTGTGTTTATTTAAATTCCCTTCCCATTTATATTAACTCTGGCTCTTCATCTGCCTAGCCTTTAACCCCCAATCCCAACTTTATTGGAGTCAGCTTCCAGTCTTACCGGATGCAGCTGAATACCAGTATTATACGGGGACTGCCTATCTGACCTCCACTACCAAGTTACTCGTAGTACTGGTACGTAGTACCTACACCTTGGTTAAACTGGTTGACAGACTTTCAGGCCACTGACTATTTGAATCAACGGCTTAACGTTCTTTCCGAGGCATGGAGGAAATTCGGTATGGGATGTACTGGATGGTCACCATCCACAGACCGACCTTGGTAAGCGCGGTATTTATTTTACCTCTGACTACAAACGCTCACTCAAAACTCAACACTGTCAAAACTGCTGTTTTCAAGCGAGTACAAATCACGAATACTTGTTAAATAATATTTTCATTCTTTGATTTATTATTTAATTATTTACAAATCTATTAAAATAAAATAAAACTGACTATCTTAAACTAAAAACTTAAAAAATGGCGTCAAATAACTCCTCAACGCTGTCAAATGTCCCCAAGAGACTGGCGGCGTTACCACGCTATATGGCAACGCTAAGCCTTTGGCCAAGGTAAAGCCAGCCCTAGGGTCACGGAAAGTGTCGTCTAAGCGTTTTGAAATTTCCTTGAAAAGGCTGTGAGCGCTCGGACCCCACGGTCCTAGAGTTTCAACCCCAGACGGCTCGAAAATATAGTTACCAATAAGGTTACTATATTTTCGCCGCTTGAGGTTTTCCGCCGCCGCAGTGGCAGCCCCTGCACAGCACGATGAACTAGGAAGATGGGAAGACGCAAGAGTATCTACACATGTAGATTCCAATTCATTCTTAAAAGTATTTTTTTTTTGTGTGTTGCAAAAGTCGTTTGTCGTTTGAGCCATGACTGCCATGACAAATTACACACTTGCTGTAGGTACACACAAATTGTATAAAGGGTGTAAAAAGACCCGTCTCAAAGTTCCAACTTTTCCACAAGTTTCTTTTTAAATACATGTTTTGAATGTACTTATGTTTTTTTTTTACGTTTTGTTTTAAACACCTCCACGACCCCCGTACTATTCAACCCATCAATCAGCACAATGTATTGAGTGCGGTAGATTGAGTTTTACCGTAAAACGTGCTTTTTCACCCCAATAA
Source organism: Xestia rhomboidea (assembly GCA_963853795.1). Lineage (NCBI taxonomy): Eukaryota > Metazoa > Arthropoda > Insecta > Lepidoptera > Noctuidae > Xestia > Xestia rhomboidea. Next base: position 11,600,776 of record OY970782.1, on the reverse strand, counting down.
AAAGCCGTTTCCCAGCAATAATTTTTGCGTAAAGTTACTTAGTTTGATGTACAGAATGCTTGGTTGATGGCTTCGTGAAGAGAGCGTTTGCACTTATTGTAGTCCCTTATGTCAAGCAAACTGTTATTGAGGCAAACTGCACTGAACTGTCCCATTAGTCTCGTGGTCGCAAGCGCATGCGTCGATTGCTGAGGGGTTCTGGGTTCGATTCCCGGCTCCGGAAAAAAGTGCTATTGGGTTTTTCCATGAAGAATTTCTCTGAAGCAGCCACGGAGCCTGAATTTGTATCCGATTGATGGCAATAAGCTCGCCCCCTATTACATGGGGAATGTGGGTGTAGGTACTTCCTGCCTAACCCTTCGGGTAATGCAGGCGTCATGTTATGTTATATTAAATTAATTAATCAATCAATCGTATGGATAACATTTTTATTTATATCTTCTATCATTATTGGGATTTATCCTATTAATATTCTTTATTTATTTCTTTACATATTTACATTTTAAAATAAGTAATCTTATAATAAAAACATTTTAAAATATGAAAATAGTTGCCCACCAGCGCTGGGAACAGGGTCCGAGCTGCCGGTGGTCGCGCGTGGAACACGACACTGGTGTCGATTCTGTTGTGCACAAACTAAACTTAATTTAGGCTATTGCTATCTTTTTCTCTCTAATAAAATGAGAAAGAGACGGACGTAATTTAGAGCTGTCAAATTTAGTTGGAACTAAGATTTCCATACAAATGAAGGGTGCACGTAAAAACATGTCGACTAAAAACACGGTGAAGCGCAAGGCATAAACTAGTTTGACATCTCTAACTTAGTTCATAGCTATAGCCGTCCTTTTCTCGCACTGCCTTTTAATAAATGATAGCAATAGCCTAAATTATGTTTAGTTTGTGCACAACAGAATCGACACCATTATCGATATTTTGACCGTGAACTGCTTTCAAACCACAATTAGCAGTTTACAGCATTTAAAATTAAGTTGCTTTAAAAATTAAACAAAAACATTTAATATCAAAAGTTTAATAATAACATGTTTATAAAATAAAAGTCTTTTAAAAATATGGCATAGGTAGATATCGTGCAAAATGCATAACATAACATACAGATTACAGAATCATTGGTGTGCAAGTTTTAAAGAGATGGCACTTTTGTTTGTTTGTAACGAGCACGTGCGTGTTTGTGGAAAATCACGTTTTACGGTATAACTCAATGTAATGCACTTAAAACATTGTGCGGGTATGTATTGAATAACTTAGTACAGGGGTCGTGGAGGTATTTCAAGTAAAGTTACAACATTAAAACCTTGTATTAAAAAAAAACCTTGTGAAAAAGTTAGAACTTTGACCCCCAATATCTACGTAACTAGGAACCTTCCCAGGTATGGTCTAGACGCTAGAACAAAAAAAACATCGCAATGACGGGGAGAACAAGTGCCTGACACGTAAATGCCGTAGTAAAACCAGTCCTCGCACAGTTGTATTACCGCTACCTATAATGTTAGCTAACCTGAGGATTTTATTTTTCTCTATAACTAAACTTCAAATAAAATATACAAAATAGCCAGTGATTACATACGGAACAAATAGAAAAGAAGAAAGGCAATAAAGGGCATCAAAAAATTTGTCCACATCGCTGTCAACGGGAACAGTGCCCTCGACCTCGAGTCTGCTATTACAATAGTGTCAGAATGGTCTATCATTGATTTTATAATTGTTGATTTTGACAAGTTTGATAATCTACTAATATGATGGCGTCATTATGACTTTCCAATGGTCAACCACTGACACTCCATCGAAAGAAATGGCATAGAATGGTAATCTCGTACATAATGACAAATGATTGACTGTTGCTATTTACTACTTGTAACTGCCTATAACATTAATAAATAATATGTAAATATATAAATCTGGCAGGTTTTATAACAACGGCAATACGACAATGTCATTATAACACAATTCTATTACGAGACCATTGACCGACCAATGATCGACCATTATGAATTTCGCAGATTACGAACTTTTCGCAAAATGACAATGGGATGAGAATGGGATCGTGTTGGAATGACGAATTTATAAAAATAGCAGACTTGGCCCCCAAGTAGGCTGGCAATTTTGATGAAAACTATACTTTTTCAAAACATCTAATAATGCAGTTTTAGTTTCATCAAAATCGGGCCCAAGACTCCTTCGAGTATTTTTCGCTATTCCTCATAGTTTTGGATTTGGCCACCCACGCGCACTTGAAAAATTCAACCTGTAGGTAGGTCTATCAATTCCATCCCCTGTAGAACATTTTTTCTACAACAGCCTCAGTTTAGCTAACTTTATATGCTCGCGGTTAAGGGAACTACAGGAACTAAACGCGAGTTTTATAATGCAAAAAAGCAAGATTCACGGCAATAAACAAAACCGGAAAAATATATGGTATTCTTCAGGATATATGCTACTACGCTAGTGTTTTGAAAACATAATACAACTAACTTTACTCGATAAAAAAATTACTAACTTATCTCTAAAAAATTTTTTTAAGGAGTAAAAACTATACTAAAATACATGCGATCATTCTGATTTTTTGGCAAATAATTCTACAAGCATCATATTATCATTGTGTTTTATTTTTTTTATTCCAATGTATTTATGTAAATGTTATTTAAATGTTATTTATGGATATCGCAAAAAAAAACCCACTCATTTCGGCCGGCCGTGACTGACGTAACAACCACTTTGTAGTGCAAGCTTATTAGAACTTTATTCTAACACAGTATTTCAAACGAAGTTTGAACCACCACAAATACAGTTGCTAATTTAGCTCCTGTAGTCGCCTTAACAAGCTGTGAAAGGACACTAATTGTTGTGCTACATGACATGGTATTATTTACCATCACCGCCTCCAGGGTGACGCGAAGGTGAGTCAACCTCGTAAATACCATCCTTGTAATGAACATCAGCTGTATCTTCAAACATGTCAATCAGTTGATCAGTGCTGCGATGCGAGACTCTTGCAGGAGTTTCAGGATAGTCCGGTCTCTTGTCGTACCCTTCCAATTTCTGCTTAGGTCTTGACGGCAATATGAACACACCTACTGCCATGTCTTTCTTGGCAGGCTCCTTTTCTGGGACTGTATCTTCAGTCTGGTCTAGTATCTGCTTTCTGCGTTGAATGTCGGTGATGTTATGGTGGTAGAACTCTGATTTGTGTCGCTCCCGAACGAACATGCAGTAAGCTATCCATATGACAACAAGTGCTGCCTGCAAAAGAAAATAAAATATGTAAAATATCAGAACTAGTGGTTCTGCAACGCTGCAATCTTGTTCTTTTACATAACATCACGCCTGTAATCCCCAAAGAGTTAGGCAGAGATGTACCCATTATTACACCCACATTTCGTCAGTTATGCTTACGTTTTTTGCAATTTGCAGGTCAGTGTCAGGTTGTATGTTGATTAAAATATGATTCGCGGCTGTAACACGTATATAGTTATAGAATTATAATCATCAAAATCATCAATACAACCCTCCAAGCGCATAAAGGTGCATGACTTTTTCACGGTCAAATCCATTCCTCCATCCTTCCATTTTAATCAACACACAACCTGACACTGACCTGCAAATTGCAAAAAACGTAAGAAAATTTGAATTTCGCGGGCTACCCTGGAGCATCCACCTTAAGTCCAATGTAAAAGAGGGCGAGCCAATATTGACATCAACCGGGCTCAAATCCAGACTCCGTGGCTGCTACTAAGTAATTTCTAATGGAAAAACCCAATAACACTTTGCCCAACCTGGGTATCGAACCCAAGACCTCACGCTCAGCAGTCGCGTTTACGACCACTAGACCCACGAGGCAGTCTTATTCTTTTATCAATACTAAAATGAAATTGTTTCACAACAGTGCTTGCATTTCAGAACCAAAAGGAAATTTAGCATTAGGTACATAGATCTACGGGCGCGTGGTCAAATTCAGAACTATCGTCGCCATCGTGTATTTTCAAGACCAACACGGACTCCGTCAATGTCTTTAAATTGCCTAGAGATTCCTCTCTATCTACCCACCAACAGCTTTATAGGGCTGCATGCATGCCCCACACAATTTCACAATGTTTACCAACAGCGTGGTAGCGCCAAAATAGCCATGACGCATTAAAAATGAAATCAGTTTCTTCTTAAAATGACGTTTAATATCCGCCATCTTGAATAACATTAACAACCAGTCTTTATCGACGTAAATAAAGACGATAATCAATAAACATTTTAATATGCTATATAATAGACACAAATCAATAACTAAACGGTAGTTTAAGCTTTAGACTATGAAGTAAACAAAATATTATTAGTTTTTAAACTGACATGTCACTCTCATTAACATTAACACTAAAAACGGGATAAACACAAAATATACTATGTTTATGTACCTACTATTTGTTTTGAGTTCCCGATATTTCGCCACTGTTGCAACTTGCAAGCACAATATTAAAACGGGTAAAATCGGGTTTATCAGTTAGTTAATGACAAAATATTATTAAACAACTCACCAGAATCAAAGCGGCGACAAATCCAAGAATATACAGGCTCATTTTAAAATATTTTCGCTATATTCTGCGTTATGAGGCGAGTGGAACAAACGAGGTTAAATTGGACTATGGGGACAGTCGCACTGAGCGGACCCAATGTCGCACTCAATTGATGCCACTTTGAACTTGTGACTTCTCGTCTGTGATGATGTCACAACACACTATTGGCTCATTGAAAGATCACGATCACAAATTCAGAACAGTTATTTTATTAAAATTTACTACAAGACACACGACTTTGTTGTAGAAAGGATCGAGGAATACAGCGTGTGTGAGTTCACGTCGTGAGTCGTTCGGGATTACCTAAATGATATTTTCTCATTTTTCCTGCAACCATTCACCGATGACGTTATTGTGATACCTACTTATACTTATGTAAATGAGTAGAATAGTTTTTGTTCGTGAGGATACGGTAAATGCTTCTTAACTAACATTGTAAACAGGAAAAATATGTCTGTAAGTTTTTATCTTCGGAACTAGTGATCCGATTCCGAAAATTCTTTCACTAGCGGGATGCTACATTTTTTCCGAGTGTCCATAGGCTACATTTAAAACTTTCCAGGTACATAATGGAAGCAATAGCTAAATAGACAATTCCGTCTATCTGTCACCTTTTCACAATACTTAACGGTTGACTGGAGCATAAAGGGTGTAAAACACCTCTGAACGAAGCCGAAAGACACTAATAATTGTTCTCCTCGTCATTGCGATCATTTTTTTATTCCACACCATACCTGGGAACCTTCTAGTTACGGAGATATTGGGGGTCAAAGTTCCAAGTTTTTGACAACTTTTTTTTTTATTACAAGTTTTTAATGTAAGATTTTTACTTTAAACACCTCCACGACCCCTGTACTATTCAATCCATCAATCAGCACAATGTTTTGAGTGCGTTACATTGAGTTCTACCACAAAACATGATTTCTCACCCCAAAAAAAAAAGTCGTTTCGCAGCAATAATTTTTGCGTAGTTACTTGGTTTGACGTACAGAATGCTTGGTTGACGGCTTCGTGATGAGGTGGCTTACACCCTGTAGATAGACGATGACCTGGGACATAAAATACATATTTTTTATCCGGGTTTGTTGTTTAGTTTCCGACATCCAGGTGAGCGAAACCGCCGGGAAAAAGTTCGTTATCAATAAAGGCGAAAGTAATTTTGTGTCTGTGTACCTACGCCTAGGTAGTAGGTACACACGGGCGAAGCCACGGGCTATACCTAGTGTAGAATAGTCTTGGTTCCTCATAAGAATAGGAACCTACTATAATGCGCAATTCAGTGGTAGGTGCGGTCTTACGTCAGAATGTACGGTGGGCCATAGATGTCCGTGGAACAAAAACCAGTTATTTTTTTTTATGAATGGCCTCTCGCAGATCTAGCTAGGAGATTGACGTCTGCTAAACCGGGGATTTCTGTAGATGCCATGAGAGTTAAGCCACAGAATAAATAGTACTTACAAGTACTAAAGCCTCCAGCTCCAGTCAAGACAAAAAAACTTATGAGTACCTACACGTAACGCGGCAGCGGAAAAAAAACAAAATAAAGAAAGTTCAGAACTTGTTTTAATTAAACACCAAGTCTCCAGTCATCCGCTTTACTATGCGACGGGAATCACCCGAAGAAAACAAGTGATGCACGCAAGTCGTTGCTACATGACTTGCATCGCGTCGTACTGCACGAGGTCGTGAGAGAGGCGACTGCATCATGTACTGATGACAATGTTATGGCTGACAAAAGACCGCGCCCGCTTCCGAGTTGTTTTGAATGGCAGGGACAACAAAAGGACAATTGTACATTATACAGGGTGTAAAAAACCTCTTAACGAAGCCGAAAGGCAGTGTTCTCCTCGTCATTGCGACTATTTTTTTGTTTTACACTATACCTGGGAACCTTCTAGTTACGGAGATATTGGGGGTCAAAGTTCCAACTTTTTGACACCTTTTTTTTAAAATACTAGTTTTTAATGTAAGATTTTTAATTTAAACACCTCCACGACCCCCGTACTATTCAATCCATGCATCAGCACATTGTTTTGAGTGCGTTACATTGAGTTCGACCACAAAACATGATTTTTCATTACTCATACTCTGAAAGTAGGTCTGAAGTTGCCTGAGGAGCGGGTTGAAAGTAATACTTTTCAGCCCTAGGGAGAATCGTTTTCAACTGACAATACTGTCAAATTATAAAAAAAAATAGTTCATTTTTCTATTGAACCATGTTCCAACTTTCTATACAGCCACGATTTAAAATTGAAATAACATAAAGTTAAGTATTAATTAAAGAATATATATTTAAAATAACTTTATTTTAATAAGTTTCAACTATTTTTTTTAAATAACATAGTATTGGGCAAAATATTTACCATTTTTTCGATGATGAAAACGAATAATTGGTAATGGCATAATAGCTGGCCGGCCACAGAAAGAAAAAACAAAATAGGCGGGAAAGCGGCAATCCGATCTTAATTTGCTTTTTCGAGTTGATTCATGTTTTTATTTTTACTTTCCTTGTATTCGTAATGAAAAGCACAGTGTTTACCTAGGGTTAAAGACTTATTTAGTCCCTCGAACTATTAGCGCCCTCGCTGCGCTCGGGCACCAAACCCCGTCTCGGGACTAAATAAGTTACTTTCACCCCTAGGGTAACAATGTACTATTTCACCCCAAAAAAAAAAAAGTCGTTTCCCAGCAATTATTTTTGCGTAAAGTTACTTAGTTTGATGTACAGACTGCTTGGTTGACGGCTTCGTGATGAGGTGGTTTACACCCTGTATAGACATCACGCCTGTAATTGTCAAAGTGTTAGGCAGAGACCATTACATCTTGCCAGAGTGCTACTGAAAATATCCTGATGAAATACTAAACACTTTTCCAGACACGGGAATCGAACCAACGACATCATAAAGCGCTTGTGACAACGACAAATGGAATCATAAACATGAATAACAGAAAAATATTTTACCCATATTTGTTTTTGGAGTTCTCTACTGCAATTTTCTTCTTCTTTGACATCGTGGTGTCAATGATTTCTTTAGTGTTAAATAAACCAGAAGTCTGTCATCTCAATACTTTAATAGTAGGTGCCGTTAGTAGTGGCCACGGCCAGGTCCCTCAAGGTGCAGGTGGAGTTGCACAAGGAGCCGGACAGGAGATGGGACATCGTCTGCGATGAGACTCCGCAGTCATTCTATCGGAGAACCCCCATCGGAATAAGCCAGATTGGTTTCTTGATGTAAATTTAGAAAATCAAGTTTTTATGTTTTATCGAACATGTCTGCGGGGTTCCACTCATTGTTTGAGCTTCCCTTATCCATTCGGGGTCGGCGCAGCAGTCTTCTTCCATACTACACTATAGGTACTAATATTATAAAAAGGTATTTGTTTAAGGGAAGTATCTCCGGAATTACTGATCCAATTCTAAAAATTCTTTCTTTGGCAGAAAGCTACTTCGTGGTGTTCTATGCTATAAATTATATTTATATCATGCATATTAGCCGAGCTATCGCAATTTTTGCGGACGAAGTCGTGGGCGAAGTGCTAGTCTATAGGTACTTCTATACTAATATTTAAAAAAGGCAAGATTTGATTTTTTGTGTGTTTGTTACGATTTAACTCTAAAACTACTCGACCGATTTTATCCCCGTACTCCCAAGGGAACGGGAACTACGCGGGGGAAACATCCGCTAGTATGTAATAAATAAATGTCGACATCTAGACAGAAGTTTTCCATAGTCAAATTATCTTTCACACAGTCCATCCATCGTTTATCCAATAAATCTCCCCCCACGAAGTTTTCCTTATTCCTCCGCATCACATGCAGAGTTTTACTAGATATTAAATTTGACCTTGTATATAACAAATGGACAAATACATTACATAAGACTACGTTATCAACAACAACACTACGTTAGAGGACACACTGCATTGTATAGGTAATAAAAATAGCAGCCAGTACTAATAAAATTAGCACTAAACGAAGATCAAGTGATATTAATATGACCTGCGGATGCGGTGCGACCTCGTGTCCTAACCGAAAGTGACCGTCGCCGCGTCGCGCGAATACACGATTGACGCGATCATTTATATGAGCACTAGCGACCCGCCTCGGCTTCGCACGGGTGCAATGTACATACATAAACCGTCCTCTTCTTGAATCACTCTATCTATTGCTAAAAACTGCATTAAAATCCGTCGCGGAGTTTAAAAGATTTTGGGAACGCAAGAAGATAATGTTCGTCCCCTTTTGTTTCGCACTCACGACGACGAGGCTCGATGAAAATAAAATCAAGCGTGGAGTAGTAATATTGAATAATATATTATTGAAACTTTCCTAATGCTAAACACGTTAACACTGTGAATAAAGTTGGAGGAAAGGGTATCAGTACAAAATATTGATGCTACGCGAATCAGAGTCTTAACGGCTGTCTTGTACAAAACCGAGTAGTCCATAGACTATCTAGTCTGGTGTTGCCAGCGCTTATGGTTGCGTTTATAAACGCCACAAGATCTAAGCGTACAGTCGTGGTCTTTTCCGCCTGATCAGTTAATTTTTTTTTCGCTTAAATCATGCGGAGGCGCCGAGCCAGTCCACCTTAAACTTTAGGCCTATATTAGGAAAGCGTCAACTTTGGCGCGCAAAATAACAATAACTCTCGTTTGGCATGTGTCGCCGATCGATATTTTTTTCATTAATTATTTATTATAAAGTCAGCGGGGCGGGGATAGAGAGCGTTTCTATGTTTTAAGTGCAAGCAAAAATTCGCTTAGTGGTGATCAGGCGGGAGTGTCCTCGATAGTACAAACAGCGGTAGCGACTTTGTTTTATACTATGTTACGTAAGATAAAGATGATTAATAACATTATGACGTAGGTAACTAGGTACAAATGCAATGTGATTGTTCTGATTGTAACTATAACTACGTCATCCTAGTAGGTATAGATCATCGCCGTCATCCTATTATGAATGCTGGATGCCTTTTACCTCGCCCTTAATAGGGCATAGCGATCTGGGAATCGAAATCGAAAATAATGCCAAATAGACATAGGTATTAATGGTAGAAAAAAATATTATTAAAAAAATATGTTCATGAATATGTAATGAATGATTGATAAGTCTTTAAATAACCTTTGTACAACAAAATCCAACAACACGTTATTTAAATAATGAGCTGAAAAATATGGTGGTAAGAATATGCCCTTTGCCTTATTAAGGGTTAGACTGAATGGATTTCTATGAAAGGCACACAAGCAAACAACGACCTGGATTCGGACAGATACTTTTTATCTACCGAGGTATATTCCCGTCGGATGATTTTAGCATACGTGGGCATATACATTGCATTTTAACATACCTATACGTGGACGAAGCTACGGGCAAAAGCTCTTGTATTTATTTAATTAAACGAACGCGACGAACGCTTACTCGCGCGACCGACGCTTTCGATTAGGACACGTCCTGTCGGCACTGGGTGCAACTGTTGGCTTGCTAGAGTAGGTTGTTTCTTTTTATAAATCACATTTAAATGTCACGTTTGTTGTTTTTCTATCTTTTTTTATTTGGTTTGTATCACAATCTATACAAATAAATAAAATGAATGTGTCTGTTTGTAATTTCAAAGTAAAAGCTTTTTACTGAATGCATCATCATCATCCAAAAGACGTCCACTACTGGACATAGGCCTCCCCCAAGTGTCGCCACACTGGTGCAATCCAAATGGTGAATGCCTAATGAAGGCACATCTAAGGTACTTCTAACAAAGAACTTTTATATAAATTGTGGTCTGTCTGTTTGTTCCGGCTAGTTTCCGAAACAGCTAGACCGATTATGACCGGATTTTTACTGGCTTTTACGGGGCTTTTATTTTAGAAAGATTAGAAATTAAAACCCTTGAAATTATAAACAAAATCCGATTCAAATACGGATAATATTTGTATAATAATTTCACGCGGACGAAACTTGCGGGCAAAGCTTTTAGAAAATTAGAAAGTAACTCTCAGGTCGCTCTCTCGGTCGTCTGCCTGTTGTCTTTATATCTTTTAAAAACTTAAAAAAAAGGCTTGTGTCGTGGACACCAGAAAGTTGATATAAGTACTACATAGATACTTTTTGTTTGTAAATACATACTTATTATACATATAAACATCCATGACTCGGAAACAAATGTCCATGCTCATCACACAAACATTTGCTCTTACCGGTATTCGAACCCGGGACGAACCTATGGACGTAAGGCAACCTCACTACCGCTGCGCCATCGCCATTCGGGTCGTCAGAACGGATTTTAATTCTATTTTCCACACAGTACTAGTTGCTCATGAATGTCTGATGCAATTTAGTGCCTTCTGATTAAATGTTTTCTGGTGTAGGAAGAGTCATTAAACTGCATCGCCTGATGGAATTAAATTAGCTTTAAAACCATGAAGTAGATCTCCGTAACATTGCTACATGAAACGTGTTAGGGTCTCGATAGTGCAGGCTCTAGTGCGTTTATTTCTGTGTTGTTATATTGGGCATTTTGAATAATTAATGAAATATCAGAAAACTCGGGTAGATAATAAATAAGCTATAAATTGTATCTCCGTAACATTGCTATATGAAAATTGATAGGGTCTCGATAGCGCTGGGAGTGTTGATTTCTGTGTGGTTAATTGGGCATTTTAAAAAATTTGTAAAAAAAAACAGAAACCTGAGGTTGACAAAGGCATCGTATGTAATAGGGGGGTGAACCTATTGCCATCTTCCAGGCACAAATCTAGACAAGAAATTCGAGAAATAACGACTGGAAAAAACCAAATACCACTTAGCCTGACCCGACTACATCAACGAGCCAATTATTGAAATCTCTATGTTATATTTTACTTAATCTATCAACAGTTATTTAACCTCTCACAGCAGCAATCCAATACCTGCCTTATTGTAACGAAGGTATAGGATATCTGTGGTTTTAACAGCAATTCCAAATCATGGGTACAAACTGTCTTTGAAAGGGCTTTAGATTCTCAATTTCAAATAATAAGCTTGTCAACTGAAAAATTCTAATAAGTCCGTCAGTTAGATTATCAAAACATATTTAACATGCATTTTTTCTTATGTTTCCTAGACCAAAATTGACGAAGATCTATACGACGCTTTTAACGCCTCCGCGCCGTGGTATAATTTTTAGTGCATTCTGACGTTTTATCTTTGTCAATATTCATTGATTTACAAAAAAAAAAAACTTAAATAAACTAAAATAAATAAACTAACAACAAACTACACGGCATCGAAAAACTCCTCCTCAACGCTGTCAGCTGGTAATGTGCCCAAGAGACTGGCGGCGTTGCCACGTTATATGGCAACACTTAACCTCTGACCAAGGTAAAAGCCAGCCCTTGGGTCACGGGAAGCGTCAACTAGGCGTTTTGAAAGTTCTTTGATCAGGCTATGGGCACTCGGACCCCACGGCCCCAGAGTTTCAAACCCAAACGGCTCGAAAATATAGTTACCAAAAAGGTTTCTATATTTACGCCCTTTGAGGTTCTCTGCAGCGGCAGCAGCAGCGGCAGCAGCAGCGCCAGCACAGCACGACGAGCTTGGAAGATGAAAGGCGCAAGAGTATCGAATAAAAAAAATAAAATACAAAAACATAAAATACGTGTTCACTATTTTCCAATACTCTAATTGACGGACTAAATAGATTTGCAATTTATTGATGGTGGAAACTAGCCTATTATTTCAGTGAAGTTTCCTTTTAAGGTAGAAGCGCCAGGGTGATCGCCGCGAAATTCAAATTTTCTTACGCTGGTTTTTGCAAATATACACAAAAAAAATGATAAAAATCGGTCAAGCCGTTTCTGAGGTGTTCGATAACAAACACTGTGACACGAGATTTTTATAATTATATTAGATCATTAAAATCATACAACCCTCAAAGTTCATATTTTAATCCCATTGAATAACTTCTTCATAAAATAGTAAGACAATTTTACTGTCGGGGGATCCTCCTTGGCTTATTTCGTCCGCTAATAATTCCTGCGGGAACAAGTTGTATAGGACCAACATTACTTGGCATCTTCTTATCCCTAATCTCGACATTGGCACTCGTATAGAATCCCACAGAAATCTTCTCCGTAGAGTTGACATAGTCTGGTAACCCTACAGCTTCTAGCACTTCGTTGACGTTGAAAGCCCAGAAATGATGACCTTTGAATGTTTCCGCGTAATTTGCAAAGACGTCGCCTGAGAGTGTAGCTTGATAGTCTATCTCCATTTCTAAAGTCCCGTGGGTCGCTGTTAGAGTAGCTACTACTGCCTGATTAGGTTCCAAAGGCACTTCGACACTCGTTATAGATCCTAGAGTAGCTGTCTTAGTCTTGCTTGTATCATTGCCCCAGCTTCCAGTGAAAGAAAGACTGGTTTTTCCACCAACGCTTCCTGCTCCATAGTTGACGCTGTATTCGAACTCCTGCCCCACTGTCAGTTCTCCACCGATAGACCAAGTATTAGAAACAGATTCTTCTACCATATGTGATATAGCAGCATTATATTTAGCCTTTACATGACTATGATTCTCGAAGACTCTCTTAGATACGATCACGGGCTTCGTATGAATCCCTAAGACCCTTGATCTGATTGGTCGGAGAGTTCTTTGAACCTGATCCCAGTTGTATCTGTGGTAGACATCGTTCCAAGGTGTAGGGCTTCTGACGAAGACATCGTGTGGTCTGCCGCCTGCGAAGGCTTCAACTGCTTTCTTTAGATCCCTGTCTCCGATCTTGAAAGTTTCTCTTTCTTTATTGCTGATGATTTCTACATTCTCCCCCGTGTATTTGATTGAGGCGTCTGCCTCAGTTTCACCTGTTGTTATCCTGATGGATATGCGGGCGTAGATCGCAGGTATGAAGAGAAGGAGGACGTATTTGGACATTATTGTGACCTGTGGAAAAGTTTGTGGCGGTAAAAAGGGAGTTAGACAAAGTAATTACTAAACCATGTGTCTACACAGGATCTCCGCGTATAAATAGATTATAGAATTTTAAACACTTCTTGCAATTGAGTGGAATCTGCATCTTGCTAATTTATTTCATCAGGCGTTACTAGCGCAGTAAATTGTTAACAAAAACTAATATCAGACGTGGCTTCAATCTAGTGAATGGTTCACTCAGGTGACTGTTCATTTTTGTTGGATTCCACGTTCACGACACATAATTACATAATAAAACAGCGTTCATCTGCTCATTTCATGTTATTTTGGATCATTCGTTAGGCGGGTGCCAAAATGTAATATCGTTAGATCGGATCAGTACTGAATTCATGTTACACTTAAATTTGTAGAAGTTTCGCTTAGAGTGAAATATAAACAAAAGAATAATACTTCTGAGACCAGCCAAAACTACTGGAAGATCGTCATCAGGAGGCCTAAAATAGCCGTTTTAGCAGAATCATAATAGGATAATGAATTTAGTTAAAATTCATTAAATGGTCGCAAAGTAATTATATTAAGGCTTGAATTCCTGCTACACTGATGTCGGTCGCTTTCGTCCGTCGCGCATACGAGTATACATTATTTTCTATATAGCACCATACTGCGACGCTGACGTCAGCGGCACGTACCTTGCTACTGTTTTTCTCGCTAACGTCGCGTACGTTAGCGAGAAAAACAGACCGACCGTACACGACCAGAATCAGCGTAACTGGAATTCAGGCCTAACTGTCCCGTCTGTGACCATTTTAAGAATTTGTACGTGATTCATATTATTATCCTATTATGATTCTGCTAAAGCGGCCATTTTAGGTCCCCAGCAGTAGACTTCAAGACCTTAAAAATTTATAGGAAACAGAGAATCAGTATTGGAACTTACCTCTTCGGTTTTTGATGTCCAAATAACAATTCCGACGAACTTGCTTACATATACATCTTCGAAACTAATATATTATAACGATAAAGAGTATCTCAATCATTAAAACAGTACTTAAATTGACCGCAAATGTTTTAAACTATTAGTAACAGTATACCTTTTGCTCTACATCACAATTCTGTACATCCAGCTATATATATGCAGTTTTCCCTTTTCCTTACTCACACGCACACACACACACCTCACCAGACACACACACCCACCACTTACACACACACACGTACTAACCCCTGATTGAATAAATAAGTAATCACCATCATGTTGTAATGTGTATTTTATCTTTTTTTTTAGGGATTCCGTACCTCAAAAGAAAGGAGAACAGGCCATAGGAGTTTTTTTTTTAGATTTGGCAAAGGCCTTCGATACAATTTTAATTAAACTTCTTCTGAGAAAACTAGAATGTGCAGGTGTCGGGGGGCTGTACTTGATTGGTTCACGAGTTACCTATCTAATCGCAAACAGCTAGTCAAAGTAGATGAACACTCGAGTGACACGCTTCCCATCGCCTTTGGAATTCCACAGGGCAGCACTCTCTTCTCCTTCTACATGAATGATATTTTAGACATACAACTAAACGACGCCGAAATAATTTCATATGCAGACGACACTGTCATAATTTTCCACGCTAAATCCTGGGAACAAGTGTACGCCTTGCAGAAACCGGACTATTAACTGTTTCTGAGGCCCTTGACGCAAATCTTCTGACGCCGAATATAAAAAAAAAAAACTAAATACATTACCTTCTTCAAAACAATAGCTTCTCGACCTCCACGTCATCTTATACTTAAATACATACATGCTGCAGTTACTAGACATCACCGCTTACACCCTGTAGGTACCTGTCTTGTTATAGATCAAACTCCCTCAATTAAATACCTTGGCATCACACTAGACGAAAACCTCTCATTCAAATCACATATTCTGCTCTCTGGTCGCGTTAGGAAGCTGATATACGTAATGAAAAAATTACGTAACTTACGACGTACACCCATTGAAATTCCACGCACAATTTCCCTTGCTCTATGTCAGTCGGTACTCCAATACGGGATTTCTGTTTGGGGTGCAGCCGGGAAAAGCACAGCTATAGAAATTGAATGAGCTCAAACAGCCGTTATAAAAGTAGTTTTAAGAAAACCTTTCCGTTATCCAACAGACCTAATTTATAAGGGGTTTGCTGTGCTAAGAGTGCGGCAATTATTTATCCTAAAGGCAAATCTACTTGTTCACAAAACCCTGAAAAATAGATCCGATTATGAAATACTTGTCTCGAAACCCGTCCTCAACATTCCTCTTCCCGAAGCAAATAGCCTCTTAGCCAGACGATGCCCATATTACTCGAATATCCATATTGTATATAATAGAGTCATTATAAGCTGCGACATTAGGCATGAGCAACTTTTCATGCAAGAAAACTATAGTATAATGGTTTGATAAACTGACATTGAAGAGACGGACGAAATCTTAAGTTAATTAAACTATAAAACATAAAATAACTACAAACCCACACATCTGGACACACACACACACACTCACACGACATTGGAATTCTTTATTTTTTACTCGTTACTTCTTTTTCTTAATGATGATTTATCATTTAGATTTTTTTCTTTTTGTTTTTTCGTAAATGGAGCATTATATCGAAAAGTAGTATTAACAACCTATAGGTCATTTTAAAAGACCTATTCAACGATATGGACGATATAGACGACAAAAAAAAATCATCCTCACTTCACGTGTAGTGGAGCTAGCAGAAAAAAAAGGTTTTCCAAAATTTTATTTTACCATTTTGTCGGCGTTATTGATATACACACCTCTATAAAATTACAGCTTTCTAGTACCAACGGTCTCTTAGCAAAACTTCGGACAGACAGACAGACAGACGGACATGGCGAAACTATAAGGGCTCCTTGTCAGGGCTACGGAAAATACGGAACCCTAAAAACGGAAACCTAAGAAAAATCACTTGGTTGTCCGTCTGTCTGTCGGTCAAAACCCTTTATTTAAGAGTCCGTGCTAAATATTCACTCGCTAGAGTTTAGGCAAATTCGTTGCGATCCTATGTTTGTGTGCACAATGCACACAAACATAGGATCGCAACGAATTTATCATGCAGATATACGCACACACGGGAGAAGATCGAGCGTAGTGATCGCTTAAACAATTTTGATCCTCTAGACGATATTATTTTAGGATACATAATTATAAACTCAGTACGGCTTAGAAATAAAAGTCTGGAATGTGTGTACAGTACATTTATCACAATCAAAATAAAAATGGTTTAATTTTTTTTATTTTTATTTTTTTGCGGTTAAGACCTCGCCTCCCATGTATGAGGTTGTGGGTTCAAATCCGGGCAAGTACCAATGTGACTTTTTCAATTCATATGTACTTTTCTAAGTTTATCTTGGACATCACAGACATCGGTGAAGGAAAACATCGTGAGGAAACCTGGACTTATAATTAATATAAGTCTGAAATCGCCAACCCGTCTTGAGCAAGCGTGGTGATCAATGCTCGTGCCTTCTCTGTTGAGAAGAGGCCTTTGCCCAGCAGTGGGACAGTAATAGGCTGGTATTATTATTATTTATTATTTTGAGGTCAAAATGAAAATCCAAGATGGCGCCGACCAAAATTTTCGGTATTTTTCTCATGGGTGTCGTTTTCATGGTTTTTGGGGTCGCTGATAATGAAAATGATGTCAAATGAAAATCCAAGATGGCGCCGACAAGTTTTCGGTATTTTTCTCATGGGTGTCGATTTCATGGTTTTTGGGGTCGCTGATAATGAAAATGAATATCCAAGATGGCGCCGCCGACGATTTTCGGTATTTTCCTCATGGGTGTCGTTTTCATGGTTTTTGGAGTTGCTAATAATGAAAATGAGGCCAAAATGAAAATCCAAGATGGCGCCCAAGAAAATTTACGGTTTTTTCTTCATGTATGTCGTTTTCGTGGTTTTTAGTGTCGCTGATAATGAAAATGAGGTCAAAATGAAAATACGAAATGGCGCCGACGACAGTTTTCGGTATTTTCCTCATAGGTGTCGTTTTAATTTTGACAGCTGTCATCCGAAATGTAGATCTCATCGAGACCTATCACTTGTCACTACACATGACTAATCTAAGATCGATAGTTTCCGAGATACAGGCGTTTCAATTTTGACAGCTGTCATCCGAAATGTAGATCTCATCGAGACCTATCACTTGTCTCTACACACGACTAGTCTAAGATCGATAGTTTCCGAAATATAGCCGTTTTAATTTTTACAGCTGTCATCCGAAATGTAGATCTCATCGAGACCTATCACTTGTCCCTACACACGACTAGTCTAAGATCGATAGTTTCCGAGATATAGCCGTTTTAATTTTGACAGCTGTCATCCGAAATGTAGATCTCATCGAGACCTATCACTTGTCCCTACACGTGACTAATCTAAGATCGATAGTTTCCGAGATATAAGCGTTTTAATTTTGACAGCTGTCATCCGAAATGTAGATCTCATCGAGACCTATCACTTGTCTCTACACACGACTAGTCTAAGATCGATAGTTTCCGAAATATAGCCGTTTTAATTTTTACAGCTGTCATCCGAAATGTAGATCTCATCGAGACCTATCACTTGTCCCTACACACGACTAGTCTAAGATCGATAGTTTCCGAGATATAGCCGTTTTAATTTTGACAGCTGTCATCCGAAATGTAGATCTCATCGAGACCTATCACTTGTCCCTACACGTGACTAATCTAAGATCGATAGTTTCCGAGATATAAGCGTTTTAATTTTGACAGCTGTCATCCGAAATGTAGATCTCATCGAGACCTATCACTTGTCCCTACAGACGATTAGTCTAAGATCGATAGTTCCCGAGATACAGCCGTTTTAATTTTGACAGCTGTCATCCGAAATGTAGATCTCATCGAGATCAATCACTTGTCCCTACACACGACTAGTCTAAGATCGATAGTTTCCGAGATATAGCCGTTTTAATTTTGACAGCTGTCATCCGAAATGTAGATCTCATCGAGACCTATCACTTGTCCCTACACATGACTAATCTAAGATCGATAGTTTCCGAGATATACGCGTTTTAATTTTGACATCTGTCATCCGAAATGTAGATCTCATCGAAACCTATAACTTGTCTCTACACACGACTAGTCTAAGATCGATAGTTTCCGAAATATAGCCGTTTTAATTTTGACAGCTGTCATCCGGAATGTAGATCACATCGAGACCTATCACTTGTCCCTACACACGACTAGTCTAAGATCGATAGTTTCCGAGATACAGCCGTTTTAATTTTGACAGCTGTCATCCGAAATGCCTCCCTCCCCCCCCCCCCTCCCCCCTTCCACTGACTAAGAAGTCATTGAAAAAGTGGTCATTTTGGTAAAGAGATCATTTTGTGAAACGCAGTAGTCATTATGAAAAAGTGGTCATATTGGGAAAGTGGTATTTTTGGTAAAGTAGACTTTATGTGCCTAAAGGCATACGGCATGTAATTATATTTCTTACGTGACGATTTCAACTAAATCGCACTCCTAGTAGGTAAGCCGCGTTATGGAACTACGTTCCAAAAATGAAAATATTGAAGACGAAATATATCTTAACAATTTATAAACAACCAACGTCAAAAAATACCTAAATACTTAATGTATCAAAATGTGGTAGTCTGCGTGTATCTTGGAAATATATTTACGTATAACTCGCGAGCGCTTGCGAAACAAAGTGATACGTGCTCACGCTGGGAGAGCCCGGTCGTTACTGACGGGATCGGGTTTGGGCGGTCGATAATATAGTTTACTTTGCCATTAATTTACGAAATGAAGTTATTGTTTATTTATAAATTAAAATTCAGATTCTGTTAAAGGGGTACCTTGAGATTAATGAGTAATTTTTAAATTTTCTTTAAAGTGTTTCTAAGGTACAGAAAAAAATACTTACTTGTCCCGACATTTTCATCATCATCATTTTTTTTCTGCTATATTTCGTATTAAAATCAATAATGTTTTCTGCTACTTTACGAGTAGACTATATAATGATGCTATTCATATTTTTTAATGTTCAGAATATTTTGTAGTTCTTTGTTCAGGAAACCCCAAACATCACTCGCTCGTTACTTTTGCGGAAAAGGGGTTTTGAATATGGGTGATTGCCATTAATATATACATTATTTTTAAAAATTGTTGCTGCATTCGACAAGAATAAGAACCTGACTCTTGTAATAAAAATAAAAAAGGTTCAAATTCTTCTTGCCTTTCCCACAAACAGTGATCAAAAATGTTGAAAATGAATTAATTCTGTGCACGGACCCTTAAGAACGCGTAAAGGTATCGAGTTGAAATTATAACCATATACCTAAGTCTACAGTCCCTTGAAGCTGAAAATCAACCTTCTAAGTTAACATAAAACGTTTATGTCTCAAAAAACGTACATTTCGAAACTCTCAAGGGAATCAAAAATCATAGGTCCCGTTGGCCTAGAACTATGAAATTTGGCAAGTAATATCGTCTTATACTACAAATACAGGGAAAAGTCTGAAAACTATACATTTGTAATTATATCATAAAAAAATTTTGTCTGTCTGACAAGACTCTTTATCTCGAGAACGCGTGGAGGTATCTAGTTAATATTAAAACCATATACTTAAATCTACAGTCCCTTGAAGCTGTGAAAAAATCAACCTTCTAAGTTAACATTTAAATAAGATACGGGCGCTTATGTCTCAAAAACGTATATTTAAACACTCAAGGAAATCAAAATTAATAGGATATTTCCCGTTGTCCTAGAATCATGAGATTTGGAAAATAATATCGTTTTAGATTACAAGTTCAGGGAAAAATTTGAAAACTATACATTTGTAATTAAATCACAAAAAAAATATAGCCTTTACCTAAGTAAGTAATCAATAAATAATAATCGAGGTGCAACGGTACCTACATGTACAAAAATAAAAGTACCTACTTATTACAAATGATTATCTATACATATAATAAAATCGTTGAGACCAAAAAATCTTTTCATTGAAGATTTAAAAAAAAAAACCAGCCAGGGTGACTTAAAATAAGTAACAGAACATATTAAATCCATTTTAAAAATTTTTGTTTGTTTGTTTGTTTGACCGCGCATCACGTAAAAACTACTGAACCGATATTGTTGAGATCTTCACAAATCTATTTAAATAAATTCAGAATAACATATAGGCTATAGAAATTTTGTTTTTTTTTGGAAAAAGGGGGTGAAATGGGGGGGTAAAGTTTGAACGAAAAAAAAATTTTAGATTGTTCTAGAATCATGAAACTCAGAGTAAATACTTATTAATAAAAATAAAGAAATACCTGTTTTAGCATTTTTTTTTAAATCTCATCCAGAGACGCAAAAAAGAGGGTTTTGTGTTTAAAATTAATAAACTTCAAACACCTATACAATCAAAACCAATGAAGTGTAACCTTTTAAAGTTGCTACATATACTTCATATCTAATACCGGTAAATATAATTTCTTAGTTTTCTTGAAATTTGATTTTTGAGGTGAAAACGCACAAAATAGTGGAACTCAAGAAAATCAACTTTCTTCGGTAAAAGTAGTTACTACGAAAGGTTTGTGCGCGCATCACGTCAAAACTACTGCATAGGCTTCTTAAATATTTAAGTGGTATATATTATCACGCTACTTCCTTAAGGGGGTAGGCAATTTAACATTATGTCCGTATACTTCAATTGTTTGACGTTTCAGTCATGACGTAAGTACATGAGAACGGCTATTTGTAGCTTTTGTTGACGAAGTAAATAGCCTAGCGGTTTCATGACCGCTCTGCAAACTACGGGGTTGCAGGTTCAATCCCCGCAACATTATTTTCACTTTTTGTGATTTGTTAATTTTTTTTTTGAGGCTGTTAGATTGCCTATATTTCTTTTTGTATTTAAATTGTTTGCATTTCTATATTTCTTACTTTTTCGTGATTTTTTTTCCAAAAAGTAATAGAGAAGTATGGAAGAAGAATACAATCATGCTGCGCCGACCCCAAATAAATTGGGATAAGGAGCAGGAGTATGATGATGATTTCTCCAAAAAGTAGTATAGCGAACGGAAGCCTGATAAATTCACGTGTTCTTGACGCGAAGCTGAAGTTGCGCGGGTCAGCTAGTTATAAATAAGTTAAGAATTTTGGTAAATGATTAACGTAGGTACTGTAGCACAGTTTGAAAATAACTCATAATAAAAAGGATTCTTATTATTTTTGATTTCACTCGAAAAGTTGTAAGTACCCTCAATGTTGACATACAATATTAACAAAGAACAGAACAGGGAAAAATAAATTCATACCGAGTGCTTAGTGCGAGTTTTTTTTACGCATCGAGCGCGTTAACGTTTACGCAAATTTGTATGGCGCTGGGTAAACGCCACCTAGCGTCATACAACGCCCGACCGCCGTTTCGTGTTAAGACTTATTTATTAAATAAAGCATACTATAACATTAACGAGTTCCTAGAGGAAAAATTTGTATTGACATAGTAGCTTAATTGATTTGATTATTTTTTTTTTTTGTGTTTATTAATTTAATAGTTAGAATAGTTTAATTTTTATTGTTGACATGTTATTGTATTTCAGTCTTAATACCTTGTTTTTGTTTTTAATGTTGTTTGATTTTTGTTATTTTAAATTGATTGCAATATTATTATTCATAATACTTAATTTATTGTTATTTTATGAGAATGTTTTAAATACTAACATTTCCGGACATTTGCACGACACATCATGTGGCAAACATGCTGTACCTAATAGTGTTGTTCTTGTTACCATCTTGCATGCATGTATTTTCTTGTATGACACATGTTTAGCAAATAAAATATTATCTTATCTTATCTTATCTTACGTGAGAACTAAATTTTGTGAGTGTTAGTTTTAAAATTTACGTCGTCGATAGTGTCAATTGAGTGCCTCTCGAAAGTGAGTGTCATCGCTATCGGTTGCATTTTTAACGCGAGTGCAAGTTACAATGTTGACAGTTTTGACAGCTCGAATACGAAACGCAGACACTTGCGAGCGTGAAAAGTTGTTGTGGTGAGAGCGTCGTGAGAGTGGTGAAATAAGAAAGTAATTTAGGCTAATTATACAACTCAACGTTTTTTAAACGATCGACATAAGTGCGAGGGATGTCATAATATGATTTAAAATTTCCCCATTCGAAATGTGATTTCTTACATCGCGTTTTATTCCTATTTTCTAATAAATAAAATATTTTAGATTTCCATTTAATACTGAAACAAAAAGTAAATGGACAGAAGCCAGCGTGGTTTTTGTTCCGATCATTTTGATAATAAGGACCTATTTTATTTCAAGGCGATTTGGCGATGTAAAAATTTAGTTTATTTTTTAGTATATAATTCAACATTATGTTACAATATTATATTACCTATACAATATTATTCCCTAAATTATATGGAAAAAAATTAAGAAATGGCAACCCTTCGATACACACATCACGAAACATATATACTAACTGGAATGAGTACGAACAAAATGCAAAAAAAATAAAAAAAACTCTATCTCAAAAGCCTAGTGTTACAATTTGTACAATGGATTCAATAGAAAATAAACGTTCTGAGCGAGAAACCGAAATTGGTGGCAAGAAACTTATATACTAGTATATAATTTCCTTGATTGGTGGAAGGTGTCTCTGTGTTGCCTTGTCACCGATGTAAACAATATGGCCGATACACTTTCGCGTTGAAGTCGTATAAGTGCTTTTTATTGTATTTAAGTGAAATAATCCGCTTTAAATATGGTAAAATTGTGTTGTGTGAAGGGTTGTAGTAGTGAGGGGTATGCTGGATGTAGAATTTAGTTTTTCAGGTAAGTTTTTTAACTTTGGTTGTATAGTACGACTAGGGTTACCAATATTTTAGATTGACAAACGGGAAATATCCAAATAAATTAAGTAAGTAAGTTCAAAGTTTTGAACATCGTTGTCGTACATAGTAGGTAATCAAAAGTATATTTTCATTTTATAAGGATTTTTCCATGCTTCTCCAGTAAAAGAACCCATTTGGCGAGCTGCAAGTGAAAATGAATGGTTTCGGAAGATAAAATAAATATTGGCGAATGTTACTAAAACATTATAGTAAACAGTCATAGCATGAATATGCGATTTTCCATGTCTGAAAAAATATATAATACTAACGGAGTCCTCGAATCCCCGAATACAAAAGTCGTCTGGATAGACAGGTTGCAAAATGGATAATTTGCAACTGGACTATAAAGACATACATTGAAGTTATAGGTAATAAGTTAACATAGAAAGTTAATGACATCCACTCTTGTAGCTATCTCGTCTAGAATGCTATTGAGTTGCAGGTCATCATCATTAGATAATAAAATAACAGTTGTCTGTACTGTCTCAAGAGTTAGTATGACTATTGGACACCCTATTAGAAAGAGACAACATCCACTCTCGAAGCTTTGTGGCGCATCGGTAGTGAGGCTGCCTTACGTTCTTAGGGTTTAATCCCGGTAGGAGCAAATGTTTGTGTGATGAGCATGGACATTTGTTTCCGATTCATGGATGTTTATATGTACCTATAATAAGTATGTATTTACAAACAAAAAGTATCTATGTATTATATTAACTATCTGGTGTCCACGACACAAGCCTCCTTGCTTAGTGTGGTACTAGATAGCGCTGTGTGTTTTGCTAGCGATATTTTATTTATTATTATTTATTTATAGAGAGACCTAGGACTGACTAGGTCTCGATAGAGTCAAAAGCCTTCTCATAGTCCACAAATGTAAGACACAGAAGCCGATTATTCTCTTCGGACTTCTGTATAATATGCCGCACTGCGTGGATGTGATGTGGCCTATGGTGTTGTATATTCTCTTCGAAACCCGGCTTATTCCGGGGGCTGGAAGTCGTCGAGTCTTCACGCTAGACGATTCGTGACGACTCTTGCAAACACACGTGGCTATTTGGGTCTGTAATTCTTTAATAGGGTCTTGTGACCCTTTTTAAAGAAAAGAACGACCACGCTCCTTCTCCACGCTTCTGGAATTCTCGCAAAGAACATAAATAGTTAGTGTGTACATACATTGTTAAATAAATAAAAATAAATAAAGAACAGGACCGAGAAAAAAGCTCCTGAAGCTGTCTCAATAGAGGACTTTCTCCTGCTTTCAGAAGCTCAGTTGTTGTCCCATCCTCACCAGGGCCTTTCCCAGTTTTGAGAGGCGCCTCACACAAATATCGCTCAAATACCTACCGCTGCGCGAAAAGTAATAATAATATAGGAATCATCATCATTAATAATATAGAATCCCGACGGGGCGACTTAATCTCTAGGAGGGCTTTAGGCATTACTTAAGGTATTACATTTTTCTTCGTTGAAAAAGTTTCACGTACGCCCTTTTGTAACCTCGCGCCCCTAGGCACGTACCTACTTTGCATTAGGGATAATTCACCACTGGTATAATCCATTTCAAACTTTAAATTTATATAAAACAGCGCGCGAGGTGCGTACCGTGTTCACAATCCTTCGAGAGTTTACAATTTCGCGAGCTGGATTATTTTCTAACGGTATTTACAATTTTACGGTGATATATACACAAGGTGTAACATAGACTTAACCGTACAACTTCTCGTGTGGTGTCTCGGACCACGAACCTGGTCATGGACACAAATAAAGTATTTTTCATCCCCCCATCTCGGAAAGAGTATTTTTGCTCTTCGATATCTGAGTGCAAAAGTCGTTTTTATCCTCTAGAGGATAAAGTAAATTGAATTTAGAACATCGTGTGCACTAAGTTTGTGAATTCAAAACATCATTAAACCTATTTACTTCTACCTCCATGGTGCCGAATTTATCATAGGTACAACCTTTTTTAATTTGTTAAAAACTCAGACTCGGAACCTTCTTGGTGTACTTTTATAATTTGCTTTACGCGCGCCATTTTCTTGTCAGGTCAATTGTTAGTAAAACCTTAGGTTAAAAACAAGTGAAAAACGTAAAATAAGTGGTTTTGGCGACGAAGAAGTTTATTTGACGCCAACAGAATTGATAATGCGCAAATGACCTTTCTCCCTCAACAATCACGCGAGAAGGATTTGAAACAGTACGATATTAAAAAAATTGAAAAAAAATAGGTAGAAAATGCCCAAGGCATTAAGTCCGCCTTTGTACAGTTTTTACTTGTTCATAAAGTTTTAACAAATAAATAAATAAATATTACACTAACTAACTGTAGCAACGTTACTTTAAAATTTTCTTAATTGTACCAAAGTATTATTTGTTATAATTTAAAGATTATTCTGTAATACTTACCTACCATAATGTAGTAGTTAACACCTAAACTAAAATAAAAGTATCTTGTGATTGTAAATGTTTTTTTTTTGCATTTAGTAATTTCCTCGCTGAGGTGGGATGAAAAGTTACGTGTTGCACTCGAGTGCAAAGATTTTTCACCTCGTGCTCTTTTGATTACCTCGCTAACGCTCAGGATTCTGAATAAAAATAATAATAATAATAATAAGCCCCCCAAACAACCACTCGTCCTGATTGACCATCTAATCACGTGGGGGGCGGACACACGAATGAGAAATTACTGTCGTGGCTAATCGTGGCTCTGGAAACCCACTAAAAATGGAGACTCGTTCAAAGAAAAAACGTATAGGACCGCTGCCCGGGGGCGATCGCCGGGGCGCACCTGGAGCTGACGCTGGGTGTCACAGCATGCGATCCGTCAGCGGTGAGGAGTTGAACAGGCGGGCTCCCACCGACAAAGATACTACAGCCGAAATCATTGACGATGGTGACAGACTGACAGACAGGACAGACACCCCTGTAGAACCGTATAGTCCAAGCACAGTATCATACACACCCTCTAGGCGATCATCACCATCCATACCATCGTCACCAACACTTTCATCACCCCCCATCATTAGTTTAGATACAATCACACCCACTCCGACCTTGAATGCTGCGCGAGGGGTATCTACGTTATTACCCGCGTCCACCAAGGCTGGAAAAGTAAGAGTTCGCATGAAATGGAGTAAAGAAGTAAATCTATTTATCATGCGAACCTACCTACACATAACTAAATTGGAGACCGATATGACCACATACAGAAAACAATTGCATGCACTTTTCACCCGAAAGTATCCTGAAATTACAGTTTCAGAACAAAGAATCTCAGATCAAAGAAGAATAATAGTTAGGAATAAACTTCTATCTCAAGAAGTTATAGATCAATTAAAAGAAGAAGTACGAACACAATTACTACAAGAAGAAACAGTAAATTATACAAACACTAACAATATCACTCAAAATTTAGGCGAAATTGGTAATCAAGAACAACCACGATCGCTTAGTCATTCACAAATTCTTTATTCCCTCTCTCCGTACAACCAATCACAAGCCTACACACAAAATATATCGCACACATCCACACAAACCGAATCCATTACTCTTACGCTAGAAAATGATATTAAAAGACCATAGTAGCCCCAGACCAACATTTAACAACAGATACATATATTCAAGAAATTAATGACAAATTTAGGACAACAATAACACAATACTCTGGGATGGACCCAGCAGCTCGACCAAGGTTACCTAAACTTAAATATACACCTAACCTATTTCGTCTAGTTAATTTATTTAATGAGAGTATACTCTCACAATTTATATCTAATGACACACAGCTTATTGACATACACCTTCTCATATATTGCACAGCCGTAGTTATATCTGAAGAACTAAATTTTAAAATCACCGACCACGCAAGTAACACAAGAACAAGACAGAATGTAGCACCAGCATGGCAACAGAGACTAGAAAAAGACATTGAAAAATTAAGGGCAGATATTGGTAGACTCACCCAATATATCAACGGATGCAGATCTAATAAACTAGTAAAAAGAGTTGAGGTAGTATTTCGAAACAATGCCACGCACACCAGACACGAACAAAATAACAGAAAACCAGAAGAATTTTTAGACACCTTAAAACAAAAACTAGCACTCAAAGTTCATAGGCTCAAACGATATAAGAAAGCACAACAGCGCAAAAATGATAACGCGATATTTACCACTTCACATTGTTAGAGGCAAGGTGCGGCCCGGCGACTATGCAGTGAATGAGTCAGATTCTATAACCGCATTGGAACCGACTGACTTATATAAATACTTAGGGTACACGCAACTAAAAGGTCTTGACCACGTAAAAATTAAAGATACACTAACTACAGAGTATAAGAAGTGTGACACTTAGTCTGTACAAGGGTGTCAGCAGGTAGGTAAGTAGGGGTTTGTAAATAATAAGAGCTCGATGATTAGGTACACTTATTATTTATTGCCTATACTTCCGTGGCCATCTCACGACTCGATTGCAGAGGGTAGAAAATTTGGTAGGGAACACTGGCCTGAACCGTCTCCAGCGATGATGGTTCCGTCTTAGCCTTTTGCCCGCAACCAACGGCTCCAGTCCCAGGTTTTGTCTGTGGTGGTAACTCAGCGTAGGTAGGTGTCACTCTGCAGCAGAGGACCTTCTCCAGGCGACCTTCACGACGCTGGAACCACGACGTGGCGAAAGGTTGTAAGGTAGACTAGAATCCTGGAAATCCAGACAGAAACGGAAGCGTAAGCAAGCTGTCGGAACCACGTTTCGTAGGTCCAAAGGTCAGTGTCCCAGATAGGAAGATAGGAGGAAATACAGCAGAAAACTAGAATTAAGAAGATCTAGGAACACCTTACAATAAAATACATGGAAACTTACCCTAGAGGGATTTCGCGACGTATTTAATCAGATTATTAAAAGGTACGATCGGAGCGAGCGACACAGCTGTCACCTCAATGCTCTCAAAACGACTAGTCATCGCCTACCGAGCCCAACCGAATCGTAACTCTTCGGCAACGATCGGCAAGGATCGTTTCAGCGTTGCGCAGGCGCATAGAAGCGAGGACCTTCATCATCATCATCATCATGGGGTTTTTGGTTTCCGCACTTAGTCCTTAAGGTGGACCATTGTGCGTGAGCCATGGTGGCCGTTTACTCCAACCAGCCCACCTCCCTCCAGAAGCAGATTAATCTTCCCGGTCTTCTCAGGGCATCCGCAAGGGATCTTGGTGCTCCCAGGGTCTCCTCACGAATTTTGGTAACGCCGGTGCACTCGAGGAGCACATGCGCCACCGTTTCCTCCGCCTCCATGCATGCTCTGCACAGAGGACTGTCTGTGATTCCTAGGGTGTGGAAGTGTTTGTTCAGTGAACAGTGTCCAGTGATGGTCCCCGCCACCAGCCGCAGGCTATCTCTGTCCAGGCGCAGAAGGAGCCTGGTCAGCTTTGTGTCCAGGGATGGCATAGCTTCTTTGGATTGCCTACACCCTGGTGTCGAGGTCCACCATTTCTCCGCTTGTATTCGAGTGTGTTCCTTTAACCAGCTTCTTAGTTGCTTGAAAGGAATGGGCACAATGGGCTCGGGACCG
This sequence comes from Xestia rhomboidea, assembly GCA_963853795.1. Taxonomy (NCBI): domain Eukaryota; kingdom Metazoa; phylum Arthropoda; class Insecta; order Lepidoptera; family Noctuidae; genus Xestia; species Xestia rhomboidea. The sequence goes on along the minus strand of OY970782.1, from coordinate 11,571,822 downwards.
CAGGGTTTTGTGCTGGATCCTCTCCTGGCAAGTTCATCAGCCGCATCGTTCCCGAGTGATCCACTGTGTCCTTTGATCCATTGTAGTGTTACCTTATTTTGGTTTAGTACTGTGATTCGTTCTAGGGCATTATGGCATTCTAGTATTAGTCTCGACGTTATCTGATAACTCTTTAAGGATTGCAGGACTGAGGCACTGTCGGAGAGTATTCGAATATCGGTATCCGTAACCTTCCTGGCCTCTATAGCGTGTGCCGCTTGGATAATACCTACACACTCTGCTTGGTAAACAGAGTTTAGTATTCCAAGAGGTTTGGATATTTTGATGTTTAGGTCGTCGGAGAACACCCCGAAACCTGTCCCGTCGTCGGTTTTAGATCCATCAGTGTAGATTCTTAGCTCTTTTGTGCCTGAGTAGTCACACAACTCCGCTGTGAGCTCTATGTTATAGTGTTTTTGGAAGCAGTGGGTCTTCAGGGTTCTGTCGCAGGGTGATGCCATCATGGGCTGTTGTTTGATTGCATTTTCTCTGATGCGTGTGTGTTTAATTCTGGAATCGTTACTTAGGGTGCCAGATACTTCGAGTCTGAAGGTCGCTATGGCCGCCTCCTCTCTTACGACAAGGTGTAGAGGTGGTAGCCCCAGCATCACCTGTAAGGCAGCAGTGGGGGAAGTTCTCATGCTGCCGGTGATTGCTACGCAGGCAAATCTTTGTAGTTTCTCGAGGTCCTTTTGGGTCGTACTTAGGTTGGTCCTGGGCCACCAAACCAAAGAACCGTATGTAATGATTGGTCGAATAACTGTGGTGTATAGCCAGTAGGTGATTTTGGGGCTTATGCCCCAATTTCTCCCGAGCAGTCTCTTACATTGCCATAGTGCTATACTGGCTTTTGTGGTGATGTAATCAGTGTGTTTTGCCCAGTTCAGCTGTTTGTCCAAAAATATACCCAGGTATTTGGTTTCAGTCGATAGGCTTAGGATGGTTTTGTCAAAAGCGCCTTCTATGTCAATGAAGACAGCTAGTGAAGAGCATTTGTGGTCCACTGCACATTCGATCTTGGAGATGACACTATGTAGTGCAGATTCTGTTGATTTTCCTGTGGAGTATGCGTGTTGTTGTTTGTGAAGTGGCCGCTCCCTAAGAGGTCCGTCCCGAATGTGTCGATCACAGAGTCTCTCGAGAGTTTTCAGTAGGAAAGATGTCAGGCTTATTGGTCTGTATGCCTTGGGCTGTGTGTAGTCAGGTTTGCCTGATTTAGGGATGAAAATGACTTTCACCTCTCGCCATGCAAGTGGTATGTATTGGTATGCTATGCAGGCTTGGTATATGACGGTCAGCCACGGCGTTAGGACGTCTACTCCCCATTGTAGCAGGGAGGGGAAGATTTCGTCTAAGCCTGCGGATTTATATGGTTTAAAGGTCTTGATCGCCCATTTTATTCTCTCTGCGGTTACTATGATGTGGGCTCTGGCCCAGTCTTGGTCGTTCGGTGTGTGCGTTGGCTCACTTGCCCAGGTTCTGTCCTCGGAGAGATTGCAGTCTGGGAAGTGGGTTTCCAGAAGAACTTTACTTGTTTCGTGGTCCGACTTAGTGTAAGTGTTGTCTGGGGTTTTCAGTGACCCGAGGGTGCGATCCTGATCGGTAGATAGGATTTTTCTGACACGCGCGGCTTCGCTGTTAGATTCAATTTCTTCACAGAATTTCCGCCAGGCTGCCCTGCTGGCATACCTGACTTGTTTTTTGAAGGTGTACTGTGTTTTCTTGTATGAATCCCAGTCTTCTGGTAGTCTGGAGTTTTTGGCTCTGTTGAATTGCTTGCGCATGGTTTGCCTGAGCTTACTAAGTTCCGCATTCCACCAGGAGTTGCCCTTGCTCTTGGTGTTTTGATCTTTTAGTTTGCAGCAGGCGTGGTAGGCTTCGATTATAAATTTCGAGAGTTTTGTTACAGTGTCCTCAAGTATTTTGGGGTCCGTCAGAATTTGAGGTGTTTGGTGCTGTGTTAGTAGGGAGGCCAACAGCCGTTTGTAGCCGGGTACATTAGTACGGCGTGGGTTGCGCCTAGGTTCGGGTTTTTTCATGTTAGCTACTAGTGAGAAGCGAATCCTTCTATGGTCAGAGCAGGAAGGCTCGTTGGATACGTGCCAGTTAGAAATAAGTTTTGTCGCGCTTTCCGAAGCGAGCGTGAGGTCAATGATTGTTTGTCCGCGAGATGTGACCCAAGTGGGTTCCGAGCCGCGGTTTAAGATGTTAAGGTTAGTGGAGAACAGATATGTGCATAGTACCTCACCTCTAGTGTTGGCTTTGTTGCAACCCCAAAGCGGGTGATGGGCGTTCGAGTCCGTGCAGATGACCAGGTCCAGGTTGGCGCCCTCACAGTACCTTACCAGGTCGGCCATCTCTTTTGGTGGGCAGTCTTCTTCCTCGCCTGGCATGTATACCGAGGCCAGGACGATGTCGGGTGCATCGCCTTCGGTTTTGAGCCTGACAGCTGTTAGATCTCTGGAACATAATTGCGTGAGTGTGGTGGTGGGTACATCCTTGGGTATGTAGGCACAGGTTCGTGGTTTGTCTGTGCCTTGTGTGTCGAGGATTAGCTTACCTCCAATGTTACCAAGGCCGCACACTCTGTTGTTACGGATCCACGGCTCTTGGATGAGTGCTATGGTTCAGGGTTCCACCTCCAGTGCCCTGCGTAGGCAAGCGGTAGCCGTCTGGCTACGCTGGAGGTTGGTCTGGATGATGTTTAGGGGACGGGATGTGGGCGGCGGAGGGGTGGAGTTAGGAGGAGATTGATCCATCGGATGTTTCCCCCCCGTCCTCCAGTCCGTGCCTGTCTTCGCTCAGTGCCGGTGACGATGAGAGCAGCTGCTCTGTCCACCCTGGTGGTGAGGTTGGCATCGCCACAGCGTCGGCATCAGCCATCACCGTTCTGGCCATCTCTTCCTCCAGTTGCGTCATGGTCAAGTCAAGATCAGTCGGTGCCGGTTTCGTCAGATCAGTGTCAGTAGTAGTCTGGGTGTCGGCGGGACGGGTTTTGGGGAAAAAGCGCACGTATATCGACCCAAGTAGGTACGATATCCGCCGCTCCCTCCCCAGGACCTTTTCGACTTCTTCCGGTGGGATACCTAGGGTCAAATAAGTCCCGTAGTTATCGCCACCGACCGATGTTGCCCTATAAAGTGACCACCTCCCGATGTCAAACCAGGGGTTCTGTCGGGTCAGTACAGTCTGGAGCAGCGATATGTCCCCATTGTACCTGGGTACAAAGAGCGCTGCTCGGACTCGGGTCGGTACGTCGGACTGTTTCATTACGGTCAGTGTCGCGTCAGTGTTCGGCATTTTTATCTTGGGCACGTTCTGGGTCAGCCAGGTCAGGGCGCTGTCGTCCTCGCACCACATCTGGGAGGACGCGAGGACCTTTTAAGATAAATTACTTTCGTAGGTTCCGTACCATATTATTTGTTTTTAAAGATTTAGTTAATCGTTAGGTTTACTTAGTAAAATTATAATAGGGTATTTTTTAAAGTTTTGTGTAAATAGCATAGTTTTAAGTGTACATAGATTTCTTATTATTAAGGATTCCTTAACTAAACTCTTTTATATGTAACTTGCAAAGTGCAACGTTACAGTACCCCGCCAAAAAGCGAAGGATTTTGCATACTAGGTGCAAAATCCGACTAACACTACTACTAAACTAAACTGACTAATACATTCAGGCTAATCTTTCATACTTCACGCAATTAGTCAACTTTCATAAAATCATCGAGTCTACTAATAAAGACTTGAGACCATAGCAACAGAGTAATATCTAAATATTAAGTAATATACTCAATTAGTAAGTTTAAATGTATTAAAATAGTATTAATTATTTAACACATAAGAGTTTATGTAGTAGGTTTTTGTATAAATTAAGGCTAGGTTAGGTACTATGATAAGGTAAGTAATGAGTTTAGACTTTATAGTTGATAAGTTTGATATCTTTGATATGCCAAGAACCTAGTGGTTTTCCAGACATGTCAGCGAGTTCATAAACAAGTGGGGACTTTTTACCAATAACTTTACATTTAATGAATTTTGCTGCTAATTTCTTATTAAAATATTTGTCCTTATCACTCTGATAAAAAGTCCTTTTCCAAACAACGTCACCAATATTAAATTCGGCAGGTTTTCTGCGTAGATTATAATGTTGACAATTTCTACTATGAGCCTGCAGTAATAGTGCTTGTACCTTATTAAATATACTAGACAAAACACCCAAGTTCTCAGCGTAGGAATCGCGAGGTTGAAAAACAAGATCGTCATCGTTTTCCGTATCAACGTAGTGCGATCCACAAACAATTAGTTCACGCCCGTACACTAGAAACGAAGGAGTAAAACCGGTTACCTCATTAACAGAACTATTCACGGCGAATTGTATTTTAGGTACCAGCTGATCCCATACTCGTTGATCGGTAGTTGTAAACGTTGAGATAGCGGTCATTATTGTTTTGTTGTATCGTTCGACTGTGTTAACATGTGGTGAATATTTAGGAGTAAAATGTAATTTAGGTACCTTATATTTGTCAAGCATTTGTCTTAGCGTAGCACTTACGAATTGTTTACCATTATCAAGTATCACTGTAGATGGTATGCCATGTATTAGAAATACATGTTCCTCTAAGATTTTAGTAACAATTTCAGCTGTCGCGCGCTTGATTGGAAATAGTAAGCAGTACTTACTAAAGCAACAAGTCACGACTAGGATGTAGGAGTTTTGTTTTCTAGTAGTCGGTAGTGGGCCTACTAGATCTACGCTAATAATTTGAAAAGGTCTAGAACATTGCTTAGGTTTACCCATTTCACCTAAGGGAGAATGAGTTTGGTGTTTATGTGCAATACAGATATCGCATGACGTAACCGCTTTCCGACATCAGCATGCATTCCAGGCCAGACTTAACCGCTTGTAGGTTTTAAATATACCAAAATGACCAGCGGTTGGTTCAGAGTGGTTTTTTAAAATGATTTCTGTTCTAGACTCTGCAGGAATCACCTCCTTCCACTCAAACTCTTTATTAAGGGAATGTTTAGTTTGCATGTATCGGAATAAGCGATTATTTTTCACTAAATAATTTGGAAAAGATGTAGGAGAACTTTGACAACCGTTATATATATTTAAGTACCATTGATCATTAGAAGCTGCAGGGCTAGTGTCTATAGCAGAAACTTGGCATGCGCGAGACAGTGCATCAGGAATGACATTATCCACGCCACGACGGTGTTTAATTTCAAAATTGAACGCTGAAAGACGAACACCCCAACGAGCTAGACGTCCAGTAGGGTTGTTTAGGTTAAGAAACCACTTGAGAGCTGAATGGTCTGTATATACGATAAACTTTTTTCCATTATCAAGGTAGCATCTCCAGTGTTCTAAGGCTACTAGTACAGCAAGAGCTTCCCGTTCAGTGATGCTGTAATTCCTCTCCGATCCAGTCAAAGTTCTACTTGTGTAAGCTATAGGTAGTTCGACTCCGTCTATAGTCTGAGTTAATAGACCTCCAACACCATAATCACTAGCGTCGGTGTGGACTTCAAACGGTAGGTCAAAGTTAGGGCATGAAAGAATCGGAGCAGAGACTAGGAGTTCTTTTAGTTTTGTAAAAGATTCCTCAGCTTCACTAGACCAAAGGAAGGGGTTAGATTTTTTACTAGTGGAAGTAAGTTTGTTTAATGGGCCAGCGATAGAACTGAATTTAGGAACAAACTTACGATACCAGGACGCGATTCCAAGAAATCTCTTTACGTCTTTTTTATTTTTAGGTGTAGGGTAATTTAAAATTGCATTAATTTTATCCGAATCGACATGAAGACCTTTTGAATCAATGACGTAACCTAAATATTTAAGTTGGTTAAAACTAAAACTAAAACTACTAACTAAACTGATTTTTCATAGTTTATGGTAAGATTAGCCATAGTTAATTTCTTGTGGACTTTTAGAAGAAGAGAAATATGATTTTCGAAATTAGAGCTTATTATGACAATGTCATCGATGTAGACGAAGACAGAGTTTTCAAACTCTGGGCCATAGAATAATGTATCGACGAGCCTCTGTTGAGTAGCAGGTGAATTTGTCAACCCGAAGGGCATAGTAACAAATCTGAAAGTACCGCGATGAGGAATATAGAAAGCAGTCTTGTTTCTATCGTCTTCTGAAATAGGAATTTGCCAGAAGGCTTTGGATAAATCGATGCTACTTAGATATTTAGCATTATTTAAATTATCCAAAATCTCAGATATATAAGGCAACTTGTAGGCGTCCTTTTTAGTAACTGAATTCAATTTACGACTGTCTAGACAGAATCTAAGTTTACCGTCCTTTTTAGGCGTCAATAGAACAGGTGATGACCACGGACTCTCACACTCTTCAACAACGCCCAAAGATAACATTTCGTCTAGTTGCTCAGATAAAATACGTTGTTTTTCAGGAGAAATCCTGTAGTATCTTTGCCTAATAGATAAGGAATTACCAGTATCAATATGGTGCGTTACTAAATTAGTTCTACCTAAGCCACGCTTTTCTGATGAAATATTTTTAAACTGTTCTATAATGTTATCAGCGGTTACACGTTGAGCTTCTGTTAATTCATTATAGGAATGTACTACATTAGTAGTTTCAGGCACTGTAGTTATTTCACTAATGTTATTTGCGGCATCATGAATAGAAATTGAATTATAAAACTTAGGAAATAGATTAAATTTTGTCCAAAAGTCGACGCCTAATATTAAAGTTGATTTTACAGAAGGTACGACGTAAGCTTTCAATATATGGAATTGCTTTTCGAAAGTTACGGGTAGATTAATAAATCCAGTAGATGCTAAATTTTGTCCACCGGCAGCTGTAAAGGTTTTAGCAGAGTCCCTGTGAAGTTCTAGACCTAATGAAACAAAATATAAATGAGAATTATTACCTAAGATAGTTACTGTAGAACCGGAATCAAGTAAACCACAGAGATTGGTGTCACGTACTTGGATAGTCGCGTACGGTCGCAGATCATCCCTTGGTTTTTTATCGAAGATTGTTGTAATGAAATAGCTAGAAAAGAAAGTTTTGACTGTCAAAAGCCAGTCCTTCCAGTCTTTATCATCAAAGTTTTTATTTTTATTTGATTTTACAGCTTTTTCACTACAGCAATCTTCACAAGCTAGTTTTTTCCTTTTGATTTTTGATGACATTTAGGACAATTAGGGTATTTGACATCCTTTGTACCACACTTAAAGCAAATTAGAAACCTGTCCGCTTTACACTGTTTTAGGGTATGTTCAGAATTACGACAGCGAGGACAATAAACCGGTTTAGCATTAGTATCAGAAGTGGTAATAGCAGCTACATCTGGCTTATCTTTAGGCTTATAAGAAGAATTTGAATGATGTTTTGAGTTATTATTATACCTATGTTGATTGTAATAGTTCGATTTACTAGTGCTTTGTTCAGAAGATTTAGAAAATGCTAGGTCAGGAGCCAAAGTATCAGACGACATAGGGTTCTTAAGTTTTCCATAGTATTGATGGAGTTTGTATTTGAAGCCAATACACTAGAATAACAAGGCCTAATGTTATGCATTAAAATGTCTAGTTTCTCCTGTTCAGATATATTTTTAGTTAATCTCGAAAACAATTCAGACATTTTTGCAAAATAAATAGTTATGTTCTCCGTATCACCCTGTGTTCTGTTACGTATCTCAGTCAATAAACGGTAATCGTAATCAAAGTGACTAAAATCCTCTATTAGCAAAACTATCAACTCATCCCAAGTAGTAACAGAATCTTTAATACTACGGTACCAATGTAACGCATCGCCTGTGAATATTTCCGTAGCGTACATTAATAATTTAATAGAGGGTATATTGCGCGCAGTACTATACTCGTTTACCCTCTGCACGAAAGCATGTACACAGGATTTACCGTTATATTTTAGTTTTTGCAGTTCACCAATGTGCGAGCGGTCACAATACATCGATACGTTAGGTACGGCATCCACAGCTGTTTGAACACTCACAACAGGCTCATAGCTAGGGTTAGCAGATTTATTAAGTGCATTTATTTTATTCATTAATGAAGTTAAATTTTTTGATAGTGATTTAACTTTTTCTGAGTGTTTGGAATCAGAGCAATCAATTCTTTTTATGCGGTGATACAAATGATTACATAAGGCTTTAGTACGTTCAAAAAGATTCGAGTCAAACTTATCCTCTAATGATTTAACTCGAGTTGTAAGTTCGATCATAGAAATACCAACGCCAGAAATATCGACATCAGGTTCGATTCCCGACTCACAAATATCAGAGGTAGGTATAATAGGTGTTAGTTTATTTATTTGTTTTATGAAGTTCGAGTACGGTTGTTGCAGGTTCTTCGCCTCTAATGAGCACTTCATACGTTAATTCGTTTTTGTTAAGCACAAAAAATTTAATAGGGTACGTTTCCATGTTTACCAGATGAATGGGTGGTATTAATGAATGAATACAATGATAGAATAGATTATCAGGAGATATATGTATAATTGGTGTTCCTTACAAATATGCAAGTATACTATCTACCTTTTACGATGATAGGTGACAAGAGAAAATGAGAGAAATGATAGAAAATAATGAAAATGAAAGAAATGTAAACTAATGAATGAAGTGAAAACTAATATGATTTTAGCTGTGCGAACTGTTACGTATAACAAATTTGCTATTTATCGTATAAGTAGTAAGTTATAATTTTTCACACAAAGCTTTTTTTTTTTTTTACTAGTGTAGGTACCTACTGGATGACATAAAATTAACTAGTTAAAACTTCGTCACCATTAAGCGAGACCAATACGTAACAGTTAACAATAACCAAACACTAATAGGCATAGAAATGAAAATGAGTAAGCAAAAAACAGAACAAATGTAAGAAAAGTACGTACCAGTTCGCTTTGCTGTAGATTGTCACCTTCACGTTCACAGCAATGTAGGTAGGTCGACCTAGCAGCTGTATTTCGGGAAAAATAAGGAATCAAGTCATGATTAGGCCACTGGAAACACACGTTAAGGGCGCCACTGTGACACTTAGTCTGTACAAGGGTGTCAGCAGGTAGGTAAGTAGGGGTTTGTAACTAATAAGAGCTCGATGATTAGGTACACTTATTATTTATTGCCTATACTTCCGTGGCCATCTCACGACTCGATTGCAGAGGGTAGAAAATTTGGTAGGGAACACTGGCCTGAACCGTCTCCAGCGATGATGGTTCCGTCTTAGCCTTTTGCCCGCAACCAACGGCTCCAGTCCCAGGTTCTGTCTGTGGTGGTAACTCAGCGTAGGTAGGTGTCACTCTGCAGCAGAGGACCTTCTCCAGGCGACCTTCACGACGCTGGAACCACGACGTGGCGAAAGGTTGTAAGGTAGACTAGAATCCTGGAAATCCAGACAGAAACGGAAGCGTAAGCAAGCTGTCGGAACCACGTTTCGTAGGTCCAAAGGTCAGTGTCCCAGATAGGAAGATAGGAGGAAATACAGCAGAAAACTAGAATTAAGAAGATCTAGGAACACCTTACAATAAAATACATGGAAACTTACCCTAGAGGGATTTCGCGACGTATTTAATCAGATTATTAAAAGGTACGATCGGAGCGAGCGACACAGCTGTCACCTCAATGCTCTCAAAACGACTAGTCATCGCCTACCGAGCCCAACCGAATCGTAACTCTTCGGCAACGATCGGCAAGGATCGTTTCAGCGTTGCGCAGGCGCATAGAAGCGAGGACCTTTTAAGATAAATTACTTTCGTAGGTTCCGTACCATATTATTTGTTTTTAAAGATTTAGTTAAGCGTTAGGTTTACTTAGTAAAATTATAATAGGGTATTTTTTAAAGTTTTGTGTAAATAGCATAGTTTTAAGTGTACATAGATTTCTTATTATTAAGGATTCCTTAACTAAACCCTTTTATATGTAACTTGCAAAGTGCAACGTTACAGAAGAGAATTAATGCTGTCTGTAAAACCCAACTCTCAGGTAAACATCTTATTAAAGCCTTAAACACCTTCGCCATTCCAGTATTAACGTACTCATTCGGAGTCATAAAATGGACCAAAACGGATACTGAACAATTACAACGAACTACACGAACTACACTCACGAAACATAACAACGTTCACCCTAAATCCGCCATAGAGAGACTAACGATTAAACGAGAACACGGAGGGAGAGGCCTTATAGATATCCAGCACCTTTGGCGGAAACAAGTTAGTCGAGTAAAATCATTCTTCCACACAAAATCCCGCAATAGTAATATACATAAAGCTATAGTAACAAACGATCTTAACTACACTCCACTTAACCTAAGCGATCAGATAGAAATCCAAAATACAACCAATGATGACCCGCAGGCACAAAAAATTGAAGACTGGAAGCGAAAAGTACTTCACGGTCGGCACCCTCATGACCTAGAGCAATCCCACATAAACAAATTAGCGTCAAATAAGTGGCTAAAAATAGGCAACTTATTTCCAGAAACCGAAGGATTTATAATAGCAATTCAAGACCAGATCATCAACACAAAAAACTACAGGAAATACATAATCAAAGATCCTACAGTAACTAATGACAAATGTCGCAAATGTCACGTCCACCCAGAAACCATACAGCATATAACAGGAGCATGCACAACTCTCACACAGACAGACTACACTCACAGGCACAATCAAGTGGCCAATGTCATTCACCAAAAATTAGCACTCAAACACGCACTCATTCAAAATACCAACACTCCTTACTACAACTATAAACCAGAAACTACCTTAGAAAATACAACACATAAAATCTACTACGATCGCGCTATTCAAAATCAAAATCAAAGCATTTATTTCAAGTAAGCCAGTTACAGGCACTTTTGAATTGTCGAAACAAAGATGAAAATTAAATGTAGCTACAGTCCCAGTCACAAGACATAAAAACTGTGAAAGTACTGTAGTTGCCCATTCCCTAGCGTAGATCTCTATGGAGAAGAACGGGCAAGAAACTCCATGGACACTCTTTTAAATCAGAATATTGTTACAAAATCTTGGTTACATCATTCATGTTGAGATGGTATATTATGTGAGAACAATGTAGCAAGATGTGCACGTTAAAAGTGTCCACAGTAAAACAAAACAGAAAAAAAAAAACAATTCAAAAACTAAAATAATTCATTAAAATAAGCCATGGCAACTGAGAGATGACCAGTCACAACCGACAGCGCCCGTTCACGGACATGACGCATAGATCAGCACCATTCAACTCAACCATTTTGAAGGGAACTAAATGATCCGACACATGCGCCACCATCAGCGAGACTTTCGAGTGAGCATGACATATTCTCAACCGCCAGGGCACATTCAAGTCAAGAAAAGACGTAGGTTTCCAGTGAATGATAGCTTTCTAGTACATAGTACTCACACAATATGGGCTATGCGATTATATAATACTAAAGAGATTGAATCTATACAATGCAAAGATAGTTGTACAATCTTCAGCAGCTCCAACAATACCATTTAATGCTATCAATTTAAGCGCCCCTGTCCTTGTGGAGCAGGACCAGCATTGAGCCAAGCATTTTTATCAGCGATATAATCGCTCAACTTGTAATATGCTTGCTTACATAGTGTGCGTTTAATACATGTTTTAAATTTCGTCTCATTCAGTTCAAGAATACTTTGTGGAATTTTATTATAGCATCTCAAACAGTACCCCATGAAAGATGAGTCTACTTTAGCGAGTCTGAAGCCTGGCTGAACTAGTTGGTCCCTATTTCTAGTACTGTAATTATGTCTGTCACCCCTTTTACCAAAAAGGTGCAGATTTTTTCTGACGTACATTATGTTTTCGTAGATGTATTGACAATGTACTGTCATGATGCCAATATCCTTAAACAGTTCCCTTAGAGAATCGCGCCTACGAAGATTATATATGGCTCTGATGGCTCTTTTCTGCAGAATAAATATAGACTCAATATCTGCAGCCCGTCCCCATAGCAAAATGCCATAAGACATTATACTATGAAAGTAACTAAAATAAACCAGTCTAGCGGTATCTACATCAGTATACTGACGGATTTTTCTAATGGCATATGCTGCTGAACTTAGCCGCCCCGCAAGAGATGTTAAATGAGAACCCCATTGTAGCCTTGAATCAAGCGTAATCCCCAGGAAAACCGTTTTATCTACGAATTCAAGATTCTCTTTATTCAGTACTATATCACAATCACTACTTTTAACATTCGGTAAAGCAAATCTTATGCATTTGGTTTTTTTTTCATTTAATACCAAATTGTTTGCTGTGAACCAATTTTGGACCTGAAGTAGGGCATTATTTACGTCATCTAGATTTTGGGCCCGCCTATTTATCTTAAAAATTAAGGAAGTGTCATCAGCAAATAACACCATATTTTGAGGTTGGTTTTTCAATAAATAGGGTAGATCATTTATATATACTAGAAAAAGGAAAGGACCCAATATTGAGCCTTGTGGAACCCCCATTTTTACTTTTAAACCATGTGAATTAACACCATTTATTTGAACATGTTGTTGTCTATCATTCAAATAAGATTTTACCAAACTAATTGCAAGTTTACCCAGTCCGTAATGCTCAAGTTTCAAAAGTAATGTGTCGTGATTTACACAATCAAACGCTTTGGAGAGGTCACAAAAAATTCCTATGGCGTCTTGAGACTCTTCCCACGCAGTAAATATGTGCTTTAATAAGGTTACACCGGCGTCAGTTGTACAACGTCCCTTGGTGAAACCATACTGTTGATCATGTAAGATTCTGTTAGTGTTAAAATGATAGAGCATTTGATTAAGCATTACCTTTTCAAAAACCTTGCTAAAAGCTGGTAAAACCGATACAGGTCTATAATTATTAGTGTCTTTACTGTCCCCGGATTTGAAAAGAGGTATGACTTTACTGTATTTCATTAAATCAGGGAAAACTCCTTGGTCTACACATAAATTAAAAATTAAAGCTAGGTAAGGGGCTATAGTCTCAAGTATGGATGTACAAACTTTGATAGACATTCCCCATAGATCTTCGGTCAGTTTGATTTTTATTTGCCGGAAAGCTTTAATAACTATCATAGGGTTAATGTGTTTAAATTTAAATTCAGCCAGGCAGCCAGACACATTCGCCTTTAATAAACCAATTGAGAGTTCAGGTGAGGAAATAAGAGCCTCTGTAGTTTTTAATGGTACATCGGTAAAGAAATTTACAAATTCTTGAGCTACTTCCTGATCAGAGCTTTTAGGACCACATGCTGTATCTAATGTGTAGCTAGTGTTACGTATTTTCTTCCTGTTAGTCTCGTTATTTATGACTTTCCAAACTGTCTTTATTTTATTTTCTGCTGTTTTGATCTTGTTGCTAATGTGCAGGGCTTTAGCAACCTTGCATGTATTTCTAAAAATTTTTGAATACTTAGCAACATACTTGTTAAAAGTTTCAGTGTTTATAAAAGGCTTAAGGCCATAAAGCTCAAATAGTCTTTCCCTACTTTTTCGGATACCTCTAGTTGCCCAATCACTAAATATGAATTTAGGGCAAATACTTTTTGTCTTCTTTTCAAAAGTTTTATTGAATTCCGTGTGAACTATTGAAAAGAAACGATCATACAATTGATTTATATTAATATCGTCAAGGCTCATAGCACTTAACTTGTTTTGTAGCGAAATATTATACCTATTTAATCTGCTAGAAGTTATAGGTCTAAATTTAATTTGAACTTTTTGCAATGGGGGTATATTACACCTAAAAGTTACAGTTTGTCCGCTATGGTCAGAAGGCAGACAATTTACTATGGCCTTATCTAAGTAATCACAATCGCAGAAAACATTATCTATGCAAGTAGCAGTAGAAGGAGTGACTCTAGTAGGTTCTATAAAAGTGTTGGTCAAGTCAAATGACTTAAAAAGATTTAATAACCGACTGCTATTTGAACTTTCTTCTAAAATATTGATATTGAAATCACCACAAATAATTGTAGATTTATTACTGGCTGCAAGTTTTGCCAGGACATCTTCCATTATTGATTCAAATAAGGAAAAGTTTTGATAGTTTGGGGGTCTGTACACACACACAATTACATGCTTATCTAGCTCAACACAGGACAGTTCGACGCAATGTTCAACTGAGAGACCTACTATGTCATTACGTTGCTTATATATAAAACAATTTTTTATTAATATTAGGGAACCTCCACGAAGCATAGTTTTACGGTTAAAGCAGCTACCCACCATATAGTTCTCATAATTGATAAGCATTTGGTAATCCTTTAGCCAATGTTCAGTAAAACAAATAATGTCAAACTTACTATTTTCTAAAAACAATTCAATTTCTAATAATTTGGAAGAAATGCCTTGGATATTTTGGTGGAATAATTTCAAAGTGTTCTGCTGAGGCCCTTTTTTACTAACTAATTGAGTGCAAGAAGATACCTTGCTGTTGGTAGGATTAACAATATTGTTAATGGTACCTTCTGTTGTCTCACTTTCTAGTTTAAATTAATATTTGGAGTGAGGCCGGAGACTCCCGTGCCATCCTCAGACAACAAGACCCTATCACTAATATACCCTAAATGAGACCCTAAATGAGAATTCTCCACGGTGACACATGGATCCTCCTCAGTACAATGATTGTAAACATTTATAGCACTAATGCTATATTCATTTAAAGTCACCTGTACATTAGTATTACTACTAATAGTCGCAGTGTTAATAATAGGACTAAACTTAGACATACTATTTATGTCTGTGTGAATATTATAAGCTAATAGCCGAGCTATTTTGTGTCTACATCTAATAGGTAGATACACCTTACCCCGTGTCGACTTCAGTTTACCAACAATAGTGTTGATATCCAGATATATAAGTCTGTCACTATAGTGACCTACTAAAAAATGTACATGGTTATTTAACATATGTATATAATTGTTTTTTCTATTACCCAAATTTTCAAAATAGGGAAAAGCACACAATATGATTTTACCACATTTTAACTTTAACAACTCTGAGACACAGTCAGTAATGTCTTCCTTTTTAATCTTAGAGCTATTACCAACACATACACATACATTCTGACTGATAGAACGATCCACTACAACAGACCGGATATAATCCTACAGGACAAAATAAATAAAGTTACATACCTGATAGACATCGCAGTCCCCAACACGCACAATATACAGAAAACAATCACTGAAAAAATAAGTAAATACGCAGAACTCAAAGAAGAAGTTACTAGAATTTGGCGACAAGAAAAAGTATATGTAGTCCCAATAGTCCTTTCCACAACTGGGGTAATCCCAAATCACCTCAGCCATAGCTTAAAATTACTAGACCTCAAAGAAACCCTCTACATTACACTGCAAAAAGCTGTTATTTTAAATACATGTAGAATCGTTAGAAAGTTCATGCAGATAGAAGAGAACGAGATAGGACCTCATCACAACACATAAATATTATAAAACTAACACACCACACGCTGCATTTGCTTTGGCTTCGGCCCGTAAATGTAGTTAAAATCCAGTCTAAGGGCTGAGAAGAAAAAACCCTTTCGAAAATAATAATAATAAGCCCCCCAAACAACCACTCGTCCTGATTGACCATCTAATCACGTGGGGGGCGGACACACGAATGAGAAATTACTGTCGTGGCTAATCGTGGCTCTGGAAACCCACTAAAAATGGAGACTCGTTCAAAGAGAAAACGCATAGGACCGCTACCCGGGGGCGATCGCCGGGGCACACCTGGAGCTGACGCTGGGTGTCTCAGCATGTGATCCGTCAGCGGTGAGGAGTTGAACAGGCGGGCTCCCACTGACAAAGATACTACAGCCGAAATCATTGACGATGGGGACAGACTGATGGACAGGACAAACACCCCTGTAGAACCGTATAGTCCAAGCACAGTCTCGTACACACCTTCTAGGCGATCATCAACATCCATACCATCGTCACCTACAATTTCATCATCCCCCATTATTAGTTTAAATACAATTTCACCCACTCCAACCATGAATGCTGCGCGGGGGGTATCTACCTTTTTGCCCGCGTCCACCATGGCTGGAAAAGCAAGAGTTCGCATGAAATGGAGCAAAGAAGTAAACACATTTATCATGCGAACCTACCTACACATCACTAAGTTAGAGACAGATATGACCACCTACAGACAAAAACTGCATGAACTATTTACACACCGATATCCAGAGATTACCGTTTCTGAACAAAGGATTTCAGATCAAAGGAGAACTATCGTTAGGAATAAACTATTATCACTAGAGGAAATAGATAGGATAAAAGTAGAAGTGCGCACACAATTACACCTAGAATCAGTTAATAATGAAAACACTAACAATATCGCAGTAACACAAAACACAATCGAAAACACTCAACAAGAACAACCACAGACGTACCCTCAACCAGAATCTTACACTCAATCTCAACCATACTATCAGTCACAGGCATATTCACAAATCACGCATACATCCACACAAACCGAAAATGTAACCATAATGTTAGAAAATGACATTGAGGTCCTAGCAAATATAGATCAAAACCCGCCTACAAATACACGTATCCAAGAAATAAACGATAAGTTTAAAACAGCTCTCACTCAATACTCCGGGATGGACCCGGCAGCTCGACCAAAACTTCCTAAACTTAGGTACACACCAAAACTTGTTCAGCTCGTTAATTGTTTTAATCAAAATATCCTCACTCAGTATATTAGTGAAGAAACTCAACTGATAGATATACATACTCTAATATATTGCACAGCATTAGTTATTTCCGAAGAACTCAATTTTAAAATCACAGAATACACAGGCAGTACCAGACAACCAAATGCTAACAAACCTGCATGGCAGCTGAGGCTTGAAAAAGATATAGAAAAGCTTAGAGCAGACTGCGGTAGACTAACTCAATATATTAACAACAATAGATCAAACAAAGTTGTCAAAAGAGTAGAAATAATTTTCAAAAACATGGCTGTCCATACTAGACACGAAAATCACAATAGGAAACCAGAAGAATTCTTAGATACTTTAAAACAGAAATTAGCTCTAAAAGTCCACAGGTTGAGAAGATATAAGAAAGCACAAGAACGTAAAAACGATAACGCTTTGTTTGCTACAAACGAAAAGAACTTTTACAGAAAATTACAGAAACCACAAACTGACACCGACACATCGACAACCGAAAAAAACATAGAATTACCAACAACGGAACAGTTAGAAACCTTTTGGGCTGGCATATGGGAAGAACAAGTGCATCATAAGGAAACATCTCAATGGATTCAAGACGCAGAGACTAAATGGAGCTCACTTGAAGAAATGGAATTCAGCGAGATATCTGAGTCTGATATAGCTAGTGTTACAGCTAGACTACACAATTGGAAATCCCCTGGTATAGATAAGATACATAATTATTGGTATAAAAAGTTAGAATCATTGCACAAAATTATAGCTAAAAATATAACAGAAATAATTTTAGGAAAACAAAATATTCCGGAATTTATTGCTACAGGAATAACTTACATGTTGCCAAAAGGCCAATACTCACCACAGCCTTCCCAATACAGACCGATTACATGCCTACCCACAATATACAAAATTCTAACGTCAGCAATCACGTCCAAAATAAATAAACATATAGAACATCATAACATAATAGCAGAAGAACAGAAAGGGTGCAGAAGGGGACATATGGGATGTAAAGAACAACTAGTTATTGATTCAATAATACATAAACATGCCGCCACAAAAAATAGAAACCTGCATTGCACGTACATAGATTATAAAAAAGCATTCGATGGTATTCCACACTCATGGTTGATTCAAATATTGCAAATTTATAAAATAAACCCAAATATAATACACTTCTTACAGAATATCATGACCCATTGGAAAACTACACTCC
Organism: Xestia rhomboidea; assembly: GCA_963853795.1. NCBI lineage: Eukaryota > Metazoa > Arthropoda > Insecta > Lepidoptera > Noctuidae > Xestia > Xestia rhomboidea. The sequence continues at coordinate 11,553,876 of OY970782.1, read as the reverse complement.
AATTAAATTATCGACACACAGCTATCACAACTCGACAAATAACTATTCAGAAGGGTATTTATCAAGGAGATTCTCTCAGTCCACTATGGTTTTGCCTAGCTTTAAACCCTCTGTCCGATCTACTACGGCGATGCCAAGCGGGATATTCTTTTAGAAATGCCACAGAAGAAACCGTTGTATCGCATCTTATTTATATGGACGATATAAAACTATATGCGAGGTCTGAAAAAGAGATGGAAAAGTTAATTGAAACCACCACAGAATTTAGTAAAGACATAAACATGCAATTTGGGTTAGATAAATGCAAAACAGTTCATATTATAAGAGGCAAAATTAAACCGGGCGATTATCCTATCAACAACACAGACACAATCACAGCTTTAGAACCAACGGATTTATATAAATACTTAGGATACAAGCAACTTAAAGGAATAGATCACGCAGCAGTCAAACACACATTAAACACAGAATTTAAGAGAAGAGTGATCGCAGTATGTAAAACTCAATTGTCCGGCAAACACTTAATAAAAGCTTTGAACACCCACGCAATTCCAATACTAACATACTCATTTGGGGTGATCAAATGGTCAAAAACTGACATCCAACAAATTGAGAGAACAACACGCACCACACTTACTAAACACAATAACCTACACCCTAAATCTGCTATAGAAAGACTGACGATCAAACGACAAAACGGAGGGAGAGGCCTAATCGATATCCACCACCTATGGCAGAAACAAATAAAGAGACTAAGAACATTCTTTCACTCCAAATCACACACAAGTTGCATTCACAAGGCCATAGTAAAGAACGACATTAACTACACCCCACTTAACCTACACGAACCGACAGATACCCAACACACTAACAATGAAGACCCACAGAAGCAAAAGTTAGAAGACTGGAAAAAGAAAGTGCTGCACGGTCGGCACCCTCATGATCTAGAACAACCTCACGTAGATGCAAAAGCATCAAATAAATGGCTTAAAATTGGTAGTCTATTTCCGGAAACCGAGGGCTTTATTATTGCGATTCAGGATCAGATCATATATACTAAAAACTATAGGAAATTCATTATTAAAGACCCCACGATAACGAACGACAAATGCCGCAAATGCCACAGCCAACCAGAGACCATACAACACATCACAGGGGCATGCACAACACTCACCCAAACAGATTATACTCACAGGCATAATCAAGTAGCAAACATCATACATCAAAACCTAGCACTTAAATATAAGCTCATACAAGACACTAACACTCCTTATTATAAATATGTACCAGAAAGATTCCTGGAAAATACAACACACAAACTCTTTTACGACCGCGCCATACTAACTGACAGGACCATTCACTACAATAGACCAGATATAATCCTTCAAGATAAAGCAAATAAAGTTACATTCCTCATAGATATTGCAGTCCCCAATACACACAATCTACAAAAAACAATAGGGGAAAAAATCAGTAAATATGCTGAACTGAAAGAAGAGGTGACCAGAATCTGGAGGCAGGAAAAAGTATACGTTGTACCTATTGTTGTCTCCACTACGGGTGTTATACCCAATCACCTCCACCATAGCCTCAAACTATTAGACCTGAAAGATTCTATTTATATATCACTTCAAAAAGCCGCAATTTTAAACACCTGTAGAATAGTGAGAAAGTTCATGCAGATTGAGGACAATGTTTCTCACAACACTCATACTTCATCACACACACACACGCTGCATTGACTTGGCTTGCGCCCGTCAATGTAGCTTAAACTAGCCAATGAGCTAAGAAGCAAAATGTTTAACTTAAATAATAATAATAATTCTAAAATTGAATCACTCGCTGCGCTCGTGACTCAATTTTGGAATCCTTTGCTTGCTCGGTTATCAAAATTGAGCACGCGGTTAAAAAGCAACTTTGCACTCTTGTATAACAAATAACTATTTTCTGATGTATAAAAAAAAAACAAGTTTTGGAGGCCCCTTCCTTGTGGAGGCCCGGGGCAAGTGCCCCTGTTGCCCTGCTTTAAATCCGGCACTGCTGGCAGTAATCCAATACCGCCTTATTGTAACAAGTCTGTGTCAGGCTGTCTGTTGAACAAAATATGATTCGCGATCGTCAAACATATGTTTAAACAGAATTATAATAATTAAAATCATCATTCCCAACCTCTAAATTCATTTATTGAATGACATTTTCATGAAATAGTAAGACAAATTTAATATCGGGGGCTAACCCTTGCGCTTTCCCGTTGGCACGTTACCTCCGCTAATAATTCCTGCAGGAACTAGCTGTATAGGACCAACGTTACTTGGCATCTTTTTATCCCTAATCTCGACATTGGCACTCGTATAGAATCCCACAGAAATCTTCTCCGTACAGTTGACATAATCTGGTAACCCTGCGGCTTCTAACACTTCTTTGACGTTGAAAGCCCAGAAATGATGACCTTTGAATGTTTCCGCGTAATTTGCAAAGACTTCGCCTGAGAGTGTAGCTTGATAGTCTATCTCCATTTCTAAAGTCCCGTGGGTCGCTGTTAGAGTAGCTACTACTGCCTGATTAGGTTCCAAAGGCACTTCGACACTCGTTATAGATCCTAGAGTAGCTGTCTTAGTCTTGCTTGTATCATTGCCCCATTTTCCAGTGAAAGAAAGACTGGTTTTTCCACCAACGCTTCCTGCTCCATAGTTGACGCTGTATTCGAGCTCCTGTCCCACTGTCAGTTCTCCACCGATAGACCAAGTATTAGAAACAGATTCTTCTACCATATGTGATATAGCAGCATTATATTTAGCCTTTACATGACTATGATTCTCGAAGACTCTCTTAGATACGATCACGGGCTTCGTATGAATACCTAAGACCCTTGATCTGATTGGTCGGAGAGTTCTTTGAACCTGATCCCAGTTGTATCTGTGGTAGACATCGTTCCAAGGTGTAGGGCTTCTGACGAAGACATCGTGTGGTCTGCCGCCTGCGAAGGCTTGAACTGCTTTCTTAAGGTCCCTGTCTCCGATCTTGAAAGTTTCTCTTTCTTTATTGCTGATGATTTCTACATTCTCCCCCGTGTATTTGATTGAGGTGTCTGCCTCAGTTTCACCTGTTGTTATCCTGATGGATATGCGGGCGTAGATCGCAGGTATGAAGAGAAGGAGGAGGTACTTTGACATCATTGTGACCTGTGGAAATGTTTATGGCGGTAAATAAGTATAATAAGTTAGACAAAGTAAATATTACTAAACCAAGTATCTACACAAGAACTCCGTATATTTTTTTTTATTATTTTAAACACTTTATGCAATTGAGTGGAATCTGCATCTTGCTAATTTATTTCATCAGGCGTTACTAGCGCAGTAAATTAAGATATTTTAAAATATTTTTTTAAGTTTGTTAAAATCAAAATCAAAATCAAAGCATTTATTTCAAGTAAGCCAGTTACAGGCACTTTTGAATTGTCGAAACAAAGATGAAAATTAAATGTAGCTACAGTCCCAGTCACAAGACATAAAAACTGTGAAAGTACTGTAGTTGCCCATTCCCTAGCGTAGATCTCTATGGAGAAGAACGGGCAAGAAACTCCATGGACACTCTTTTAAATCAGAATATTGTTACAAAATCTTGGTTACATCATTCATGTTGAGATGGTATATTATGTGAGAATAATGTAGCAAGATGAGCACGTTAAAAGTGTCCACAGTAAAACAAAACAGAAAAAAAAAACAATTAAAAAAATAATTCATTAAAATAAGCCATGGCAACTGAGAGATGACCAGTCACAACTGACAGCGTCCGTTCACGGTCATGACGCATAGATCAGCACCATTCAACTCAACCATTTTGAAGGGAACTAAATGATCCGACACATGCGCCACCATCAGCGAGACTTTTGAGTGAGCATGACATATTCTCAACCGCCAAGGCACATTCAAGTCAAGAAAAGACGTAGGTTTCCAGTGAATGATAGCTTTGTAGTACATAGTACTCACACAATATGGGCTATGAGATTATATAATACTAAAGAGATTGAATCTATACAATGCAAAGATAGTTGTACAATCTTCAGCAGCTCCAACAATACCATTTAATGCTATCAATTTAAGCGCCCCTGTCCTTGTGGAGCAGGACCAGCATTGAGCCAAGCATTTTTATCAGCGATATAATCGCTCAACTTGTAATATGCTTGCTTACATAGTGTGCGTTTAATGCATGTTTTAAATTTCGTCTCATTCAGTTCAAGAATACTTTGTGGAATTTTATTATAGCATCTCAAACAGTACCCCATGAAAGATGAGTCTACTTTAGCGAGTCTGAAGCCTGGCTGAACTAGTTGGTCCCTATTTCTAGTACTGTAATTATGTCTGTCACCCCTTTTACCAAAAAGGTGCAGATTTTTTCTGACGTACAGTATGTTTTCGTAGATGTATTGACAATGTACTGTCATGATGCCAATATCCTTAAACAGTTCCCTTAGAGAATCGCGCCTACGAAGATTATATATGGCTCTGATGGCTCTTTTCTGCAGAATACATATAGACTCAATATCTGCAGCCCGTCCCCATAGCAAAATGCCATAAGACATTATACTATGAAAGTAACTTAACTTAAACTATTATCAGACGTGGCTTCACTCTAGTGAATGGTTCACTCAGGTGAATGTTCATTTTTGTTGAATTCCACGTTCACGAAATCACGACACAAAAGTACATTATGAAACAGCGTTAATCAGCTCATTTCGTGTTATTTTTCGATTATTCGTTAAGAGTCCGTGCTAAATATTCACTCGCTAGAGTTTAGGCAAATTCGTTGCGATCCTATGTTTGTGTGCATTGTTCATGCAGATATACGCACACACGGGAGAAGATCGAGCGTAGTGATCGCTTAAACAATTTTGATCCTGTAGACGATATTATTTTAGGATACATAATTATAAAGTCAGTACGGCTTAGAAATAAAAGTCTGGAATGTGTGTACAGTACATTTATCACAATCTAAATAAAAATGGTTTAATTTTTTTATTTTTATTTTTTTGAGGTTAAGACCTCGCCTCCCATGTATGTGGTTGTGGGTTCAAATCCGGGCAAGTACCAATGTGACTTTTTCAATTCATATGTACTTTTCTAAGTTTATCTTGGACATCACAGACATCGGTGAAGGAAAACATCGTGAGGAAACCTGGACTTATAATTAATATAAGTCTGAAATCGCCAACCCGTCTTGAGCAAGCGTGGTGATCAATGCTCGTGCCTTCTCTGTTGAGAAGAGGCCTTTGCCCAGCAGTGGGACAGTAATATGCTGGTATTATTATTATAATTTTGTATTAGAAGAATTTAGACACAAACATTTTACAAAACGATAAATAAAAAAAGTGCGAGTTGGACTCGCGCACCGAGGGTTCTGTACAGAATTTTTGAAGGACAAACTTAATTTTGCTGTTCAATCCCCAGAAACGGATATTGCACCAACCGCAAATAATAAGTTTGTAATAGTAAAATCGCTTTTTTTATACCTACTACATATTTACAGTTTTCAGTTTTTTCCCTTTTACATGTACTGTAAGACAGAATCTCGCCAAATTTCGTCATTCTACTATTGGTACTACACAAGAAGGTTATGGCGGGGTCGACTGAGCGAGCGATAGTTTTCTTCGTAGGTGTCGTGTTTGTGGTTTTTGGGGTCGCTGATAATGAAAATGATGTCAAATGAAAATCCAAGATGGCGCCGACAAGTTTTCGGTATTTTTCTCATGGTTGTCGTTTTCATGGTTTTTGGGGTCGCTGATAATGAAAATGAATATCCAAGATGGCGCCGCCGACGATTTTCGGTATTTTCCTCATGGGTGTCGTTTTCATGGTTTTTGAAATTGCTAATAATGAAAATGAGGTCAAAATGAAAATCCAAGATGGCGCCCAGGAAAATTTACGGTTTTTTCTTCATGTATGTCGTTTTCGTGGTTTTTAGTGTCGCTGATAATGAAAATGAGGTCAAAATGAAAATCCGAAATGGCGCCGACGACAGTTTTCGGTATTTTCCTCATGGGTGTCGTTTTAATTTTGACAGCTGTCATCCGAAATGTAGATCTCATCGAGACCTATCACTTGTCTCTACACTCGACTAGTCTAAGATCAATAGTTTCCGAAATATAGCCGTTTTAATTTTGACAGCTGTCATCCGAAATGTAGATCTCATCGAGACCTATCACTTGTTCCTACACACGACTAGTCTAAGATCAATAGTTTCCGAAATATAGCCGTTTTAATTTTGACAGCTGTCATCCGAAATGTAGATCTCATCGAGACCTATCACTTGTCCCTACACACGACTAGTCTAAGATCGATAGTTTCCGAGATATAGCCGTTTTAATTTTGACAGCTGTCATCCGAAATGTAGATCTCATCGAGACCTATCACTTGTCCCTACACATGACTAATCTAAGATCGACAGTTTCCGAGATATAGGCGTTTTAATTTTGACAGCTGTCATCCGAAATGTAGATCTCATCGAGACCTATCACTTGTCTCTACACACGACTAGTCTAAGATCGATAGTTTCCGAAATATAGCCGTTTTAATTTTGACAGCTGTCATCCGAAATGTAGATCTCATCGAGACCTATCACTTGTCCCTACAGACGATTAGTCTAAGATCGATAGTTCCCGAGATACAGCCGTTTTAATTTTGACAGCTGTCATCCGAAATGTAGATCTCATCGAGACCTATCACTTGTCCCTACACACGACTAGTCTAAGATCGATAGTTTCCGAGATATAGGCGTTTTAATTTTGACAGCTGTCATCCGAAATGTAGATCTCATCGAGACCTATCACTTGTCTCTACACACGACTAGTCTAAGATCGATAGTTTCCGAAATATAGCCGTTTTAATTTTGACAGCTGTCATCCGGAATGTAGATCACATCGAGACCTATCACTTGTCCCTACAGACGATTAGTCTAAGATCGATAGTTCCCGAGATACAGCCGTTTTAATTTTGACAGCTGTCATCCGAAATGCCTCCCTACCCCCCCCCTCCCCTCCCCTTCCACTGACTAAGAAGTCATTGAAAAAGTGTTCATTTTGGTAAAGTGGTTTTTCTGGTAAAGTAGAATTTATGTGCCTAAAGGCATACGGCATAATATAATTATATTTCTTACGTGACGATTTCAACTAAATCGCACTCCTAGTAGGTAAGCCGCGTTATGGAACTACGTTCCAAAAATGAAAATATTGAAGACGAAATTTATCTTAACAATTTATAAACAACCAACGTCAAAAAATACCTAAATACTTAATGTATCAAAATGTGGTAGTCTGCGTGTATCTTGGAAATATATTTACGTATAACTCGCGAGCGCTTGCGAAACAAAGTGATACGTGCTCACGCTGGGAGAGCCCGGTCGTTACTGACGGGATCGGGTTTGGGCGGTCGATAATATAGTTTACTTTGCCATTAATTTAAGAAATGAAGTTATTGTTTATTTATAAATTAAAATTGAGATTCTGTTAAAGGGGTACCTTGAGATTAATGAGTAATTTTTAAATTTTCTTTAAAGTGTTTCTAAGGTACAGAAAAAAATACTTACTTGTCCCGACATTTTCCATAAATTACGTTTTTTCATCATTTTTTTTCTGCTATATTTCGTATTAAAATCAATAATGTTTCCTGCTACTTTACGAGTAGACTATATAATGATGCTATTCATATTTTTTAATGTTCAGAATATTTTGTAGTTCTTTGTTCAGGGAACCCCAAACATCACTCGCTCGTTACTTTTGCGGAAAAGGGGTTTTGAATATGGGTGATTGCCACTAATATATACATTATTTTTAAAAATTGTTGCTGCATTCGACAAGAATAAGAACCTGACTCTTGTAATAAAAATAAAAAAGATTCAAATTCTTCTTGCCTTTCCCACAAACAGTGATCAAAAATGTTGAAAATGAGTTAATTCTGTGCACGGACCCTTAAGCGAGTGCCAAAATGCAACATCGTTTGAATATTTTTTGCGTAAAGTTACTTAGTTTGATGTACAGAATGCTTGGTTGACGGCTTCGTGATGAGGTGGTTTACACCCTGTATACACTTAAATTTATTTTGTATTCAGAAGTTTCGCTTCGAGTGAAATATAACGAATGAAAGACAAAAAAGTACAATAAGTCAACAGCCAAAACCACTGCAAGGGGGCTTAAAATGCCGCTGTAACAGAATCATAATAGGATTTAATTAATTACGTTACAATTCGTTAAATGGTCGCAAAGTGACAATTCATTGTAAATAAGGCCTGAATTTCTGCTACGCTGATGTCGGTCGCGCGTACGAGAATATATTTCTCTCTAAAGCACCATACTGCGACGCTGACGTCAGCGACGCTTACGTTGCTACTGTTTTTCTCGCTGACGTACGCGACCGACCGTACGCGACCAGCATCAGCGTAACTGGAATTCAGGCCTAACTGTCCCGTCTGTGACCATTTTAAGAATTTAAACGTGATTCATATTATTTTCTGTTAAAGCGGCCACTGTAGACCCCCAGCATTAGACATCAAGACCTTAAAAATTGGTAGAAAACAGTGAATCAGTATTGGAACTTACCTCTTCGGTTTTTGACGTCCAAGTAACATTTCTGACAAACTTGCTAACATATACATCTTCGGAACTAGTATATTAACGATAAAGAGTATCTCAACAATTAAACCAGTACTTAAATTGACCGCAAATGTTTTAATCCATTAGTAACAGACTGCCTCGATATAAGTAGAGTGGTCTCAAGCGCGACTGCTGGGTATGAGATCCTAGGTTCGATTCCCGGGTTGGTGTTTTTAGGTTTTTCCATCAGGAATTCCTCAGTAACAGCTGGGATTTGTGCCCGGTTGATGGCAATAGGCTCGCCCCCTATTACATGGGAATCAAAACATAACTGGCGAAATGTGGGCGAATTGGTAATCAATGTTTATCTCTGTATTGAGAAGGGTATTTTGACCTAGCTGGAGTATCACCGTCACTGTTCAAAAGTATGAAAAAAAAAAAAACAAATTATAAAAATAAAAATCTTTAATCTTAAAGAAGTACCTACTTAAACACAATTAAATATTTCATAACAATCAATGCTGTACTAAATTCTACCTTAAACAATAATATTATTATTTAAACGTAAGCAGTGCACGGTCTTTACGAAAACATAGTCAGATTAGAACACACTCAGAGGCAGAGAGGATAGGATTTCATCATCATCCGCATCGCGAAAAATCACATTGGAGCTCACATAGAATTTAAAATCAATGATCTCAGTAGAAAAGACGGTCTTGTTCAAACCACCAGCTTCTAACAACGTATTGACATCAATAGACCAGAAGTGATGATCCTTGTACGATTCTTCGTAGTTCATAGCCACAGATCCGGATAAACTGGCTTCGTAATCCACCTGAACCTTCATCGTGCCTTTGGTCGCATACAGTTCAGCGACCACGACCTGTTCGGGCCGCAAGGACATTTCCACCCCAACTTCAGAACCAATTGACACATTCTGGGATATCATAACATTTTCACCCCATCTGGAGTTGTAAAACAAACCGACCTTCCCAGAAACAGCCTTACCTTTGATAACGAAGTTGTATTGAATGTCTTGAGTCGCGGATAAGACCCCGTTTTTCTCCCAAGTCGATGAAACTGTATTCTCGACAGTTTTCCAGATTTGAGCCTTAACGACGGAAGGCTGGAAGCTGATTTCAGAATTGTTGAAAACTTTACTGTATACTAAATAAGGTTCGTAATCCACTGATAAAATCTTGTATTTAAGAGGTTTGAGGATTCTGGAGACCTGCTTCCATATGTTCGTGGTGTATAAATCGCCCCAAGGTGTAGGACTCCTTAGGAAAACGTCAGTGGGTTTGGAGCCGAAGTGTGCGTCGACGGCTGCCTTCAAATTCTCGTCTGTGAGGTGGAAGGTGTCTCGTTCCTGGTCGCTGATGACGTGTTCATTGGTTCCGTAGATGTCAAGCTGTGGCGTATGGACTCCGGATACTGAGATATCGATGTTGATTGTGGCCAATGCCAAAACTGGCAGTATTAGCAGTAGTACGACTGTCTTCATCTTGTCGTCCCAGTTTGTTCTGTAAGTAAAAATTCTGTTAGTTTTATTTGTCATAATATAAGTCTTGTATAGTTGTATTTTTTTTTAGTTTGGGCTTTCTCATTGGTATAGTGGTCGCAAGCGTCTTAGGTACACCTCTGCCAAGCCCTTCGAGTTTACAGGCGTGGTATTATGTTTTTATTTGTCAGGTTTAAAAGTAGTAGTTGGAAAACTTTGTGACTTGAGGAAAGAGAAACGTTTTATCACAGAAAGATGAATTTCTATCGTTTAACTTGAGATCTGTGGTAAAAATATAAATAATACTTGCAAAAAAATCGTGGTAATTAAAATTAGTAAGTACTTAATAAAAAAAAAGAGATTAGTTTTTTTTTATTTTGAAAACTGTGAGCGAGTTTCAACTAAAGAACCAATTTTATCAATTAAATATTTTTATGAATAACTTACTCAGTGATTACTTAGTTAATTCACAACTGCCAATAAAATTATAGAATACTGAAGAAAAATGGCTATATTATGCGGTTTTATACACTTTACTGCCCAAAAGCAAAGCTCTATTCACACAATGTTTTCTCCCTGCCTAGCTAGTTATTATCTATCACACGATCCAGTTTTCTTTAATTCGTCGCTTTTGATACTAAACTAGTGTACAAAAAAAAGGAGAGTTATGTTTTAAATAGGCTATGAAAGTATTATAGGTATTCTTCGGTTTCATCATAACTAGAGATAGATATAAGTGCGGTAAGTTGAAAACTACAGCCGAGGCGATATTGCTAGCCCGACCCGTAGGCGAGGGCTACAAGAAAGCAGAGGCTGTAATTATCAAAGCGCACGTATGTCATACGACGTTTTATAACATATTTGCGAGGAAATAAATAAAACAAATAAAAACAATACAGCGAAAAGAAAAAGCGCGCGGAATAATTTTTACTTAGCCAGTATTACTTACTAATAAAGTAAATTAATATTTTTTCAATACACTTCCTCGAAAACGGGTTCTTATCGCACTACGATTAGGTTCAACATGCCATATGTATTTCACACACGTGGATTGTTTTCATTTTCCATCACCGCGTGCTGTGCCGCGTGCGGAAAGGAGCCAATTTCGCACGCGGCACAGCTGCGGGTGTTGGAAAATTGCCTCAGATAAAACTATACCTATACTTAGTACAAATTGATGATTGTTTTATTTTCATTATTTTATTTTATTTCTTCAAAAGTGTATTGAAAAACGACGTTTGATACACGTGGACATTTGTTATTGCAGTTCTCGGCTCAAAAACACCCTCGCCTACGGCTCGGGAGTTAATTCCGCCTCGAATGCAATAAAAAACTTTCTCCACTTGTATCAAAATGAACTATTGTATTTTTGTTACAGATAAATGGTTGTAATTTATTGTCAAATTTAATTTAATGAAATAATTAAATGTAAATTTATTATATTTCATCTCCCAAAGTTAATTTTATTCATAAAATGTTGACCACTTTTCTGACATAAAAACTCTTTGCTAAGATTTAAAAAAGTACCGCTCGTTTTAGACGGAGCATCTTGATAAACCGTGCGTTATAGATTACAATAAGGCACAAGTACGTAATGAGATACAATACGATATTGAAATTGGTGAAATAAGAGACCCTTTACGAGCAAATGTGTTATAAAATTATTTTCACTAAATATGTCGTGATGGCCTAGGTTAGGGCCTCGTCTCCCATGTCTTCGGTTGTGGGTTCAAATCCGGGCAAGTACCAATGTGACTCTTTCAATTTATATGTACTTTTCTAATTTTATCTTGGACATCACAGACATTGGTGAAGGAAAACATCGTGAGGAAACCTGGACTTATAATTAATATAAGTCTGAAATCGCCAACCCTCTTGAGCAAGCGTGGTGATCAATTCTCGTGCCTTCTCTGTGTGAGAAGAGGCCTTTGTCCAGCAGTGGGACAGTAATAGGCTGGTATTATAATAGGTCTTTTGACGTGTTTTGTGTGACAATTTTTTTTTATCATGTTCACGGTGTAAACTTTGCCAGAAATTGCACAGAACAGAGAGCTTTGGTGGGAGAAAGGGGAGGCCCTTGCCCACCAGTGGGACACAATGTAGGCTATAAAAAAAGGTATTTTGACCCAAGACCAAAAAAAAAAAATTTAAAGAATTTCACTGTAGCGCCACCTGTCAACACCAGTCGACCGCCAAAATATCCTTGAAGCACTTTAGGACCTAAGTACTACTACATCCATCCGACCATTCTCACAAATATTCGTATTCATAAAAGTACTTAGTGAGAACTCACAGTGTGAATTAGACCCTATGATTTTCAATTTTAGCAATATTTGCGATTATTTTGCAAAAGTTATAATCTGCTAGCTTGATGTTCTGCATCGAAACAATAAACTTTTAAATGCTGATTCTACTGTCCTACATGTCGAAACTATTATTAATTAACAATTATTTGCTCCCGGCTTTGCTTGACTTTCTATGCTTTATTTCCTCCGTGCCTCATAAAACACGTTAAGCCGTTGGTTGTCATTTGTAGATATTTAATAGTCGTTATATGTAGGTGGCCCGAAGTCTCGACAACCAGTGTTACCTAGGAGTATCGTATGAGCCAGTACTAACTAGGATGTGGAGGTCAGATAGGCAGTGTCTCTATGTAAAATACTAGTATGCAGCTGCATTCGGTTAGACTGGAACCCGACCCCAACATACTTGGAAACGGCTACGCAGATGATGATTGTACGGGTTTAGAAGTGAAGCAGGAGATTCAGGAACACGGCTCAACTGTTTTCAACATCAAGGCGCTTGCCATTGCACTCTGATGCATACTCAGACACGTTCCATATGAAGGGACACAGGCATCCTCTCTTTGAGAGAGAACGTGCAATCACCACGCGTATCCAGTGCGGATTGGTGGTTGTCGCACGTCTTTAAATTTCTTTCACTGTTGACAGCAGTTATAGAACCCAGGCAAGCCTTTGCCTACTTTGGAGCACAACCATATGCTATTCATAAATAATACAGACATACCATCTGGGGACGACTGCAAATAGAAGAATATAAAAACCAAAAGATGACTGGGGTGGACGACGACGTCTTCAAACGTAACATGAATGACAGATTGTCAATCAAAGAGTAGAATACCATAAAACAAAAGGTCAATCTTGTAAAAGTCTTATTCATTCTTAGCGTGTTGATGGCAAATTTTCATCAAATATAATATCAGCATAGCTATTCACAACGCTTCGATTCGATTTTCGATTCGGAGAGTCGTTTGTCTATCTCGCTCGATTTCGTAATGTCAAAAAAAGATAGACATACGACTTTCCGAATCGAAAATCGAATCGAAGCGTTGTGAATAAGGGGCCTGGGCCCAAAACTCCGCTCGCTGACGCAGTCATAAGATCGTCAAGTGCGCAGGTGTGAGGGTATGCAGCGCAAGGTGGAAGATGAGACACACCGTATACACACTTGTATTATTTAAGTCTTTTTATTGTTTTTGGAGTACCTACTTGTATATAATCTGGTAAAGTGTACCTCTTTAGATCTTTCAGACAGCTTCAAATGATAGCCACTCTGTCAAGGAGATGCTTCGCTAAGGTTGTGGATAGGGAACTCCACACAGGCGAAGCCGCCGCGCAGGCATTAGCTAGTACCTCTAAATTATATATAATTTATGTTGACCAACCATTTCTTCACTACTAACAATAAATCATGTATTTATTTTTGCTGATCACGTACCTATATTGGAAACTAGGTTGTCGCTGTCTCCATGCGAGGTAAAACAAAATTGGCTCGTTGGTCTAGTGGTTGCAAGTATTAGGTCATGGGTTCGAATCCCGGGCCTGGCAAAGTGTTACTGGGTTTTTCCATTAGGAATTTCTCCGGAGCCTGATTTGTGCCTGTTTCATGGCAATAGGTTCCGGACTTATACGTAACTGACAAAATAGGTATTATAACATGAGTGTGTATGTGGACCTCTACCTAACCTTTTAGAAAATCAGGCTTGATGACTTCGTACCAAGCAACCCCCGTCACCGTTTTCGAACTTGGAATAAAAAAAAATGTTAGCAGAATAGGATAGCCTGTATGCCGAAGGGTTAGACAGAGATTATCTAATAGTACACCCACAATTATTGCCAGTGATATGTATTTAATTAAACTCATGTATTAGAGGGCGAGACTATTGCAACCTCAAATAGCTCCACAAATCCAGACTGCAACTGAGAAATACGTAATGGAAAAACCCAATATAATCGAATCCGTCACCTCATGCGCAACAGCCGCACTTTGCAAGAGCATGACCTGAGCTGACTTGTAACCTTGCAAGAGTTGACCAGCCATCCTGATATCAGAATGGCTGGTCATTTTGAAGTCCCTTTATTTTGTTTCCAAGTTGGGTAGCAATTAATTGGCTGTAGGTAGCAATGGGTAGCAAATAGGTAGCAATTATTGGTCACCAGCCTGGCGCGGAGCGATACAGAGAACCAGCCATTCTGACGTTTACAGGGAATGGGCCGTAATTCAGCACCGCAGTGTACGTTCATGGATGTCACATTTCTTCGATATTTATTGGTTCTGGCTAGGACATGCCAGATTCCTCACTGTTTTTCCCGGTAGCCTATTTAAAAGGATCTTATTCAAAGGACCATCGGAGTGAGGCAGGGAAGAGATAATAGGTACCTACACCTATCTTAGCGAATACATTGTCCGGACTAATCGGTTAGCAGTTAAATACCAGTTTTTTTAAACGACTTAAAAAAGGAGGTTTCTTAATTCGACCGTAATATTTCTATTTTTTTTTATGTTTGTTAGCGGATAATTTCGTCGTTTATGAACCGATTTTGATGAATTTGGTGAAGATCTGGTGCTGATCTTGACAATGTAACTCTTCAAAAATAGACGGCAAATCCGCCGTGATTGCTGCAATCGCTTGGATGTTTATTGTTTTTACAACATCATGACATAACATCAAGCCTGTATGCTCTGAGGTACGCAGATGTGTACAATACACCCAGATTTCGACAGTTAGGTATGTTAAGTTCCATTTATTGGGGGTAAGCCTATTACCTTACCATGACATGACATGTATTGTTAACAATATAAAATAAATTCATGGCAAATATTTGTTTAGGGACAACTAAAAATGGAAAAATAAAAACTTTTTTGAAAAAAATAAAACTGACTTAAAACTTTTTTTCACTTTTTTGCGTTTTTTGAAGTCGGTTTTATATTTTGCAAAAAAGTTTTACACAGAGCGACTGCTGATCTAGCTAGCTGACCTACACAACCCAGGTAGTCTTAGTTACTTGTGAACTGTAATATCTCCGGAGCCGATGATTTAATTGTTTACGGCCAGGAGAACTATTATTATAACTGAAACAATACAAAAATTCTTCAGAAGGTCAGGTGCATAGTACTTGCAAACGACGTGCATGTAATGTCTAGATCACCAGATGTAAAACCGTGGACAAGGCGTAAGGAGTATGTCAGGGCCGTCAATCTCGAAATAGGTAGCGACAAAACCGGTAACTAACGACCGCTAATAACTCAGGAAAAAAATCGGTTGCAATAACGATGCTTGCGGGAAATGTAAGTCACTACATCCAAGACGCGATTCTCGCAAGCATCATTATTGCAACCGAATTTATTCGTTAGTAATTAGCAATCAAAAGTTAGCGATTTTGTCGTTATCTCTGTCGAGACTGCCGACAGGTAGCAGGTAGCGTTCTGTAGATCTGTCTACCCCAATGGCAAAGTATTATAATTATTATCTGTGCCCATGGGAAAAAGGGTGAATGAAAATAAAAGAAAAATAAAACAACATTAAACAACACACGATTGTTTTAAAATTAATAAAAATCTTAAAATATGCTCATCTTACTTTAATAATTAAAAATAATATTGTACAGCACGACACGTGTGTTATTTACTAAATAAATTATTGTTTATTAAATAACTAAATGTTTGTTATCAGGGTTCGTGATATTTTGGATATTTTTTTAAATTGTAAAATAAAATGATTCGAGTTCTCGTGATTCTTTTGGCTCGTGGTCCGCGTGTAATTAGTATAAAAATATTATTCGACTAGGTATTTGAATTGTTTTTTTTTAACAATGTCAAGGGTTTTAATTTTCTTGCACGGAACCCTATTTTTTTTTCTAATATAAAAGTAACATAAGTTACTCCATACGACATCTATCATCATTAGATGTCTGCCAGTAAAAGTCCCGTCAAAATCGGTCCAGCCGTTATTCTTCTGTTATAAGTACCTTAAATACTTTCGTATACATTCAGTAAAAAGCTGTCATTTTGAATTTACAAACAAACACTCTAATTTTTATTTATTTGTAAACATTAACGTCGCCAATTTGTTTTTTCAATACAGTTTCCACAGACAACTTCATAAATGTTTACCAACAGCGCCTTCTCGACCACAAATTCAATCACCAAAAGAATCACGTTCATTTGGTTTTTCAATTTTCTGTTTCAACTTGTAACTACTTTTTCACTAAAAGTTTGTTTTTAAAAAGTCGTAAATGGAGTTATTAAAATTAGGTATGCTCTATTTACGGTTTTACTTAAAAAACTGTACTTATAATGATCAAAATGGTATCTTATCTAAAATAATAATATTGTACAAAATAATTACATAAATTAATTATAAATATTTCTTAAATTTTAATCGCCTTATGAAGCCTTGAGTTAAAAATCACAAATATGTTTTTAAAATTAGTTTTAATAAAATTATTTGACTTAGCATTATTTTTACAAAAGAAAATTACAATGAAAAGTAATATTTTATAAAACATTATTGAATTGTGATATGTATACAATTTTATTAAAAAATTATTAGGGTGGAGCGCCCAATTGTTGGCCGAGAGTTTAAACATTATTTATTTTACAAAGTTTTTTTCCAAAAGTGTAATATTAAACGCTTACAAAATACATGAATAAGTTTTAATGGTTTAAATGCTAGAAAGCTGCCTTTTTTCAAATATATTTTTATTAAAACAATTGAATGCTCCCTAAAGTAATCAGTTTACAACGCACAGACAGACACTAACAGAAATTAGTAATATTGTTTCTTAAAAATTACATGAATAACTGGCAAAACGTTCGATAAATGCTTATTATTACTTAGTTATTTTATATATAGTTAATTGTATTGTTGTAAGCACGTAGTTATTACAGTGACCACTGTAAAGAGTTTTAGGATTCATCTTGCTTAATCATATTGCTTAGTAATTACAGTTGAATTTATACGGCGCCATCTTGTTTAAAAATGAAAATTAATATCGAAATTTTATCAATAAATGTATTTTGTTGACAATATCAGCTCCTACGAGTTTTTTCTCAAATATTTTGTAGATATCAATTTTAGACTAACTAGAAACAGAGAACACGGGCTTTGCATTTCAATTATCCCAAGCTTATCTATGTTCTAGGATCTAGAGAAAAAATCTACATAATATTTATAAAGCATTAATGATTTTGTATTTTATTAAAAAAAACCTTGCCAACGCGCGTGCAGCTTTTAATTACCCTAAAAAAACTTTTTTATTTTGGTTTTTTATTGTTTTACAGTCCCAAGAAACACAATTTGATCGTTATCTTGAAAACTCTGTTTCTATTAACCTTTATTAATTATTTAATTAATTCTTAAAACACGCCAGTAGCTCGCGATTAAATTGTCAAACGCGATAAGATCAAAAGGTCAAATCATTATTTTCAATCTTCAAAAATTCAAATAACAAACGATTTGTTACGATAAAAATCAATAATGTATTAAAGAAAGCGATAATATCAATGGTGATCATAATTTTATGCAAAATAAAGTGGTTATGACGTTCCAGTCCTTATTTGGTTGAGAACTGTTGGTCTAATCATCTGTTTTACATAATTTGTTATTATCATGCTTCGCCCACATTTTGTTTATTATAATTAACGATGTAGAACATTATGATAACTAGGATGGAACAAGCAATTATGAAGTGAGTGGTTATTTATGATGCTGATATTGAGACCTGTTTTTTTATCAATCATGTTTTTGTTTATCAGTGATGATGATCACGAGTTTTAGGTAGCGAGGTTAGCAGTATTCAATGTGATCGTCAAAGACGCTTAAATAATTGTGTCTGTTTGAGATTAGGGTTAACAAAAAGCTATGGTTTACTGCCACCTGTTAACATTATTAATTAAAAACTAAATTAATGAAGCTTAAGTTTTGCTTTATTTACTAAAAAAAAGAATGCATAGTAAGGCTCATTCAAGTACATCAATTGGTGGTTCCACCCTACTTTTAAATGAAAGAATGAAACATTAACTCAAAACTTAAATAATAGATAATTTAATATTTGTAAGACTAAAATAATATACAAGTTAAATACAAATAATTATATGATTCTGTGGTCATATACAACTTAAACTACAGGATTTATAAATACTGAAGCAAACTGTATGTGTTGTAACTGTATGTCGGTTTGTCTATCTTAGTAAAAAGTTCGGTCAAACCGGTACGGACAAATTGCGGTCATGACTCCACACTGGGATCTACCATGATTATATATTGATGGCACGGCTGGCGCAGTGACTGAGCGTCTGGCTGCTGCGCTGCGTGTCACGGGTTCGATCTCCGCACGGGACAAATATTTGTATAGCCTGCAGGTAGTTGTTCCAGGTTTGGCTCAAACAGCCAGACCTGGAACGTATACGTGAGAAACAGGAAAAAGCTATTTCTCCTGTATGGTGGGTGTATTTCCTGGGGCAACGTTTAAACACCACCGGCCCTCAATCTGTCCGTATTGTTTTGAACGAACCTTCGATATAGTTATTTCTAAGTTTTATTGATAAATGTATATATTATGTTATCAATCAGTAATCAATTGTGTGTGAGCTTATAAAACCGTTTCTTGTTTTAACGAACACAAACTATTATAGGGCAAGCATCGGCCTATGGATTAAAAAAACCCCGATCATAAATAACGTTCTACTTTGAAGCAGATTCCACTACAAATTCCAGGATATTTACAACTTTGACATGACTAAGAGTAGAAATACTAATGAGATTTAGCTTCATTCAATCGCAGGAAATTAGTTGACAAACAAAGTATCTGGCAAGTGTAATGAGGACTGGTATTGATTTTTGTACCAACGCAAACTTCAACGATGAAGGTAACTGTGAAACTAATGGCGCTGGCATAGCTAGTGCCAAGCATCATCGTTGGTTAAAATTATGATATTGCTTTCGGAGTATGAGGAACAATGTGTAAAGTTCTTCATCCCCCGTTGAAAAGGTTCGCACCAGGTCCACTGAACACTTTTCTCTGCTCAAGCAGTCAATGTTTGTGTTCTTTGTATATACAAATCTCAAATCAACGAAGTTTTCACTTATCAACAGATGCATGTAAACCGTTTGGTTTCAAATTCAAAACTTGTAGTAAGTTGCCTGCATGCATACACTGTACCAGGAGCCTAATAACCTTGTCAGCTGATAAAATCGAATTAGTCCGTCAGTTAGATTATCAAAAAATATTTGACCCGCATTTTTTCTTTTGTTACGTAAACCAAAATTGACGAAGATTCTCAATACGTCACGCCGTGGTATAATTTTTAGTGCCTCCTGACGTCACGAGCACTCCCGAGTTTTGATGCGTTTTATCTTTGCCAATAACCATTGATTTACAAAAACAAAAAATACGTGCCTATTATTTTCCAATACTCTAACTGACGGACTAAATAGATTTGCAATTTATTGATGGTGGAAACTAGCCTATTATCGGGCATGTGGGGGCCATCCCTGATCTCTTCTATAGACACTAGCTACCTGTCACAGATATGAAACTAAATCTATGTTCCCTACTCGTGTTCCTCCAGCCTGATGGTGAGTGTAGGGTCACGTGTGGTGGTACTGCAGGTGCGCTAGGGGGTGCTCGTACAGCGGGTACAGCGGCTGCGGCGCGTGCGTCGGGGCGTGCGGCGCCGGGCCCAGCGCCGGCGCGTCGCTGTCGTCGTCCGTCGACGAGTCTAGTTGCTTGTCGCCTGGACCACCGCTGGAAAGGAAGAGAATCGAGATTAAATGGACTGAATGAAATGGAATGATAATCTGTACTCGTAATTGAAAACACAATGACTTTAGTTAACAAGTAATTAGAAGGAAAGGAAGTATTATTAGTAGTAAGAAAAGGATTTTCTAAGAAATTAGAGCTGTCATAATAACTACGAGAATGACATGAAAATGCAAATGGATGTTTGACTTGGGGGTTTTAAAAGCGTGACAACAACGCAGTGCTTAAAACTCAAGCTTAATAACCGTCAACACTTTTCAAAATGATAGTAGCTAGACCTACTGGCTTTGAGTTGAGGCGAAAAATACTTCATAGAAAAGCTCGGGTCTTTAAGAAAACCTCGTGTGAAATCGTGGCCCCTAAAAACGCTAAACCATCAAAGTATCCGATTAATATCATGGCAAACTTATTACCGACAGTTAATTTTTTTCCAGAGTACCTACGCCAAATACAAAACAGTACAACGCCCACCCATCACCATTTCCAAAAACACAACTAAAAACCACGCTCCAGAAACTTATTAATAAACAAAATAGGTAGTCGTAACTCTCGTTCAGACGGTCAGACTCAATGAGGGGGAAGCACATCGGGACATATCGTCGATGACAGCCAGCCCTCCAAACTAACGTAACGTGATACGTGAGCCCGTGGGGTTCGTTTTTTGTGTGCAGCTAGACAAACGATGCGCTGTTGTTGTTTTTGTATGTGTGTATGCGTTTATAAGTGCGTAGTGTGTTTGAGTAGTTTGGCAAACGAGGAGTTCAATTAGAATTAATTAGCCGAAAGATTGTAATTGTCAAAGATATTCTAAAATCAGAAGATAAGAGTAATAAAAAACTATCGCCATAAATAAGTTTGAGGAAAAATTAGCCTTTTTTGTTTAGTAAGGCACGTTTTTTTTTACTTTTTGTTCCCTATCCCCTTTTGCTAAAATTGTTCTGGGATATGTTCCTCTCTTCCATGTTTAGCATTCTAAGAGAGTGCGAGAGGTGCCTTTGAAACGCACTTCTACACTTTAGCGTATCGATCAAAAAGTTTATATATGTGTTTAGCCTAAAAATTCATACCCGCGAACTCCGCCCAATGATGCAGTCATAAGGTCATCAAGGGCACAGGTGACAGGGGGAATCCAAGTTGGCTTCTAATAAATGTTCACGTTATTATACTCATCTATGTTGACCCACAATAAGTCAATAATCTTCCTCCTTTAAAAGAACTGTGGCCAAATCTATTGGCTACAACTACTCAAGTAGCCAAGAACAAAATAACATCAACTAAATACCTAACGAAATTGAAATAACTATGTATTAGCGACCAAATGTAGTATTTCACTTCCCGATACAGTATAACATATGAAATAACAAGGCTGACATACTACAATCTGGTTAGTAAGTAGTTACAAATGGAAGCCCAGATGGGACGGAGTTCAACCGGGAATAGAACCCGGAACCGATAGCTTGGCAGCCGTTAGCCGTTTGTCTTTCAAAGGTCGTTAAGTACTTACTAATAGTGATAATAAAAATAAATTGTGTAATCGTGTATATTGGATTTCTGTTAGCCATGTTTTCCTACCGCTTCGAGACAGTAGTAAGTGTTATTGTAAAATATTGGTGTTTTATTTTACATTAGAAATTTTCTTATTCTTGAAATAAAATTGGATTGTATTTTATTCATTATGCCATTATGATTTTTCTGCGCGCTTAATTGGTGCTCCTACCCTACTAACTCATTAGTGCTGTGAGTTGTAATATTTAAGTCAGAATTTTTGTTTATCTAATGAATTAATAAAAAGCTATAAAATCTTATTTAAATTATGAATATAATTAGGAATAATGTGTTGTTTACGATTTAAGTAAAAATTTTTTTGACTATTTGCGAAAGCCAAAATACCTCTACATACTTACTCCAATTATGTGAAAAACGAAATCTTATTTATTGTTTTTCATTTCGTAGGTACTTTTAATACCATAATTTATTTTCCACTACCTTAATATTGACATAATTACTCAAAAGTTTTAAAATAATTTGAAAAACAATCAACCATGCCAATAAGTTTAACAAAAATCGCGCCAAGACAAAGCCTTTGTACTCTCCACAGATTATAAAGATTGTTTTTTTTAGTCGGCAAAGATCCAGGTCCCTTGTCCATTGAGCCGAAGCCTTCCACTTGATCAAATACGAACAGGATTTAAGGTATTAGGCCTTTTTGTTTGAAACTTTGGAAAAAATGCGCATTTTGTTGTTTGGTAATGCAATACTTTTGTTGTTTTTGCGCCTTATTTATGTAGTTAGTGTTTGACCAAAAACCGTGAACTATTAAGTAGTAAGGGATCTTGATCTAGTATAAAGTACCTAGGTAATAACCTAATTAAATTTTACTAACTGTTCTTGAGAATGAAAAGTCATAATAAAATTAACAAACACCTGAGGGGCGAGAAAAAGTGACATTCTGGCAGCAATAGATGATGGAAAACTTAAAAATGTATTCGATTGATAAAAGTAGTCGATCTCGTCGATGTAGAAATAGGTATGAAACGCTCTGAAAGTGGTTGTGCTTTTGGACTATCTGGTGGCCTACCATGAAGTCTTAGAGATGGCGCTAGACGTCCTCTATAGCTCCGTTTCATTTCCATACTGGAATGACATTAAAACAATCCTGCTTTAAGACGTCATGGTAACCTCCCAGACCTACCTAACTTCATTATCGTACTGTCAGGATAACGTAGAAACTAATCATATCAGCCAGCATTTTTTAATCTTTGAATTGACTTTAGTTCTACGGATACTCGGATAGGATGTAGTAAGTTGATACGATACGTCGTAAACAGGTGTTTTCGATCAAGAGGAACAAAAACGCAAGACATCGATTAAAATTATGAACTGGATATTTGCTAACAAGCACAAATATCCACCAAACTTCAGTGCATATTAGGCACATACAGTCTAAAACAAGCAGCTGATCCAACATTCCTACAACTCCCAATTCAGGAAGTAAAACATTAAAAGCAAAATAAAATACCAAAAAAAAAACACCAATTATAACAACAATACAGTTCTTCCCAAGTACGTCCCTGTACGCTTTTAGACCGCAGATGTGAAGGTGTCGGGTTACATACTGTTGTCCCTTTCGCACTCATTGCATTGTCTTGCTCTAACATGCGATACGTCATCGGACGGTATCCAATATAGATATTGCATCCCACAGTTGGACAAAGTCTGATGATGGTGGGTATTTGGAAAGTAATTACAGAGGAAACTTTTTCAGCTTTTTAAAGACTATGAACCGATTGTGTTCTTCAGCAAGGTCAGATGCGCGTGTGTAGTACTCGCAACTGGCGTGCGTGTATTATCAGATGTATGAGGGTAGACAACGCAGGAGTGTGTAAAGGTGCAAGTTGGCAGCGGGCGACACGAAGCCGCCGCAGACGACGTGTCGTCGCTTCATGTCGCCGCGACACGTCGCCGCCTCATGTCGCTGCAGTCATAATTTCATATCATTGTCAGCGACACTACTGGATCTGCGCTCGGGCGACACTCGCGTCTGCCGCTCGACGACGCGTCGCTAGCTTCATGTCGCTTGCTTCGGAAGGAATTTCATAGAAATACATAGAAACCAGTAGTGTTGCTGCGACACGTCGTTTGCGGCGGCTTAAGGTGAAAGCGTCAGGCTAACCCGCGAAATTCAAATTGATTTTTTGGAATGATTTTGACCTTGAAAAAGTCGTTCCTCGACTTTTATGAACTTGGAGGGTTGTATTGATGATTTTGATGGTTATAATTCTGTAACTACATACGTCTTACAGTCGCGAACAATATTTTAATCAACTTACAACCTAGCACTGGTCTACAAATTGCAAAAAACGTAAGAAAATTTGAATTTCGCGGGCTACCCTGGAGCATCCACCTTAAGGATCGTAGCAAGTGGCTTGCTGGAGTTTCTGCCTGCCCTAAGGGCAACCACAAAGGCCGTGATTTCGTGTACATTTTGTCATGAGGTATGATTCTAAAATGCACTGCCACGAGCAGAAGAAGCACTACCTATATCCACTAAAATATTGGGAACCAAGATAGTCCAAAACTCTAATATGACCTAGTCAAGGAATAATCACTTTCAAATCGTTTCGTATTGCTACAATAGCTTACAACAAGATTGACATAGCTTTTCGGTAGCTTATGACAATCAAATATAATTTTGCATTTCCATCCTCGTTATCGCTGATAGAATAAATAATTATGGTTCGAACGAAGGAAAACAGATTCTCATAAAATATAAAATTGGGCATAAACTGTACATAACTATATGTACTTTCAATC
Organism: Xestia rhomboidea; assembly: GCA_963853795.1. Lineage (NCBI taxonomy): Eukaryota > Metazoa > Arthropoda > Insecta > Lepidoptera > Noctuidae > Xestia > Xestia rhomboidea. The sequence continues at coordinate 11,529,413 of OY970782.1, read as the reverse complement.
TATTAGGTACCTACAATTAAAACTACAGCTCATTCAAAACAGATTTTCCGTTGATTGCCATTGAGAAGGTGGCCCAATGGTGGCGGCCTCGCTTTACGAACAGTAAGTCGTGGGTTCGAACTCAGGCAGGCGCATAATTAATGAAGACGCCACACATCTACAAACCCGCACTGGGCCCGCGTGGTGGATTATAGCCCATTCCCTCTCTTAGAGAGGAGGCCTGCGTCCCAGCAGTGGGAACATTAATAGGCTGATGATGATGCCATTGAATGTTGATTGTTCCCATATAATTATTATTCAGATCGACTCAAAACCATCATTAATTCCTGCCGCCAAAATGATAATTGCACCAATTGACATTACACGGCAGCCATTTTGATCTTAAACTTATTCTTCAATAAATTTTTCGAACGCAAAAATTCAAATATTCGAACGATGAAATTCTAAATTGGAAATTATTATAAAGTAACCGTTGGCTGTACTATTTTCGCTCGTATTTCTGACTTCCAACCTTGTTTCAGTTTCAGTAAGGTTCGTTTTTGTTTGTAAAGGGCATTAGTGCCAGGGATGTACTGTATAAGATATCGGGTTTCGTTTCGAAGCCAGCCAAATGGGTAGGCAAACGTGTACTCCCCTCTTTGTGTGTTATTGTACCTATGTATGTGTATTTGTGTTGGCGGCTTTGTCGAGGAATAATTTGGAAAAATATACCTACTTAGGAAAAGTTTTAACGATGTTATGGCTCGGTTTTTCAGATATGAGTGTGGCTCTGCTTTGCTTTGGTTGTTCATTGACGCGTTTATTAGTGCATGTAATAAATAGGTAACTCGAATTATGAACAGTTAAGCAACCTACTTGCAAATTAAAAAAATGTATGCTGATTAAAAAAAATACAATAATATTAATACCGATTGTCAGTCTCGTGATCTCTTCAATAAAACCAATGACCCAATTTTCATTATAATATCTTTGCAGAGATCTGAAATGTAACTGAATACCCAAAGATGAATAACGAGACCAGTAGATAGAAAACAAAAATATATTTTTTTTCATGCAAAAAAGAATGTAAGTAATTAATATCGCAAAAAATATAGCCTTTTTAAGCTCATACTAAATTACCAGCAAGTCGAAACGTGGTTTGGCACATGACAAATTAGATCACACTTCTAAAAAAAATGATTCCTACACAATTTAAGTTAAATTCGTAAAAGACATCTAATTCTTCCTAACAATAATGAATCAAACTAGAGATTTGTATATGCATGTTGGAAAAATAAGACAGTGAAGACATCCTGCACTAGGAATAAGAGCAGAAGAATGATGATGTATGAAACAAACTATTTTATTCTTTGGGACTAATCCTACACACTATTCACAACCACTGCAACTTCTCCAATCCAGAATCAACGATAGCGACCATTGATACAGATAATTATGTAATAAAAGCTGTGTTGAATCTCGTAAGGAAATTAATCAGAAAAGAACAGCGAAGGAGGAAGAAAGAACATGAATTCAACAAGTTATTAAAACTGCTGGGCAAAAGTTTACACACAATGGGTGCCAAGAGATGGACGCAGAGAAGAGCAGAGCCGGTTGACAAAACGGTGCCGATACGACTTAGATGCGTACCGTGAAGGCTGGTTCCAAGCGTCACGAGGAAAGAGTTCGTGGGTGGTGTTCGTTCGTTGATGTAGGTAACTAGGTACTGATTAATTATTTATTTATTACTATTATTGTTAACATTTATTTACAAATATATCTTGATATTCTGATTACTTTAATACATGATATTTTTGTTTATTTAATTATTCTAGTGACATTGTTTTAATATTGAATGGTATTATTTAGTAATCATTGTTGCAATTAATTGTACAATAAATAATATGTTGTGATACAGTCAAAGCTGCCTGAAGGTGTAATATGGTTGAACTATTTTCTATTTTTAACAACTTTATGTAAATACCCATATTAGCAAATAAATGATTTTGAATTTGTTTTTTTTTTTTATTTGAAGGAATTGGGGGAGACATTAGCCCAGCAGTGGGACGGTAATACGGGACACTAAGTAAAAAAAATAACATAATTTTCCTGCCCATATCCTAATTTATTTGGGGCCGGCGCAGAATGTCATCCTTCACACAGTCCAATCATCGTTTTTAGGTCTTCTCTCTTTAGCCATCCCACATTCATACTCAAAATTACCGCCGTTAATATCTTCATAATAGGTACATATTATTATCTTCAAATTTACAAGCTATTTCTTGTCCACATCCAAAACTCAGTTCACGCATTTGATATTTGGGGCGGTCATGCCCGGGACTTCTGCATCACTGGCCCGAAACAGATGCGCTCAGATTTAGATAAGAGTTGATTTTACACGCCGATAACTTGACAATTTGATATAGATACTGTTCTGTTAATGTTGGTAGATGGTTTGTAGATATGAGGACTTGAGGAGAATAGAATAGTGTGTGGTTATTATGTGATAATATTGGTAGCATCTGGTGAGGCTGGTAACCAAACAAACTTGGGAAGTATAGGTTAATCTTTTTGTATTTGACTGAGGGGTCGGCTTTGACAGTTCAAAAGTGAGAAATACTTTTTCAATACACTTCCTCGAAAACGGGTTCTTATCACACTACGATTAGGTTCAACATGCAATGTATTTCATACACGTGGATCTTTTGCTGTGCCGCGTGCGGAAAGGAGCCATTCCCGCACGCAGCACAGCACGCGGGTGTTGGACAATTGCCTCAGATAAAACTAAACCTATACTTAGTACAAATTGGTGTAATGCCTATAGTTGGCGGTGATTGTTTTTTTTCGTTATTTTATTGTATTTCTTCAAAAGTTCATTGAAAAACGTCGTTTGATACACGTGGACATTTGTTATTGCAGTTCTCGGCTCAGAAACACCCGCCTAGGGCTCGGGTGTTAGGCTCTACGCGGGAGTCGTGCGGTCCATGGCCCTTTACGGGGCCCCGGTGTGGGCACGTTCATTGAGGCAGCGAGCTGCCAACCATTTGAACGCGCCCCAAAAGGTGGTGGCCGTAAGGCTGATCCGGGGATACCGCACGATCTCCCGCGAGGCGGCGAGCCTCCTTGCCGGATTGCCGCCATGGGATCTGGAGGCGATAGTCCTCGCGCGCCTACACGAGTGGCGCGCGGAGGCGCTACGCCGGGGGGAAACTCCGCTGCCGCGGCAAATTGTCGCTCAGCGGACAGACTTCCGGCGGGATCTCATGGCGACATGGAGAGAGCGACTGTCGCAACCCCGTGCAGGGCACGCCACGATAGTGGCGGTAAGTCCCCTCTTTGAGGAGTGGCTAGAGAGACGCCACGGCGTCCTCACCTTCCGCCTGACGCAGATTCTTACCGGACACGGATGTTTCGGTAAGTTCCTGCACCGAATCGGGCGGGAGGAGACGCCCGGGTGTTTCCATTGTGAGGATCGACCGGAGGACACGGTGGAGCACACTGTGGAGGTGTGCCCCGCTTGGGTGGAGCACCGCCGTGTCCTCGAGGTAGCGATCGGCGGCGGCGACCTCTCGCTTCCGGCCCTGGTTCGTGCCATGGTCCGGAGCGAGACGGAATGGGACGCCGTCACCTCCTTCTGCGAAGCAGTCATGCTAGCGAAGGAGGTGGCGGAACGTGAGAGGGAGATATCCTCACGTCCCGGCCGCCGCGGGAGACGCCCCGGGCGTCGGGGGCCACGTGGTGGCTACCGGCCACCGTAGGCGCGGGCCTGTGGACGGAGAGCTATGGGCTAGCTCGCCGTCCATCCGTCTCATGACGACAGGCCGTGTCGACGGCGCGTTCGTGTTCCACGCGCGCCTCAAAGAGAGTCAGCAATAAGGAAGGGGTCCGCAAGGGCCGAAGCCTGCCGGGGCTGCGGGACTATTCGAAAGAGATACCGTGGCCCCGGAACACAAAGGGCGATGAAGGAAGATGGATGGGTTTTAGTCAGTAAAAGTCTGACACTCCCTGCTGCTCCGCCCAGAGCGGGAGAAGTCATTTGATGATTTCCCATCCTAAAAAAAAAAAAAAAAAAGGGCTCGGGTGTTAATTCCGCCTCGAATGAGATACTTAACAAACTTTCTCCTTTCTCACTTTTGAGATTGTACAGCTGAACAATTTTGAAAAAAGCACTGGCGTGACTTCTCTTATTTTTTTACGAGACTTAGGCCCCTAGAGGCTGAGGCTCAAATGTAGCTTATGGAGTGGGAAGAGGATGCCAGTCTTGATTGGTGGGAAATTCTGGCTGAATTCGATACCGAAAATGTATTTCTCTTCATCGTATTACGGAGATTTCAGTCAATACACTAGTGCATATTTTTCGATCAAATACTTATGTTGCAAATCATGGGCACTTAATGTTATTTCCTCACATAAAGGAGCTTGCATTTCTATTGCCGTGTTTATTTTTTTTTTAATGCCGAAATATAAATTATGTATATAAGGTACTATTTTGATGCCAGCTCTAATCCAAAGTATACTCTAACGTGTATTGTGGTGCAAGCTTGTCAATATCAAAACCTTCCTGGTGATACACATGTCATTATGTTTAACCTACAAACACCCAAACCTCATTACGAGTGAACATTGTAACTTAATATTATGATGACGACTGTGTCGACGTTCGGCCAGACATTCTATACCCAGCGGTTATTGCAATAACAGTTAATTGTTTGTACCCCTTTTTGTAGCTCAGCTTATTTTGAGATGCAAACGCAACGAGCATTTTGGCTGGCTAATCAAAAACCCAATTTTTTAATCGTCAGCTAATTAGCTGAGGAATAAATATTGCATTTGACAGATTTCATGTATGTAGAAAATATTGTATGTCGAAACTGTCATTTTATTTAACTTCAGATTAAAAGAGTAACTGGAGAAAAATCTGTGTTTTAACCAAATTAAATCGTAGGTAAGTTTTGTGAAGTGGTATAATTGCAATGAAAACGAGCAAAAACTCCTCCTGTATTTTGATTTTAGCAATCAAAATAGAACTCAGAAAGGCTTTGGGACAATATAAGATATCTTTATTATGATCGAAGAAGACTTTTCAACTGCTCATAAGAGCACCTAAACTATCAAAATAAAATATATAGATAGTGTTTGAGGATGTCCTCAACGATCAGATTTCTATGAAGCTACGCTAGCATACATTACCTGTTTTGCTGAAACATCAAAATATAAAAATATCAATTCTTTGAATGACTCACCTATCTTTGTGTTCGGCTTGCCTGTCTCGCTGCCGCCTGTTTTTGAACCAATTTGAAACCTGCAAGTATACCAAAATGTAATTAATTATTATCTAACAATAGGGTCTAAATTCAACTAAGTGCGACCAAATCGCCACACAATCTACACAATGACGAAGATAACGTGACTCTGAAAGAAAAAGGCTATTGCGTAGGTTTTATGCAGATTGAAAATGAAAAGGATTCAAATGATTTCAGCGCTGCCACCGACGACGCTGTGGAGCACTGGGCCAGTAAAATTCAATATTGAATCACCATTAACATGAAGAAGCGATTGCTTTGGTGCAAAAGTCAGCTAGGCTATTAGCACGTCGTAAACTTTTGTTAGCCACAGTAAGAGAAGAGACTTTCAATTGTTTGGACAGACAAGTAGGTACCTACTTCTTCTAATAACGTACTTCCATACAAACTTTCATCCCCTAATAAGGGGATTAAAGGAGCCAAACGCGAGTTTTATAATGCAAAAAAGCATATGATTCACTACAATAAACAAAACCAGAAAAATATATGATATTCTTCAGGACATATGCTAGTATGATAGAGTTTTGAAAACATAATACAACTAATTTTACTTGTTAAAAAAAAATCACGAACTTATCTCTAAAAATTTCTTTTATCGAGTAAAAACCATACTAAAATACATGCGATCATTTTGATTTTTTGGCAAATAATTCTACAAGCAACATATTACCATCACAGTGTTTTATTTTTTTAGTCCAATCAATAGATTTTTTGTAAATCGCAAAAAAGCACTCTTTTCGCACTATTCGGCCCGCAGTGACTGACGTAACAACCACCTTGTAGTGCAAGCTGATTAGAACTTTATTCTAACAGTGTATCAAACGAAGTTTGAACCACCACAAATAGAGTTGCTAATTTAGCTCCTGTAGTCGCCTCAAACTCCTTTTGCAAGGTCAAAAATGCTATAGGAAATTCTAGCAAAAGAAAAAAAAACAGTTTGTGCGATGCCTGCCAATGAGTGAATTTAATATAATATAAGATTTTTATTAAATAGATAATAATACACAGTATGCATATGACAGTATATGTTCAGTAACTCGATCGGTTCAGTTTGAGGAAGCGGTGTCGAGTTGCGGCGACCACAACTGACCGTCTGCGAGCGGTGCAGGCACTACCATGACTATACTTGCTCTTACTATGCCTTTTTGTTCTTCATTATGACAAAGAATATTATCCCATGAACTGTCCACGAAGTAGACACAATAGTTAAACAATGGCGTCTCGACCAAATTGGTCATTTGACAGATCATGATTTATAACATTTTGAGGTGAGAGCTCTACATTCTATTCATGATTTTTTCTCAGGATATTACCAAAATTCGGCAGCAGTTTTTAGCTAAATGACATGGCTGTATTTTTCCGCGACCTATCGACTAGTGAGCTAGTCACTTGCTCAAAAATATTTGCGAGTTTATTTAACTACTCAATCATCTACGAGTGGCGTAGCGAACGCCCCGGCACAGCCAGAAAGCGTCGCGGCAGTCCGCGTAGAAGATTGCGAGACGAGTTCTGTTGGACAAGACAGATTAGCTTTGGATCGAAACAACGGGAAGTCATATAAGAAAATATATCGCTTGACATTAGACACAGCGCCATCTAGTACCGCACTAAGCAACGAGGCTTGTGTTGTGGACACCAGATAGTTGATATACTACATAGATACTTTTTGTTTGTAAATACATACTTATTATACATATAAACATCCATGACTCGGAAACAAATACCCATGCTCATCACACAAACATTTGCTCCAACCGGGATTCGAACCCGGGACCCTAAGAACGTAAGGCAGCCTCACTACCGCTGCGCCATTCGGGTCGCGCCGTCGAAAAGTGATGGGAGAGGCACATACCCAGCAGTGGGATGACGCAGGCTAACAGTATCAATTTCAGTATTCAATCATCGTCTTCATACTGCTGATTTTATCCTAATTTTGGAAAATCCTTTTGTCAACTTCCACTAAACATCTCTACTAGCTGCCATTCTGTTATTTATCAGTATAATATCTACTATTGGAGGCTAAATAATAACAGCCATACTCGGCTGGCTGTCATTTGTAGATCCTTGACAGTCGTTACAGGTAGTCAGTGGCCCAAAAAGTCTGACAACCAGTCTTAGCAAGGGGTATTGTATTACCCAGTACTGACTGGGTTGTGGAGGTCAGATAGGCAGTCGCTGCATGTAAAGTACTGGTATTCAGCTGCATCCGGTTAGACTGGAAGCCGACCCCAACATAGTTGGCTTTTCCCAACTATGTTGGGGTCGGCTTCCAGTCTAGTCCAGTCTAGCTAGGCAGATGATAGTAGTCATTTCCCACAAACCATTCAACGTTGATTTCGCAGAACAGATAGAGCTCACAGTGGTTTCTTTGTTTCACCTTTTTTAGACCAATCACTTAGCCATCACTACATATTATAAAACAAGGTCGCCCGCGTCTGTCTGTCCCTATGTATGCTTAGATCTTTATAACTTTGCAACGGATTTTGACGCGGGTCTTTTTAATAGATACAGGTGATTCAAGAGGAAGGTTTTAGTATATAATTTGCGGGCGGGCGAAGCCGCGGGCAACAGCTAGTTCCTATTTAATAAAAATGAACTTACTTGTACAGTAGTAAGACCCGTGGTCTCTGCTAGCTCCCTCTTCTCTCGGGGTGAAGGGTAGGGGTTGTGTAGGTACCAGTCTCGAAGTACTGATCGGGACTTTTCCTAGACAAAAAGAATAACCTAAATGAGCGGGTTACAAGAGGCAAGTTTTTTATACTAGAATAACAAGCATATACTTGGTTTGGCATACCTAATGCTAGAGCTGTATACTGGGTGGAATTTTTCAAAGCCACCTGGAGGGAAAGTACTCGAAATACTGGAGATAGCAAATTTTACGCAAAAGAAACATTCCTTTATTTTTAAAAATAAACAAATCTGCTTTTCGAAAATTCGTTTGCCCACTCGGGAATCGAACCAACTAAAGTTTGAACATCAATCGATAGGGGCAATGGATCCAAATCTCTCTAACAAACATGAAAAATTAAATGAAGGGAAAATCATGAAATCTAATGAACAGTTATAAATTCAATAGGATAAATTCAATAAGATAAAGCACTTTTATTGATGGTTTTCCTTTCATTTTTTAGGGAAATTTGATCCATATGAAATAAAAAGGTATAAAATGTTACTTTTTTCGAACTTTAGTCGATCCATCCCAGATTTGATGCCCGAATGTGGCAAGCGAATTTTCGAAAATCTGTGAGTGCAGATTCGTTTCTTTTCAAAAATAAAAGAATGTTTCCTTTGAGTAAAATTTGCTATCTCCACTATTTAGAGTACTTTCCCTCCAGGTGGCATTGAAAAATTCCATCCTGTCTATAGATAGATGCTAGAAATAAACAAGCCCCAGGTGGACACACTCATGACCACCGATGTTAAATATAATTACTAAGCAGAAAATATGGTTACCAATGAAAATGTGTATCACCACCAAGTTTTGGGATTTCAAGGGACATGCTGCATGCCCCATAATAAGGCCAGATTTGGAGGAGAAAAAACAAGTTTTTAAGGTGGATGCATCAACCAGCCCGCGAAATTCAAATTTTCTTACGTTTTTTTTGCAATTTGCAGGCCAGTGCTAGGTTGTATGTTGATTAAAATATTCCTCGCGACTGTAAGACGTACTTAAGTAGTTACAGAATTATAATCATCAAAATCATCAATACAACCCTCCAAGCGCATAAAAGTGCAGGGATGACTTTGACCTTGAAAAAGTCATTGTTGCACCTGTATGAGCCTGGAAATTGCAAAAAACGTGAGATTGAATTTCGCGGGCTATCCTGACGCTAGCGTTTTCTATGAGTTCAGATTTAGATGTTGATTTCGCATGTTAATATCCTCTGTTGCGATCGGCATCACAATCACATCAACATCCTTAATTTTATTATTGACTAGCTATTGCCCGCGGCTTCGCCCGCGTGAGGTTCGGTAATTGTCCCACGGGATCATACTAAAGGGATAAATAGTATCCTACATGTTAATCCAGGTTATAAACTATCTATGTGCCAAATTTCATAATCATCACAATTGTTATCATCACAATCAACATCACTATCACGATCACAATCACCATCACAATCACTATCACCATCACTATCACAATCACTATCACAATCACTATCATGATTGTGATAGTGATTGTGACAGTGATTGTGGCAGTGATTTTGACAGTGATTGATTAAGATGTCTAATACTATTTATCCCATTATTTTGATCCAGTGGGACAGTAACCGAACTTCACGCGGGCGAAGCCGCGGACAACAGCTAGTTTTATATATACAAGATAGCAATTAACCTTCCGTTGCTAAGTTACCCATCAGTTTGCACCCTTACGTGGCATATGCTTTACTAGTCTGTGCGAATAAATCCGCGATTCATATCTTTATACGATGTTGGTCAATGGCCTCGTGGCGTGGGGCTATAAGGATAAATGAAGAACAGGGTGTAACGTTCCTTATCCCCAAAGAAAAGTGGGGATCCTCCGACCACTCGGCTTGTGTTGTTGTGTCTGGTGGGGTTGCGTATGATCTTAAGTCGCGGATAACGTACTTTTTGTAGTGTCGCTAGGGCTCTTCACTGTCATGCAAAAGCTCCAATATAATTAAACCTTTACTCCGTTGAAAGTGTTGTGTTGTGATGTGTTAAAAGGTAAAGTCTTACTTTAAAACAATACGAGGTCTCCTCCCCATCCCATATGGTCCTGGGCAGCGGGAACTTGCGTCGTACTCGGTATTTGCCGACGGCTCCCAGCGGCCTGCCGCGTAGCCTCTCGGCTTCCATATAGTGTGCTGAATAACAAAAAATATTTCATGTTAGTCTTGAAAAGAAGGAGATATTGATGCTAGAATAAAACAGCTCATATTGGTCGAGTCTTCACGTCAAAACGGAGCATAGAAGTGCTTAGCTAAGTAGATAAGTAGGTACAGTGGTTTTAACTAATCAGACAGTAGCGAGACAACAGTCTTCACTGTCTAGGTCTTCCCCACTTACCACTCTACAAAGTATACTTTATCTAGCAGACTTTAAAGCTCTTTTTACACGACTGCCAAGGAAGTGTTATCAAACCCACCTTTAAGCCACAAGTTCTGCAGCTTGGGATGGTTATGAGGACTGAAGGTGTGCGACTCCAGCAGCCGGTACAGCTCCTTGAAGTTCCCTCTGTGGAAGGCCACCATCGCCTTCGCCTTGAGTACCGACTCGTGTGCGTGGAGCCTCTCGCATGCGGGGAGGGACCAGAGGAACCGGCCTAGGCGCTCGATATTGCCCGCTTGTTGGAGGACCTGGGGAGAGAGTGGTGGAGATGAAAACTTGGGGAAGATTGTGTTAAACTTCTCCTGTGTTATGTGGTAATAAGTTGGAACAGGCTGGCTTTCATCTATACTAATATTATAAACAGGAAAGATTTGTAACGAATAAACTTAAAACATACTGGACCGATTTGAAAATTCTTTCAGCAATGGATAGCTACATTATTAGCAAGTAACATAGGCTATATTTTATCCCCATACTCCCACGGGAACGGGACCTACGCGGGTGAAACCGCGTGACGTCCGCTAGTCTATACTAAAATTATATAGAGCTGAAGAGGTGGTTTGGTTGAACGCGCTAATCTCAGAAACGACTGGTTCGAATTGAAAAACATTTATCGAGGAAGCTATATAAGAAAATAATATAACGCAACGACTAACAGGGGGGGGGGGGAATGTTGCAAAAGCGAGGAAAATAGTATTTTTACAATAATTCCATGCAGACGAAGGTGGCGTGCAACAACTATGTAGTTGCTCATATTTCTTTGGAAGATGGAACACCGTTGGTTTTGTTTTGTATCAGTGTAACAAAACTCTCGTTTTCACAGTGCTTGAACCCGATCGACAAGGAATTTCTAAGATTTATGGAACATCGCTTAACTGGATTTATGATGAAAGTTAAATCAATCAATATCTCAAAGCCATTAGTAGCCATAGTAGGTGTTGTGCGAAAGTAAGTATAGGAGTTCCTAAAAGTGCCTGATTATTGTTAGAGGTACATTGTACTGAGTGTACTTTGTACTACAGCAAAGCTACATGCCTATGATGCCTAAAATGGCTGCTTATACTTACAATATTTTGTTTATTTGCAACCTTATGATAAATGATGTTTATTTTGCAAACAGGTTGTTAAAAACACTTTTAAAGGTCGTCTTTTTTAAATACTACAGATATGTGTCTGAGGTCGATTTGGGTGAACCTGTACAGCCAGTGAAAGTATTTGTCAGTTATCGTGTAGCTCGAGTCATAATTCAAGGAGCTCAACTTATGATAAAACATGGCTCCAAAGTTATAAAAGTAATCCCTACTAAGCCCCCTCGCAGAGAGGAACCATATTTTAGCAGGCATAGGCTGATGATAATATAATTGAGCTAATTCATTCATGTAAACTAAACAATTCTCTAAAAAAATAAAAAAAAAAAAACAAAACACCGCATTTCAGAGACATACAACATTTCAGAACATTGACAATAGCCGAAAAAAATTGGCAACGATCCCGTGAATTCCGTGCAAGCGCCATATTTATTTAGAGTACAAAGTGTTGATTTAGGCACCGGATGTCCTTGCACATGTGCGTCTGCGCAAATAGCCTGATAACTACGGCTGTTTGTGACCACCCCCGGGCTGTTGACGGGTTGAAAACGAAAGGATTTTTTTGGGGATGTCGCCAATTCTTGTATTGGCTTGACACAATAAAGTACTCGCTTATCACAAGAGATACATGTCGCAGAAAGGTTTGTTTGTTTCTTGTAAATACACAGGAATCGGTGTTTTATTATGTTTTTCACTACCAATGTCTTCATACTCATCATAGACCGTAAATAGCATCAGTGGAATAAACAGTCATGTTGTGTTGATATTTGGGTACGGAAAACCTGTCTAATTTTTCGGATAAACGGTTCTGCCAATGAGGTTTTTTCTAAGCCAGCTTCCACCAAACGATAGATGGCGCTGTACGTGACTAGTGCAAAAAAAATTGTTTTGAGCAGGCGATCATTACCTTTCAAAAGTATTCCTTCCTACTTTGTGTGCGTTCGTCTTTCTTCGTTCGATTTGCGTTTTTTAACCGACTTCAAAAACAGGATGTTTCTCAATTCGACCGAATATAATTATGTATATTTTTTTTATGTTTTTTCGCGGATAACTTCGTCGTTTATGAACCGATTTTGATAATTCTTTTTTTATTTGAAAGAGTGCTCCTGGGTGGTGAAGATCTGATGCTGATTTTCGGAGATATACAATGGAACTCTAAAATAGACGGCAAATCTGCCGTGATTGCTGCAATCGCATGGATGTTTATTGATACAACATAATGACGTATCATCACGCCTGTATGCTCTGAGGGGGTACGCAGAAGTGTACAATACACCAAGATTTCGACAGTTAGGTATGTTGATGAGATGGGGATAAGCCTATTACCATGACATGTATTGCTAACAATGTAAAATAAATTCATGGCAAATATTTGTTTGAGAACAACCAAAAATAAAGGCACTGAAGCTAAAGTTTGTTTGATTTTGTTTTTGATTGATTTAGTTTTTTTGTCACCGACTTCTGAAGCTAAAGGTATTTTTCACTTTTTGTGTATTACAACCCTCCAAGCGCATAAAGGTGCAGGAATTACTTTTTCAAGGTCAAATTCATTCCTGCACCTTTATGCGCTTGGCGGGTTGTACCTATTGATGATTTTGATGAATTCTGTAACTACATACATTTTACAGCCGCAAATCATATTTTAATCAACATACAACCTGACACTGACCTGCAAATTGCAAAAAACGTAAGAAAATTTGAATTTCGCGGGCTACCCTGGAGCATCCACCTTAACCCATGATCTGTCCACGAAGTAGATGGCGTCTCGACTAAATTGGTCATTTGACAGATCATGATTTATTTAGTATGTATTGGTCAAATGTTGCAATTGAACTTCAAACCAGTTGAGCCGACCAACCGATTGAGCTGAAATTTTGCACGTGCACCTTTTGGTTCTGGAGACAATACATTTTTATGACAGACATGAATTGATTCTGCAGCCAAGATCGCTTCCTCAGGAAAGGTACTCGGAGACGCAAATTGGTATACTATACGCGTTCAATGTTGATAGTTAAACCTAATTTTCTTATTTTCATTTTAATAAAAGCTTGTTATTTTTTAAGTTTAATTTATTTCACCCTAAAATAGCTGTAGATATGATACAACAGGCATAGCATATTTCCGGCAATTTGGTAAGCATGTTTCATGTTGTTTGTTTGATGGGTTGAATAGTGTGGGGGTCGTGGAGGTGTTTAACTTAAAGTTCGTAAATTAAAACAAGTAGGTATTTAAAAAAAAAACTTGTGAAGAAGTTGGAACTTTGACCCCCAAAATCTCCGTAACTAGAAGGTTCCCAGGTATGGTGTAGAACAAAAAAGTTATCGCAAGAGTCTATTTACACCTTTTACCAAACCAAACCTGGTAGACAACAAGTTGAGTCTTAACAATAGGCTAAATGAACTAAAAGAAAAGCAGTCTCCATAACTTTATAAAGGTAACTAGCCACACCCACATTTTCATTGTGTCAGATTTTTCCAACATTTTCATCTTAAATTTTTAAGTTGTAAAAAATTGTCATCTGACTATTTTTAAATGGAAAAATTGATAAAAAGTCCGATTAATTAATTACCTGAATAAAAAGTTTTACCATTGGAAAAACTTATACTTACTAAGAGTCTAAGATACCGAAAAAAAATTATAGATTCTTCTACTAAGTAGATAAAACGTTCAAAAATAACTTTTTATAATCATTTATCATCATCATCAGCCTATTAATGTTCCCACTGCTGGGACACGCCTCCTCTCCTTCTCTCTCTCTCTCTCTTTATAATCATTAGTGCAATACAATCGCATAGCTACAAAACTTTCACAATATTGTAATACTTCTAATTTGTTATCGCTGTCAAAATGTCTTTTTTAACTACCTTCTATTATATTAACTACTAGCAATAACTTTAAAAGGAATGTAGTACAGAGCCCACGCAAAAGCAATACAAGAAAACTCAAGTAACGCCTACAACGAATCGAATAAAACAAAAACACCCGGAAAACCCTAAACTACCACACCACACCGTAATCATCTAAACTCAACCCTCTGAATCTCATTATCTGCACGGGGCGCATCGCAAATTACGGTAACCGATACTACACCATTAGAGGGGGTGATCCCATTCAATTTGTGCCACACCATGACGACCGGTTTATTGATGAAATGGGAAATGAAAGGTGATGGCTGATAAAATGATGGAATTAAATGTTTGAGGGTGTTAAAGGATTATGATTTCCGTGGTATATGTGAGTGATCTTGTTGTGACGCGTGTTTTTCCTTAAGGTGGAAGCTCCAGGGTAGCCCGCGATATTCAAATTTTGGAGCAGGAATGAATTTGACCTTGAAAAAGTAATTCCTGCACCTTAATGCGCTTTGAGGATTGTATTGATGATTTTGATGATTATAATTCTGTAACTACATACGTGTTACAGCCGCGAATCATATTTTAATCAACATACAACCTGACGGTGACCTGCAAATTGCAAAAAACGCAAGAAAATTTGAATTTCGCGGGCTACCCTGGAGCATCCACCTTAAGGAATTGGGAGAGGAGTGTGTGTATGAAGAAAGAATGGAAGTTAGTTTATTGGCAACAACTATGTATGGTCATCATTCTCTGCCTACTATGTTGTATTCATTCTTCCTGTCTAATCGCGCACGGATGCAGCTGAATACCACTAGTTTTAGGTGTAAGTATGACCAGGCCTATGAAACAGAGTATTATATAGAGATGGACTATGAGGTTTGTGTGACTGCTCGCTGCTATTCAAAGTTTTCTAATAAATAACTCATTTGAAAACACTACTAAAAACCGGCCAAGTGCGTGTCGGGCCACGCGCAGTGTAGGGTTCCGTATTAGCCCGTTATCACAATATAGAAAGATTTTGTATTTGGTACGTATAAATTGGTACAACATTATCCAACACCCAAGTTCAACGACTATTACCGCTAAACTAATAAAATTAGTAATTTTCCTTTATAGGTTATGAAATGCACTATCATCCTGAATTTTCTAGATTTTTCAAGCTAGCAGTTTAGCTTTTACTGGAACAAAAATGTGTACTTTAAAGTTTAATATTTCGTAAATGGAGCATTAAATGGAAAAATAGTATTAGCAACCAAAAAAAATCATCCCCACTTCACATGTAGGGGAGCTACCCTAAAAAAAATATTTTACCACATTGTCGGCGTAATTGATATACACACCCGTACAAAATTACAGCTTTCTAGTACTAACGGTCTCTTAGCGAAACCTCGGACAGACGGACATGACGAAACTACAAGGGTTCCCTGTCCCGGACTACGGAACCCTAAAAAGGTGATCGAACTCCGTACTCATACAAACAATCAAGCTTACGGTCCTATAGGGCTAGAACTCCTACCCCATAAACGAAGCGGGCTCTAATATCTACACCATAGTTAAGGACTGAGAGATCATCATTCATAAGGCAGAATTTGGTACTATTTTATACACTGTTCTATTTTGTAAGATTTTATTTTATTTGAAAAGCCGCTAAGTTAGCCGCTGAAGTGGGACTGGACTGGCCGCGTCTGACGCATGCACAATGAGCTATGAGCCAAAATATCCACTTTGTGGAGCCCTGACACAGTCAGAAGGCGCGGCAGTCCTCGCAGAAGATAGCGGGACGAGCTGGACAAAACCACCACGAACAATGGTCCACATTAGCCCTGGATAGAAACAACTGGAAGTCATGGCCTTTGCCCAGCAGTGGGATGACGCAGGCTAACAGTATTAGTTTGTTTCATTTTTTTAACTTGCCTTTTGAGTGATGGTTAGTAACTATGTAATTGGTCAAATCTTAGAACTGAATTTCAAACCTGTTCCCCACAACCGATTGAGCTGAAATTTTGCACACACGTTTGGTTTTGGTGACAATAGATTTTTATGACCAGCATGAGTCGAACTTGCAGCTAGGATCGCCTTCTACCAAGAGAACTCCTCAACGGTTAATGGTACGGACACGAAACTTTATCTACGCGTTCAATGTTGATAGATCAACCTAATTTTCTTCTTTCCATTAATAAAAGTTTATTATTAAAGGTGTGATAAAAATTAACTGTTGTATATAATTAAATTATCTCTATGAATGTATAATTATGTGCGCGTGCTGATGTGTTTTCAGAATATTTAACATCGTTAATCTTAGTCAAGTTTGAATACCGTCATCTCATATGGTCGGAATGGTCAACGACTGCATTCAAATCACTTTTGAGTCAAACCGATTCTCAATACAGACCTACCTACTAAAACATCTCTCCCAAATTAAATTACTCAGAGGTACTCCATTGGTCCCGCGACCCCCATCTCCGGCCCTTCGCCACGCCCCTCGGTAACCGGATATCCGGGTGGAAGCCCTGTCGTCAAGGTTACCTACCCTGTTTGTTTAGTCTAACCCAAGTTTTGGCTTCGAACTTAAATTGGTGAAGAGGATCGAAATAGAGAAACTAAGTTTGAAGTTGGTATTGGTTTAAAATAATTATTGTTTAGGTTTAGCTGGTGAAAGCTTATTTATGTATAGGTGTATTCTAGTTTAATTTGAAGACGTTTCAAAGACAGGCGTAAGGGGCTTTTAAGCTCCGTGTGAGCTATGGGCTAGCTCGCCGTCCGTCCGTCTTATGACGACAGGCCGTGTCGACGGCGCAGGAGTGTTCCACGCGCGCCTCAAAGAGAGTCAGCCAAAGGAAGGGGTCCGCAAGGGCCGATGCCAAGATACCGTGGCCCCGAAACACAAAGGGCTAAGAAGGAACATGGATGAGTTTTAGTTAGTAAAAGTCTGACACTCCCCCCGCTCCGCCCAGAGCGGGAGGAGTCATTTGATGATGTCCGATCCGAAAAAAAAGGTTCTTTTAAGCTACAATGGTGCCTCGTTGGTTATAGTGGTCGCAAGCTCGACTCTGCTAAGCATGAGGTCTTGGGTTCGATTCCCAAGTCGGGCAAAGTATTATTGGGTTTTTCAGTCAGGAATTTCTCAGTAACAGCCACGGAGTCTGTATTAGTGCCCGGTTACATGGGACTTAAACATAACTGGCGAAATGTGGCTACTGTTAGGTACACCTCTGCCTTACCCTTCGGGGATTACAGGCGCGATGTTATAAAAAAATATATATATATTACCTTCAATCATTGTGTGTACAAGAAACACTTATCTAAGCACTATGCAGCGTTACAACTAGGGGAAAGAGTGTTTACGATGAGCTCTGCAACCAATGTAAGATTTAACTTGTGTTTAGGGTGCCAGCGTCCTCGCCTACACTTTGAACATGTAACAGTAGTTGTAAGACGAGCACAGTATATCATCATTTAATTACAATACTATATTAACTAGCTAATGCAACTAAGATGTGACCTATTTATGTATCTATGTATGGGTGTGTGTAAGAGTGTGTGGGATAGATTTATACGGTGAAAACTTGTGTTGATGTAAGTCTGTTTAAATATAATTATAAATTTATTATTTTACTAACTACATAAGGTTAAGCGATCGATATCCGTAGTAAGTCTTCAGTTTCGTTATAAGTTAATGTCAAGAGCCACTTCGTGACCTTAGTTTTGCATCCATTTAGACACATGGGCACAATGGAGCAGAGTTTATTTATTTTATTATATAAATGGTTTGACAGTATACCGAAATGACGCTGAGCAAGGGCCGTTCGTTCGTTATGTTATAAGTTAATGATAGTAGCAGGTAAATCCGCAGTAAAAACTTACGGCGGCTTTACCTGCTTCTATCATTAACTCACTCTCATTACCTGAAAAATCAAATGTCAGTTCAGTTCTCTTTGCAATTGCACTTATTGATAAGCGCCTCCAATCCGCACATGGGTAAACAACTGGCGACTGACGTGACCGCAAGCAGCATGGACGGATTTAGATTAGCCGTAGTAGGTAAGTACCCATACGTTTTGCAAGTGCAGTACCTACTTCGTACAGAAACAATCGTAAAATCAAATATTGTCGTTACCAAATAGGTTTGCGACTTAAAATTATGAGCACAGGTGTCCTAGTTATTCCTCTGGGTTATTTAGCTAGGCCGCCGTGACCGTTGGAATGCCAAGTCACAAGTCTTAAGGTGAATGCTCCAGGGTAGCCCGCGAAATTCAAATTTTCTTACGTTTTTTGCTATTTGCAGGCCAGTGTCAGGTTGTATGTTGATTTAAATATGATTCGCGGCTGTAAGACGTATGTAGTTACAGAATTATAATCATTAAAATCATCTCTCGTATACGACCCGAATATTTTCTTGGTATTTCCTTAGACGTATTCTTTCTCAAAGACTTCTCATCCATACTAATATTATGAATGCAAAAACAACTCTGTCTGTCTGTCCATCTGTTGCGTTTGAACACCTGAACGTATTTGGATGAAATATAGCACGATGATAGACGGACGGATATTTGGACTAGGGATGCATACGATACCGATACCGATGCCGATATATCGGCGATACTCGAAATTTGCCGATATATAGTAAGTATGTTAATCAGAATATTAACAAACGTTCTTGGATTGGTTTTGTATTTTAAGCAACGCTACATTTGTAGCTTCAAACAAAACCAGCACAGCTAAAACTATATTTAAACCACAGTACGGTATATTACTCTTTCTAAATCACTTACGTTACCATAAATGAACCTACCTAATTTACTTTTCTCAGAACGCTTACCAGCCACTCAGTAAGAACTCAACACAATGTAAGCAGCTAATTGTTTTAAGTTATTTGTTTAGTAAAGCAAGATTTATTTGATACGTGATTGAGGGGAGCAAGCTGTTTTTAAGCATTCCCTTTTAGACACAAGCCTTTACTCCGTGAGAGGGAATGGGTCAACATCCACCACGGGAACCAAGTGCGTGTTGGTGGAAACCACAACGTCAACGAAGAAAGTAACATGACAAACATGTCAGAGACTATTGCGGGAATATTGCAAACTCTGACTAGGTACTACCGAGCCGTTGCCCAAGTATAAGGCTGCGTTTCCACCAAAAATGTGCGAGGCGAGACAGAGCGAGGCTGTGAGCGTTTCCACCATGTGCTAGGCCGCTGAGCGGTGCGAGGATGCTTGGCAAAGATGCGCAGATGAGCGGTGATAGGAAGTCTAGCGGGCTCGTTTCAGATGCGAGCGGTAATCACACCGTCTAGCAACTGCTATTTTTTCGCTCGCGTCCGTCCGTACCACACATCCCTCGCACACATCCTTGCCTTGTTTTGTATGTACAAAAACCACGCTCCGCAAAACTAAACTAAACTAAAGTGATTCTATTGGTTCTTAACAAACATCCCTTGCTACGCATCCTCGCACATCTCAGGTTAAAACGCAGCCTAGTGGGAGATAAGCCAGACCTCATCCCAATATACTGGAAACAGACTTCCAGTTATCTACCAATCCGCACTGGGCCCGCGTGATGGATTATAGCCCATTCCCTCTCATAGAGAGGAGGCCTGTGTCCCAGCTGTGGGAACATTAATAGGCTGATGATGATGAGACTTCAGGTATAAGCAGATGCAACTAAATACCCTTATTAAGTCACTACACTCATCTACTTATTGCAAACGTTTACAAACGCGACTGCTGGTCGTAAGGTCCTGATTTCTACCCCAGTTCGGTCATTGTTACTGCCGTTTTTACCCTAGACAGGCTAAACAGCAACCGTTAATCAAGGCTAGTTCTGGCATAGGATTATGGCTATAGGTTTTTCCTATAATACAAGGGACATTAGCAATACATGCGTGTACTAGATTTTCTGGGTACCCCTTTACAAAATTCCGTAATGAGAGTGGATTCCAGTTTTGTTAAGCCGAGGAATGAGGAGATTATTGGGAAGAAAATTTGAGTATGAATGTGAATGGCTATAAAAGGGCCAAACCCAAAGGAACTAAGGGCTGTGTAAAAGATGAAATGCGTAGAAAGAGTGTGACTGACAGTTCTGCCAATCGCGGGGAAAATCCCTGATTTGCGGGGATTTGGGGGTTAGCGCGGGGAATGACAAAAATCGGGTAATTTCGGGGAATCCAGGCCAATGGGGGCTATCCCGCATGAATTCGAGAGATGACAGAGTAGGGTCTTCTGAAATGTCGGATATCACAGTGTTCGCGCGTTGCGTGCTTTTTTATCACGTATTCTTAGTAGTACTCAAGATTGTGGTCTAGATTGAGCCATTTCTGATTTATTATGACTAATTTTAGGGAGAATATTGTAAATACGTATTTAAATTTTACACCAAGTTGTTATACGTAATAAATTAACTTTTTATAAAGTTATTGGAACTTTAAAGTAAAAAATAGAATTATTGACAGGACCTTACTCGACAGTGGCGCCATCTGGTGAGCTCAAAAACGATAGCCTTCCAACTAAAAAACTGTCATTTGAACACGATTTTGTATTATTTAATATACTATTCCTAATAATTTATGGGCCTTTGTGGCTAAGGGAATTTGTGGCAAATGAATTAAAAAGAAGCGCGGAATTTTGGAGAATTGACAACACTGACTCGGGGAATCGAGATTTTTTTATTGGCAGCACTGGCACTGACTACCGAGATGACGAATAATAGAGAAGTGTTGAAGATGGCAAAAACAACATGCAAATAATTTGGGATAAAGACTGTGAATGTTGCTGGTCATTCTGTTTCAATAATGTATAAGTTTATAGGAACTGTAGCTTATCAATCCATCGATAAAGTAGACCTTCATTCCTCAATAGGCGTTGAATCGTGGCCAATTTTGGCCAGTGCGTACACAAACGTTAGAATAGCTAAAATACGCGAGGTTAAATGCGTCCATCATAAAAACACGTAGTTACGAGAGCAACACAAACGAATTCCACCGCTCGCGTTTAGTGGAATGTTCTCCAAATAAATATACCTAGGTGATAAAGAAAACTAGTGAAAAGCAAGATTTGAAAGGTATTGTGTTTTAAAAGCCATGACCTGGGTTTAGCCATAGGATACTTTTAAATCTGGTGGTACGAACGTTTATGTGAAAAACACGCGAATAATGTAAGTTGTTTTATCACTTTTTGGCGTTTTTACATGGTTCTACTGCGCGGTTCAAACTGATTTCCCATAAAAGTGATCGTATCCGCTCACGCAATTAGTATAGTCATTTTTAGGGTTCCGTACCCAAAGGGTAAAAACGGGACCCTATAATTACCAAGACTTCGTTGTCCGTCCGTCTGCGTCACCAGGCTACCGTGAGAGCTAGATAGTTGAAATATTCACAGATGATGTAGGTATTTCTGTTGCCGCTTTAACAACAAATACTAAAAACAGAATAAAACAAATATTTAAGGGGGCTCCCGTACAACAAACGTGATTTTTTTACCGTCTTGTCTTGTGGTATATACCTAGATAATGGTACGGAGCCCTTCGTGCGCGAGTCCAACTCGCACTTGGCGGGTTTTTTTTACGACTCATTTTCCTAACGTCCTTTGTATGTACTTATGTTTATTTCATATACTTAAGTAGATATATTTTTGTTTTAAGTTTACATTTCCTGTTTTGTCTTTTCTACACACTGTGTCTACATTTCTAATCCAACTTTCCTCTCGCAGGTCTGCTGGAAGAGATTTCTTATGAAATAAGCAGTACCTTTGTGCTCATCTATCTTAATGTAATGTCCTGTTAAGTATTTTGTGTGTACATAAAGAAATAAATAAATAACGTTGTCCAGTTTGATGGTCTGAATCAACTCCCGCTCTTATTACCCACTCCGTAGGTATAAACGTAACTCCGCTCGCGTAAGTATATCTGCTATATATAAGTATAGTAGTATAAGCTAAAGTATAGCTGTCACTGTCGCGGGACTGCCCGTCTTAGGTTCATACTTCATGGCAGAGTTGTGGACATGTCTAAAAGCCAAAGGACGTACTAAGTACTAAATGACGCTTATAGATGTCGGCCTTATGATACTTATACCAGTTATGTATACCTAAATACAAAAGCCATAATACGCTGTTAGATTTTTTACGTTGTTCATTCAACGCCGAGAGTAGAAATTCCAAATAGTGCTTAGACAATATTATTTAAATGTCGGTTAGGTTAGTGTTGGTGAAAACTGGCATTAGAGTGCGATAAAGATGCTTTGGTCACGGTAATATTAATATTACCGTGCTTTGGTTTAGAGTGTACGTTACGGAGCATAGAAAAAAAGTTTAGCCAAAAAGTTTAGCCAAAAAAATGTTATTTTCGCAAATCGTTTATTTTCTCGATGCTATCGTTTAAAACACCTAAATATAAGGCTAAAAGTGCCTTGGTGTTTTTTTGTCTCCGACTAACCGTTTGCCTTAAAAACGATGTCGAAGGGATTCAGATCACTCCGACCATAGGTTAGGTTAGGTTAGGTTAGAACTGTGACCAACTACGCGCGAGCCGAGCGAGCGCAGCAAGCGAAGCGAGCGGCCGGAGAGCGCTACCTCGAAATTGGTCGCAATAAAAAATAGTGCCCCGTTTCGTATCCACTGGCCGAAAAACGCATTAGCGATGTTTCCCTGCCAACAATCTGAGTAGAATGAATGCATATTTTTTCAGTTTAGATTTTCCATATTAAATACTCTTTGTTTCATATTGTGTGCACTTGTGGCATGTGCCAAATGAATGTATTTTCATTCTCTCCTCTACCAAAGACGTCGAACTCGATCATGAATAAACACAGTGAATAAATAGCAGCCTATCAGGGCCGAGTCACACCGGAATGGGAGCGGCCGGCAGCGACGCGGCGAGCACTTTCAGTGTGAAATATTTTTAAACTTTATCTACATACCTAAAAGACCAGTATCGCTTGAAAGGGTCGCGAGGCCGCCCCCGGAACTGCGGGCGGCCTCAATCCACGCGCGTCTTGTCAGTGGTTCTACCCGCGGCTGCCAGTGGCGACACGAGGCCGCTCGCGACACCCCTGCCGCAACACTGACCGCTACGTCCTACGAAGGCGGTTCAAAGCTTCTTCTTCCGCAAAAAGTGCTATAATAACCAATTCCATCATGTTCACTCCAAACACACGAGTTTCCTTGCCGAATGTTGCGCGTGGGGTCTGGAAACCGCGCCAGCTGCGACCTCCAGACCCCACGCGCCTAGTCTCCTCTTAACTAGTTTATAGCACTTACTTATTGCGGAAGAAGAAGAAAAAAGAAACAAACAAAGGAAAAAAAGAAAAAGAGATGTGTGTGGGTGAACAGCGCGCGGCCGCCCGCAGTGCCGCTGGCAGCCGCGGGCAGAACCACTGACAAGACCTTTTCAAGCTTTTCAAGTGATACTGGTCTTTTAAGTATGTAGATAAAGTTTAAAATTATTTCACACTGAAAGTGCTCGCCGCGTCGCTGCCAGCCGCTCCCATTCCGGTGTGACTCGGCCCTGAGATAGAAGGCAAGTGCATTGATCACCACGCATACACAACGCGGAACATGAGTATTCTTTTGAAGTTTAGAGAAACATTATTACCTCTAATAAAATTTAATTACGACCAATAATAATCTTAGTTACTGTTTACCATCAAAAATTACCAATTATCATACATTTTATTTACTGTTTACGTTATTGGTTATAGCTTACCTCACAAACGCACGCCACTTGCTCCTGTGTGAAGCCGAAACTCGGCAGGGGAGCATCTCTAGGGGGGCTCGACTCCCGCTGACCCCATTCGGGGCCCCCCAACATGTCCAAATGCTCGTCTCCAGCCACTTTGACACAATTCCACACCAATTTATGTGAAAAACCACCAAAACTGGCGATCAACCACCACAGTTCACAAAAATACACAAAATTTCATTCACTTTTCCCGCGCTTTCACAATTTTTTTTATCTGTTTTTTTTTCTGTCGACAATATCAGTGCGTTCAAAAGTCGAGTGTTTGCACTCCCACTGTTTTTTGAAAATACTTAAAACGGTAAATAAACATAAAAAGGCGGCAGTCCCAAAAATGTTTAAACAAAAGCGATCACCTTTTAAACGTCGATTACTTATTTGTGTTCCGATTTCGAAAATGGCTTGAAGTTTGTTTATGAATACGAGTGAGTTGTATTTAGAGTCAACCTTTTCAATTTTATTTTTTAATTTCACTCCCAGTCTCTGTCTGGTTATAGTACGTTTACACCATGCGTTGTTTTTGTTAAGATAAATGCTTTTAGAATTATTATTTGATTGATGTATTTCACTTCGTTATTGGTTTTCTCTTCTTTTTCATTTTACTTTAATTACTGCAGACGGCCGCTACATTCACCTGTAACAACAGAAAATAAAATTACTTAAACTATCGTTGATGGGATCATAGACAAGAACAAAACAAGAATTAAACAGCAAGACTTTTAAAAAAGATCATCTTTCGTGGCTGAAGAAAACTCAAAATTCCAATTAACTAAGAAGAAGCAAAAATACATAGTTCTAACATACTTTCATTTGAATTCTTCATAAAATATCGATATTTGCCTCCAAAATATTTGCACCCTTCTACCCTAGTGCAGCAGCTGATGAAATCCCGTTACTAAATATTACTTAGCTACCAAGAACACATAATTTACTTATAGCCTGGGGTGCGTTATACGAGCCTATACTTCCGTCCGCCGCTGGGCAGTCCGACCTTGCTGACTAGCAATTTTTTTTACCACTGCAATCTATAATAATATTATAAGTGCTAAACTTATAAATATTAATCTTCACTGTGCGCTTTCTTACACAGAGCTTTAGCTATTTCCACAGACGGTCTTTGACTACTACCAACAAGGCTTCATTCAATCCTTGTTTATCATGATTTACCGGCTGCAAATAAAACTATCTCAAGATTATATTTTAAAAGATACGGTAGTTCATTAATATTAATGAGAATTAGGAAAGGGCAGTGAATTGACCCTTGTGGAACTCCCACAGTTTCGGTAGTAACTTCCTATTGACAGAGATATTTAGAGGGTTTATCTGAATCGATTTTTTGAATTAGATATTCATTCGGCTCTGCTTATGAACTGCCACATTTAAATATGAACAAGCGTGGATGACGATTCATGAATTGGGTTTTGAGTGTGACGCAATTTGGCTTAGGCTTATCTTAAGTCCAGTAGTTGACTGCAAATAAAGATTGATGATCCGTGGACTGAGTTGATTGAACTAAGGATGCTTTTTTTATTGAATTTGCTTAACTTGGTATTTATCGCCCACATTGAGAAAAAAAGTAGCTGCATATTAGGACGTAATGACTTGGTTAAAGTTATTAGACTTCAGAATAGACTTCAGAATAGACTACAGGATAAACTTACTGTCTCTAAATGTTATAATATCCTTAAATAAAAATATTTTTTGCAAAGAAAATTTTTATTTCTAACAGAAATCCACTTAAACTAATAATTTACAATTAAATCATTCCCCTCCAGTGTCAACCACATTAAATCAATTCCTCATCGCAATCACCCACAAAATCTTTTGAAAAGAGGCCCCACCATCAATTTTCCATATTTTTATCACCAAAAAAACATACCATCACGTACTTTGAAGCATTACTAAGATTCACTGACGCGACAACACAAGATTTAGTACAAAATTCTATAAAACAATCCAAAATTTTGTGTTACAAAGCCTAAAATGCTGTAAAGACAAAGCTTGAATATATTTCTATCTCTTTCTGTTTTACTGATGTAATAAAAGCGTGAGAGAGATGCAGGAGGGTCGTCAGGGGGCACGATGTTAAATGTTTGGTGTTTTAAGTAATTTTTATCATCGACACGATCGCAAGGGAGACCTCCTTGATATATGGAGTTGACGGGTTAACAGTGATGTACATTTATTGTCGATGGTTCTTGTTTATTTTTTTGTTTTGTACCAGTTTTTGTACGAGTGTTTAGCGAACGAATTGTGTGATAGACATTTTTAGATGTTCTACCTTTGGCTTTACTGTTTTTTTCTGGAGTTCGTTGACCCTTGGTTGATCCTATGGTTGACATTTATGGTTAAATTCGACATTCAACAATTGTTTTATGATCTATAGTTATAACCCAATTTTTGCTGGTATCGTGGTATGTATAGAAATTATAGTTACTAGATACAAGTGAATTCTCCGCAAAATAGCTGTAATAATGGTCATTATAAGAAATTTATAACCGGGTGGATTCTAAATGTGAGAACCAATAAAAACATCATTCCCCGTAATAGGGTCACTTTGAGAAAAACATCGGACGTCAGAAAACGTTCGAGACAATCCGAAGCGTCTTCAAAATAATTTAAATTTAGAATCATTGAAGAAATTTAGGTTGCGTTTTGTATTTACATTGTAACGTATTTGGATGCGTTCCAAATGATTCTATTTGTCAACTCGAATACTTGAAGATACTCATATTCTCCTATATTTCTTAATGGTACGCAAAAGATATTCAGAGTGAAAAAAATTGTTTTTCTATGTCATTTAAATATTTGAAACCTGTCAGAGTTATTAGTTTCGATTTAATTCCGTAAGCTCTTTTATCTATGATCAAAAACATAGAGATCGAAATCAGAATGACGCGAACAAGGTTCATTATATTTTAAATGAAAATTAACTTATAAAATGCAAAAGATATAAGATAACAATCTGTAAAGATGATCTAAAGTTAAAGGTGCCTATAATATAAACAAAAATAGATAAAAATGCGAATATTTTATCATAATGAGTTTGTCCTCTTTAATTTTGCAAACAGAAATATTTCCGAGCAGAGATACACAGTGCTAGAGACGTTCCGTCATAAAGATACGATAAAACTGTAATTCTCCAATTAACATTCCCTTACCCCGGTTTGTAGGCGCCACTACACAATATTTTACGTGTTATAACGACAATCGACATCGCAGACCGCATCACTATTACCCCACGTGGTGTCCGCGATCCTTATCGTACAACACCAGCTGTAAAACGCAAGATTTATCGATATTTTACCACTCCACGATGGTTGTACAAATCACGGCACTATTTAGCGATTTGATTTTTCGATATAACAATTATTTGGTTGTGAGTTTGGTCGACTGATTTTTGTTGAGATTAAATTCTGTTTTGACCGATTTCTTTCTGATAAAATGTCTGAATTAATTAATTGGCTATTTTAGATAACGTTTTAGTGGGAATGTCGATCTATAAGTTTAAGTTTAGGACTTATTAACAACCTGAAGTCTGAGAAATATTTATATCTATACTGTCTAGCTTTTTCCTAACTATATTGGGGACGGCTTCCAGTCTAACCGGATACAGACGAATACCAGAATTGTAAACGGAGCGACTGCCTTTATTCTGATCTCCACAACCCAACTATTGTCAGTCTTTAGTCAGACTATTGTCAGACTTTTGAGCATGTGACTACCAGTAGCATTATCATTAACACTCACAGCCCGATTTAACCCATTGCTGGTTATAGGCCTCTCTTTGCTTGTGCCAAGCTCGTAACCGCACCTGATATATACCATTCCAGTATAGGTACGTTGAGAATTCCTTGATTATATTTTACTGATTTCGCAAATGAGTCAATGTGTGCTCTCCCTGCCTTTGATTCCTCTTGAGGCACAGAATAAGAAATTAAAATAAATGTCATTAACTTTTCGAATCAGGCAATTAATCTTAACGATATGCGATAAAAGAAATTATAAATTCTTTAAGTTTTTGATAAAATTCTTTAACATTCCTTCATAGAGATGTTTTTTGTCAACGGATGTAATTCTTACCACTGGCGCCACTGGTTGCTTTTATAGACAAACACGAGGCAAATTATAATCAAATTTTATGCTTAGTCAGTATTTACAATGAACTAGATAGATCGCAAATCTACATAGCTGTACTTAGTGAGTAGATTTTATTGAAATTGTCTTCTAGTACATGGTTCAAACTATTGACTACTTTGGTTATACCCTTGTCTAATATGTGTTTAAAATCGACTCTGCCATAATTGGTCCAGTTTTTTGGTCAAAAATCCAATCAAAACAGCCAGCCAGACAGTTTCACATTAAAAACTAACTATGCACGAAATAAATAGTTTGGATAAACGAACATTTACGTACCAACTACTCCTCTTAAATTCAAATTAAAAAGCCTTAAAACCTCTAACTGCCTTCGCCCATTTGACAAAACTATCAATTAAGAAAACGATCCAACACTGCGTTCAAATAGGCCTAACTCAATTGAACCCAGATTTTATCGAGGGCCCATAAAATGGTACTTTTATGTTCCAAGACCCGCAGGAGGTTAATTAATGGCCATGTAAGACCATATTACACCACGACTTACGACCGAGGGCTTATAATAAACTTAGGAACATTCGTAACATATGTTTTTGGGATAATATTATTGAAAAATTTAATTAATCGCCCGATAAAACTCCGTTTGATGGTTTTACGGAGATCTCCATCTTTTTTTTCGTAGTCCCTCGAAATTGTGAGTTTGAAAAAAGAACGAGGTTTGAATGTATCGAGGGATAGTTTCAAAGTGACACGTCATAGTTTTTATGAGTAATAAAGTTTTCGAAAAAAGAATGTCAACGGTCCGTGTTGTTCCAAAGACAACCCTTTGACAACCTTCGAGGAACTTAGAACAAGGGTCACATTGGAAAATGATAGCAGCCTACTCTTGTCTGCCTGTGGCAACAACCGACTCATCAATTCGTCTGTATTTCAAGACCCACCTCGTACTCTTTACATGCCATTATTTCCATCAACCAAACAAAAAAAGAACCTGATATTTGACTGGGTAGGTCAGGGACTGTTGATAATTATCTTTAAGTCCACCAAACTATTCTCATTAGAGTAACGGAGAAATGATTCAAAAGAACAGTTGAGATGCAAGAAAAAACATAACTTCCAAACTTTCAAAGCTTTCTTACTTTATTATATTCACTTCAATACACGTCTTCAACATTTATTCCTCTTCAAAAAATATCACCGAGACACCAAACCTTTTTTCCATGACCTTTACGGCGATTAAGTTACAAAAACATTTTATTTCGTGAGGGACTCTTCTATAATTTCATAAGAGCCATTTATCGATCTCGCGGTGTGGTCCCAGCTTCGAGAGGGCCACCCTATCACTTCTCAACGAGTTAAAGGAGAAAGGGTTTATTTCAAAAGAAATAATGGCAAAATGGGTGGCTTTCAAGTTCGTATGGATATGCACTGTAAGGAAAAATATTGCAATGGTTTTTTTTTATTTGCTACAAATGAACCTTGCTTGTCCCATTTGGGGTTGGGTCTACGAGGTCTCCTCCCTTTTCTGGACCAAGATAACCTATCTTGGGTGGCCGGTTCAGCTCCACATGTTTGACGAGTTGAAGAAAGGCTTTTAGATGATAGTTGATATCAATAGGATAGCTCTCCATTACAATTACATACGAGTACACATACAATCATTTTAACATTTTAGTGACAATTCAAAACTCACTTTACGGCAAGAATATTCTCACAGCTCCAACACGGCAGAAGAATAATAACAAACCTGTGTTAAAACATCAGTAGTCGGGCTCATGTCTGCCAAATACAAATGACTCATTGAATTGGGAGCACTTGGCAACTGCTACAGTACTGACGACCGTTTGTGAAGCTGTGGGATAGGCCGATGATCTTAATTATTGTGACAGGGTGCTAATTAAGATGAGATAACATCACATTGTGGCTGTATCTTTCTAAGGAGTAGGGTAGTCCACATTCGCCAGGTATGTTTGAGTCCCATATTACTTATAGGAAATGAGCCCGGAGATAGGAAGTTTAGGTATGATACCCCGCCGTTCGTCCTGAGCCTGCTCTCTCTTCGGTCGTTCGGTCGGTTTGTCTGATTGCCGTCCCATCTGACTATGAGAGTAAAGGAACAGTGCACCGGTGTCTGCGCACACACTTGTGCATTATAATATCTCCCGCGCTGATAGCTATAGCCATCATCGGCTATAGTCTCTGTTGGAATTGACCGCCATGGCTGAAATTCAGCTAGGTTCTATTAATTATCACTGAAGGAGATCTTATTGTCGTGAACTGGGTACAAATCTAGAGTCCGGGCAGGTACTGAGAATTTCCCAACTGAAAACTCCGCTAAAACTATGTCAGCCCCGGGGCGAAGAACTCGGAAGCCCATGATGACTAGTTGCGCATACTCGCATACTATTATTCTAAACCACTAGAGTCTAGACTCTAGACCAATGATGTATGCAGTAGGTAATTAGGGTGATTCATCGTCTAAATAATCAGCTTGAGAGCGTTTACTGTTGGATTTTTCAATCAATGATTTAATTAGAAATATTATGGGGCCATGTGGTCCACGAATCATATCAATGAGGTTTTGAATTTGTCAAGAAGAGTAACTCTAACTATCCATACACAACCCCCCGGTTGTGTATGGATAGTTAGTTACTTCAGGCGATGCGACTTGCGACGCGACACGACACGTCTCTTCCTTTGTGCGAGTAGGTACCTACCTATACCGTCGCGTCGCGGTGACTAATGGCATGTGCATATGCTCTATACAACTGCAGTCTGTTTTCATTATTTTGTTTAATTCCTTAGTCGCTGTCGCAAGATGCGTGTCATTTGAGCATGACTGAAGTTGGACCGACGGAACTTTGGCTTTAACTAATATCCAATACTTGAGGCGGTTTACGTTTGCAATGCTGTATCAAATGCAATAGTGTTCAAGTAATGATTCATTCTTTTTTATTTGTCTCGTTGGTCAAGTGATCGCAAACGCGACTGCTGAGCAGCATAAGGTCCTGGGTTCTATTCCCAGATCAGGCAAAATATTACTGGCCTTTCTATCAAGAATTTCTCCGTAGCTGTATGATACCGACTCTGGATTTATGCCCGCCCGGTTGATGGCAAGAGGCTCGCCCACTATTACATGGGGCTTAAACAAAACTGGCGAAATGTGGGTTTACTAATGGGTACACTCTGCCTAGCCCTTCGGAGATTACAGGCGTGAAGTTATGTTATTTTTATTTCAATAACTGATAGTCTCAAGGACGAGCTAAACAAAAATAATGCCTGTTGCTTATTGCAAAGTATTCACTAGACCCAAAGATGGGCAACTGATTATGTTTATTAGTTTTACTTCTAGAGACGAGACGAGTGCGGTACGGCCGGTTCAACTGTTTGACTGTTCTGCAATCTTCATGGATATACTTGACCTAGAGTAGGCGGATGAACATTGCCGGATTGGCTAAATCCGCACTGGGCCCACGTTGGTGGATTACGGCTGGGGTTACAGACAGCAAGTTCCAGCAGTAGGACGGTATAGGCTGATGTATTAAAGAGTGTGTATCCTGAATCCACTGTAGAACGCCTTTGCGTTTTTTGCGGGTCTACAAAAACATATTTTAATGTAGTGTTGAAAAAATTTGCCAGTCAGCTGAGCAGCCGAACATAGGACCAGCGAGTGCTTAGGCTAATGGCAAAGGCGATTTGAAAGCGTTTCGATTTTCTACAACGGGTATTATTAGGGTTGACGTAAGCTTTTCGAGAACTCATGTCCACCCATACATTTTTGACTTTACCATCATTGTTATCAATTTTGCAATGTCACTTTACTTATTTATTAATAGGCCTTCATGTATCTACTTTACTGGTTCCTCAATCCTCATAACCCATTGAAAAGGAAGAACCCTCCGACCAGGCGGGTGTTGTGTCTGAGACTACTGCCCGACGATTTTTCTCGTGCTGTTGTATGCATCTTAATCTCGTCCTCTCAGCCGTTACTATTAAAGTTATTTTACAACTTTGCGTTCACGGTGAAGGATTTTGCGTCACGTCATGGCGTTATAAATGCCGCCAAAACTCTATTATAAATCAAGCTAGTATTCTTAATAAACATTATAGAATGCCAGGTTCTGCTCCACATATCTTACTTTTGCTGTGCCCGACCGGGTCCATAATTGTTTCCAAAGAAATGATCTAAGCCTGCATTGTGGAATGCAATAAAGAATTGAGTATTGAGATTAGCAGTTATCACGTGAAATCACGTCTTAGTCTAAATGCAGTGCTGCAATATTTACGCCTAAGTTGCATCATATCATCGTATCATCTGCATTTCATACAGTACTCCGCCCTGTGGTGGGCGAAGGGGTCTGTCGAACTCCCCCGGACATAGACCACACGGTGTTCTTCGAGTACCTTGGGCCGGGGTGCTGGAGTAGGTACTTACGCAGTTCATCATGCTCCTTAGGCTAAGTTTTGCCTACATAAACACGCGGGCCCCGTCCTACCTCTGTAGGATGTATTTGCCTTATTGTCCTTGACGGTTGATAATATTTATCTCCAGTTTTTTATAGTACTAGGCTGTGATGATATAGCTTTCTAGCAGCCTCTATGATACTGTCTACTTCGTCACATGAACTATCTACTTATGGATTAGATTTAATGGACCGCTAATACATATTATTATGACATCAACACTTTTGATGAATCCCTACTTCTTTTAACAAATCAATGAAAATTAATAGACCCGATAGACTTAAAAGCCCATATGCCACGGTCAATTTTATCCAGAAGCGATAAATTAACTAAAACGAAAACAGAAGAACAAAGAATGTCTCTATGAAGTTTAACACCAAAGAGGTTTTTAACATCAGTCGAGCGGAAGTTACGTGCGTTCATAATTTGAAATATTTCAGTCTACTCTTTTGTTTTTGTTTTGTATTAGCAATTAAATTAATTTCTTAGTACCTAATGTTGCAACATTGGAGCTTTTAGGCTCTTTCGTGAATAATCTTTGAGAAACTATTCTCAAACTAAAGATTCAACATTTCCCAGTGTACTGTCCCGAAAAGTCATCCATCATCTGCCTAGCATTTTTCCCAACTATATTGGGGTCGGCTTCCAGACTACCCAGCTGCAGCAGAATACCAGTATTACCACATTTTGCGACTCCCTTTCTGACCTCTACGGTCATGCCCAGAAAAATGATGTCTTTTTTATTTTATTTTTTATTATTCTATCAGCTGTTTGATATCTGATAAGAACTGTTTACATTCGTTTTTATTAAATACAGATAAATAAGTTTAGGACCCGTCGTAATGGCAATTCTTGGGGAAGCCAGCAGTGGATGCCTTTCGTCTGAAATGATCACTATCCTTGTATTAGTTCAAAGCCTATATTCGCTTATATTCGGTAATTTATTATGTGTCTTCATCCTCCAGATATTTATAATCTTATGATCACCTCTTATAATTTCAATGGCACGTTTTTAAAAACAATTTTCTTCATGCAGTGTGTTTTCACTCTTTATGTGAAGCATAAATCTGTTTACAACATCAAACTGTTCTCTGGCATACCGCGCAAATTATGCGCAAGAGTTTTTATTAGCTTTATTTATTTCTAATGTTGATTCTACATCAGATTTGTTATATATTCTTTAGGAATCTCTAGTTAGAGTGCGTTTAAAACTTATTTCGTCTAAAATGTAAAAGGAGTTGGCTGTATAACGTAACAATAAAGGAAAAATTAGGCTCATTCCCTATTCAAAAACTAAAAAATGCGACGCTAAACAAAGATGCTTGCCGTCGGCAGGCGAGCTTTAAAAATAAGGAAGACAGGCCGTGGCATACTCACACTCATGTGCACCGCTAAATTAAGAACCGTCTCACATCACACCAACAGCTTTAACAAGCTAAATGCTAAAAATAATACCCCCACCAATGACGAAACACAACCTATTTACGATTTACTATTCAAAACTAACAAAACCGTTACGAATTTATATATCGAACACAGCAAAACACCGGCAAACTAAACACACTGGCATACAACACGAAATGACTTCGAAATCCGATTTTTTTTAAATGCCGTCAATACCAAATTTGAAACGCGTGCGCGCCGTACGAACGCTAAAATGGAACTGGTTTGACTTGAACTTCCGTCGGGCCCTGCGATTGGCTGAGCTGAATTTAAGAGATGGAATCGTCCAATAGGGTTGTTTTGCACTGTTAAAGGGTACCGCCTCTTATTGGTTGGTGTGTAGGTTCGCCATTTTTCAGTTTCGTGAAACAATTGGGTTTGTTATGTAGGCGGAATCCTGACTATCACCGGTTAACGTTTTGTGAGACAGTGTGGATATTTTCGTTGCGTCCCACAATGCGTGTATTGGGTACGTCGTCAGCTGACATGATTAAATCATCCGGTGTTCATGATGTAACGGGTGTGAAGAAAGTCTTTCTCGGTCAATTAGTCGGTTGGTTGCTAATTTTGAATGTGACAGACGGTGTGGGCGATGCGGGTCAGGAGTCGATGGACTTTCGTTGTGTTTTCGTTTACATTTGCTGAATTCTCTATTGACAGTGCTTTTAAGAGTAAATTTTGAACCAAATCCTTTATGAGATCATTTTTAGGCCAGAGAAAATAAATAATAAAGAGGACCGAATTTTCAAAAATCTTTCCTTAGTGCTCATCTTGCCTGAAAATGAACTCTTGTCACACTCTTGTGCAAAATTACAAGCTTGTAAAACCAGTGGACCAGGCTGTGCATTATCTGTCAGTGAATTTATTTCAGGGTTGACACGTGAAAAGTTTGTCAAGTAAAGAAGTTGGAATTGCAACCATATTTAACAAACTCCCCTCTCTGAACACACCCTTATCCCCACATTTGTCGCAGCCAGACGCAATACAACGCATACTCATCCTATTTCATTCAATTGCAGCTGATTGAGACGTTCGTTCATTAAATCATGAGCCACCAATGGCCACGTGAACAAATATTAACAGTCTGATGTTTGCTTCGGAATTTGAATAGGGTCGTTTATATGCTACGGTATGGAGTCGGCGACGGGTTCTCCAGTTAGTGTTTCATTGAAGTCTTGGTAGAGTTCCTTCTGAAAATCATCAGCATCAGCATCAGCAACAGTATCACTCTCTGTTGGAATGATATTTGTGTTTCAGAAAAAGTCAATCAGATATTGTTTAAAGTCATACTGTATTTCATTTGTAATATGACTTGAAAAATTATTAAAATATGGTTTAATAAAAACTCTAAAATGAAAATCCCATACTGTTAAATGAGCAATATTAATTTGTATAAGTATTATAGGTAGGTAGGTATATACATTTGGCATCATGTTCTCGAAAACGGCCCAAACGATTTCGATAAAATTTGCAATATAGGTAATTCCGGGGGCGAAAAAACGATCTATCATATATATCTTATATCTGGGAAAATTTGTTTTATCTATTTTTACCGGAACAGAGCTTGGTCGCCCAGGTAGGTACTGTAAGTTATAAAGTTTCAAAGAGAGCATTAAAATGGCTACGCCAAGGCATTTACTCTATTAAAAACAAGAAACAACAATTGCGCAAGTTTTGCCGATCCAGCGTTTTCATTTTGACACAGATGTGCGAAATAAACTACTTCAGCTGTTCTTATAATGAGGACATCCTCTATCAGTTTAATAATAGCACAATTAGCAATATTAATTACTATAAACTTATGCTTAGTGTAATGTGAGTTCGAAGTCATACCATGTGGTAACAAAGGCTCGTATAGGCCACATTGCAGCACCCTTATGGACTCTTTTTGTTTTAGAACGTATTTGTTTCACATTGCACTGTTTATATTACTTATTATTTATCATATTACTTTTTTATTACTCAATTAAAGAAAATTCAACTTGTGAGTCCAATCATTAAAATTTAACCTAGCTTTAAAAACAGCGTTTTCTATGCGTACTTCGATGTTGACCTTTATCAAAAGTCGTATCGGAATCGTCACGTCTAATTTAAAAGCGACTTCAATATTAAAATAACTTTTTTTTTTCAAATATCAAACAATATCGTTTGCTCATTTCGCTTCTATTCTTTATTTAAATGCACCTTTGGAAAACAATTGAATTTGCTCATGGCGCCGTTCTCAGGTTAAGTAGTAGGTATAGAGGCTTTCTTTGTTTCGTTGATTATGTTTTGATTATAACAGCTGTAGTGTACTTTAGGTAGTTGTATTTTTTTCTCTAAAGTTTTATGGAGTCTAAAAACTATGGCGGAGAATATCGACTCTCCGATTGTTAAAAGTTTTGTGAGAAGGACAATCACTAAACATTATTCTGGGGATGGCCTTTTCACAATACTATTTACTCTGTCTTGTCTATTGTATTTCAGCTACTAACACTAGAAATAAGTTATTGTATTGCTTAATATCACGATGGATCACTGTTGTCCGGATGAATAAAGATAATTAATATAATAATATTTAAAAGTGGTTTTGTGTTCCTGCAATAATTATACATAGGTACTACATACAATACACAGATACTTACATTCAAGCAGATATATTTTGTACAGATCAACATCTCATGAGAAGACTGACCTACACGTTTAATGTACTGTAGTAAATAATAAAGATATTCATATCACAATAATGGCAAATTGATAGACAACCCATGAATTAAACCCTCAAAGCGCAGAACTCTTTAAAAAAATGTTTCATAAGCATAAACCACCACTAAAATAGTCTTTATGGTTACCGCCATAAAGTTGACAAAAACAGTTAAATACCGCTTGTTATTTGTATAATGCATTGAATGCGATCATTACACGGTTGTTTGTCCTTTTGTTGCCTTTTGTGTTCACTCGCCATTGTAGTTTGACGTTTAGCGGTAGCCATCTTTTTTTGGCGGGAAACGGATGACGTTTTGGGGGTCCATGGTGAGATTTGGTAGTTTCCTCCGGTTTGGTATTATTTTTATTTGTAGGTTGATCGGGGTCCAGGAGGGTTTGATAAATATATCAAACCCTGACGTACTACATAATATTATCTTAAATTGCAGGGAAACTTAACTCTAATTACTAATTATTTTTCCTTTCTGTGGCCTGAAATTCTGACTACCCAGTCTTACTAGTACTAACTGGGTTGTGGAGTTCAGATAGGTAGTCGCTCCATGTAAAATACTGGTATTCAGCTGCATCTGGTTAGACTAGAAGCCCACCCTAACATAGTTGTGAAAAGGCTAGGCAAGTGATGATGATGAATCCTACAACGACTTTCGATTGGCATAATCTTTTCGGTAAGTTTGTCGGAAAAATAAATAAAATGTGTTTGTTTATTATTTTACCATCATCGTTACATCTGATATAACTTTTTCGAAGGCCTCAGACGACAGAAACCATATTTTTTAACACTGAATAAATTCTCCAAAATAATGATAGAAATGGCTACACAAAATCTACTTTTTCAATATTTAAAAGATTTATTCTAGAAATCCCCACTGATGTTTCGGAACTGGTAGATCAAAAATGACAATATAAAAATAACCACCGGAACCCAATTCAACCCCGCACAAAGGCACCTTTTTAAAGCCCCTTCAACAGTCAAGTACAACTCTATACAACACAATGGTCTAAGATTATTCGTAAGATAAAACTATACAATTGTGAAAGCTGTAAGCATCAGATTAGATGGGGATGAAAGAAACTAATAGGATGTTTATTTAGATATACTAAGGGATTACCATCTTGCTACAAGATGGGTTGATTTCTAAACACATGGCAAATGACTAGAGTCCGGATTATATGCAACATAAAATCGTCGAAGTATGCATGCAAATATGCAACATAAATGCCCAAAATATGCAACAAAAGTGCAAAAATATGCAACATAAAATTGAATGATGTACTACAAAATAACGTGTTTTATAACTTGAAAACAATCGTTCTACGATCACTTAGGTCAATTGAATTGAAGTGTTTTATTGCGGGTATCGGCTTTAAAAGAAACATGCCCAAAATATGCAAGATATCCCGATTATATCTAAAATTTGCATTATCTTCAAAAAACACCACAATAATATACAAATGCATTTGCATATATAATCCGGTCTCTACAAATGACACATGGTTGTAACTGCCTGAGCGAGTATCGTAGATGATGACAAAAGGAGACCTAATCTGAGTCAGGTAGAGAAGTCTATGGACTGGCTAAATTATAACAACCTTTGATATGTAGTCGCACCATGTAAAGTAGAGCACCATGTAGGAGTAACCAGCTGCATCAATTTGACTGGACCACCACACCATGTAAGAGTATTCAGCTGCATCATTTGACTGGAAGCCGACCCCAACATAGTTGGGAAAAGGCTAGGCAGATGATGATGATTGATTAGCATCTTGCTCGAGGTGCAAGCAGTCTTTCCATGTAAAATACTTACTGGTATTTAAATCATCACCTCACCCGATTAGACTGGAAGTCTACGCCAAAATATTTGAGAAAAGGCTACGCAAATGATGAAAACTGCCAGCGCAACGGGGTAGATGACACACCAATCAATTGAAATACTTTGTCAAAACGCGGTTCTCTCATAGATTTTGTATGGCACTTGATGGCAATAGCAAACTGTGACGTCACTGAGTCAACTCAATGACTCAACTATTTAATGATTTCAAAGCAACTAAAAACCGAATTTGGCAATTAATTGAAAATAAATCGGGTCTTCAGGGCCAAAATAAAGTGGTTTTTTTGAGATATATGTGTCTTGTCTATTATTGTTTTATGGTGCCATTTACCCTATTGTGAATGCTGAAATTAATCATGAAGATCCTTACATTTTTTTGTGAACACCTTTGCAAGACGCTTTTCAGTAGCCAATTATTTAAACGGACCAATAGACAAACAACAATAGATCAATACATAGACAACAATAGTCTAAGATTACCAGATAAATCCCGGAATCAGGCGGATTCACTTGAAAAAAGGCTTGAAAAAAAATGACATCTGGATTGTAAGGTACTTACCTAGTCCAAATGGCGCATCGATGACAGTAAGTGTTTGATGATGACTTTCCCGACACTGGAGACATAATTTCTAGAGCACTGCCCTAAAAAGTGTCTTGTCTAACTTCCAGATAAGATGCATTTAAGTTTGGATTTTGATAATAAGAACAATATTGGCGGTCTTAAATAGGTAATCGTCATGAAACCAACGATTGAAGTCGTTTAAGAGACGCTGTTCCATTTTGATTCATAAATGGAACCTAAGAAGGTACTGTAGTCTCTTTGAAAGAAAAGAAAGAAAGAAAGAACATTCATTTGTTGCAGGGCCATGACGTGCATACAAACTAAGAAAAAAAAAACATGCAACGCTAAACAAACCTGTTGATCATAATGGTGTTGAAATTTTGATTGTTGATGCTTCGGTTTTTGAAGTTGAGTATCCCACCTCCCACCCAACATTTTGAATACAACAGGACAGAACAAAATAAAAAGTTGACAGATTGCGTAGATCTAAGTACTTACAATAACAGATCGGTCAGATAGGTATTAGTCGCTCCACTTAAAATACTGGTATCCAGCTGCATCTGGTTAGACTGGAAGCCGACCCCAACATAGTTGGGAGAAAGCTAGGCAGAAGATTTAATGATGATGTACAATAACGCAGTGCAAATATAAAAATAATGCAAATTCAACAACACTCAAGTAGCTTCCAAAATCTAAAGTACTCCACAGTTCACCAAAAACGAATAAAGTTAGAAATAACGACTCAGCGTAACTTAGCAACACAGTCAACAATAGTCAGAGATGTCAAGATAACACCGTACCTCCAGATGTGCTTGAAAGACGCCAAAGGGATGGTACGGTGGAGAAAAAACTTAAAGGGATGTTCATTATTTGGATATCCGAGCCTAATTGTGCTGTGAAGCATGTCTCTTTCTGTGTGGGTTCAATGTGGAAGTTAGAATCATCAGAGATCAATGAGTTAGAGCCATGCGTGTGTCTTGTCTATGGACCTGAGGGCCTAGACAACCGATAACCGCTTTCAAACCGTTTTGAATTCTGAAGTCTTTTTGCAGTTATTCTGCTTCTGATTTTATATCACTGTTGGCCATACAAATACTTGTTGCGTGCGGGAATCGCAGTGACATGCAGCGCGCCGAATGTACGCAGCCAATCGCTCAGCCACTGCGCCAACCGTATCATCAACAATACCGTTACTTCTTGGGCGATGCAACACGTTTTCTTCTTCAACTTTCCCCGCTACGCTATAATCATTCAATTTAGCGATATAATTCTACATTTATAAAAAAGTTAGCTATAACTTTTTTTTATCAGAACCATCGAATAACACTATCACTACATATTTTTTAAAACAAAGTCTCCCGCCGCGCCTCGTCTGTCTGTCCCTAT
Source organism: Xestia rhomboidea (assembly GCA_963853795.1). Classification (NCBI taxonomy): domain Eukaryota; kingdom Metazoa; phylum Arthropoda; class Insecta; order Lepidoptera; family Noctuidae; genus Xestia; species Xestia rhomboidea. The sequence goes on along the minus strand of OY970782.1, from coordinate 11,488,898 downwards.
TTATGTTTAGATCTTTAAAACTTCGCAACGGATTTTAATGCGGGTTTTTTTTAATAGATAGAGTGATTCAAGAGGAAGGCTTTATTTGTCAAACGAGTGAAACCGCGGGTATCAGCTAGTACTTTATACGAATATTTCAATAAAGCTCTCCTTAAAGGACCATAAATCACAAGTCAAGTACGATCCTACAGACTTCAAAAATCTACAAAAAATGGCAAAAACTCACGCCCTTATTAAAAGTATAACAAACTGGGGTTTGAATGGGGTACACCATCACCCCATTACGTCATGGGGTGCTAACAATATGCTGAGTAACGACATAACAGCCCATAATGTTTGCCACGGTTTGGGGTCCCGTGGCGAATTTGTAAAACCATGGATAATGTGGCGTGAATAATGAAGAGGGCAATTATTTAGTGATTTTATTTAGGTTCCGTTTGTTCTTTTGCTCTTTGCTTGCCTTTTTATGCCAATAACGCCTTGGCTTTTATGTCTATCAAATTGGTAAGTAAGCCGTTTGTCCGGCTGTCATTTGTACATCTTTGACAGTCGTTACAGGCACTCAGTGGACCGAAAATCTAACAACCAGTCTTATCAAGGGGTATCGTATTATCCAGTACAAACTGGGTTGTGGAGGTCAGATAGGCAATCGCTTTTCGTAAAATACTGGTATTCAGCTGCGTCCGAATTACACTGGAAGCCGATCTCAACATCGTTGGGTCACGGCTAGGCAGATAAAGACCTTACCTTACCTTACCTTTTGATACCGTCATGATCTTGTGAGTGTCGTTCATCTGTCGTAATAAAGAATGTTAACCGTGTTCGCTATTATTTCACAACTATATTTTTGTATTTAGATTTTTTTAAACCAATTCGCAATCATAGCGTATTTAATCTCACATACCGACATTTAATTCCTCTCTACGGAACCCACACAACTCCGCACCCTATTGACTGCACTAAGGGTGCTTGAAACTGATCCAGTAATTGTGGCATTGTGCTTCACATTGTGCAGTTTATTACAACATTATCACAATGGACGCAAGATGCCAGCAAGATGAATATGTGAGAAATTAGACTTTACTGTCTTTTTTATTTGGCATTTCCTTGAGATTTTGATAGATAATAAAAACGTGTGTTTCCACTAGGGTACCTACACCTACAAAACAAATATATAAATATAAGCTCACGCCAATTTCCCATAGGAGTAGACAGAAACTACATCTTTAAGTGACGTTTTTATTGGAGCATTTGGTTCAATACCCGGAAATAAGCTGAATGGATATTTTGCTCGACCCATCAGAGATCAAATCCTGCAGGACTTTAATCAATACGTCACATTGTGAAGAAACCATACCTCTGAACAACGCTACGTCGAGCAAAGTGTGTGTGTGGTGCTTGGAGTCTAGATTGGTCTGCTTGAGTCTAAGGCTGCCAATAGACGGACTGCATCGCAGCAACCGCGCGCAGTCGATATATTCAACTGTACGTTCGACTTCGTTCAGTCATGATATCAACTTCAAGCGGTCGACTGCAGTCGTGTGCAGCAACCGCATACAGTTAGGGTCTCCCCACATTTATCGACGCGGAATCGGCTAACACCGGTCAAAAATGCCTTTATGTCTACGTAATAAGGGTGTTACTAATACCATTCGCATCGGCTCGGCTCGGACGACGCGTCGCGACGCCGGCCGACGGCGAAACGAGCCGTTTGTCGATTAGCTGATCGGCGATAAGTCGAGTAGTGTGGTGATACGCACTCGGCTTAAGCCGATTCCGCGTCGATAAATGTGGGGAGACCCTTTGTGCAGTTGCAACTGTATGCGGTTAGCGATGAACAGCGTGCGTCGACACTACTCGACTGCGGTTCCTGCGATGCAGTCCGTCTGATGGCAGCCTAAGCTGAAAAGCAGTTCTTTTTCTTTGTGATTAGGAGAGATGAAATGAGACGAAACGGCGGCCGAGGATAAATAATGTGGATGGTGTATACCAGTGCACTCAGAACATAACATCACGCCTGTAATCTCCGAAAGGTGAGCCAGAGGTGTAGGTAACACCCACATTTCGCCAGTTATGTGTAAGGCCACTGTAATAGGGAGCGAGTCTTTAATGATTAATCTATTCTTATTAAGGTAACTATAATGAATGTCGTGTTGTAAAAAATTTTGCATGTCATCTGAATCTGACTATGTATTAGGAACTTCAACTGACCATAATGTACCATACTTATTGCAAATAAATTGATTATGATTAAGCCATCAACCGGGCATAAATCGAAACTCCGTGGCTGCTACTGAGAAATTCCTAATGGGAAAATCCAACATCTCATTGCCCGACCCGAGCATCGAATCCAGGACCCCGTGCTCAGCTACATTTTAGCTTCATTGGAAACAAGCCTTTCATCATTTAATCTTCCTCTCCTTGTCTACTTGGGGTTCGGCGCAAGTTTTCTTCTTCAATTCTCCCCTGTCAGACGTCACGTCATTGGAAACACGCTTTTAAAATATGAAAATCATTTTTCCTATCACTTTATTATTTAATTATTTACAATTTACAAATCTTATAAAATAAAATAAACTAACTAACTTAAACTAAAAACTTAAATTAACTTTTTCCTATCTCATTATTTTTATATTAATTCAACTACCAAATTAACAATAGCATTTCCAATAATTTTCTTACATTTTGAAACAATGGATAGAGCAGTGGGTGCGTCGATTTAAGCCACGCCCACCCGCGAAGCCTTCAGTGTGCTATCTCTTTTACACAAGCTGTCTCGCTCTTACACAGTTAAAATTATACTTCTTTATAAAGTTTGGTCGAGTGTTATTGTATTTTGTTAAATTCTTATATATTATAAGAAAAATATGTAAAGTAACACAACATTACGCCGATAATTCCCCAAAGGGTTAATCAGATCCATGTAATAGGGGGCGAGCCTATTGCCATCAACCGAACAAAGATCCAAATGCTGGGCATAAAAACACTTAACCCGACCTAAGAATTGAACCCAGAATCGACAGTATTAACTTTTGCGACCGAAAATGCGTTTTTATCATTAGTGGTTAATAATTAATTGGTAAATGAGATTACGATATTCTGGCGTGTTAAACTCTCAGTATGTTATTAAAACTACCACCTAAAAAGATTCCTGTAAGTGTAGACATGTATCTAATTTGCTGAAATGATCACTATATTATTTATGGTGAAACAGCCATGTCGTGATGGCCCAGAGGTTAAGACCTCGCCTCTCATGTATGATGTTGTGGGTTAAAATCCAGGCAAGTACCAATGTGACTTTTTCAATTCATATGTACTTTTCTAAGTTTATCTTGGACATCACAGACATTGGTGAAGGAAAAACATCGTGAGGAAACCTGGACTTATAATTAATATAAGTCTGAAATCGCCAACCCGTCTTGAGCAAGCGTGGTGATCAATGCTGAATCAATGCCAAATTTTGACGATTCTTTCTGTAGTGACGATACCATCGTTACATTATATCAGAGATCATCTGCCTAACCGGATCTCTAGTCTAACCGGATGCAGCTAAATACCAGTATTTTACATGGAGCGACTGAATGACCTCCACAACGCAGTTAGTTAGTACTATGCAATACTATACCCCTTGGTAAGACAGGTTGTCAGACTTTCGTGCCACTGACTACCTGTAACGACTGTCAAAGATCTACAAATGACAGCCGGGACCAACGGCTTAACGTGCTTTCCGAGGCACGGAGGAAACTCGGTATGTAATGGGTGGTCTCCCATCCATGGACTCAGGCGAGCAAGCGCGGCTTAACCTGAAGATCGACCCAAACGGCTGTTGAGCTCCTCGTTACGTTATATCAGTATCAAACTTTATTTAAGATCCTCTAAGTGGAATAGGCTAGTTTCCACCATCAATAAATTGCAAATCTGTTTAGTCCGTCAGTTAGAGTATTGGACAATAATGGACACGTATTTTTTGTTTTTGTAAATCTATGAATATTGAGAAAGTTAGAACGCATCAGAACTTGGGGGCTCGTGACGTCACAACGGACTAAAAATTATAGCACGGCGTGACGTATTGAGAATTTTAAAAGCGTCGTATCTAAGTCAATTTTGGTCTACGTAACAAAAGAAAAAATACGTAACAAATATTTTTTGAAAATCTGTCTGACTAATTAGATTTTTTCAGGACTCAAGCCTAGGTGGATGGCAGGTGCGAAATGGAGAAGAAAGCCTCGCGACCAAGGACTGAAGGGTCTGGAGTATCTAGCCCTATATTAGAAAGCGAATAAAAAAAATAAAAACTCATGACCGATGTCTGTTTTTTGACATTGGAAATGTCTTTTCAATACACTTCCTCGAAAACGGGTTCTTATCGCACTACGATTAGGTTCAACATGAAATGTATTTCACACACGTGGATCTTTTTCATATTCCATCACCGCGTGCTGTGCCGCGTGCGGAAAGGAGCCATTCCCGCACGCGGCACAGCACGCGGGTGTTGGAAAATTGCCTCAGATAAAACTATACCTATAGCTTCGCCTATAATTAGTACAAATTGGAGCAATGCATAGGTATGATATAAGGGGATCGCACATTTTCGTGAAATCGGAGCCTATACTGGAGCGAACGAAATATGTAGTACATTTTGATACAAGTGGAGAAAGTTTGTCATTGCATGCGAGGCGGAATTAACTCCCGAGCCGTAGGCGAGGGTGTTTTTGAGCCGAGAACTGCAATAACAAATGTCCACGTGTATCAAACGACGTTTTTCAATACACTTTTGAAGAAATAAAATAAAAGAACGAAAAATAATTTTGTCATGAATTAATAAGAAACTATGATTTTAATTTTCTTTTTTACCGCGCTTTGCTTTCGACAGGTTGAAGGAGAAGCAAAGGTCTAAACAGCCTAACATAAAAACAATTTTTTTTTTATATTTTTGAATTTAGAACACAAATAAATGTTAATTTGTTTATAAAAGTAAATATTAGTTTTAAATAATAATGTTTATCTATGATATTCTATTTATAAACACAATTTGAATTTTCAAAAAATATTTACGCCGTAAAGACATTATTACCTTGCCAAAATTAAAAAAAAACATTCACCTTCGACTTTAAGCATTGAACCAATTTGGACTAAGTATAGGTATAGTTATCTGTGGCAATTTTCATTCCCACACACGTGTTGGAAAATGAAAAAATCGCACGTGTGTCAAATACATTGCATGTTGAACCTAATCGTAGTGCGTTATGAACCAGTTTTCGAGGAAGTGTATTGAAAAAAGTATTGTAACTAAGTTTGAACTTGGTAGTACTTAGACGACTACAGGAGCTAAATTAGCAACTCCATTTGTAGTGGTTCAAACTTCGTTTGTCGAATAGTGCGAAATGAGGGTTATTTGCGATTTACATAAAATCTATTGATTGGACTAAAAAAATAAAACAACATCATGCTAATATGTTGCTTGTAGAATTATTTGCCAAAAAATAAGAATGATCGCATGTATTTTAGTATGGTTATTACTCGTTAAAAGAATTTTTTAGAGATAAATTTGTGATTTTTTTTATCGAGTAAAATTAGTTGCATTATGTTTTCAAAACACTGTCATACTAGTATATATTCTGAAGAATATCATATATTTTTCTGGTTTTATTTATTGCAGTGAATCATATGCTTTTTTTTTGCATTATAAAACTCGCGTTTAGGTCCTGTAGTCGCCTTAAGAGAAAGTTATCCAAAATTAGTTCGTAAGATTAACATTCTAACTTAAACCTAAATAAAATCATGTTAAACTAAAAACTGGAACATTAAAAACAAAATGTAACACAACAAAAAATATAATTTTGATGTCAATAAAACACATAATTTGATTGTCCCGAGTCGCATCGCGGCCTGAATTCCCGGGATTCTCACACGGTGTGGCGTTATGCCGTCCCTTCGAATTTACGACCTACTGAAACGTCCCGTGGTTTGGTATGGACGGAGGAAAGTGCTGAGACGGAATTTTGAGAAGAATTAGTAGAACTGAAGAACTGACATTTTTAAAGTTTTGATGATCCCTGATGATGAGCGTATTGGAACCACTTGACACAGCTTGTTTCCCCACAATCCATTTTGGAGATTAGTGACTGCCGTGAGTCTTTCATGGTGGGCAGGAGAATGCTGCTGCAGCCCATCCTCCTGACCAACAGCTCCGGACACATTTGCCCAGTTTTGCTTCACAGAGCAAGCATAGGACGCGTTAGGAGCCCTAGATTCGCGCACTCGTTGGCCATAAGTCCAAGGTTCCACCAGAAGTTGAGAGATTTGGAAGAGACATCTACACTCAGCATTGGGTGGCCACAGGTTGAAGAAAAGAACGTCAATCCGGTTGGAGATCGTCGTAGAAATACAAAACACTTTGAAAGCCACTGCCATTTGTATTATAGGCCCAATAGTCATTGTGATTTAGGATATTCACGAGAAAATACAAGCGTCGGGCACTAGCTGCTCGGCAGTTTGCTGAACTGGGCCTATTTGGCGCAGCCGTGAGACACACAATATTATCTCATTTTTTCTGTCTCGATTTAAGTTTTTATTGTGTAGTTTTAAGTTTACTCTTTAGTTTTTACTTTTTTTTATGTTGTGTGCACTTATGGCATGTGCCGAATAAATGTTTTCTTTCTTTCTTTCTATCAAGAAAAAAAAAAACATAATGTCAAAAAATCAAAAATGGCCGCACTGCCGCCAGTACTTTCGTGTTCCCAACACAAGGTTCTCGACAGACAGGCCCACCGCACTGTAACATGACACCTCCGTACGTCACCCGAGGTACCACGCGAGTGGCAGGGTGAGTAGAACTCTTACTAAAATGTAGTTATTACCAGACGGTAATTGTTTTACTGGTGTGAAGTACCTTCATGCGTGTATTTACCGATAGGTTAGGCAGGGACGTTGGCATCCCAAAAACAAAAATAAAGTGTCTCATGATCATCGCAGCTTGGTGGAAGATATAACTATGCGTCTCCTTCCCAAAGACCTCTTCTGCTACCAACTTGATAAGTACTTTTTCAACACTTGCTCATAAAGTGGCTCTAATTTCACCGCAATTAGGCGCATAATGACACCTGTAATCAAACTGTGACTTTTTCATTGTCATTATTCACAAGTGAGTTATAGGGTTTTTTTTTATTGGTCGAGTTGCTTTGTTCTTAAAAAAGTTTCGATACAAAAAAGATCGTGATCGTTCATGATCGTTAGTACAAATAAATTAATGTACCTATTGCTTACTCATTTCATGCAACTTTGTATTTAATAGTACATTATTGCAAAGGCCGTGAAATAGGCAATTGCAATTTTGCAGGTCGAGTATGAGTTTGAAGGCCGAGCCATAGGCGAGGACTTCACTAATACGAGACAGGCAATTGCCATTTCAGCCGAGGCATCTAAAGTGCTTTTTTTCTCCTAAAAGAATGCTGGAAAATAAAACACACTTTTTATATTATACATTTAATTTAACTATTATTAAAAGTTTCAACCCTTGGCCACCCAATGCTGAGTGTAGGTCTCTTCCACATCTCTCCACTTTTGGCGGTTTTCTGTCATGGCTATCCAGTTTCTTCCGGCCACTTTAATGAGATCCTCTGTCCACCTAGTCCGTTGTCTTCCCACATTCCTCCGCCCGTCCGTGGTCTCCACTCCAGCACTTTCTTGCCCCATCTTACATCCAGTCTGCGGCATATATGCCCTTTTTAGGGTTCCGTACTTCAAAAGGTAAAAGAAGGAATCCCTATAAGATCACTTTCTTGTCCGTCTGTCACCACCAATTTTCTCAGGAACGGGTGGATCTGGCAAGTTGACCTATTAGGTGTATAAAAATCAAGGTCCTGAGTCAACACGATAAAAAGAAAACTTGTAAGTACCAAAACTTACCTTAATTTTCAACTTTTTTTAGTTTTCGGAATTTTCCCTTTACTTGTGCTGTAAGACCTTGACCTTGACCAAAATTGACAATTTTAGGTCAACCGGAAGTAGTGACCTAGAATCACGAAATTTGGCAAAAAGCAAGGTCTTACAGCACATGTAAAGAGAAAAATCTGAGAACCGTAAATTTGTAGTTTAATAACAAAAAAAAACGGTTTTACTATTACAAACTTATTATAAATTGTGGCAATAGCCGTTTCTAGAGATCGAAGAGTAAAGTTAAGATTGTCCTTTAAAAAGTTTGTACGCAATCCTCGGTGCGCGAGTTCGACTCGCTCTTGGTCGGTTTTTTTTTTTTCATTACATATATGTCATTTCACATGAAAGCATTATTGAACTCTTCGGTGAAAATTTATTAAATGACTATAGCTAGTAGTTTAACTTATTAAACTTATGGTACGCAAAATAAAATGAATATGAATAACTAGCTGTTGCCCGCGGCTTCGCCCGCGTGGAGTTGGATAATTATTGTTCCACGGGATCATTCTACCGGGATATAAAGTATTCTACTCGTATGTGTTAATCGAGGTTATAAACAACCTGTGTTCAAAATTTAATTTACTCTCTTGGGGGTTGAATTTTTGAAAACACTGAAATACGTAACTCATTATTTTTGCCTAACTCAATTCTTACGAAATTTCATATAAATATGTCCAAGGAATAAAAGTTTCATACAAACTTTTATACCCTATTTCACCCCCTGGGGGGTTGAATTTCGAAAAATCCTTCCTTAGTGGATGCCTACGTCATATGAGGAATACGTGTGCGAAATTTTAAGATTCTAGCCCTAAGTTTTTGGCCTGTGCGTTGATACATCAGTCAATCACTTTTGCCTTTTATATATACAGATTTATGCCCGCAGCTTCGCCCGTGTGGAGTTTGATAATTGTCCCATGGCTATTCCTGCCAGTCGGACACCTCCATACAAATTAATTGACAAAATCAGTGCGAGCATATTTCGTTCCGCATCCCTCATGATTTAACCAGAGCTTACCGCTGATGATTGATGTCATCATCTAGCCGAGTTCGTCCACAGCCATTTCATCCGATGGCTTTCTAGGGTGGTTTTATAGAGCTAGCAAGTGGCTAGCATATCCAACTTTGGCCGAAAAACTTCGAGCACTGACTGCTACTTACCGCTTATACAGAGCAAGTAATATCGCACAGTCTCCCTTACTAATTCAATTTGACATTAAATTACTAGTATACACATATGACCCATCTTATCAGCCACAATCCTTTGTTTCCAAAGCCGTCACTTACGACCTACTACCACCAACAGACGGGCACACCGTGCCACAAATGTAACTTGATAGGTGCGTACGTCAGGCACCCTCGGGCAGTCTGTTGTAGTACATACCTCGATGGGTCTGCGCCGTGGATGTAATGTACTACGTATCATGCTGAATCAAATTGATTTAACAATGATTTCAATAGGTGTGCCTAACTACAAGGTGGTATAAAAGTAAAATCAGAAATAGCAACCCAATTTTTGGCAATGGTGCAGGTGTCATTATAACTCATGCATGCCTGTAATCCCCGAAGGTGGTGATAGTTGTACCTACCTAAAATATAGTAGCATGTAGTTGGTGCCAGTTAAGATCGCAAAAGCGGTCATTGACCCTCAAACATTTAAGTATTAAAGTTCTTAACTTTGAAATCCAAAAATAAGCCTGTTTAAATCTTGAATCGTCATCCATCGTGATCTTGAACATATACGATACATGGTTCATTTGTTTTGTTTCGTAGGAAGAGATATTAGGGCAAGGGCAATGACCGCTATTGCGATCTTGACTGGCACCAACTATAGTAGGTTCCCACATTTCGCCACTTACATGTAGGTTCGATGTGATAGGGGCGAGCCTATTGCCATCAAGTAGAAGTATCATCATCTATTTACAACTTAGAAACTACAAAAAACACAAAAAAACTTTCCTTGACCTGGGAATCGAACCCAAGACCTCATGCTCACCAGTAGAGCTTTCTACGACTAAACCCACCGTGCTACAACATGAAACTATAATAGCTGCGTTCGTCAGGCACCCCCAGACCGACCTCGAGGGGCTAGTGCCGTGAATTCAATAGGTGTGATATTAAGTTTTAACATAAATAAAAATCAAATACAATAATGTACTATCATCCTGAATTTTTCCAGATTTTTCAAGCCAGCAGTTTAGCTTTTAGAGATAATTATATATTATATTTCAAAATAGCTTGAACTAATTGGTCAGATCGGTATTTATCTATGGTCACTCCATTTACAACGAGCTTTGTTATGCCTTCCCCAATTCCCGATTGATGACGTACCAGGAACCATTTAAATCTCGCTCCTGGCACCAAAAGGTACAGAAATTGCACTAGAATTACCTATGTAAAACGTACAAACCACGATACATTTGCATTTATATTGCTTTTCAACAATATTTCTGCAATCAAGTGAAGTAACTAGAGTCAGTAAAAACAGACACAGTGATGGTAACGGTCGTGTCTTGGGTACGAGCTCGAGCAGGAATTTTAATTAAAAGCTTAGAAAATAATTTGATTAATTTTCTAGATTGCAAATGGCGGATACCTGTGACGTCTACCCAACCCGCACTGGGCCAGCGCTACAGCTTACACTACCTCTCATAGACAGAAGGAGTGTGTCCCACCTCCTAGCAGTGGCAACATTACTCTTTTTTTTTTAATTTATTATGCATAGACTGCATAGTAAACAAACGGCCTCACCGTTTGTTTCGACAAACGACAAAGAATTATTCATAAATCCAGGCTCTAGGTCCTAAAGTGACACTCTGGTCAAAGTTTCTGAAGAAAAACGCAACTTATACACTGTTATAAATAACTAAAGCAACAAACGCTCTGTCACGCACAAAAGTTGAAACTGGGCTAACTGATCTTAGATGGACCAAAAAAGTAACATTCTGGAATGGCCCAATAGGCAAGAGTTATTTAATTAAATATATTATTTTTTTAATTATAGGCACAACATTAGAAACAGATAAATTTATATAAAACAAGTAGTAAATAAATAACACAGAATAAACCACATTTTAAAACATGTATAGATTATAAAAATTGTAAATTTACAGAAAATAAAAGGCTTTTTTTTATTTTTTATTTTATTTATTTATTTTAATACACTGTTCCCGACCCGGGAATCAAACCCACAATGTTCAGTAGTCGCACTTCCAGCCAAAAGACTAACTTAACCGCAGTTGTTGATAGTAAATAATTAAGTACTGAATTAGACAAAGAATTCATAATAACAGTTGTCGTCGAATGCCTCCTGTCCATATACCTACTGTGCGCACTGTATAAGTTTTATGACGACTAAATTCAGTGAAGTGTAATTTATGCGCTTAACACGAAAATATACAAATAAGCCGTTCTCACCATAAAACGGCCCTAATAGCGATAGATTTGTAGAAAATGAGTCATAAAGGCAATACAGGGTACAAAAACATGATTAAATATTTTGCGATAACAACGCCATCTATTTTGCTGTAGAGTAACAAATTTAGTACTGCTTTTTTACGTCCATAGGTGACGTCAATTGTGTTACTTTTAAACCAAAATAACTTGATGAAAACGTTTATAACGATCAGGGCAACAAAGAAACGTCGAGGGAGTTCTTTAGCTCCAAATAAATATACAATCCACTCTGTCTGTTACCCCCTTGGAGTTTTTAATGGTAACTTTAGAAACGCCACTTGTGTTTCAAGTGTTTTGTTGTAACCAGTAAACGTTATCTTATCGTGTTGCTTAGCAATTGAAATTATCTTTAAAAACGTAGGTGTGTATATATTTCAATTTACACAAATTACATTCGATCCATATTCTAATAAAGTAGTTTAATCTATCTATAGATAGTAGCGGGATAGGCGGTCGGCTCGACACGCACAGCGCGTCATTAGTACCATAGACAAGACATAATATAGAATTTGTATGCAATATACAATGTTGCCATATTCGTGTCCAAAACAAAATAAGCTGTTTTTAGGAATCATGTTCAAATAACATCTACCAAGTAGTGTTAGCTCTTATAAAATGTGTTTTATTTGAATACTGAGACTGGGAAACTATGCCTTTTTCCAGCTTCTAAGGAACAATTTAGCAGTGGGATTATTTTTTATTCTGTTCCTTATAACCAAAGGTAATACAATAATAAAAAGAAATTTTATAGAATAATCATACTTCCATACTAATATTATTTAGAGGTAAGTATTCGAATGTACTGATCTTCGTCAGTCAATCCGTTTGTTACATTTAACGCCCTTATTAAACTGCTGAATGAATTTCCATGATGGGCACAAAGATAGACCATGGCCTGGGTTAAAGTAGGACATACCACTACACATCCCGACATCAAATTTCCGCCGCATAATTTCTGCCCAGCATGCGAGCGTGGTTTTAATTATTTTTGACCTCCAAATACTTAAACAATCGAATAGGCACCAATTCAAAAACAGCTAGCCAAATAAACTATAATTCACGAACGTGACTTATGTGGCTGACCTTTTGCAATCAGAAAATAGTTTCGATATTTAGTCAGACACTACACTAGAATAGACGGCCCCAAAACCTACCCGAATAGAAATAAAGCGAACAGATATCGGAGATAAAAAAGGTTGAAGTTTAAAAATGGAAATATAGTTCTAATCCGAACTCACATTGGATAGATTATGGGAAAAAATAAAACAGGGCTCTTGCTTTTGGTAAAACCGTAGCAAACTTTAAACCAGAGATTTCAAATCTCTCGTATTACGAATACCTACTTCTTCTTTTCTGCGTAACATAACCTGTTCATAAAATCATCTCGTTCTAAATAGGGGTGATTAAAGGTTTTAATATGGCAGCATATTTCTTAAAAACCTTCTAGATTGGTTGTCTATGGTACATAGGAAAGCGACTTCGAGAAAACATTTTAAATCGATTTTATGTGACATAAATCGATTACAATAGTTAGTTGTTTTGTATTATAATTTTACTCAAAGTCTAGTTAATCGTTGGAAAATTTCTTGTTTCGGCTTATTTAGGCAATTATAAATTATTTGTATCTTTCTAAATTATTGTAAAATCGTTACCTGTTTATAGTAATTTAGTATTCGAATTATGTCACTCCGATTGAGTGACTGAATCCGATTCACGTGATTACGTCACTCGGGCCAAGCGAAGCAAGCGGAGGGAGATGTACGAGATTCGTACTGTGTTAAAATTAATACGTCATCTCTTATTCTAAAGTGATATCTGTAAATTAATTCGCGGTTCCACTTAGAAATTGATAATAAAACTGTAAGTAAATAATTCTGGCGTCGTCCCACGCGTCGCCGTATGGTATGGACGCGTTGTTTGGTTCCCTGTGTAGTGCCTATACAAATGCATAATATAACCTATCTGCGCTTTGCATAAATCTATGAGGCCGCAGCCTTGTAATTGATGCAGATGCAGCCGATGTGGAAATAAGGCGTTAATGCGATTACAAAAGTAGTTAAAACGTCATCGGAGCGAAGCCATCAAGTCGGGGTGTTTTGCCGCGCTGTGTGCCGTGTTTATTGACGCGTTGGTTGCAATATTGCAGGCATAATGCCGGCGGCGCGAGGCGTTAAACGTGCTGCATCTAAATCGTCCGCCGCTACGGCGTCAACGGCAGCCAAAAACAAGAAAAAACGTGGTGGTGAGTTCCAATAGAGGCATTTTGCAATTGTTTTCTTTACATTTTTGCCTATGTCAATGACCTGTCAAATGCGATGGCGGGAAATGAAAGGCGCGAAGTCTCGCCTCAGAACTTCTTTTTTTGTGTTTACAAGATAACTGTACTTGAAATGAGACTTAAGTACATAAGTTTGGTCATTTAGAAGCATGTTTATGCGTAAATACCGCTTTGGTTATGTAAGCGTCGCGTATGATTGGCTTTTTTTGAGGTTAGTTGGTTTGGTCGACGCTCCATCGTATTGTGTTTGTGTATATGTGTTTTTCACACAATTTAGTGTATTCCGTAAATAACTGTGACCAATTTCGGTCACGAACATGAATACGAACGTATTTATCATTGTCGTTTGGTATAAAATTAGCTAATGAACATCAAGTCACCAGTCATTAATGTGCCATTACCTGTACCATAGAGATAAGCATTAAAAGCGTGCAGAATGGCATAGTTTTATAAGATTATCTTTGATTGTATCCTCTATATTCAAAAATGCTAGGCAATGACTCGGCTAAATAGTTAAATTGCTCAGTATTATGTAATTTTGTTAAATATTTATTTAAATACTTAGAAAGTTTCTACATAAAGAGGCATGATAAGAGATGATTGTTTTAAATTGATACCTATCATGAAATAAACAAATAGTATATTAGTAATGCTGTTCACTAGCCTAGCTTTGCCCGTTTGGCAATTTTAGAGAATAACTTGTTCTGCCTGTCGTAGAAGTCTGATATTTAAAAAAAAAAAAGTACCTAGTAGAATTTTAATATCTGAAAAACAAAGCTTAAAATATTTCATTGCTATTATTGCTAAGAAGATAAGAAGTACTTATAACAAAACTCACCTTTATGAAAATCTTAATTTATTTACATGGCAACACTGCATGACCCTGACCCTTTTTTATGTAGAAAGAGTAGAGCGATTAAGTGCCTGGTAAAGTTATTATCTTTAGAAGTATTCCATTCATACATAACACTTCTTGTTTGTACTACATAATAATCTGTTTACCTTGGTTATACCTACATCTTATTTAAATATAAATGGTGAGACATCATATTTACACAATGCTTCTATGCCATAAAGAACTGAATAGAAAATTCTAAATCGTCACCGATTTTTTGAAATTTAAATGTAAATGTTGGCAAGTTTGCATTATGGATCCATCAGAATGCTTTTATTTTGGTGTCATCTAGAGTTAGTCACTTTAGTATTTTTCTCATCAGTAGGTTAGGGCTTACTCACACTGGTGAATGAATCAGCAGAAAACCACACGACAATTGATGTAATATTTATCTTATCTGAATGAAGCATAATTTCAATATTGCTAACTTGCAGGTTGGTATGCACAACAACCATTCAAGCTATACAAATCCAGTTTATGCGGATCTCTCATTGTATGAAAAAACTGTACAAAGCAAGGCCATGTTATACTGGAATTGTATAGTTTGATGTGTCGCCATGTTGTGTACACTCAGAGGCGCAGGACCAATCTTGCATAAAACCATGTAAAACAGAACTTCCGGAAGCCGATTTTTTCATAGACATCTTATTACAATAAGATGCAACATGCTCATTTTCTCAAAAATAAAATAGATCGTAAAGTAAAAAAAAACATAGTCAGAATTTCAAAAAGAAATATTTATAAAACTGTTTGCATACATTCTAAATGAAGGCCAATATAAAAATAGGGTAGCAAAATCCAATGCGAAAAAAAAATGAACAGCCTTAACATGAAAATAGCATTTTGTTGACCATACTAAAACCTATATAAGCCTTATTGGCATTTTAAACTTACCTAACACATTGACCAACTAAAAACGACTTAAGTAAACAAATGGATTATGTCATACCTACATCTTTTTATAATATTTGTGTCATCATATTTGATAAGGATGACCTCAAACTGTTATATATTGCCTAGACTTGAGTGCTTCAAATCAATTTGCACTAGAGATTGCTCTGCATACATTTCCGGGTGATATGGACTAGGTGATAAATGTTATTGCTAGATTCGGATGAACTGTGTAAGATTTTCCTTATTTTATACTAAACTAGCAGACGTCACGCGGTTTCACCCGCGTAGTTCCTGTTCCTGTGGGAGAACAGGGATAAAATATAGCCTATGTTACTCGCTGATATTGTAGCTACCTATTGCTGAACGAATTTTTAAAATCGGTGCAGTAGTTTTCAAGTTTATTTGTTACATACAAAAATACAAATCTTTCGTCTTTATAATATTAGTATTGATTCAGCCTGAGGCTTTGCTCATGTGAAGGTTGCATACAATAACACAGGAACAGATATCAGAATATACAATGTAGTTAGGTAAGTAAATAACAACACCTCTCTCTAATTTAAAAACTTTATCTCGGAACTTAAGAATCATTCCAGTATTTTATCAGGAAGTAAGTTGGCTTGAACTTTAGGCAACTGAACTCAACCAATTCCGATCTGTTAATGTTAAAACATAACATAATTTTTTGTGTGAGAACTATGACATCAACAACAAAATCATTGCATCCTATAAAATAGAGAGAGTAAAGTAATAGATCCTATCCTAATAAACTGACATCGAACTTGATGAAAAGCAAGTCATTCAAAAGGCTTAAAAGGCAAACCCCATTAGACCTGCTACTGTGAAAGCTGACACACCATAAAACGGACTGATATGGATGCACCACTGGGCGCATACCTAGCATGACTACAAAAACTTAATAAAAAAAAACATGCTGAACGTCAGTAAATGGACAGATCGCATCATAATTTAAAAAAAGTTATAAATTCTGTTAAAATTACGCCAAACGGTCATAAAATACTAATTTATAAACCTAGACTAACCAAAAATGGGTTGTATAAAACGTCTACCACCTACTTAAGTTTCTGAAATGTTCTGCTTAATAAAAGGTCAGTACTATGTTTCTTCAAACCCAATGCTAAATGAGTAGGTATGCATGCAAGCATACATTTCACTTCAATCTCTTGGATTTGTACAATTTGTAATACTTTTTAACACTTTGTGCATGTCTGCTTTGGTAAAATCGTAACCCACCAATCATTTTTGTTGAGTTGCTTAGTTTGATGTACAGAATGGTCAGTTGATTGCCTCGTGAAAGGTGAACATGTACTTTGCCCTGAGTAGTAAGTTTGAAAATTGAGCACCATCATTGAGTGTGGTAGTCCCACCCACAAATTTATTGATTTACATGTAATTGGCCATAAAGATACTCATAATGATGTGATGTTTGTACAGCAATCCAATGGGAGATCCCGACGGCGCCAAAGAAGAGGGGGCGTGTGCTATCATGCGGACAGGGTGACGTGGGTCAACTCGGACTCGGTGAAGATGTCGTGGAGACTACCAAGTAAGTTATCAGTCAAGATGCCGCACGCTGCGTTATCGGTGCGTTGCGACGTCTGACCGGTGTTACTGCATCGTTTTACATATAAATCAGAAGTACATAAATGTCACGGTGCGTTGAAACGGCGCGCGGCGTTGCATTGCGTGCGCGTCATACAAGGGGTCAGACAGACGAAGCGGTGAGGCTGCGGTGCGAGTCCTCCAAACACATAAAACGACATCTGTGAAAAGGTGTACGTACACAAAGGTTACGTGGAGAAATTCGCTAATAACGTTAAGACCGCCATTGTACCCATAGATATATTATCTATCTGTTTAGTTCTCATCACCTTGAAAACAGACAATAATTGCTATGATCTTGAAGACGCCAAAAAATTAAGCTGTTTTATTTTGTTTCAGATTTAAGTATGTGACAGCGTTGGGTGACAAAATAGTAGATGTGTATGCAGGGGGCATGCACACGATCGCTCTTGACAGCAGCGGGAAGGTACGTTTCCCTTCCAACCATATTAATTATGTTTAGGTATGATGAAATACATCAAATCAAGTCATTCATTGAAATTAATCATAGAATTTGCACTTTTTGAATGTCATAATTAGTATGTATTTCCCTAATATCTGAGCTTTATCACTTCCTCCACCAATTCTCTAGCAACTAGAATACAAAAAAATATGTTTGGGGGTAATGAAGAACAGGGTGTAAAGCTCTTCATCCCCCATAGAAAAGGGAGGATCCTCCGACCAGACGGGTGTTGTGTCTGGTGGGCCACTGCCCGACAGTTGTTGTCGGGTTAGAGTATGTAGTCTTATGTCGCGGATATACTCTGCTTGCGCGATGTAGGAATTCTGACGTGTTTCGCAGTTAGTTCATCATCTGTGTCATAGATGGCGTTGAAGTACTTTTTTTTCCCATGTAGCGTAGTACTTTTTGTAGTGCCGCTACATATGATTAGACAGTGATTGCACCATGCTTTTTTTATCCCTATAAATAGTAAACTATTGTCAAATTAATTACTGTTTGTAGTAGCCATTATCAATAGTAGGGTTGTCTCTTACATGGGCTGTCTTATTACATGGGAGTTTTATTTTCGTCACCTAATCGCAGTGATAATAACCATCTCCACCAGGTGTGGACATTCGGCTGCAACGACGAGGGCGCGCTGGGCCGGGCCACGGGCGGCGCGGGCGACGAGGCGGCGCCGCGCGGCGTGCAGCTGCCCGCGCGCGCCGTGTGCGTGGCGGCCGGCGACTCGCACTCCGCCGCGCTGCTGCACTCCGGGGACGTGTACGCCTGGGGCGCCTTCAGGGTCCGTACCGCACAACACTGTCTTATCATTACCTACATTTTTGTTTAAGGTGGATGCTCCAGGGTAGCCCGCTAAATTCTTACGTTTTTTTGCAATTTGCAGGTCAGTGTCAGGTTGAATGTTGATTAAAATATGATTCGCGGCTGTAACACGTATGTAGTTACAGAATTATAATCATCAAAATCATCAATACAACCCTCCAAGCGCATAAAGGTGCAGGAATTACTTTTTCAAGGTCAAATTCATTCCTGCGCCTTTATGGCTATCTGGCTGCCCTGAAGCATCCACCTTAAGAGATTATCAGAGTAAACATGACACTCTTTAGCTGTTTGTCCTGAGCTGATCTTTCTCTGGTTATTTCGGTTCACCAGACAGCAATCTGACACGAACTAAGAGAGTTAGGGAAGAGATAGTGCAACTGTGTTCGTGCAAAATTTTCACTACTTTCTTCCTGCATCTGTGGTTAATGAAACCAGGCCACTATTAGAGTGTTTGGTTGCTCAGAAATAAGACATTGCCATTTCGATAGCTCTCGTCACTTCCATACATTTTTTACTTTTCCATCATCGTTATCACTGATGGAATATCACTAACACTATCTAAGCCCGTGGTCTTATTTATTCCCATTTTCCAGGATTCTCACGGCAGCATGGGCCTCGTTGTCCGCGGTCGCGAAGGCAAGTCGTGTCGCGAGCCTGTGAAGGTGGACATCGGAGAGACCGCGGTCGCCATCGCCTCCGGTGGCGACCATCTTGTCATATTGTCGGTACGTATCATCGTGGTTTTAAATCTAATCATTATCTGTCAAATGACCAATTTGGTCGAGACGCCATTGTTTAACCATTGTGTCTACTTCGTGGACAGATCATAGGATAAGATAAATATAAATAAATATCGCTGGACATTACACACAGCGCCATTTAGTGCCACACTAAGCAACGAGGCTTGTGTCGTGGACACCAGATAGTTGATATACTACATAGATACTTTTTGTTTGTAAATACATACTTATTATACATATAAACATCCATGACTCGGAAATAAATGTCCATGCTCATCACACAAACATTTGCTCGTACCGGGATTCGAACCCGGGACCCTACGAACGTAAGGCAGCCTCACTACCGCTGCGTCAATCGGGTCGTCAAATAAGAAAGACCACACTACACACTATCCCTGTTTATTTGGCTTGAGCCAAAAGCGTTATTTAAGTCCATACAAAGTCTTGGTCCAGTCATATGAGGATCATGCAGATTAGTGTCTGAGATGGTCTTTTGAAGAAAGAACCACACAGATATCAGTGGATGCATTATAAAATCCTGTTACGTGAGTTACCCAGCCAAAAATTAAGGCCTAAAGCGCGATTTCGAACGCGTTCTGATCGGCGGGATTCCTCTTTAATATAAATGTAATGAACTACTGTGTTGCAGGCGTCGGGCGGCGTGTATACAATGGGCTGCGGGGAGCAGGGACAGCTGGGCAGGTTGCCGCAGAGATCCGCTACCAGAGACGCCAGACAAGGATTCAGTGAGTTTCTAAATATCAATTGTTTCGTAGGGGTAAAAATGTACTTATACTGTTAGCCTGGGTCATCCTACAGCTGGGCAAAGGCCTCTCCCCATGACTACCAGTTGGAGCCGATATGGACCACTGGTCGCCATCTACGAGGTCAGCCGCGACGCCTTCTGGCTGTGTCAGGCCTCCAGAAAGTGGCTAATTTAGGCCATGTTAATTTCCTAAATTATGACAAAAGCCCCAAACAAAAAAAAAATTCTTGTTAATGTTAATATTATAAAAACCCCTACTAACTTAGGTATCTTTTCCCTAGGTGCTCTGCTAGTACCGTCAAAGGTGACGCTGAAGGCCGGCGGGGCTCGCGTGTGGGCCGGCTACCACGCCACCTTCGTGCTCGACAACAACGACAAGATGTTCGCGTGGGGACTCAACAACTACGGACAGCTGGGTTACTATTCTATTTTGATTTATGCCCTTATCGAAGACTAGCCTTCGACGCAGGAAATAATATACACAAGCGTGTTCGCAGCAGATACAGGTGCATCCTCTCTAGGTAGGAGAACCAAAGCCCGCCAGAATTCATAATCAGCCTATAAGGTACCCACTGCTGCGACACAGGCTTCCAATATGTGAAAGGGAGTGGGATGTAGACCACCACATGGGCTCAGTACAGATTGATGGATGTCACCATGTCTTATTATGTTATTTACTGATCAAAAAGAGATTCCTCACTTAGAGCCTATTCATAGTATTCTGGAGGTTATTCTGGCGTCGAAGTCTTGCTTCGCCGACTCCAAATAAATTGTGATTGGGGCAGGAGAATGATGATGACTCTGATGTCAGGCCTTTAACGCAGAATTTTATTGAAAAAGGTTTTTTGGAAACTTAGTATAGGTATTATAGCATATAGAATTAGTATAGGTTGTTTTTCTTTTTCTACTTTCTAACTAAATGTAATCCCAACAGGCATAACAGGCGAAAAGCGCAAGACAGCGTTATTCATGCCGACAGAGTGCGACGCGTTCACCAGTCTGAACACGACGTGGAAGAGCGTCGCGTGCGGACAACATCACTCGCTCGCACTCGACGCCGCCGGACAGGTCTACGCTATCGGCCGCTGCGAGTATGGCAGGTGAGAACAAACCCCAACATTTATTTCAATTAAAACAAATACCTACTAGTTGACATAGACGCCTGCCGGCTCGAAACCACACTTATGGTAGGGAGCTTAGAGGGTTTCAGCAAGTATATTCAGCATGAAAAATTGATAGCTCAGTATGTGGGGCGTAAAGACAGAACGCTAAAACTACTATGAAAAGTTTCAGGCAAGGACTGACTTTCAGTTTTCACAAAGTCATTGTACGGGGCCTTAGTCAAACTAAACGACGTAAACAGGCAAAAAATATCCAAGATTGAATTTGAATTGATTGTATTGTATTTTTTTAATTTGATTTAATTTTATAATAATTTTAATTATGATGTGGATTTTAATTTGATTTTAATTTAATTTTGTTAATGTTAACCCTTGATCTGTCCACGAAGTAGACACAATAGTTAATCAACTGTGTCTCGAACAAATCGATCCGTTGACAGATCATGATTTAATTGTGATTTTATAATTTTTTAATTCTGTTTAATTTTACCTATGATCCAAAGTTAAATGTTGATTGAAGTAAATAAATAATAATAATAATTGTGGCTATTCAATGAATCTGAAGAATTTGAGAATTCGCAAAAACAAAAATTGGACATTTTTTAAGGAATATTTTCACAATTCTTTGATGTCTCTTACTTAGATTTTTTCAAATTGATAGCCAGTGTTATAGGCTATTGTGGAGGTTAAATAATAATGCAGTCATTTCATGTAAAATACTGGTATTCAGCTGCATCCGGTTAGACTGGAAAGCGACTCCAACAGGGTTGGGGAAAAGGTCGTGCAGTGAATATGGTCAAGAAGTAGCTTACCGTCATGTTTATGAACAGGTTGGGTCTGGGAGACCGCGCGGGCGACGCCGAGGTGTTGGAGCCGGTGCCGAAGCTACAGAACAAGAAGGTCATCAGCATAGCAGCAGGAACCAGCAATTCTTTCGCTGTTACTGATTCGGGTAAGTCTCACTTCTCAAAAAAGCGATAAGAATTCTCTAAGAAAAAGTATTACGACAAAAACTATAGGTTCCGGTTTTATAAACTTGATTTCCCAGAAATACGAACTAGAGATAATCTGCTGATTTAACCGGCAAAAAAGACTGATTTATAAAAAAATTGAAATTCTTTGAATTATTACACCTACTGAAATATTGGCCCGCAATGGCAGAGTATCGATGTTTGTCGAAAAGGCGGCCTTTTCATAGTAATGAGATTTAACAGACACACCAAAGATAACAGTGTTATAATCGGTCATTCGATAAAATGTTGTGGCTAATCAGACCAGATATTTTAGGGCAGTTTTAGGACTGCCCTAGAAAGTCCATTTTAAGATGAGCAACTTACAACACTTATCTCCCCTCAGGTGAAGTAGTAGCATGGGGCATGGGGTCGGAGGGCCAGCTGGGCACGGGCGCCAGCGCGGACGCGGCGGAGCCCACGCCGGCCGTGACGCCGGCGCTCAGCAGTCGCGCGCCCGCGCACGTGTCGGCCGGCGGCCAGCACACCGTGCTGCTGGTGGTACGTACTACTTAATCAATGTCCTGCCCTTATCTCCAGTTTATAAAGGGTGTAAAAAACCTCTTAACGAAGCCGAAAGGCACTTGTTCTCCTCGTCATAGCGATCACTTTTTTTGTTATACACCATACCTGGGAACCTTCTAGTTACGGAGATATTGGGGGTTAAACTTCAAACTTTTTGACAACTTTTTTTTTTTAAATACATACGTTTTTAATGTAAGATTTTTACTTTAAACACGACCCCGTATTATTCAATCCATCCATCAGCACAATGTGTGCGTTACATTGATTTCTACAGCAAAACATGATTTTTCACGCCAAAAAAAAAAGTCGTTTCCCAGCAATAATTTTTGCGTAAAGTTACTTAGTTTGATGTACAGAATGCTTGGTTGACGGCTTCGTGACGAGGTGGTTTACACCCTGTATGTACAACTTATTGGCAACATTACATTAAAAGTCACACACACTGCAAAAAAAAATGTCTAAGTACACAATCTTTTGATACTCTTATGTTGTCCAGAGTTTTATCAAGTCAGATATAAATTGTGTAACAGATTGATAGACTGTCTTAAAGCTCTTCAAAGACATTTTTTTTTTATTAAATTAATTTATTACCCACATTTCTAGATTTCCTTACTACTCACACTGTTAAATCCCTACAGGAGGACCCATCATCCCAAAAGGAAGCCTCCCCGCCTCCAGAAAGCGAGACATCGGAGCAGAAAGGCGACTCGCAGTCCGTGGAGTCTGAAGAAGAAGAGGTCGTGCCGGCCAAGCGACAGAAGAGCGAACAGGAGGGAGAGATCTCCTCCACGTCTAGCGCACAGCCGAGCGATGTGGGCGACGAGGCCAAGCCACAGGTGGGTCACAGGAGCAAGAACTAGGACTGTCCTTTCAGTCTACGCCTACCTATTAAGGTGGATGCTCCAGGGTAGCCCGCGAAATTCAAATTTTCTTACATACAACCCTCTAAGTTCATGTAACTGTCATGAAAAAGTCATTCTTGATAGTTACATGAACTGAATATGAATGTTTGATAATTTTAATCATTATAATTCTGTAACTACATATGTCTTACAGCCGCGAATAATATTTTAATCAACATACAACCTGACACTGACATGCAAATTGCAAAAAACGTAAGAAAATTTAAATTTCGCGGGCTACCCTG
Source organism: Xestia rhomboidea (assembly GCA_963853795.1). Lineage (NCBI taxonomy): Eukaryota > Metazoa > Arthropoda > Insecta > Lepidoptera > Noctuidae > Xestia > Xestia rhomboidea. The sequence continues at coordinate 11,465,220 of OY970782.1, read as the reverse complement.
GAGCTTCCACCTTAACGTCCATTTTCTGTTCGGTTTCGGTAGGTTGCTATCGCTGTCTGTTTGACATTTTGCTTACAGACAGTTGGAAACAAAACATCACAGAAAATCTATGTTTGATGTTTCTATGAATCAAGTGATAAGTAGGTGACGCGGATAGGGATATTTCAAGCTAACTTATAGAAACACCGATAGCTTCGAGACGTGGCATATTAACTTTAAGTTGACTTATAAGGACTGTAGATACATTGTATAGTCGCTGTTCTTCTTAGCGTGTTGATGGCAGTAAAAGAGATTTTTCCTTCTCCGCTCTTTATCACAATAGGGATGATGACTGACCAAAAATAGTAGATTGTATCATAAGGGAGCAAAATTATATTTTACGGCGAGGGCGCTTTTTAGAATCCAGAGCGAAGTGAGGGATTCTAGAGTAGAATCCAGAGCTTTCCGAGGGATTCTTTAGTAGAATCCTGAACGTAGCGAGGGATTCAAAGTACGTCTCTACTTTTCATCACCCACTATGAGAAAATAAATGGCGCCTCATATTTCATTCACTGTCACTTGAAGAACTCATTTTTCAAAACAAAACCATAAATTTCTAAGAATCCATGAAAATTGACGAAAACGCAGGCTGTAGTTCGCGCGTTTTTAATTTGATTTCTTTTTTTTTTAATTAGCCGGCGGCGGCGCGACGATAGGCCGTCGTACCAGCCAGTCTTTATTCAAACAATATTTGCGTTCGATTTCTTTGGCGCTGAACAATAAGATGGTCCAAATTCAAAAAGTGCGCGGCAATAGTAGATTATTGCATCGAGCACAAAGTAATTTATTATTCCACCGAGTGCAGCGAGGGCTCTAATCTAACAGGCACGACGGCAATATAAATTACTTAAGGCGAGGTGCATAATCTGCTTTTCTTTCAACTATTACCTATAGGAATAGTAGATAAAAGAAACTCATATCAAACAGTTAAAATAGAAGTTTAATTATTGAAATTAAAAGTTATACTTGAGCAATTATTAAACGTAAGGTTAAGAGTTTTATCGTTTCCAAAAATATTGTCAAGCAAAATTAACAAAGTTCCCGCCAAATCACTTTTTTAAATTTCTTTCATTTTTAAATCAGAGTTAGCAGCAATCATTTTTTTAAATTTGGAACAAGTAGGATAGAAACGAATAATACGTATGTAAAAAAAAAAAGTATTGATATCGGCTGGCTGAATAGAGCTAATCCATTGAGATTGGCACCTTTTGGTGCGATTAAAAAAAAAACTGTGCAATAATGAAATTTCATACATTTTTATTGCTCTAGAGCATTAAAGACTCGCTTTGTACTGAGTTTTTAGAGTGATTGTGATGAAATTAAAGCATAGTTGGAAGAAAAGATTATTGCGGCACCCTTATAAAGAGGATTAATAACTCATTACTGCCCGCTAAAAGTTTCATAAAGAAAACACCAACTTTGGGTGCACTTAAAGGCGAACCAAGTCGTCCTTTTCGAATAGATGGGATGAAAAAATATGATTGTTTAGTCCGTCAGTTAGATTATCGAAAAATATTGGATACCTGTTTTTTGTTTTATCAAATTAATAAAAATTGACGAAGATAGAACGTGTCAAAGATCATGAGTGGGGGCTTGTGACGTCACATTAGAGTAAAAAATGTACTCTGATGTGACGTCACACGAGTTTTCGACGCACTATATCGTCTTAATTTTTTGTCTCCGTGAAAAAAGAATAAAATGTGTCCAATATTTTTTGGAAATCTATCTGATGGACTAATTAGTTTTTTTTTGTCATCTACCCTATTGGTTCATACATGGACCCTGTTGCTAGCCAGAGAGGTGCGATTTTGATGACATGCACCGTATGACTGACGGAAAATAGAAGCGGACCGACGCTAGAGCTGGCGTCGCGAACAAGCCTTTCTAGTTGTAGTGCTTCATACGCAACCGTTGACCTTCCCGTGCATACTGGATAGAAACTGGACATGAACAAGAGCCTTCAAGCCATAGCAAAATGATAAAATTGCCAAATTTGGTTATGACGTGACGGCCGCGATCGCATTGTTTAGGACGCGGCCATAATCGTTATGAATATGTTGCCATGGACACCTTATCAAACACTAAGGCTGTAGCAAGCAGTCCGAACATAATATATAAAAGGGTGTCATTGATCATGTAAACCCCATCAGCACGAGCGCTTTTTAACGTGTTCTTTTTTCAAAGTTTTATAAAAAAAAACCACCTATTGGACTTCGTCGCAGTCGGGTCGAGAAAGAAACTCCCGCTGCGAGCTGACGTCAACAGCATAATAGGGAATATGCGCGTATTTTTTTTCCACTTAAATCAATAAAATACTATCAACCCAAGAAAAGTATTAAAAGTTAAGTTCAACTACTGCTAGTCGCACAAAAATAATATTAAACTCCTGCAATTTTCTACGACAGTGCAAACGTCCGTAACTGTATCGCGGCCATGATGTGACGTCATTATCCACAATCTGCCTTGTTTACATCAATTTTTTTTTGGCCTTAATAAAAAAAAAATATTAATTGTATGTGCTTTATTCAAGTAAAAATTGCAATAACAATAATATAATAAAATTTTAGTGAAACTTTTAGCACTTTTCAAATAAAAGTGTTTTTTTGACACAATGAACTTTGTCAATACCGGCGTTATCGAAGCCGGTGTGTTTTGACAGTGCGTTCCGTTTCACGAAAAACATGCTACATAAAACAGTAAAATGTAAAATAAGTGATGTATTAGAAACTTAAACAAATGTACCACAATGTTTTTAAGCGCCAATACAACGCATTTTTCATTAATAAAAAGAGTTTTGTATTTCATGCATTTCCCTTTTTGACCAGTGTAAAAAAAAAACTGGTCACCAATAGACATTTTATTTTATTTATTTTGCATCATCCATCCACTATAGGGTAAAAAGAAAAAGCGCACGCCGTCGGTTTCGTCGAGCGTCGCCACGAAAGCACCGAAATCCAGGAAAAAGGCACGACGGAATTAGGTTCTTGCTAGTTGTTACATTGACTGGTACACCTCTTGTTTGTGATGCACTTGGAAAAATATAATATTGGTCCCGAGGAAAATGTCTCTTTCTTTTAAGATAGTTCTGTGAAATTGTATCCATATTAGTCCAACATCCTAACTTCAGAAAAAAGTTGGAAATTAAGGTAAATTTTGGTACTTACAAGTTTTCGCGAAAATCTAAATTTAACCATATCTTTTTATCGTTTTGACTCAGGACCTTGATTTTTATACACCTAATGGGGACTATATAGACCTCAGTTTATGGTATAAATTTCAATTTGCTAGGTCCACCCGTTCCTGAGAAAATGGTTGGTGACAGACGGACAGACGACAGACTGACAGACAAGAAAGTGATCTTATAAGGGTTTCGTTTTTTCCTTTTGAGGTACGGAACCCTAAAATATACATAGGAAACCCAAAGCACTAAATGTTCAAAAAAAATTACAAATTCGATGTCCAGTCTATTCACAAGTAAAATACACATAAACATGCATATTCTTAGTTTCAATCGAAAATCAAAATCGAATGCGCGTCCCATTCGATTTTTGTTGTTTAATTATTTTGCACTACTTTTGTACTTTTTCTTATCGTGAAGGATACGACTTATGTTGTAATGATAGTCGTTAATGTGACCCACCCGCAGAAATATTTTAATACAAGAAGGCAGCCCCGTTTAAAGTCTAGTCAACAATTAGGCATGACGACAGTATCAAAAAATTGCAAATCTATTTATTGGAAATTAATGGACACGTATTTTTTTTGTTTTTGTAAATCAATGAATATTGACAAAAGATAAAACGCAACAAAACTCGGGAGTGGGGGATCGTGACGTCAGAACTAGCTAAAAATTATACCTAGGCGTGACGTATTGAGAATTTTAAAAGCGTCATATCTTCGTCAATTTTGGTTTACGTAACAAAAGAAAAAACACGGGTCAAATATTTTTTGATAATCTAACTGACGGACTAATTAGATTTATTTTGTCGTCTCGCCTATTACTACGGTAGGGACAAATTGCAGATACAGCTCCGGCCATCTGAAATCATGCAAATAAAATATCTTATCTTATCTGACTCGAACAGATAATTTACTAAAATATCTTTCTTAATAAATTTCTGTAAACTGTCGTCTCTCAGATCCAGCTTGTCCCTTTGCTGCCGACGCCCTAAGCCGAGGCTCGTATCCCCTTAGCGCGCTGTCGCTTAGTTTATGAGACCGGACGAAGAACCCAGCCTTATAGTTTCACCTGAGAGATGCCATGTCGAAAAAAAATACAATCTTTCGTTATAGTTATTTTTACAAGTGCAATACAAACCAAACATGTAGAGAAATAATAACAGTGAGGGCAGGTAGTAGAATTACTCAAAACGAAGAGGTGAAGGCAACTTTTCTTTGTTTTTTTTTTTTTTTTTTTAACGTATTTTTAGTTTGTTCTGTCCATTGTGTTGTCCCTTTTATGTTTAGTTAGTTTTTGTATTTTATTTTTTTTGTTCTTTTATTTAGTAAAAGTCGATCGGTGTAGACATTTAAGAGGTAGTTGTAATTATGTATGTAGAATTAATACAGCTGTAGTTATTATGGTAAATCATAACCCTTCCTTTTGGCTTTGCCGCAGTCGGGTAAAAACAATTGAGCAATAGCCACACTGAAACGAATCCCGCTTCGGGGTATGGGACGAAAAGCTATCGCGTCGATTGTGTCGCGTGACTTTCTAGTTCAAATATGAATATTCGGAATTCGCCTCAGTTTGGCTAAGTTACAATTACTGATTGACCAAAAAAAAATCAAAAGTTATCATTAACTCTAAGCACGGGATAGTTACGGGGTAGTGCTTGCAAGAGAGCCGAAATATCAGGCACTCAAATAGTAAATATCCCGTTTTTAGGCCTGAATTCTTGTCGCGTACGGTCGGTCGTGACGTCAGCGAGAACAAAATACGGCTGTCGGTCGCCGCTGACGTCAGCGTCGCAGTATGGTACTATATAGAACACACTGTATACTCGTACGCGACCGACCGTCAGCGTGACAAGAAGTCAGGCCTTAGTGTTATTGGCTATGAAAATCAAAAGTTGTTTTTGTCGCGGGAACATTGTTATGTTGTACAACTTTTATTTATCACGAAAAGGCAATACAATGCATAAGCTGTATTTCACTAACACTAGTCCTCAGCTCGATGATTTCATAATAAAAGCGGTTTGTTGAACTTTCATTGGTTGGTAAAGTTGCAAGTTAAAATTCCAAATTGCTACAAGTAAAATGAATAATAATATTGAAGCACCCAAGGACCCTTCCGGTAGCATTCGCCTGCAATGCAACAGTCCAAGATTCGATTTAGTTCAGAAACAAGTGAATCTTGGTAACGACTGAGGCCTCCCACTAGGTGGAGCGGTGACCTGGTGAAGGTGGAGGGGATCCGCTGGATGCGAGTCGCACGGGAGCGGGACATGTGGCGATACTTGGGGGTGGCCTATGTCCAGCAGTGGACGTCTTTCAGCTGAAATTATGAAGTGAATCTGAAAAGTTACATTACAGACGAATGCTCTAGATGAGGGAACGCCTTTATTGAATTAGGTGTCACTCAGTGTTTGTGAAAACATTCTATAGTGCCGTATAGTTATAAAATAATAAACTAGGGCATGTGGAACCCGGTTTCGGTCCCATAGTAAATCTCGGTATTTGTGTGGGACGGAAACCGGGTTCCGCATGCCCTAGTTATAAACCACCTACCTAAACATCACATTTAATAAAATAAACACATTACAACGTCAACTTTTAAAATGTTATTTTTTTAAATGATAACAATACATTTTAACTTCCAGAAGGTGAATGGTGATGAGAAGAAAGAGACTCCAATGGAAGTTGATGAAACTGGTGAGTTTGTGCATCATTATGTATTACTTAAAAACCTTATTTTTTATTTGTTATAATTATGTCCGAATACTTTGCGTAAATTAAAATCAGACTGTCTATTCCCAAGTTAATAATTTCCCAGTGATTTGTTTTACAATTTTACTATAAATATTTTACTGAGCGAATTTTATAATTCTCTTAAATGGGAAAGGCCTATATGCCTCCCCCATATTTCTCATAAATGTACTTTCTAACATTCAAATTTACAAACACCTCATTGTTTGTTCTCCTCAGTCGTGTCCCTCACTGGAGAGGATCACGACGTACCTCAGGTGATGTCTGCATGCATTTGCTGTCACCATAAATGTAGACTTCAAAACATATAATAATAAAGTTACCTTTCCTTTAACAGACAACCCAACAGAACAGAAAGACGAGGCAGAGACAGAAACAAAATCAGCGGACAAACAACCAGACAATGACCAGACAGAACCTGAGAACACACACACCGAGGACTCCAAACCAGAGACGACAGATACATCAAGCCAAGAAACCACTGACAGCCTCGATAACAAGTCTCAGGAAACGGAAACAGACAAAGCTGACGTAGAAATGAGCGAAGAACGCGCAGAAGTCAACGGGACGCCGGAAACGATTGAAACTAAAACCGTTGATGTTATACAGACAGCCAATCCTCTAACAACTACGGCGTGATGGTAAATGTGTTTGTGATTGGACAGTACATAGTTGGTTTAAACGTTCGGGTTTGCGTTCTGGCGCTCGAGTTATACATATCTTTACGCTAAGGTAGGGTGGGACATTGAATTCATTTGTTTAGGGAGTTACTATGCGATGCGGAATCGGCTTAAGGTGGTTAGAGTAAGCTTTCTGTCCATGCAATAACAGCGAAATCGACGTCATTTCGTTTCGTTCGAACGACGCGACTCGACGAATATTCGTTCGCTTTGTATAGACATCAAGCTCGTTTTGACCGACTCAACTCAATTCCGCGACAAGTGTGGTCGCTTTGGTGATTTTCATAATAAATTTGAGCCCTTTGCTGTACTTCAGATCACTTAGCATGACTTTTATTTAACATACTATTATATAAACATTAGTTTATAAATTAATACTTATTCAAAATGAACCGCCTCGTCGCATTTTTAGTCTAAAATGTATATTAGATTTGATACGTAGCGCCTTCATTAAATTCGTGCCTTTCCTATATTCAGGATTTCATCACGGATAGGCTAAGCTTTTTAAATGAATTTTTAGTCGCTTTTCTTGTTTGAAACTGTGGTAAGGTATGTTTCATAGTAATTGACTAGAATGGTTCAGTACTAGGGCGCAGTGCTGAAACTAAGGTTTAATTGTTACACATTAATCCTCTTTGATTATTAAACCAAACTAAAAATAAATCCCGTTGTTTGTTCACTGCAGGAACTGATGGACGCTAACGAAAGCGCCAAACTAGTCGTTCAGAGGGCTAATTCACGTAATTTTATGACGCGCCGATGAAGTTGTAGTGCAGTGGCAGTTAAGTTCGAGTGATAAACGATATTATTGTAATCTTTGAAATGCGCGTGAACTGCACGTCAACTGTCCTTACTTATGGTGTGGCCATATGAGAGAAAAAATATTACTCACTAAATAATCGAATAGAATCGATTACATTTCAATGAATATGACGTTATTAAAATAATACCCCAGTATAATTTGAAATTCGCCGTTTTCGCGGTTATCCCATGATAACAATGACGTCTCGACCAAATTAGTAATTTTTTGACAGATCATGATTTATATAAAGCATTTATTTTAATAAACTTACTTTTGGATTGTCAGTGACTCGCAAAGGCGGTGTTTAGCCCTGCTTTGGGATGTTTCTGATTTTTTTTTTTGCTCGTTTACTGGCATGGCAATTGGCTCGTCCCTTTTACGTGGTACATAAACACCTCTTCATACCCGTTTTGGTAATAAATTTTGGTCATCATCATAATCATTTCAGCCGAAAAACGTCCACTGCTGGACATAGGCCACCCCCAAGTGTCGCCACATGTCCCGCTCCCGTGCGACTCGCATCCAGCGGATCCCCTCCACCTTCACCAGGTCATCGCTCCACCTAGTGGGAGGCTTTCCAACACAAAATGACGTAGTTTGATAGAAAATTTACTACATTAATTAATCTGGTCATAGTTCAAAATTTACGTTTTCACGTCAAATTCACTCGCAACTATGATTCATATCCTATCACAGTTATAAGTTATGTAACAAATTAATCTTTTCACAAAACTCACCATAAGCCTTTCGTCTGTCGCCAAACCCTTACGTATAAATTGACTAAGGTACCAAAGTGGTACTTTTGGACACTTGGTACATACGATACCGAGTCTTGATGTACTGCATTGTATCAATACAGTGTATTTATACAAAAGTATATTCGAAGTTGATCTAATAGGTAAGCTGAGCGAATGTAATGTTTTTAACGGTTAGTTCAAATACGCCTTTAGGTGTACAATAAGTACATTTCTGCCTATCCATGGCTGATTGAGGCGTGAAGGTTGTGTTATTAATAATTTAATATTATGTTTGACCTTTAATAAAGCTAAAACTTAAAGTGATATTCTTTTTTTCCACTTTCCTAAGGGTACCCTCTCCGAAACCATTTTAACGACTGTCGTATCGGCTAAATAAATAAATTATGTTATCATATGAGTATTAAATATAATGTTACTCAACATTTCGACCTTTCGAAGGTTTTAAATTCCATGTAATGGTAGTATAAGCAGAAATACTAGTTTTACTATATTTATTCATACTTAAAAAAACTATCGTTAAATACATTACATTTAGCAACATTTTCACACTTCTCCAATAGTTGTCAATGTGTTAGTTTAATAGTTACAGAACGGTTTGTTGTATAATTAAAATATTTAAGTCTTCGCGATTTGAAACGACGCGATGGTCAAATTCACTGCATTTTTTTTCTAATAGTTAAGGTTCCAGTCAAATATTATCAATGTTCACTTTAGAAAGAATAAATCGATGTCTAAAGTAGGTAATAGGTCAGAGGTCTGAAGTAGGAATGAAAGTAAACAAAACAGAAGCCACTCAGAGCGGCGCTTTATAACGTGCGCGTGCGTTCAGCCAATCAGAGTGGCGCTTTAAAACTGGTGCGTGCGTTCAACCAATCTGAGAAGAGTATTCAGACGCAGATAAACGAATTCTAGATTTAGAAATCTGTATCACCATTCCTTTCTACTCTGATCTCAGGCAATTTTCACATTTATCGTGACGTTTCGAATTGTTAGCAAGGCCCTCATAGAATAGTCAAATAAACGTTTTCAACTTCGAATATGACAAAGGTTGCGTTCGAGGATTGCTGGCGTCGATATTTTGTTAAAGGATTTTTTAAGCTGCAGTTTTGTTCGGCTCAAGTGTTTTTAGAAGGGACTTTTGAAAGATTAAAAGTAATGCAATTTGGAATTGTTTTGGTTCGTAATAGAGGCTTGGAAACCCTCAAATTAATTGATAATTCTAAGATCAAAATAATAAGTTTTATAAGTAAGGATAGTCGCTATGGAATTTACAAGGAGTGTCTGACACCAAAATGTAGTGACATCTTACAAGTATAATAAGCGTATTAAAAACTGATTCGAAGCATAATTTTATTTATCACAAGAGTTAGAAATTATAGCTTTTAAGTTTTATAATTAAATTAGTTGGCTGAACTAGAGGAAATTGCCAAAATGTAGAAGAAATTAGCAATATTTGAGTGCGAACAAAATTCAGTGTTATCATCAAAACGCAAGCATTCTTGAACGTGACGTGTAAAATAGTATCTTTTTAACGATTTGTCGCATATAGTGCTGAGGTTGCTAGAGAATAAAGAAATATAAATAAATAATTATAAGCGAATTGTCGATTGTTGTATTCGTGTCCTTAGACTCGTACAAAAACAAACAATATTTCGGAAACTAGTTAAGTATTGTAGCAAAAACATTGAAATCATAAAGTAAACGTTATGTTGAAAGTTTTTTTTTTATTATTTTATAGTAACGTTTTTCGTGCATGATTATAAAAAGTACAAAATGTACTGATTCTTTCACACGACGGTATAATATTTCTTCATTGTTAAAATAAAGATGAATTACTATAATGTATTGTGTTTTCCTAATAAAATAGTAGTGTAAGATTTGTGTTTTATTTTGTTGAAACAATATTTTCTCAACAATTCTACGCTTCGTTAAAAAATAAACATACGTGTTATATTTTTGATATGGTTTATTTTATTCAAGTTGCAGTAACTACACATTTGGAATACAAATACTACGCTACATGCGTTTGAGCGTAGGTACAATTATAGATATCGACAGTCGTAAGTTTTATAAACGAAATCATTTAAAAAATGCGCGCACGGCGATTGATTTCAAACCATCATACATAAACTTACGCCTTTTTCCCTTGGGAGTAAGCTGACCTTATATGATCCTCACACACTCGTTCTTTTAAACTAGCGACCTGCCCTACTTTGCTCGGCGCCAACTATCGGGTCCCAAAACTATCTGGAACCAACCATACACATTCACAAAATTTCATTGAAATCGGTGCAGCAGCGTGTACGGGTATAGCGACACGTGTTTTTTATATTAATATAATACTACATTGTGTGCATTTTAGACAATATTATACATAAATAGTATATAGGTACTAGTTTCTGCTTTGACTACGACTTTGCAGTAGTAATTTTTTGCCACTGGTATCGCTACGATAATTCTATAAAAACCTATCTAAATACTTTATAAGAACAATTCCTCAAGTTTCTAATTGCCCTTGTAGACAGACATCAAAACTTAGTCGATATCACCTAAATACTACAGTCCTTGCAGTTTTTTTTTTACATTGGTTATGTACAGTCACAATCAATAGTATGTAAACACTTATAAAATTCAAAAGTGAATAGTATTTTGGAAGCTATTACAGAATACTATTACGAAATAGGTTTTATCTCAAAGTTGAACGAGAAAATCGCTTTTGAATTTTGCTTTGTGTTTAACTTTCATTGCTCGTGACTGTACACATCAAATTCTTATGAATATTCGAGATAATTCCATCTGCTTATCCATTTCTACTATGAATAATAATAATTTAAGGATGTTGACCGATAATAGTTTATTATTAGAATACATATCTACAAAAATATGTATCTAGGAATTAGCATATAATATTCAATAAAGACAGAATGAAAAAATTGATAATGACAATTTCGTAAAATTTATTTAAACACTTAGTTATTTTTAAAACCACACCTATACAAAATACATAGTATAGATAAGTTAATTTTCGTCTTTTAATGTCTTTGAAAATCAATCGCAGTACGCACAAAAATGGGTAATATCAAGATTTTATACACCGAAAGAATGTTATACAAGAAGTTCTCTATAATTTTAAATCTAGGTACTTATTCCGAAAACAAGTATTAAAATCAACGTTTTGTATAATCATCGAAAACCGTCAAAAACAACTTTTTATCATAAAATTAGGAACTAACAATTTTAGTCAGGAAAATACCAATGCAAGAAAAGAATGTTGCACCTGTATTTTTACTAAAAATTAATGTAAAAATTTGAACCGGCTGTATTTGACGGTCGAAAGTAAACCTGCAATCAGACGCTTCACTTATTAATAATTTTTGTCTTTGATTTGAAGTGATACGACTCCACCCAAAATTAATTTAATAGTGAACCATATTGCACTCTCTTACCGACCGAAACATCAAATAAAAGGAGCTGAACGTTAATTTCTTGTATAATGTAATTTTGAAGTGAGAACGTTGAATTAAAAAAAAATTAACATTCAGTCGAGTGACGCGTCTGTTACAGCTTCTATGCTTTAGCGGCAAGTTGCGACAAAAATATGACAAACACACCTGAAGAATTAAAAACTAGAAATGAAAGATCGTGCATTGTAATCAAAGAAAACATCTAAAAAACCTGTTACAAAACGTATCTGATGTGAATTCTGCTCGGAATAAATTCTCACACAATCAACACTCTAAAAGGAATTAGCAACATCCATATGAATTTAAAAGGTTAAAACTTAACATTCCACCAGTTTTCCCATCACTATTTAGGAACTATATGAAAATATAATGTGTGTCAATTTCAACATTTTATTGGTAATATAGAATATCATACGAGTAGTTGAACATTAATGACTTAAATTTTGAATCACCATTTGTTTAGTAGATTAGTAGATAGTGTCAATCCGGAAACTAAAATAGGTCTTACTTATGACACTATATAAAAAATGATCAGGAAAAGGTCTGCGCTTCACTAATCTTCGTGTGATTCAAGTACTTTCATGGATGTAATTGCTGGATATAAAATTTCATCATCTTGAGATTTAAAGGAGTTTTTGAGCGGCTATTGGCAATATTGTATACCATTTTTTTTTATTACTCGACATACAATGCACGAATTTGCATAATGTCTTAAAAAAGACAACATATTATATTCGGAGTTCAGGCGGCTTTTTAAATAACCTGTTACAAAAATGTCTTTTAAAAAAATATTCGGAGTTAAGACGCCACAACTATAAATAATAACTTGTAATTGAGATTTTAATTGTAGTAGACGTTAATGTCCGGAATTTGGCAGAGTAGGTATACCGCTTCAAGTGTTCGTTAGCTGTTATGATACTCGCTTTGCCCGTTATATTATATTGATGGCCTCAAAAACGGATAAATTGCAATACAAGGTGGAAGCGACGCCGACGCACAAACAGCAGTTTTTTTTTTAATTACCTGGTAACCGGAAGAATACCTCAAATTTAAATTCAAATAGTTTATTGTGGATCACAGGTTCATAAGATCTTGTGTTAAATACTGGCGTTTGCTATGTCCCGCCATTGATGCGTACAAAATTCATGTCACAAAAATAATTAAAATTAAATTTAGATTTTCTAACAATAAATTAAAATACAATACATCCAATTGGTCATGCATTACATTATGATTAAATTATCAAAATTATAAAAATATTTATGTCAGATTTACAAATTAATTATTCATTCAATGGATTTGCTTTAATGTGTTGTCATCTAGAAATTCATAGATTAATAACATTTACTTATCTATAATTCGTGTAGTTTTTTTTAAGGTATTTTATCCCTCATAGTTCTGAGAAAAGGAAAAGGAAACCTTTTTTCCGATTACCAGGCAATTAAAAAAAAAATTCTGTCCCAAGGATTTTGAACGTGCAGGTATTGCACTTTTAAACAGCTGTTTTTTTTTATATCGATGTGAGGGGTTTAGAATGATATACTGAATACGCGGCAATTGTTAGTGCATTGATGTCCCTTTCAACCTGTATATTGCTTTATTGGTTAAATGTACTTACATTAGATGTAAGTACACAGATCTTGTAGCGCACGGCCAAAATCGGATCTTACACCGCTATTTCACGAAATAATTTTCGAAATGTTCACCAAGAACATCCCCGTGTCACTCAAGCGCCAACAGATCTTTGTAGCACTGTTTGCTCACTTTTTTAACACAATAATGTACTTGTGAAGGATCAAATTTATCTAGTCGCAACATCGTTAGTTTTTAACAGGTAAAAAAAAACAATTTCAACTCTCAACGCACGGCTTAGCTCATAAAATTCAATAACAAAGCGCCTTTGCGGACATGAGCTTGTACAATGCCAAAATCTAAGTAACTATCCGTTTGAGAGGCAATGTCTTAGGAATGGTTGGGCATACATCGATGACACATAAACAGCTATATTGTGTTAAAATTAAACATCTATACATACACTCATACTAAAACACTCAGCTTTCACACTTACAGAGGTCCCGAGTGATATTGCAACTCGGGACCGAAATTCGAGGGCTTTTATATTAAATGCAAGAATTTCAATCGTAAGATGAATTAGAATCATGGAACAATAAATACGATTATAAGTACTATCGAGGACACTTCCGCCTGATCACCACTAAGCTAATTTTTGCTTGCAGATGCAACATAGAAACGCTCTCTAGCCCCGCCCCGTTGACTTTGTATAGAAATAATTAATGAAAGACAAGACCGATCGGTTGAGCGCTGACGACGCACGCCAAACGAGAGTTATTGTTATTTTGCGCGCCTAATTGACACCTTCCTAATAGGCCTAAACTTTAAGGGGGCGTGGCTCGGAACCTCCGCATGATTTGAGCGAAAAACAAATTAACTGATCAGGCAGAAACGATCACGACTACCTATGTGAGCGAAAAAACAACAAAATCTAACAACCAGTCTTACCAAAGAGTATTGTATTACCTAGTACTAACTGGGTTGTGGAGGTCAGTTAGGCAGTCGCTCCATGTAAAATACTGGTATTCAGCTGCATCCAGTTAGACTGGAAGCCAACCCCAACATAGTTGGGAAAAGACTAGGCAGATGATGATTGTGAACGAAACAGTAGACTTTTTGTCACAGTTGTAACAAACCTAACCAAGCTGTATTCTTATAGAGCCAATCCTTAGTACCGACTAGCACTAAGCTAACAGTGTTGTTTATATAAGTGCATACGATCAATTTAGTACTCTGGGGGTATGAAGAACAGGGTGTAATGTTCTTCATCCCCCATAGAAAAGGGAGGATCCTCCGACCAGACGGGTGTTGTGTCTGGTGGGCCACTGCCCGACAGTTGTTGTCGGGTTAGAGTATGTAGTCGTATGTCGCGGATAATTTTAACTGTGCGATGTAGGATTTCGCAAAGATACAGGAAAAACTCTGCGAAAACCGCTTGCGCTGGTACGGACATGTGATGAGGCAGGATGATGACCACATGACAAAAAGAGTCATGAACATACATGACGGCAAAAGAGGACGAGCACCAATAACCTGGCTACGAACATTAGCGAAGGACATGACAGCGAGCAACACTACGACAGCGACAACCCACAACCGTGCGGTGTGGCGCACAAGTACCAGGAGGGCTGACCCCAAATAAATTGGGATAATAGCTAGGAGGAATAAGATGTAGGATTTCTATATTTAGTTCATCATCTGTATCATAGATGGCGCTGCAGTAATTTTTCTTCTATGTTGCTCTAGTACTTTTTGTAGTGCCGCTACAGTACTTCCTCTTCTGTAATTCCGACTAACTACTACTGTCGACTGTTGGCCAAAATCAAACTAAGTTCATTAAAAATAACAGCGATTTCTATTGAAAATAAACTGTTTTCAAACATTATTTCGTAGTTACATTTGACAGCAAATTTACAGATCAGTCGTCCCCTCATTTGCAGTGTTATAAAAGCTGAATGTTCCAGTACGTGTGCGTTAAGTGTACACATTGAAGAAGCAATAATAATTGTTAATTTACATAAATGTTATGTATACAGGTGATCACTCTCCTATCTCTGCGTCTTCGGCTTCATCTGGAACAAATGATAATAAATATTAGGTACTTATAAGCAGAGAAAGATAAACAATTCAAATATCTAGATCTGGCTCGCGAGTTTGTCGACATGTGGGACGTGAGTATAGCAGTCGTTGCGCCGACAGTCGTGTCGTCGGCCAATGACTTAAAGGCCAAGAGCCTCGACCAACATCTTAGGAGGCTCTCGCTTGGCAGATGGATCAAGGGCTTGATTCAATGCGCAGTACTTCTGGACACGGTGCGTATCGTTAGGAGGTTCCTGTTTCAAGAGCCCTGACCACCGGCAGCTAGGACTCTGTTCCCAGCGCTGGGAGGTACTCTTTTTTATATTATTTATATTGGATATTTAAAAATGTAAATAATATGTATACAGGGTGGATTTTTTCAATGCCAACTGGTGAGAAAGTACTCTAAATACTGGAGATAGCAAATTTTACTCAAAGGAAACATCCCTTTATTTATAAAAAAAGACACAAATCTGCATTCACAGATTTTCGAAAATTCGCTTGCCACACTTGGGAATCGAACCAACTAAAGTTCTAAAAAATAACACCTGAGCTTTTTTTGATATCAATTGATAGGGTCAATCATATGGATCAAATCTCTCTAACAAACATGATAAAATAAATGTGAATGCGTCGTGAGAAGCAGCCTCTGCTTCTCACGACGCATTCACATTTATTTTACGGTGTAGTTTTAGGGTAGGGTCGCTACAAGTCGTACATTGCCCTATTCAATGATATTACAAAAACCTTTGCTTTAGGCTACGCTTTTGGTTTCTAAAGCCCCATTTTTTGAATGAATGAAAGTTGCCATTACATCTTTTATCTTTGGGTGGGTAAACCACAAGTTATGCATTATTAATTTCGGCCATTAGTAATACCTCTTAGAGTTCTAGGCGCTGAAATTTATCACCAAATATTTCAAAGCCAAGCTTTAAAATCCTAAATCCAACAACAGACTTAAGGGTTCGGTCAACCCGGTACAGTTCTCCTGCAGAAATTAAGAACTGAAAAATACTTGTGTTCGATATCTGTCATAGTCCGGATGGACCGAACTGTACAAAGACACTTGTCACTCACGTTGTCCATTCGCGTTCTCGAGCCTCATCTGCCGGAGTCGTGCGGCGGCGTCCTCAGGGGACATGTTGCTTTCCTCTGCATCTTCGAACTCGTCCTCTCCTAGGAATAGATAGCAAGTATTTAATAAAAATCCTTAATTCATTGACAGACAAAGCATAGACTCCACTGGATGAAATAGATCCTTTTCTAGCGAATGTTGCTCACATTCGTTAACATAAAATCTTGTGCAAAACTTCTCTGGATATATCTTTGTAAAATTATCACATAAAGGGGTTGGAATATAGCGTCGTGGAAACCTACGACTTGGACGAATTTGTATTTCGTGTATCGTGAAAACTGATGATGCAGTCATGCCCGATAGAATTACCACTATAGAAAAAATGAATGGAACTGGGTCCATTCATTCTTTATTTATTTATTACAACGTTTATTTTCTACGATGCGATACTTTTTCTTAGATACGACGCGGCGACGTTGTGCACATTGTGTTTGTGTTATCGCAGCTTCGCTCCAGTTATGTGCGGAAATTAACCCTCGGGAACATTTTAAATGAAGCATATAACACTCAGGGATAATGTAGCTTCCCGTTAGTGAAAGAATTTTTGGAATTGTATCAGTAGTTCCGAAAATAGGGAATATGCATGAAATACAAAACTCTTTTTATTTGAAAAATGCCTTGTATTGGCGCATAAAAACATTGTGGTACACTTGTTTAAGTTTCTAATACATCACTTACTTTACAATTAACTGTTTTAAGTAGCATGTTTTTGGTGAAACGGAATGCACTGTCAAAACACACCGTCCTCGATAACGCCGGTATTGATGTCAAAGTTCAATGTGGCAAAAAAAAACACTTTTATTTGAATAGTGCTAAAAGTTTCACTAAAATTTTATTATAATATTGTTATTGCAATTTTTACTTGAATAAAGCACATAGGTACAATTAGTAAAATTATTTTATTAAGGCCAAAAAAATTAGATGTGAACAAGGCAGATTGTGGATAATGACGTCACTTTATGGCCGCAACAGCTACGGACGTTTGAACTGTCATAGACAATTGCAGGAGTAATATTATTTTTGTGCGACAAGCAGTAGTTGAACTTTTAATACTTTTCTTGGGTAGATAGTGCTGTATTTTATTGATTTAGTGAAGAAAAAATTACGTGCATATTCCCTATTACCCCATACATACAAACTTACAATCACACTTTGCCTCTTTATAATATTAGTAAGTATAGATTTTGTTGTAGCCCATATTATAGGCATGACGACAGTATCAAAAAATTGCAAATCATTTAGTCCGTCACTTAGAGTATTGGAAATTAATGAACACGTATTTTTTGTTTTTGTAAATCAATGAATATTGACAAAGGTAAAACGCATCAAAACTCGGGAGTGGGGGCTCATGACGTCAGATCTAGCTAAAAATTATACCATGGCGTGACGTATTGAGAATTTTAAAAGCGTCGTGTCTTCGTCAATTTTGGTTTACGTAACAAAAGAAAAAACACGGGTCAAATATTTTTTGATAATCTAAGTGACGGACTAATTAGATTTTTTTTGTCGTCTCGCCTATGGTCATAATTTATGTGAAGCCGAAGTGGTTACCTTCATCGAACTCTTCGCCATCCATATAGTGCTCCTCATCCTCATCGATCTCGTCTGCGGGATCCGGGTGGAGAGACTGGCCCTGGTTCATTGCCATGAACATCGCTTCCAATTCGTTGTCATTGGGTGGGACGAACCTGAGTGAAAGGAAGACTTGATAAGACTACTTATTTTTTTTTCGGGTGAAAATCATCAAATGACTCCTCCCGCTCTGGGCGGAGCGGAAGGGAGTGTCAGACTTGTACTGACTGAAACCTATCCATGGTCCTTCTTAGCCCATGTTCTTCAAGTTTTTTATTTGAAAGACCACTTAAAAAAGATACTCGAATATATCATTCGATCCTCAACTATTTCTGATAATTCTCTTATGGCCCCGTCCACGGCGGTGGTAAGACGCGAGTTACTCGAGTATGTAAATGCCAAGGGCCATTGGCAGAGGTTTGTATGACAAAAACTAACACTGTACAAGCACAACAGGGGTAGAAAAGATATATTTCGGGAACCGCGTTGTGGTCACGACATCAATAAGACAAGTTTTGTGTAATTCCGAACTGTCCCACTTGCCCAGGGCAAAGGCCTTCCCCATTGCGTCCACGATAAACTGTGCATTATTTAAAAAAAAAGCTTGAAAAAGGTTGGAGAGATTGTACCTAAAATTCCCTAAATAAAATTCCATGTTTTTCCTATTGTCCTGTGTCAGTTTAATAAATACTTTTTCTTTCTTTCTAAATTAAAATAAAATGTTTTTCTAATCAGTGGTAGATTGACTTACCGTAGTTTAGTCATGGGCTCCTCATCAGCATCATATTCATCGTCATCGTCGTCAGCTATCGCGTCGCCGGCGCCCTGCTGTGTCATCTCTGGTAAACTGGGAAGGCAAACATATTAAACTCATCAACAGCTTATAGCAGTCCATGTCTGGACAATAAAGGATGTAAAACACCTCTTAACGAAGCCGAAAGGCACTTGTTCTCCCCGTCATTGCGATCATTTTTTTGTTCTACACCACACCTGGGAACCTTCTAGTTACGGAGATATTGGGGGTCAAAGTTCCAGCTTTTTGACAAGTTTTGTTTTAAATACAAGTTTTTAATGTAGGATTTTTACTTTAAACACCTCCACGACCCCCGTATTAGTCAATCCATCTATGAGCATGTTTTGAGTGCGTTACATTGAGTTCTACCACAAAACATGATTTTTCACCACCAAAAAAGTCGTTTCCCAGCAATAATTTTTGCGTAAAGTTACTTAGTTTGATATACAGAATGCTTGGTTGACGGCTTCGTGATGAGGTGGTTTACACCCTGTACAGTCTCAATCACACACCAATTCACTACATTGCTGGTTACATAACATAACATCATGCCTGTAAACCCCGAAGGGTTAGACAGAGGTTTACCTAATAGGACACCCACATTTCGCCAGTTATGTTTAAGTCTCATGTAATAGGGGGCGAGCCTAGTGCCATCAACCAGCCACAAATCCAGATTCCAGGGCTGCTAATGGGAAAAAAAACCTGGGAATCGAACCCAGGACGTCATGCTCAACAGTCGCGCTTCCGACCACTTGTCCAACGAGGCAGTCAACACCAACAAGAGCAATAAACTCATTACTTATTCATATTTATTTGTAACTGCGGTTGAAGACATGCAATGGCAATATTACAAAGAGAAAGTGTCTGCATCGCAGTCAAATTGTTACCTAACAGGTCAGACTTGTATTATTTGACTAGTATCCGCGTGTATTTTTTTACAGAATTAAAATAAATGTTTTACATAGCATTTAAAATAAAAGTAGCCTTCTAGTTACTCCTTCCTACAACTATCTGCCAGTAAAAGTACCGTCAAAATCGACCAGTCGTTTTGGAGATTACTCGGAACAAACAGACAGACAAAAATGTTTTTTTGTTATAAGAACCACTCATCATATTTACTTTCAGACACTTAATTTTTATTTATTTGTTTAGATGTAACAAGTCACCCCCTTTGTATCCATAAGTATAAGCATAAGTTATGCACCATCAAAATTCTTTCCTTTTTCCTACCAGCCTGTGTGTTTTTTTAAATTTTGTATTGTTATTATTTTGTTATTTCAAACACAATGTAAATTGTTTGTGAATAAATTGAATTGAATTGAATTGAACTGGTATTAGATTGGAAGCTGACCCCAACATAGTTGTAAAAGAAAAGGTTACGCAGATGATATCTAACATACCCAAGTTCATGATTGATGACCAGGATGAGTCCCGGGCCGGGGTCCCTCTGGATGGCATGCAGGGAGATGTTCTGGTACTGCAGGGTCACTGTGGGGGACGGGCCGCCCTGTCTGCCTACACCACCACCCCATACTACGTTACTGGAAGAGAGAAGAATAAAATAAATAAATAATAATATATAAAAGAAAATAAATGTTTATTTGGCACATGCCACAAGTGCACACAAAATCATCATCATCATGTTCACAACCTTGTCCCATTCTACTCGGGGTCGGTGCAATAATTTCTTCTTCCATTCTCTCCTGTCCGATGACAGGGCATTATATACTACTATCTCTTTCATATCATTCCTCACATAATCCATTTTAAGTGCACACAAAATAAAATAATAATAAATAATGCTGCCAGTCTTCTGGGCACTTTTCCGGATGACAGCGATGCGGAGGAGTACTTTGACGCCTATTGACGTCGTTGTATATATATATTTATTTAGTACAGTACTTAAAACCATTAACACTAAATTAAATACCTAATCCTTTTACTCGGTCTTCTCGCTGAACCACAAACATTCCAACATTATCGTCTTCCATTCATCAGCAAACAAGTCCAATCCAGGGTTGGTCTCAACTCACGCGTTGAGCTTCTTATATATGTAGGTACTTATGTTTAGTTTTATTTTTGTAAGTATATAGAGTCCTAGTAATAGTATGTATATAATGTAAATTTGGTTTATTAATAAAATATTCTATAAATTGTTACTACGTATTAACAAATAATAAATAAAAGAACAGAAAATCTTAAATGTTAAAAAGAAAGACAAGATAGTCTGGTCTCATGGCTGGCCCAATTCAGCAAAATGTTGGGGAACAAATGCCCGATGCAGGCTTCCAGCTGGGCCTGGGATAGTGAGTTTAGACTTTGTGTGAATATGTATGTGAATAATAGGTAATCATTATGCAAGAAAAAAAAATACTTTTAATTCCTTAAAAATGCCTTGTCCCCATAAAAACATTCTCGTACACTTGTTTAATTTCCTAATACAACACTTATTTTACAATTTAATATTTTATGTAGTGTTTGGTGAAAAGGAATACAAACTCAAAATGCGATAAAGCCGGTAGTGACGTTGAATGTTAATGTGTCAAAGAAACACTTTTATTTGAAAACTACTTAGACTAACTAACTTACTAAGATGTTATTATACTATTGTTATTGCAATGTTTGCTTGAATAAACCACATACATTTAGTAAAATGATTATAAACTTAGATGTAAGCAAGGCAGATAGAGGGAAATGATGTCAAACTCTATGACATGATTGGCCACTACAGTTACGAATGTTTGAACTGTTGTAGACAATTGTAGAAGTTATTTTTTTTTATGAGCGACTAGCTTTCGTTGACTTAACTTTTATTTATTTTCTTGGGTTGATGGTACTGTACTTTATTGATATAAGTGATGAAAAAAATACATACATAAATTCTTTAATGAATAGGTAGATACTTAAAAGCAGATGAAGCTTTAAAACATTATATAATAACAGGTAAGGTACATAAGAAAAATGGTGTAGGGGTGGGTCTGTTTTAAAGAAGCATTTAATAATAAATTATTATACTTACTATATAAATTTAATCTATGCAGTCTGTTGACTGATCTCATTAAAAAATGCTGTTTCTAATTGAATCAATCATTCGAATTCAGACCATCCGTTTTATTTATTATTAAAAAGACCTCTATAGTGAAGCTGTTGCAATGAGAGGGTCACCTCTGTGACCATTTTGACTTCAGATGCACGGCCTACTTGATTACAAGTACGTGTGTTTGATGACATCTGTTTCTGTTGTGTTCAGCTGATTACAAGAACTAGTAAACATTCCAACTTCGAAGTTAATATTTTTCAGCCTCAATGGAGAAAGTTTGATCCTAGTAGATAGACTTCCCACAGCGAGTTTTAATTGTTACCAGAAAAATCAAGTTTCTTTTGTTCCCTTTGTTATTCCCAAGAGGAAAATATGCGTGAACCTTCATGAAAACGTGCGCCCTTGCGCAAATTATGTGACAAAACAAAAACATTGAATTTTCAGAAAGCGAGTACAACGATTGGATTTTTTACTTACTGCTCGGTGATGTACAAAGTTGCTGTACCCAAATCCACGTCGTTGTTAACTATTAACTGCACCGAAGGTAACTGCATTAATATTCCCTCGGCCGGTACCGAAAATGTTGGTGATACAACAACCATTTTGGCAAATTAATCAAATAAAACCCCTAAATTACACAATAACTGGGCTATACGTGAATTTAACGCGTCTTTTAAGTACTTTAGCTCATCAGCTGCGGCGATAAAATCTAATAACAAAATAAATTCTCTCGAAACGAAACACGGGAAACACGCTTCGCCCGAGAATAAATACGTTTTATTAATGGCCAGTATAGAATTTAAAACTGTGAAAGTTTTTAAAACTTTTTTTGAAACTTCCAGGAAAAGAAGTCAATAAAGATGAAAATTCATTTATTAAAATCATATTTATTTAAATAGAATTAAATAAATTACTATTTAAGTATTATTGGGGTCAACTAGCATGAAATAATAAAATTATTGGCTATATGCATTATCACTGAGTGGTATAACTAAACGTGGTCAACCGTTTAGTGTTGCCTTGCAATAAAACCCACAATAAGGTGGTAATCATTTTTGCTAAATGTAAATGTACTTACTCCTAAACCAAACCGCAAAAACTAGTTAATTATTTAAGTTTTAAATTTAAAAAATTAGATTTTTGATCAAATGCTTTTCAGTTGACTTTTAAACTGTCATGACATAAATGGTTGTTCTTTTGTGTTATAAACATGGTAATATCGGAACTAATGTCATAAATCTACCATGTCAATAAAATCTCGAATTCGTCTATTGTGCTCGATCAATAGAATGAAAATTTTCAATTAAAAAACGTGCAGATAAATGAAACCTAGTGTTTTTTTACTGAAAATGGAACAATCTATTAGTATACTTTGTGCTAGCAGCGATAAACATGGCAACAATGCTGATTTTGGTTCGGAAACTGATGTAAGTCATGACTTCATGAGTCCGTTTTTGTTTTCTTTATTTCCACAAACCTAGATTTCAAACTTTCTACCTTCTTACTGGAATCTATTAAATGTGACTGTCCCAGTGTTGTTTTACCTTATAGTTGTTTAAGTTACTGCACAAGTAATGGTACAGAGAAAAATGTTCGTACTTCTGCGTGATTTCATTGTTATTTGAACTTACCACCATCAACTATTTTAGCCTTTGGAAGAAATTGGTGCAGAAAGCGCTATATCTACTAAACCAAGATTCTACAAAATGAATAGTATTGTGTTTGCTGAGTCTTTGAAAAGTATGGTTAATGAAGAAAATTCATCAAAAGGTAATTTTTCTTAAGTATTAAATGAGCCATGATTTTTCATGTTAGTTTGTAATACGAAACTAAGAAGATGTTGCAGTAAACAGTTTTCGCTTAAATAAGTTACACAGTACAACAAGGTAACCTTAGTCCAATTCCTATAATGTCATTTTTGTTTCAGATGAAACTGAAATAACAATCATAGAAAATGTAGTAATACTGAAGACTGGCAAGAAATATAAAAAATATCAGTTCAATATTGAAGACAGTTTCCCAATGAGATGTACTCAGGTAAATGGACCACATAATGTACCTATGGCCTATGGATTAGATTAGATAATGCTATACAATACAGTATACTGTAAAGCCACATTTCATCAAACACATGGGTGAATCCATGCTCAGTAGACAAGCCTGGCAACCCCTACAGCCTTACAAATAAACGTGGTATAAAAGTTATACTCGAGAATAAAATTAGAATAAGCAAAATGTCTACAAATAAACAAAGAATAGCTCATACCAAGTATAGCTTTGACATAAGTTTTCATACAACTGCTATTCCGAAGTTATCCGCGCCTCCACCCTTGTATAAAGCTAGTATAACCTTAAAAATACCACGGTTTGTGTTTGTTTACACGCATTTAAATATTTTACGTTCGTTTTGATTATGGAATTAGATGCAATAGAAGAAGTAGAACCAGTAAATAATACTCTAAATCTAATGCAGGTTTTAAGAAAAGTTAAAATATTAAAAAAAGAGAAAATCCTTTTGATTTAGGTATATAGCAATGAGCAGTTACGGTTAAAATATCAATTTTCTAAAGGTGGTGTTTTTAGACCAATTAATTGGTAGATCTCTCAATATGGACACGCGCGGAGGTGGCCTATCTTCTGTTTTGAGGTACTGGGGACGTAAATAAAGATTATTCTATTTTAATCGTTCTCCCAGTTGATTGATCTGTCTCTTTTAGCCATTTTAATATTCACTTTTAAATTATATTTCTCTATCCACAAAAATAAACAAATTCAATTACAACTGTATTGACTCAGTTCGCGCGCAAAGAATAGAACAAAAAAAGGTCGAGACGTCAAGTTGACAAAGGGTCCATACAGTTTTTACGGACAGACTGTTTTTTTTTTAGAAGTTTCTCTTTGGTCGCGCTGTTGCCAAATCGTGCATTTTGACATAACGGAAGAGTAGTTATACCAAAGATATACCTGGTTTATTTGTAACAAAATATTCTCGACATATTCTTAAGTTATAACTGTTATAACTATACTTAGTATAAGAATGGAATAGATGCGGTATACCACATTTTTATTTGTAAGGCTGCTAGAGTTCGCACACACACACACAAGCCCACAAAATGCAAACATTGTTTTATATTTTTTTGACAACCCGAATAGCGCAGCGGTAGTGAGCCTGCCTTACGTACTTAGGGTCTCGGGTTCGAATCCCGGTAGGGGCAAATGTTAGTGTGATGAGAATGGAATGTTTGATGATTTTAATGATTATAATTCTGTAACTACATACGTCTTACAGACGCGAATCATATTTTAATCAACATACAACCTGACACTGGCCTGCAAATTGCAAAAACCGTAAGAAAATTTAAATTTCGCGGGCTACCGTGGATTACTTATTTCTAAGTATCTTCACTACGGAGACGAAAAAGACTTAGACTAGAAACAGAAAATCAACTACCACACGTCACAAATAAAACATTTGTTTCAGCTCAACTGCCTCCGTACATTTCCTACAAAAACCCACCTCATATCTCACATACGTAGAGTGCACTGTGCGGACCCCAAGAGATATATCTGTGAGCAGTGTGGCCGCGGCTTCCCTGAACGTCACATGTTGAAACGACATGCCCACACGCACAGTGACGAGACCATGGAGTGTCCTGTTTGTGGTGTCAAGCTGAGGTTAAGGACTAGGTTAGTAGTAGAATAGATGACACTAGGTACACAACGTGTCACGAAAGAAGAGACCTGTCACATCACTTGAAACAAGTGAAACTTTGTGAAATCTTGATTATTCCTCGAGGTAAAACATTAAGAAGACAAAGTAAGAAGATGGTTTACGACCTGTACACCTATATGTCTAAAGAAGTATTTCGTTTCACAATTAACTTGTTACAAGTGGTGTGACAGGTCTCATCATTCGTGGCACGGATTGTAGTAGGTACTAGACTCATAAACAAACAGATACTCACGAGATTAGTGTCTTTGGATGCACAAGCACAGGTATAGACTCATTCACGTCATCACAAGTAGACAGATAAGCACTCTCAGGACTATAGTTTTTTTTGCCTATTGATTGTCCCTGCTGGACAAAGGCCTCCCTTTTCTCCTCTTTATCCTGTGCTATCTCTGGCCGTGTTCGCCCCGCAAACAAGATAAGATCGTCACACCACCTTCGGCGCGTTCTACCTCCACGGCGTTTTCCTCCGACAGGCGTCCAGTGAGTGATGATCATTGGCCATTTCTCCGGGCGCATTCGTGCCATGTGTCCGGCCCAGTCCCTCATAGTCTTAAGAGGTGGGAGTTTTCATAACGATCATGGATACGGTTAGATTTACTTTTATGGTTTGTAAAGTAGTCCCCTAATGATGTCGGTCTGCCTGCTCTCAGTGGTTACAACTTAGAGTTATAGCGCTTACCTACTCGTTTCACCTGTGGAGACACCATGCTTCGAATAGTTATAAAAACTGACCATTTCTCTTATCGTTTTTTTCTTGCAACAATGAAGACTTGTAAGCGCTATAACTCGAAGTTGCAACCACTGAGAGCAGACAGACCGACATCATTCACATTAAGGGACTCCAGAACCCATTGAAGTAAATGCAACCGTATCCATGATCGTTATGAGAAATCCTGTCACCTCTGTCTGCATTAGATTAGCTGTTTTATCTCCAACATCTTCAACTTGAGTAATGGAGTGTTTCTTACGCGTTCTATCCGCTTAACACTTAAATCTTGAGTATGGACTTCTGTGGTTCAGTATGTGACCAACTTTGGACTATGGTATGTTGCAAAAAACAAGCTCTTTTTGGCAGTCTGTTATTTTTTTTTTTTTTCAGACGTAAGAAGGTAGTATCAAAGTCTTCTCTTTGTCCCCAGCCTAACAACCCATCTCCGTACCCACTCCAACCTGCGTCCTCACGAGTGTGATATCTGTAAGAAGACCTTCGCGAGGGCGTCTAGCAAAGCGACGCACGTCAAGTTTGTGCACAGAGAGGGTTTGCTGGACTGTGGCGACTGTGACGAGAGGTATAAATATATAAATTTCACTGGACATTACACACAGCGCTATCTAGTGCCACACTAAGCAACGAGGCTTGTGTCGTGGACACCAGATGATACTACATAGATACTTTTTGTTTGTAAATACATACATATCCATGACTCGGAAACAAATGTCCATGCTCATCACACAAACTTTTGCTCCTACCGGTATTCGAACCCGGGGCCCTAAGAACGTAAAGCATCCTCACTACCGCTGCGCCATTCGGGTCGTCGAAATGTCATGTCGCCGTATGTTACCATCATCTGTCTGTCTGTTAACTTATGTTTGGGTCGACTTTCAGTCTAACCTAATGCAGCTGCACACCATATTTTACATGGAGCAACTGCCTATCTGACCTCCACAACCCAGTTAGTACTGGCTAATACGATACCCCTTCGTAAGACTGGTTGTCAGACTTTCGGGCCACTACCTGTAACGACTGGCAAAGACACAAGTCTGCAGATGACAGCCGGGACCTATGAAACGGTCACCCACCCACGGACGAACCTTAGCAAACTAGCGCGGCTTAACCTTGAAGAATGACCAGTTCGTTTCGTTTTCACTCCATCATAGTATTTTATTGTTTAATGGACTGGTGTCCGCGAAACCACCTCCAAAGCGCGTATTTCATTTTTCGTACGGACATACATGCAGACCTCTCTTATCTGCAAGAAGACTTTTTCCGGAGCTAGGCACGCAAGTGATCTTCGATACAAACGTAATTTAAAAAAAAAAATCGTTGCCCCACACTCGGAATTTCTTTTGTATCGTGGGTGCGTTTACAAACATTTAAACTCACATACACAAACAACCAGACCCGGAACAACTACCTGTAGGCCATACAAATATTTGTTCCGTGCGGGGATCGAACCCGCGACGCGCAGCGCAGCAGTCAATCGCTCAGCCAATGCGCCAACCGTGCCTTCAAAGGCACTTGGGCATCTTGGGCATACACGACAGTTTTCACGCTCACACTAATAGATTTCGCTTGTCGTAGATTTGCATCGCGTAAACAGTGGAGTCAACACATGAAGATCCACAGACAAAAGAAAACCTGACTGAAACATCTGTCAAGTAAAAGGTAAGTTAAAAACTTTGAGGGCTTTTCGAAACTTTCGTCCTGTGCCAGCCAGCACGGATTATGTTATGTACTATTGAGGACACTCCCGCCTGATCACCACTAAGCTAATTTTTGCTTGCACTTACAACATAGAAACGCCATCTAGCCCCGCCCCGTTGACTTAATAATGAATGAAAAGATACTGATCAGCCGAGCGCACTGACGACGCATGCCAAACGAGATTTATTGTTATTTTACGCGCCAAAGTTGACGCTTTCCTAATAGGCCTAAACTTTAAGGGGGCGTGGCTCGGCGCCTCCGCATTTTTTAAGCGAAATATTTTTTAACCGATCAGGCGGAAAAGACCACGACTGTACATCATAAAATCGTATTTACCTTGAACGTTGACTTTACTATACTATACAATCATGTCTCTACCTATCCCCAGCTGCGTAGCGTGGGGAGGGGGGGCAAACCTTATAAACTATTACCTATATTGGCAATCTAACATGACATTATACAGTGTGTTTGGTTAACGGTTATCGATACTTTAAGGGCATGTTATATCCTAACCTCCTAACCCCACACCCCGCGAATGGCAGCCATCTTGTTTTTTTAATCAGCTGATCTTGGGTATGTTTAATGAAATGTCTTCAATCTAAGGGACCTAGAAACGTGCAAATGGAAAAGGATAAAAGCCGAGACTATCGAATTATTAATAAATTTTCCTAAAAAGTAAGCATTTTTTTTTACATTTTCAACTCTAGTGCAAAATTAACCCCTGAATATTCCGTATGTTTTAATGCTTCATCAGGAGTATTTGAATCAACCTACTAAATTATATCAAAATACTGACTCAACACCAATTATTTTAAGAGTTATTTATTCATATTAATTAATTTCAAGTAATTAAAATAATCAAATAAAGAAAAGTCAAAATACATAAAATGAAATGAAATCATTTCGACAAAACGCGTTTTGTCGTTACAACTAGTTTTCACAGATATTTATTTTTGAACAGCAGTTAATACTAGTTCTAACAAAGGCAGTTAGTAAAAACTAGTTTTAACTAGGGAAAACGCGTTTTAACTAAAAACGGCTTTTAACTGTAACACCTACATCATCTGCCTAGCCTTTTCCCAACTATGGGGTTCGGTTTCCAGTCTAACCAGACTATGTCGCAGCCAATTCGTATTACACGCCGTATTACATAATGGCGCGCCGGATTGAAAAACGTCGCCGTTATGAAATGCGGCGTCCTCACGTTCAGCCGGATTGTGGTGGCGATACGTTATTCAAAGCGGCGTCCAACGTTTAACCGTATTGTCAGCAAGAAGAAACGACCGAATAAAATACTGAAAATTCCGAAAATAAGGCGTAGTTGACGTAGCCTCCTATTTCTGTCTGCAGGATTTAAAGTAACCTAACCAAACCTAACGTCGGGTGCCCTAAGTACCGAGCTCGCTTTCAAAGCGGCGTATCGACGATGCGCCCGATTGTATTTGGGCGGCACGTTTACGCCGCTTTGACGAACGCGAAGTACTAATTCAATGCGGCGTACCTTATTTTAGCCAAATTGTTATCCGGCTGAACCTGAAGTCGCCGCATTACATAACAGCGACGTTTTGCAATCCGGCGCGCCTTTATGTAATGCGGCGTGTTCTACGATATGCCTGCGACATTTACATAATATCGCAACTAAAAGCATATAACATTTAGTTCGATACTAAGCGACATAAGCCGAATCATTGAGTTGGAGACGGCAAAAATCACTCGCTATTATGCACTGATGTTCAGTCGTATTTGATTAGACTCAACGCTGAATTTCTACCCTTAACAAAAGGTGGTTTAACAATAGTCTTGGTTTAAGTCTAAAACAATAGGCTAATGCCCGTTTCCACGAACGCTGAGTCAAACTACACTTACAAGTAACGTAATATTTTTTGACTAACACGATTTCGGGAGCTCAAAACATAATAATCACGGAAGATATCCCGGAAGTGACAATGTAAGTTTATTTTTTGACTACTTTTATACTCCTACCCACCCACTTTTATATTTCTATGGAATAACATAATCTAACTAACAGCAAGCCTGTTATCCTAGAATTTAAGTCCCATTTAATAGAGGGCTAACCTATTGCCAACAGCCAGACACAAACCTGACTAATGATTCCTGATGGAGAAACTCAATAGCATAGTTCAGAATAAACTTGTATCCAGGAAATGGTTGCGCCAATAATGCACCATCTTCCTATTCCTCGCGAGGCGTTGCCATGACAACATTAGTGCTACTTCCATGCACTTATAAATTAAAAGCTATGTTATATGAAAAATCGCACCTTTCAGTTCACATGAGAAAATATCGAAGTAATAATCATTTTTACACGCGTAAGTACCTTTTTGTCCGTGCTTATTATAACCAGCACATTTGTACTAATACTACTCGATTCCATGCAATGTTTTTATGTAATATTTTATTACTAAAAAAATACAGTGGTGTCAATGGGAACAATTTTTAATTATTTTAATCCATTCCCGCTGACCCCACCAGTGGGGGGGCCACGGGCGGTGGGGTCAACGGGAATACACTGTGTCGCGAGTGCGATTTCCGCACGGAACAATTATTTTAGGCCTACAGGTAGTTGTTCCGGGTCCAACTGTTTGTGTATGAAATGTTTGTAATCGCACCCACAAAACAGAAAAAAAATAACAACAAATAATAAAAATTGAAGGGGAGCCCCCTTTAATTTTTAATTTAATTTTTATTATTTGTTGTTATTTTTTTCTGTTTTGTGGGTGTACGATGGTACGGAACCCCTTAATGCGCGAGTCCGACTCGCACTTGGCCGGTGTTTTTACTATTTTGTTTGGGGTCAGCTACCCCTTGTTAGTGTAGTAAATCTGAGATATTTTCTTTTCTGGGTCCATCAACCTATTTGACATTCATTATTTAAATAATTAAGTAAAAGATAAGATATTTCATATCGATCGATTTTGTACAAATTAAGGTGATCACCTGATCACGGTCATGGGCAGATTATAGATAATGTTGATATGTTATAGCTATTATATAATTTTGATTATTATCACAAGCTGTGCGAAAATAAAAGATGGGTGGCCTTTTTTGGGAAAAGTCAGCCACACTGTTCCCAACGACTGCAAGTTTCGAAAGCAAGAATCAAAATAAAACCGACTTCAAAAACACAACAGACTGATAAATAAATTTAGCTTCAGAAGTCGGTGACTTCTGTGTGCTTGATTCAATTTATTTGCCACCGACTTCTGAAGCTGAAGTTATTTTTCACTTTGTTGTGTTTTTGCAGTCAGTTATATTTTTTACAAAAAAGGTTTTTATTTTTCCATTTTTAGTTGTAATATCCTACGAGTATACATTTATTTTAACATAACACAACACCACGCCTGTAATCCTCGAAGGGTTGGTAGGCAGGTATACTGAATAGTACACCCACATTTAGCCAGTTATGTTTTAAGTCCCATAATTATATAATAAACAAAACCAGAAAAATATATGAAATTCTTCAGGATATATGCTAGTATGATAGTGTTTTGAAAACATAATACAACTACTTTGACTCGATAGAAAAAAATCACACCTTATCTCTAAATATTTCTTTTATTGAGTAAAAACCATACTAAAATACATGCGATCATTCTGATTCTGATCATTCTGATGTTAAATTCTACAAGCAACATATTAGTATGACAGTGTTTTATTTTTTTAGTCCAATCAATATTTTTTTTGTAAATCGCAATAAACCATTCATTTCGCACTATTCGGCCCGCAGTGATTGACGTAACAACCACTTTGTAGTGCAAGCTGATTAGAACTTTATTCTAACAGTATTTCAAACGAAGTTTGAACCACCACAATTAGAGTTGCTAATTTAGCTCCTGTAGTCGCCTTAATCAGAAAAGAATAGCGCATGAGGAGTGGGAAAGACATAATTTCAACTTCCCTTTGGAGAAACGATGGATAGACTAATGTGAAAGGTGATGTCTAGTAAGAGGGTGACTACTGATATGACGAATAATAGAGAAGTATGGCAGAAGAAGACCTGCTGCACTAACCACAAATAAACTGTGATAAGGGAAGGAGAATGATGACGAACGTAATTTTTGGTTCTCGTTACATGGAGCAACTGCCTATCTGACCTCCAGCCCAATTACTATTAGGTAATTTAATACCCCTTGGTAATACTAGTTGTCGACTTGGTGTATTCCCGTTGACCCCACCGCCCGTGGCCCCACTGGTGGGGTCAGTGGGAATGGATTAAAATAATTAAAAATTGTTCCCGTTGACCCCACTGTATTTTTGAGTAATAAAATATTACTCAAAAACATTGCATGGAATCGAGTAGTATTAGTACAGTTTGTGTTGGTAATGGGCAGTAACCTTACGAACAGTACAAGGCGAGCATGAATCCAAGAAGGTATTTATTACTGGAAGACCGTACACCCAGAATTATTAAAATGCATACCATTTTGAGCTCATGCCAGCATGGTACTTTTTGGGGAAGATACGTGTCATATTGTATGCCTCACTGGAACGGGAACTTTTTTCCCGTTTGTCGCCATGGACAATACACAAGACCGTGATCAGAGCTGTCGTACTGTATGGATCGGAATGTCTTTTATTTCCCACTGACGTCATTAAGGTTTATTTCATTCCTTCACTTTTCTCAAGAATCTTGATCTCAAGGTAGTCGGGCAGGGTAGTGGGGCCAACGAAACATCAGTTTTGACTTTTCCCGTTGGCCCCGCCTGTGGGGCAAAGGAGTGGGGTCA
Source organism: Xestia rhomboidea (assembly GCA_963853795.1). Taxonomy (NCBI): domain Eukaryota; kingdom Metazoa; phylum Arthropoda; class Insecta; order Lepidoptera; family Noctuidae; genus Xestia; species Xestia rhomboidea. Next base: position 11,432,452 of record OY970782.1, on the reverse strand, counting down.
GCGGGAATACACCCGCGACACGCAGCGCAGCAGTCAATCGCTCTGCCACTTCGCCAACCGTGCCGTTAAATAGGGTAGATATAGGGTAGGGTAGAAAAAAAAACTGAAAATATTGGACACATATTTTTTCTTTTTTCACGTAAAAAATAAAGACGATACAGTGCGTCGAAAACTCGTGTGACGTCACATTTGAGTACATTTTTACTCAAATGTGACGTCTTAAGCCCCCACTCATGATCTTTGACACGTTTTATCTTCGTCAATTTTTATTAATTTGATAAACAATATTTTTCGATAATCTAACTGACGGACTAAACAGAATCATATTTTTTAGTCAGTCATCATCCCTATTGTTGAGACGCGTCAGTTTGTTCGGAGTTGGTTTTATCAATGGCTAGAAAACCTTAAAAACAGGTAATTTCTTTATGCATTGTACCACAGTAGTACGGCTAATACGGTCATAAGATGTTGCTAATTAATAATACCAGCCTATTACTGTCCCACTGCTGGGCAAAGGCCTCTTCTCATACAGAGAAGGCACGAGCATTGATCACCACGCTTGCTCAAGACGGGTTAGGTTATTATTATATATTTCATTTTATTTTTACATTTACGATTTATTTTTGATTTTATTTAATTTGATTTGTTTAATTCATTCTGATTAATTAATTGGTTTACTTAGATTTTGGATTGAATTTGTTTTGTTTTGATTCTATCTAATTTAATTTTAGTTGATCGAGTCTGATTTTAATTTATTTTATTGTAATGATGTTTTTATCTTTTATTATTTTTTTATTTGGTAATGGGTGTTAGTTACCTGAAATCAATGAATTTATTATTATTATAATGGTCAAATTAAATTGTTGAAAAAAAATTGCGTATTATCATCGTATTACATCGCATACACCTTACGTCTGCGAAGTTTCGTTAGAACAGGAGGAATCAAAAAATCTAAAAAAAAAATAGTGTATTTCAGGAAGCATAGTCACGAGCGCCAATATGTTGGTAACAAAAAAAAAAATTAAAAAAGCTTAAAATTGTAAAGTGTTTACATATTAATGCTCGTGCATGACTGTATCTACCCGGAACGTTAAAAATGACCACGAGTATGAACGTGGACGAGGCTCAAGGATTGTGGAACTGTAGAAGGGTCGCGTAAAAGTTCAAAATTCTTAAAATGATCTTTATGGGCTGGCAGTCTCGACAGAGATAACGCCAAAATCGCTAACTTTCGATCTTTGTTTACTAACGATTAAATTGGGTTGCAATAACGATGCTTGCGGGAAATGCAAGTCTCTATACGTCCAAGATGCGATTCATGCAAGCATCGTTATTGCAACCAAATTTATTCGTTAGTAATCAGCGATCGAAAGTTAGTGATTTTGTCGTTATCTCTATCGAGACTGGAGATACTGTTCCCGCTGATAAGGGATTCCCTTCCATTAAGACATGTGTTGAAAATAAGAAGCCGGCCGGCCGCGGCCCAGGGAAAAATTCATAATCTTTGTTTTTCGGCAATGAAGGCAACTTCTATTTCTCATAAGTGGTCAATGAAGGCAACTTCTATTTCTCATAAGTGGTCAATGAAGGCAACTTCTATTTCTCATAAGTGGTCAATGAAGGTAACTTCTATTTCTCATAAGTGGTCAATGAAGTTTTTGCATAGGTAAGGGCTACTGCACACTTGAGACAAGACTCTCTTAAGACAGACTATTGCTTTACAAAACATAATTATGAATACGCGCACACTTCAAACAAAGCCTCATATACAAAATTGTCTAATACCTACAAGAACTGCACAGCGACAAGTCTGACTACCGATTGTGGGCTTCCCTTTTGTATGTATGCGGGCGCGCACATCTACGACAAAACAGCCTCAGCCCAGGAGCAGGTATAGCTTTGCGAAAATTTGTGTCTTGATAAGTAATGTAAGGCTGTATCAATTTCAGTAAATTATCAAAAGTTGACACGTTCATTCGGAAATAGTTTAAAAACTTCGGGTTGTTGTCTTAATTTACTATACAGTGTATAAAAATTTCCATCAGTCTTTCACTAATATTATATGGGATGCACCTAGGGTTACCATTTAGGAATTTGAAAAGTCCTGACAAAAAGCCGGACATTTAGATAAAAGTCCGGACTTTTAAGTCACAACATGGAAAAATGACCCTTTTAGTTACAGCGGTTTGATTTGATATTAGCTTATTTAATATGTAGTTTTATTACTCATATTTATATCATCTAATTTAATTTTAAAAAATCTGGACAAATTAAAGGGCCGGACAAAGTCCGGACAAGACTCTAAAAGTCCGGACATGTCCGGACTAATCCGGACGGGTGGTAACCCTAGATGCACCCAATATTTTCGTCTGCGTCGTTTTGCAAGTACACGCGTAACTAAGATGCTTAATAGAACAGTATCGGTGAAGTCCATTTTGAAACTGACATAAAAGTACTCAGAGGATACTGAAAAGGCCGCCGCTTCGTCGTAGTAAGTACACCAAACAGTTTCGTTTTAGGTGTGCGATGTGTCGTAGACAAAACAGTTTTTGAGGCAGACTTGTCTAAGTGAGGCAAGTCTGTCTTGAGACAGACTATTTCCCTACTAGTGCGAGCAAAACAGACTATTTATCTCTCGCTCGCACTAGTAGGGAAATAGTCTGTCCAAAGACAGTCTTGTCTATAGTGTGCGCTAGCCCTAAGACAACTACAACAAAATTGTCCGCTTGTGTTTTTTTATGTTTTATAATTTATTTAGGTAATTATTTATTATCACCTCACCTGTAACTCTGTAAGTGTAACGGAAAGGGCCTCTTATTGGGAAATTGACACTGAATGCGCAGTGCGCATTAATGCCCGACGCTAATTGTACCTATTTACTTGCTTTGTTATTTCGTTATGGAGTATTTTTTTTTTTGTGCTGACCTTAATATTTTTTAGTTTTTATCGTGTTTTAAAATAGGTCATGAAATATTCCTACGTCTTGATTATTTACTTTATTCCTTACCAAATTTTTATTTTTCTAAATTATTTATTTTGTAAGCCGGTTTTTAAATATGTAAATTATTTATAAAAAAAACTGGTTTAGAAAATAAATAACCCTTTTTCTACAGTATCTCAATTCCAGAACATCAAATTATTTATTTTTACTCATTATCGTTAAAAATAACTTCCTACTACTTAAAAACAAACACAGTAAAAACTTAGTTTTATGTTATTTGACGCAGCAGTTACGATTTATTCAGATCGTTTTCCGTCTGTTTTTGACGCATTTTGCTCTTGTTTATTGCTTCGTTTGATTAATTACTTTACGTACTTGCTAATGAGCTAAATATACTTGTTTAATTTACTAATCATGTTTACCAGTCATATTTTTGACAACGTGTTGGAATGAATACAATTTCACGCACTTACGGGACTTGTACTATTTATTTTCTTTTGTTTTCCTTATTTCTTAGAAAAGTGTCAACGTGACCATTTGACGCAGGTTTTAAAAGTTAAAACAAAATAAGTTTTTTAGGCCTTCACTAACAAAAGTTGATCGTCTGATTGACTTGAATGAGATATTCAGTCAAACTAGTTAAGTAAATAAGACGAAAATATCTCAAAAACTTTGTTTGACTACGTCAGAACACCTCAAATGAATAATAAAGATAATAATAAAAAAAAAAACTGAACGCGCGATACCCACCTACTAAAGATACGCACCGCGGCCAAACTTACGTAACGAGGCGAGCTGACTTCTAACTCAATTGTACACCCGGCATTTTGTATCATATCTACATATTTACCAACTTTGATACCTAGCAGCTAGCTATGAAAGTATTTAATTTATAGCGCCATAATTCTGCACCCAAAAATTCAATGAATAAACTGCGTATAAAGTCCACGTTTTCGCTCAATGTAGTGTATATAAAACGGTAAGGATACGTTGCATGCATCTTATTTATTTATTAGCGCGAGGAAGGCGATATCGCAAACGGCCTCATAGCGCTCCGCTCACACCTATTTCCCCGCCGTCTGGCCGCCATGTTGCCTGTTGGCCGATGCGCCGCGCTGCCGTCCGCGTCCGCACAAACCCGCCAGTTTCACGCGGGCAACGAGAGGCGCATACCGCTCACGTATACTTGCCGCACAGAAGATCCGCACGCGATCCAAACTAACGTAACGTCGCGACGCGCACCAACTCGCTCGCTACTCCTAGACATGGTCAGGACCAAAGACGGGGACGGGATCAAGAGTAGCTTGATCATATCCGAGGTGAAGAAGAGGCCCTGCTTGTTCGACACCAACGACTCTAACTACGGGGACCGGGCAGAGAAGGCGCGATGCTGGGAGGAAGTTTGTGACTGCGTCGTGCCCGGCTGGGCTGCGCTCGGGCCGCCTGAGAAGTTTGCGGCCGGTATGTTGAGTGACGTTTTTATAAACCCTCCGATTCGCGGATGTCAGCTCGCGGTCGGCGCGCGGGCCGCGCTCACGATCACAGAAACCGGTCGCCTTGTAATTGTCGCGTTCAAGTTGCGTGCTCTTTGTTCGAACGTTCGGATGCTTTCGAAATGTACCTAGTTCGAAATAACGCTCCATTAAAAATGGCACGTGGTGTATCTGACATTTGATATTTTTATTAAAAATAATAGGAACGTCATTTTGTTGCGGATGGTTTTTCTTACGCTACTTTTTTTCAGCTCATAGGTGGATTGGATTTTGCAAAAAAAAACATGATGAATCGTATTGAATGTTTTCAGCCTTCACCATTTCAATACTGCTTACTCAAACGTATGCCTAGGAAGTATTCGATGCGTCATTTCAGATAATGCCTCCACATCGTACTTGGGCGTGATAAAATAATTTTACAATATTTTATCATGCGGATATACTTTATTTTTTACATAATTCTTTTGAATTAATTGGAAAAATTATACTTGCATTTAAAATTACATATTAAAGTCAACATGGTATGCAGTTGAAACTTTTAGCCATCTAAATAAATATTTCCAAACTTCAAAATCATTATTAAAATACAGAAATGAATATTTAATTACTAGAGCTCGTAAAACAGTAGTGAAGCTGAATTTTCTACTTCTGAGTTGGGGTGAAACAAAACGATGTGCATAGTGCACCCCCCACTACCGGAACTACAAGTATTCCTATTAAAAGCTCAGGAGCGAATGCATAAATTAAATAACAAAATATTTTTAAATAAAATAGAGCATCAAAGTCCGCCGTTGTGGCTTGATCGAAATATTTCAGTAAAATGGCGTCATCAGCTTAAACGGGTAATATAAATCACGTGCACTTTTGAATGTTGATACTTGAATACGCAGCAATGCATAAATCTTTTATTGTGCCATTTTTGCTAAAAATATTTTGAAGTTCCTATGACATTATTTAAAAAATAATTAGGGTACACTTTTATGAAGTAATTTAAAACAATATTGACAAGCAGGAAAGAAACAAAACAGATATTAATATAAACACAACAAAAAAACGAGTTGAATGCTCCATAATAATTTTAAAAAGAATATTATTAGACGATATCTGTACTTACTGGATAAATTTAGAGGGTTACATACCTACTTGTAATTAGCGAAAAGCATTTAAAATTTAAATCGGCCTCATCCAAGGTTGCGTGGTAGTAAAAAAATATCTGCTCGGCCATCGTTACTAGGATGCCGCGATTGGATGTCACAGTATTTTTGAATTGTGTTCCAGAAGCAACTAAAGTATGGACACATTTATGAAAATAAGAACAATATAAAGTTTTCCCCCAGTACTAGGTAGAAGGCATTTTAATAACGTATTCATTAAACCCTTATAAATGACCACACTTTTTAAAAACACCTGTATATTATTTTTTCCTACTACATCGATAGACGATCCTTTAGTTATTTTTGTTTGTGTTTTCGTAGTTAAATCAGGGAATATTTATGTATAATATGTTAGCAAAATTGGATACGATACTATAATTGCCCAAGTAACATTAAAAAAAGTTACAAAACGAAAACACGGGAATATTTAGAACTTATTTGCATAAGTGAAAACAAACTATTAAAACTGTCGACAAACGCAATGCACCAAACCTGTATGGTGGTACCGCTATGTACTAAGTGTAAAATATCATGTAGGCCAATATTGACAAAAGGAAAAATAAGCAATTTAAAACAATCCTAAAAAAAATGTTTTTTTTTTTTTTACATTTTGTTATCCAACTTTAAAAAATATTATTGAGGTAAAAACGTATCAAATAAAGTACAAAATAGAAATATTTTAATTTGTCTTGCTAGTTGCTTTAGTAATGTCTAAACTTGCTACCGACAAATTTTCCTAAAAATAAAATATACAGTATACTTTGGGTTGCCATACATCCGGAATTTTCCGGACATGTCTGGAAATGAAATTATAAAATAAATTAATAAATATTCAATAAATTAAATAATTTAAATTAATTATTTGTAATAAAACAAAACTAATAAATTCAGTTAAAAATTGCCTTCAAATATAAAGCGTTACATACATACTTAGGACATAATATTTTCTCCGAAATTACATGATTTTCTCCGAAAAAAAGATTATCGATTTGGGAACCCTCTAAACCTATACTTTACTTTTCCTACAATTTCACATCGTTAGCGAACATTTTGCTACACGGAGTCGTGTGTTGCGTGAGCCGTCATCATCTTACCATTACTGAGCACTTGAGTCACGTGTTTGTTTATTCTATTGGCAAACCCTGATTACCTTTTAAGTTTTTTTTTAAGAAAAAATGTTGTGCAGGTTTTTTTTATTAAAAATCTTTTTGCGAAGTCGGAACTAACCCCGCCATCTTAATTTTCAAAACAATAGGTAGGAAAATCTTTTCTACCTATTGTTTTGAAAATTATGATGGAAAAGAAGAATTTTTGTATCTACGACTATATATGTCTGAAAAAAAATGATATACCTAGCAGTTGGTAAATTTTGTTTTTTCTTAAAGAAAACATCATTGAGCACATTTAGCTTCACGCAGTTGTGTGTTGCGTGAACCGATTTGCAGGATTTTTAACCTGTGACAAAATCGTAATAATACATGTTTGAAAAAAAAATTTGAGTACTTACTTAAATATTTATGAAATTGTCTGTCAAAACTGTATTAAAGAAAAAAAGATGGCGGCATTTGTTCCGTTTATATGACCACACGCCAATAAAAGCACGCTGCACTATAATAATTATAGTCTAGCGTGAAGAGTCAGCAAAACTATTTGGTCTTCAAACTTTTAACTCACCTGTTGCGTAATTTTTCTCCCATTTCTCGCCAGCCAGACGCGTTTTGAAAACAGAATAAGTCCACTTTATTCTATTTTTATGTTTTCTTTTTGCAAAATCTGGACGGACTGGAGAACACATAGTTTCTTTTTACTTATTCATTGTGGAATTCATTACTTCCTATTGTAACGTCTTGAAATAATATAGGTATTTTCCTTATGGTACTTGTACCTACCAACCTATATTATTTTAAAATTAAATCCGAAAACAAGCCATTACATGGCTTTTTTCCGGATTTAATTTGTGTGGGCTGTGTGTGTGTGACATACCGACGGACAGGACGAAGCTTTAAGAGGTCTGTTTTTTTTCCATTTGGCTACGGAACTCTAAAAACTGCATGCTATTTCGCAATATTTTTCTTCACGGAATTCTGCGGACTCAAGTCGTATAAGTATGTATTTATTTAGACTTTGGACTAGGTGTACAAATTGTACAATACGTGCATTGACTAATTTTTCAACAAAAATAATGCTTTAAAAATTGCATGATTGTATTTTATGAAAGAACCTATATTTTGTTACAATGTTTCTTTAAAAAATCGCATGCAACCTCGCAATATTTTACCAATCACACTTTTTTCTTACATCCGCCATGTTGCTGCTATTACGTGCGTTCTATTATTTGTGCAGCTCAACTCAAGTCACCGCTTTTATTCTTCGTAACACAATTTGTTCCTAACCTCAATAACTAATAAAATGATTCATATTACACAAGTGTAATAAAGCAGTGTTTCTACTGTTCCTATCAATGTGCTGATACGCCGTTTCAATACTGAACGACGCAATTTATTAAAACAAAACACGGTTTGCAGATAAATACCTAACGTGTTTATTGACTCGCAAGATTTATTTAAATGTTTGTTTGGTGGCGTGCATAATTACGCATTAAATGGTTTAATTTTAAAACCATTGTCTTTTTCGCTTTTTAAATAACTCCACCTGTCATTATATACTATCTATTTCGTAATAATAAAACCTATATTTAAAAAAAAACTCACTCGGCAGTCGAGTCCACGACGACGTGTCAACTCAAGCCGCATACACACCGGTATTTAAACGTTACTGCTGTCATACTCACAGTACATTACACTGTAAGAACAGACAGCCAAACAAAAACTCGCAACGTACAAAGCAATGTATATCGTTAACAATGAATTGGTGCGGACAGAATTATCGTGAAATAATGCAGTGGTAGGAACAGTGCGGTGTTCGGTCGTCGTGAGTCGTGACTCAATCGACGCAAGGGGCCGGCCCGCACACCCGTTTATTCATAAGTTCCTAACCGGCCTGTAACACATTACACACTAGTGCTGATAAAGTCCATTGCCGGCCAAACAAGACGTTGGTTAGACATAGAAGTGAAGCTAGCAGTCAATGTGACTTGAACATATGGAAATATGCATGACCGTTGTAGAGTAGGTTCGCTTATCGTTGAGAACTCTCAGTCGTCATTTTAAACGGCGCTCAATTTGTTATGAAATTATTTTTGCTATCACATTATAAAGAGATCTAAAAAACAGTACAAATCCTCGTATTTGTCGTTCTCCTATCGTTATCCGAATTTAATTAGGGGCTTGGCCTATCTTCTTCAATACTTCTCTATTACTCGTCGTCTCAGTAAAAACCCGTAATGCAGGACACTCCAAAGATATCCCGGTATATTTTTGCAGAAAAAAAATATTTATTTATTTATTTTACTATTTATGTACACACAGTACACAGCACAGGAAAACACATGAAAAAATATGAGTACATAGGTACTGCTTATTTCTTAAGAAATTTCTGCCAGCAGCCCTGCAAAAGAAGAAATGAAAAAGAAATGTAGACAATAGTGTGTGAGAGAAGGAAGAGAATACAGATTATGTGCCTTACCTAACTTAACCTATTATATTATATTATATAAAGCTGAATTACCACTGACTCACTGACTCATTGACATAATTGTTCTCCCAGATGGTGGATGGGGAGGTGGGTATTTTTTGACAGATTCGTAAACAAGTAACTCCCGCGAGTATGGGAAAAGTGCCAAACCTCCCCTTTTCGCCCCCCTTCTCCCCCCTCCCTATCGTATCTCGGAAACTAAGGGACCCGTATTTTTTTATTTTTACGGATTCGTATAGAGGAGGCTCGGAAAAGTAAAAACCAGTTTTCAAAGTTGTCCCCCTTTCTCCCCTTCTCCCCCCTTTAGGCGGATCTCGGAAGTTAAGAGACTCGGAACATTTTTTTTTTCAGATTTGTATAAAGGGGCTGATTGTTAGTTGAAATAATTTTTCAAAACTCCCCACTCTCCCCCCCCTTCTCCCCCCTTCCTATCGTATCTCGGAAACCAAAAGTTTTGGAACATTTTTTTTTTCAGATTCGTATAGAGGAGCCTTGGAAAAGTAGAAACCAGTTTTCAAAATTATCCCCCTATCCCCCCTTCTCCCCCCTTTAGGCAGATCTCGGAAGTTAAGAGACTTGAAACATTTTTTGTTTCAGATTCGTATAAAGGGGCAAAGAGTTGGTCAAAATCATTTTTCAAAACTCCCCTCTCTCCCCCTGTTCACCCCTCCCCCCATCGTATCTCGGAAACTAGGACACGTAGTGGCATTTTGATTCTTACCATACTTTATTATTGAGGGGCGTTGAAATTTTTAAAACCTCCCCTCCCCTCCCCTCCCGAACCTCCCCTAAAAGTCCTGCGAAGCGAACCTGCGAGACCGAGTGGAGCGAAGGGGGGAGGTGGCGAGCGAAGCGAGCCGGCGACCTCCGTAGCGTAACGATGGTTGAGTGGGTGAAGCTCCCCTCCCCAACCTCCCCTAAAATTGAAAGGGCTGTAACTTCATAACGGTTAGAGATAGACATCAGGTGTTTGAACAAATATTATAGTAGGCGTCGAAACCTGTCCGGTGGTAGGTAGGTCCTTAGCGTAACGATGGTTGAGGGGTTTTCATACTGTTTTAGGGGTAATTCTAACGGATTTTCCAATTCATTTAGGGGTACCTATAGATTCTCAAAATGTTATAAGGGTAAGTAATACTTCTCAAAATAAATAAGGTTTTAGATTATTATTATTATTATTAGGGGTTCGTAGGGGTTTTTAATACTGTTTTAGGGGTAATTCTAACGGATTTTCTAATTCATTTAAGGATGCCTATATATTCTCAAAATTTTCTAAGGGTAAGTAATACTTCTCAAAAACACCAAACACGCGAGCTGCGCGCAGCTCGCGCACCCAAGCAAACTAGTTAAGATATATAAATACACATTACACAATACATATTTTGACAGTTGTCATATTTTTTTTTTTACAAATCATAATATTACATTATCGAATGTCATAACGAGATTACGCGTACGGCGTATGACATTGAAACAAAATGGCGATGGGCGTCTCGGAACTTGGTATTACTTTTATTTAATAACTTGATTTTTATTGACATTTCTAAACCGGTTGATTAAAACAATCACATATTTTGATATTGTACCTAAGTAAGTAAACATTTAATTTTGTCCATATTTTTTTTCTTCTTTCATTATGTAATTCTCATGTTAGCGTTATCAAGATTTTTAGGGTTCCGTTGCCAAATAACAAAAAACAGAACCTGCTGTTGAGTGTTAATGACATAATATGAATGAGCGGTTAAAAAATTTGTTTGGGCCTACGGAACCCTTTGTGTGCAAATCCGGCTCGCACATGGCTTTTTCGGTATTTTTCTATGACTTTGTTGACGAGGAGAAAAGTAAGAATATGTTTGTCATTTCATAAATAGGTACGGATGACTGCTTCGGGAATTCCGTTTTGGAAGAAAACATGATCAAGGAAATATCGTCCGTGTCCGTAATGTCGGAGACAAAAGCAGAATAATAACATTGGAATCAAAACGATTTGATCACACCCGATTTGTGATTTTAATTTAGTTAATATCATTAAGTACCTAAGTCAGTCACATTCTCCCATGATCTGTCCACGAAGTAGACACAATAGTTAAACAATGGCGTCTCGACTAAATTGGTCATTTGACAGATCATGATTTATCGTTTATAGTGACATTTTATATGTAAAAAAGAAGACTTTTTACAAGGATTTATTTAATGTTTTTTATGCAATCCATTACAAAGAAAACTATCTACGCTGCGTTCATTATTTATTAGTAAGAGCAGGTGCTGATGACGTCATCAGCTCGCACGTTGACAGCGCGTTGTTTCATTATCAACTTTTAAGTTTTAACTATTAAGGCACAGTACATAGACAACCAGTAAAGCCACTAGGCCCTTTTTGCGAAATCAAAAGGGGGTGTTAGATTTGTCAACTAAACTTTTTGCTATGTGCTAAATAAGCGACTTGAAAAAAATGGTTGTCTGTAAAGTTGGATTACGGGCGATAATTTTAAGATCCTAACTTTAAAACTGACGGACTTTAATACAAACATTCATCCCCTATTTAACTGCCTTAGGGGTTGAATTTCGAAAAATCCTTTCTTATCTATTCCTGCGTTGATCGACTGGCGCGCGGAACGGTGTGACACTTTGTCTGGCGTGCAGCCGGTGTTTATTGTTTTATAAGACGTTATCACATCAAAAAAAAAAATGGCAAATAAAATATGTGTAGTATGTATGTATTATAAAATATATGGAAACGAGTATTTGTCGCGAATTTTACCTCTAATTTTTGCCCGACGTTTCGACCGGATTGCACTAGCCGAAACACGCCGTAGTATGTTTTTTTTTTGGAAATTCTTCTAGAGTATTCATTTTCTAATGTTACATAGAAGAAAGAATATGTAGGTGTATAATAATGTCCCAAGCTATATGAATATAATTCTATGGGATCTAAATTATTTGGGACCACCGTGCGAGCTTCCTCTACCAAATAAAAAAAGAATCGCATAAATCACGGAAATGAGTTAACAAAATTAAATTAAAACAAAATACTGCCTAATTCAGAACATCCTCCTTTTTAGAAGTCGGTTAAGGCGACTACAGGAGCTAAATTCGCAACTCTATTTGTGGTGGTTCAAACTTTGATTGAAATCCTGTTCGAATAAAGTTCTAATCAGCTTGCACTACAAAGTTGTTACGTCGGTCACTGCGGGCCGAATAGTGCGAAATGAGTGGTTTTTTGCGATTTACAAAATATCTATTGATTGGACTACAAAAATAAAACACTATCATGCTAATTATGTTGCTTGTAGAATCATTTGCCAAAAAAATCAGAATGATTGCATTTATTTTAGTATGGTTTTTACTCGTTAAAAGATTTTTTGAGAGATAAGTTCGTGATTTTGTTAATCCAGTAAAATTTGTTGTATAATGTTTTCAAAACACCATCATACTAGCATATATCCTGAAGAATATCATATATTTTTCTGGTTTTATTGCAGTGAATCATATTCTTTTGTGCATTATAGAACTCGCGTTTAGCTCCTGTAGTCCCCTTAATAAGCAACCACTTGTGTCTCGATGCGCCCGCCCTGTCCGACTTCACGACTAGGTACTTGTTACCTGAAGCATGCTTAGAATTCGAACGCTTTCGATGAGCCGATTCCGAGCATTTGTTCCTAGTTGTAATACTGTATGTTAGTACACACGACTATACATATCCCCTCATATGACCATTGACCATGCTTTGTATGAGCTCCCCGTACAGTGACAGATCATCTTAATATGGTTTTGCATAGCTTGATTGGACGTCGTGCGTACCGGTCAACTATGATTAAGGTATATTGAACTTGATTGACGACTTTTATTAATGTTTAACAAAAAATGACGTCGGTTATATAACAATGAGTGTGAGTTTTTGTTGTATGAGATGGTGTATTCATGTTTAGGAACAAAACGTATAACGTAACCAGCTACATCCACTTTTTGCAAGTTAATTATGAAGTCCCATGTAACAGTAAAGGGGGGGGGGGGGGGGGGTATTCCGGGGTTTTTTTTACATTAATCCATAGTTGCTGTTGTGGCTGTTAGCATGTAAAGTGTGGCGTTAGTGTACGGCCAGGGGGGCGAGTCTGCTATTACAATAGTGTCACAATAGTCTATCATTGGTCTCAGAATTGTTGATTTTGACAAGTTTGGTAATCTTCTAATATAGTGGCGTCATTATGACTTTCCAATGATCAAACACACTCCATTGAAAGACATGGCATAGAATGGTAATCTCGTACACAATGACAAATGTATGACTGACTTACGCAGTATTCTGCTAAAATTTTGACAGTTCCAGCCGAACTTTGCTCAATTAGCACCATTTTGTATTGCTATAAATATAGGCTTCTATATTAAAGATAATTTAAAACACTTAAATGAAAATAAATCAAAACACCGACCGCTAGAAATAAAAACGGATAAAACGTCAGTAGGCAGTAATGTCACATTTGACTTTGACAGCTAAACAGATACATATTATTGAATTGTATAATAAAAAAATTATATAATTGCACATTAATCCGCGTTACACATAACTTAATGTTTTTTGATATTTACGAACTTCTTACTACTTCAGATTGCATAGAACACTAATAAATAATATGTAAAAACATATATAAATGAAATCTGGCATGATTAGATGTTCAAATTTAATTCTAGTTTTTCGAAAATCATTTCTATTAAGGTTTTTAATAATGGCAATACAGCAATAATAGTCATTCGACCAATGGCTTAATAGCCAAGAGCCTCGACCAACATCTTAGGAGGCTCTCGCTGGGCAGCTGGATCAAGGGCTTGATTCAGTGCGCAGTACTTCTGGACACGGCACGTATTGTTAGGAGGTTCCTCTCTCAAGAGCCCTGACCACCGGCAGCTCGGACCCTGTTCCCAGCGCTGGTGGGCTACTATTTTTATATTTTTAAATGTTTTTATTTATATTGTTTTTATATTAGGAATATTTAAAAATGTAAAAATATTTTATAGAATAAATAAACGAAATAATAATAATATTTATTTATTCACAAATTTAAGACAACCATACAGAGTAACTTAATAAAAAACAAAAATAGACAGATCGTTGGATGTGAAGTGGTACAATGTAAAGATGGTATAGCTGTCTTAAGACTGATACGCCCTATCCCCTCGTACTAGTACTAGTATACAACTGTATCAGCTGTATAGCAATGTCATTATAACACAATTCTATTACGAGACCATTGACCGAACAATGATCGACCATTATGAATTTAGCATATTACGAATTTATAGCAAAATGACCATTGTCATCGATCAACAATTATGAAATCAATGATAGACCATTGTGACACTATTGTAATAGGAGACTCGGCCCCCAGACTGCACGCTCGATGCGAGCGTGCGGCGGGACGGGGCGTGCAGCGTTCATGTCAAAGTCAAACACATGCATTTATATGTGAGTGGCCTGAGTAGACGCCCGCCGCGCGGCGGCTGCAGCGTGCGAGTGCGTCTTACGGCAGAGCACTATGGCCACTAACTGAACGCGATGTCGGCCGCTCGCCGCCCCGCAGAACGCCCCGCTGAACGCTATTGCACCCAGGCCGTAGTTCACCTATGTAGGACCACTATTGAAAATGAGGTTTAAACCAATTCATTTTACATTTGGCTACAAATTACAATATTCGTGCTTGATAAGTATTAGTTTTCCTTTAACGTTTCCATCATTTATGGTGTAAAAAAAACTTCGCACCATGACGCGGTTTGGCAGCTTGGCTGACCACGTACTCATAGTATGAGTCAGGTTGTGAAGTTTCTTGGTACCCATAGCGCTCTTACTCATCATTGGAAGCTCTTATAGCGACGTGTTTTAGCTAAGCAGCTATGTAATAATGTAAGCATATTTGAATCAATGAACTTGACAAATAATAGAGAAAAAAATCGGCCAAGTGCGTGTCGGGCCACGCGTAGTATAGGGTTCCGTAGTAGCTCGTTATCACAATACTATTCGCTATTACTGCTAAACTTATGAAGTTATCTTAACCGCTATATATTTTCCAATAAAGGTCATGAAATGCATTAAAAAAATAAAATTTGCAATTTAAAGTTTTTATTTTGCAAATGGAGCATTAAATCGAAAAATAGCAAACTCTAAATCATTTTAGAAGACCTATTCAACGATACCTACACGATGGGGTAGACGATAAAAAAAAAATTACCCACTTTGTCGGCGTAATTGATTTACACACTCCTAAATTACAGCTTTCTAGTACCAGAACGTTCTCTTAGCAAAACCTTGGATAGACGGACGGACAGACAGACATGACGAAACTATAAGGGTTCCTTGTCAGGACTACGGAACCCTAAAAAGACGAGCGTGGTAACAAAAATATTTAAAAAACAGATTTTTAAATAAATATAAAAGGGGACCAATCCTTACGCTTCATAAAATATGCACAATAGCATAATTGATGCCGTTTGTGATTTTTGTAAAACATTCTATCTATTCAAAATTATTCTATAAAACATAATAATATAATACCAGCTTATTACTGTCCCACTGCTGGGCAAAGGCCTCTTCTCAACAGAGAAGGCACGAGCATTGATCACCACGCTTGCTCAAGACGGGTTGGCGATTTCAGACTTATATTAATCATAAGTCCAGGTTTCCTCACGATGTTTTCCTTCACCGATGTCTGTGATGTCCAAGATAAACTTAGAAAAGTACATATGAATTGAAAAAGTCACATTGGTACTTGCCCGGATTTGAACCCACAACCTCATACATGGGAGGCGAGGTCTAACCTCTGGGCCATCACGACATAAAACATAACCGAACCGAAAATTATCCGACGTGGCTACTTACACTTGCAATTGCGACTGGCGACCTAATTCAGTGGGCGCTGTGATATAACCTTCGATTACATTATACGACCAGTTTAAATTTGCAGTTCGAGGTAGCGCTGTTTGTCAAGAAAAAATGCAACGATCTGTCAAGCGCCGTACATTTATTTTAGTTCTCAGTTTTGCCGCCAGCACAGATATGTTGGTCGAAGTGTCAGCTAACCGTCAGTGTTAATGTCTGATTGGTGAACGCTAGTCATTTTCACACGGTCATAATATTAAAAGGAAAAAAGTTTTTAGTATTTCCGTAGCTCCAAGTCTAGATTGTATGCCCGGTTGATATCAATAGGTTCGCTCTTTATTACGTGGGACTTAAAACATAAATGACTATCAATTCGTGTTGTACTCTGCTTGTAATAATATAATTCAGTCACGATTCGAAAGACACGTGGCGCCATCTATTATCATAAGAACGTTATTGTTGTTTTCCTCGGGAACAGTACTTTTTTTCGGGATGAAGGGTCCGTTTCTGTACACCTGGCAATGTATAATTATGCAAAATTTCAGGATGATCGGTTCAGTGGTTTAGGCAACGAACAAACATACTTTCGTATTTATAATATTAGTAAGGATGACATGTGAGTGTACTAGGATGAGTGTATCTGTATAGTACTGTATGGTGAGCGTCTGCTTAAACCTCGTAATTAAAATAACTACTTATACCTAATACTAGTAATATTTTCTATAATAATTAACCAGGGTGTAAACAAACCCATCGCGAACCCGACAACCAAGCATTCTGTACATCAAACTAAGTAACTTTACGCAAAAGTTATTGCTGGGAAACGATTTTTTTTTTTCTGAAAAATCGTGCTTTGTGGTAGAACTCAATGTAACGCATGCAACGCGCGTACGCGCGTGCGTGTGTACGCGTGTAATCTATCCATCAGCGCAATATTTAACAATACAAATTCCAGAAAAACAAATTAAATAAAAAGAAGTAAAATTATATTACATTACATTATTATTTTTTCCTTTATTCATTTTAAAATATTATAATTTACATTTTAAAATATTTCTTATAAAAAACATATAAAAATATTTAAAAATATAAAAAAATAGTAGTCCGCCGGTGTCGGGAGCAGGGTCCAAGCCACCTGTGGTTAGGGCTGCAGAGACAGGAACCTCCTCGCAATGCGAGCCGTATCGAGGAGTACTGCCTTCTGAATCAGGCCCTTGATCCAACCGCCTAAAGAAAGCTTCGATAGATGGTCATCGAGGCTCTTGGCTATAAGGCCATTGGCCGTCACGACAATCAGCACAATGATAACCGAGTTCATATTCCACATGTCGCGAACCTCGTGTGCCAAGTCGAGATATTTTATTTGTTTCTCTTTCTCAGCTTTCACGAGGGTCTCGTCATGCGGAACATTATTATTTTCATTATTATCCATTAATTTTATAAAAATAATAAAACAAAAATATATGCATATAAGTTAGTAAAATGAAAATTCAGAAAAATTACTAAGACTACTAGGTGATATGTTAAAGGGATCTTAGAAATGTCCGAAAAACCAACCTGTATACAAAAGTACTTGAGACCTCCTGCAAAAACTGTGTGAATTTATTTTATCTTAAAATAGTACATTACAGACTAAACGTGTTCTTAATAGTTTTGTTATTTCCTTCATTATTTGACGACCTCGGAGCCGATTCATGTAATTTGTGAATACATTCTCTACTACTATAAAACATCAACTAGGTCTTACTGATTTAATCTTACATTGCAATTCATTTTAAACTTACTTTTATCCGCGTCCTCGCCCACGCGTATATCGTAAATTAATCCATGTGAACTTACAACCGGGGGTCGGGATGACATGTAAAAATACCCCTATACCCAGATCAAGGTCTTTCCGTTTGTCAAATTTTAACAAAATCTGTTCAGCTGTAAAAGCGTGAAAAAGTAACAAACAGGCAGACTAGTAGCTATGGGCATAGCTCGCTCGCCGTCCGTCGGTCTCATGACGACAGGCCGTGTCGACGGCGCGTTCGTGTTCCACGCGCGCCTCAAAGAGAGTCAGCGATAAGGAAAGGGTCCGCAAGGGCCGAAGCCGGCCGGGGCTGCGGGACTGTTCGCAAGAGATACCGTGGCCCCGGAACACAAAGGGCGATGAAGGAACATGGATGGGTTTTAGTCAGTAAAAGTCTGACTCTCCCTCCTGCTCCGCCCAGAGCGGGAGGCGTCATTTGATGATTTCCCATCCGAAAAAAAAAAGGCAGACTAGTAGAATTAAGATTCGCATTTCACTGCTAACTACAGGCCTCCAACCTTATCCTTCCATTTCTATTTGAGTTCCTAATTTTTGACCATGTCTGCTGTGCTGCAAGTCCCGAATGTCTCGCTAAGGTTTGTTGACCAGTAACTCCTTGGCGGACGTTATGCAGTTGCTCTCTACCTTCATATAAAAAAGGCCTATACAGGGTGGTTAGGCACATCGAAGCACAAACGATCATCACGTATAACAGTGCATCAAAACCAAAAAGATCACGAGTCGACGTAAAGGGGGGACTCGACGCAGGGGGAATGATTCCTTCATTGAACCCCCCGCTTTGTGGGAACACACACATTTGTAGAAAAGCAGTTTTTTTTTTAATCTCCGATGATAAATTTATGTTTCCCTGTACGATATGTTATTTTCTCATCAGATTCTCAGTTTGACGTCACAGGTTGAGGTCATAAATAGGTATTAAAAATCTTTGGGCCACCGCACACTTGAGACAAGACTGTCTTTAGACAGACAATTACCCTACTAGTGCGAGCGAGACAGATCAAATCAAATCATTTATTTGCAATTAATGTAGGTTACATTAAAATACAGGTGGAGAAGGAAGGAGCCATGTACATTCTGCCTGAAAATAGGCACGCAAAAATTATAATGACATTTGGGTAGGTCGCTTATAGTACTCAAACTGCCGGACAGTCGTGGGGATAAAAATAAAATATGTGACCCACATTGTCCTCACATTCACAATAATAAAATAAAATTAATAATAATTTACAAAATGAATGTCAATAAAAAAAAAACATCAAGAAATGTCACAATAATAATAAAAAAAGTTAAAGACTTAACAAAATAAGTATTCCTGTCAAATCAGTAAATGTCACATAAAATAATAAAAAATAAAGTAAAAAATAATAAAATACTGAAATAAGTATTCATGTCAAATCATTCAATGTCAAAGTGTATAAAAGAAAGGAATCAACAATAAATAAGCGTAATAACAACATTAATTGAATAATAACATTTTTCTGTTAGGAAGTCCGCTAATTTCTTTTTAAAGTTTTTAATGTTATCATTTTTAATTACATCTGGCAATTTGTTGTAAATAGTAGAAACCATACAAATAACACTTTTCCTCAATAATGATGTGTTACAGGACTCGATTTGTAATACATTTTTGTATTGATTTCTGACAGGTTGTTTTCAAGTATCTGTCATCGTGGGATAAAGGTTTTTATTGGTCTTTACAAACATGGCAGACTATGTATTCTCACTCGCACTAGTAGGGTAATTGTCTGTCTAAAGACAGTCTTGTCTATAGTCTTCTACTTCTTAGCGTGTCGATGCCATGGCAATCTAAATTGTGTCGGCCCAGAACTGAGCGACTAGTTTGGCGCTTTCGGTAGCGTCCATCAGTTCCTGTAGTGAACAAACAACAGGACACGCAGGACACGATAGTGCCCCATCGTTTGTGGATCAACACCACATTGACACTCCAGGGAAGAGTCATTAATGAATCTCCACCTGAGCAGGTTATCCTTGCTGCGGCCAACCTGGGTCCGGAGTCTATTTAAAGACTGTCTATAGTGTGCGTAGCCCTTACCGTTGCAAAATGCAAAACATTTCCTCGAGTATTGTATTTGAAGTTCTAGAAGGTCATATAAACAAGGGCTGCCCCCTTGTTAATATGACCTCTTAGAACTTCAAATAGCGTAGGCGTATACACGTGGATGTTCATTACATCATACTGCGGAAATTTGTGAAAGCCGTAATAAGAATGGCAGGCATATGGAAAGGTCTGCCAAGGCTAATAATTCAGTTTTCTTTTGAAGTAGGAAAGTTTTGTTAAGAATAGGGTTGTTTTAACATTTTTCCTTTTCATAATTAGGAATGTCGCGACAAAATACCGGACAAAATCTGTTTAGAAGTTGAAGATCGGACAAGTCCGATCAAATCCGAACAGATGGCAACACTATTTAAGGTCCTCGAGGATACTTCTTACCATTATCTTTTGCTAGTGGCTTACATTTAAGTATTGTACTTTTATAATTATGTGGGGTTCCCAACTTGAAATCGAATGACGTTAGATCGAATAACACTTGGTCGAAAACGTTAACTCGATAGTACTTGAAATCGACAAATTATGAGCTCGACAGTTCCCTACCTCGATGCATCAAAATCTCGAATAATTAAAGGCTCGAATCATTGGCAGCCCGAAGGCTCATTATTCGATGCATCAAAATCTCGAAACATCATTTCTCGACCGACCATCTAATCGATTTCGATAAATTATGAGCTCGACAGTTCACTACCTCGATGCATCAAAATGTCGAATAACTATAGGCTCGAATCATTGGCAGTCCGAAGGCTCATTATTCGATGCATCAAAATCTCGAAACATCATTTTCTCGACCGACCATCTAATCGATTTCGATAAATTATGAGCTCCACAGTTCACTACCTCGATGCATCAAAATCTCGAATAACTATAAGCTCGAATCATTGGCAGTCCGAAGGCTCATTATTCGAAGCATCAAAATCTCGAAACATCATTTCTCGACCGACCATCTAATCGATTTCGATAAATTATGAGCTCGACAGTTCACTACCTCGATGCATCAAAATCTCGAATAACTATAGCCTCGAATCATTGGCAGTCCGAAGGCTCATTATTCGAAGCATCAAAATCTCGAAACATCATTTCTCTAACGACCATCTAATCGATTTCGATAAATTATGAGCTCGACAGTTCACTACCTCGATGCATCGAAATCTCGAATAACTATTATGCAATTTGCCTGCCTCATTGGTCTGGTGATCGCAAGCACGACTGCTGAGCATGATGTCCTCAGTTCGATTAACAGGTGGCCCACCATTGGCGGGCACGCGTCTTGCTATGCCAAACCAGGAATAATTTTTGGGGCTGCGTACCAGGAGGAATCTTCAATGCAAAGACTGTTTAGAAGCACACTGTTTATTCTACAGCTTTGGGTACACAACCGTTGACACAATAGTTAGTGTTTCGTAACTTTAATAATTATACAATCGAGAGGGAAAAAACGTGACCGCTCAGGTTAGTTGCTTAGCTGGCCAGGGAAAAAAAGAGTGCGACAGTGTTGCCACTACAAAAAATATTAAATATTATTGCCATGTAATGATACTAAAATTAAACTAGAAAAAATATTTTTATGTTGTTGCCAACAACCATGACGTCTTAAAGCAGGATCGTTTTAATTTCGTGCCAGGGTGGGAAAGAGATGGCGCTAGACGTCCTCTATAGCTCCGTCTCTTACCCACACTGGAACGCGATTAAAACGATCCTGCTTTAAGACGTCATGGTAGGCCCGCTGGTCGGGCAAAGTGTCATTGGGTTTTCCCATCAGAAATTTCTCAGTAGCAGCCACGGAGTCTGGATTTGTGTCCGGTTGATGGCTATAGGCTCGCCCCCTATTACATATGACTTAAACATAACTGGCGAAATGTGGGTGTACTGTTAGGTACACCTCTGCCCAACCCGTCGGGGATTACAGGCGTGTTGGTGAGGATACTTATTTCCAATATATTTGCTACTTACATTTAAGTAAGTACTTTTTATAATACAGGGTGTAACAGACTACACGAAGCCGTCAACCAAGCATTTTGTACATCAAACTAAGTAACTTTACGCAAAAAAAGTTGCTGGGATATGACTTTTTTTGGAGTGAAAAACTCGTCACTTTTTTCGGTAGGACTCAATGTAACGTAAAACATTGTGCTGATGGTTGGATTGAATAGTACGGGGGTCGTGGAGGTGTTTAAATTAAAAATAGTTGGAACTTTGATCCCCAATATCTCCGTAACTAGAAGGTGCCCAGGTATGGTGTAGAACAAAAAAATGATCGCAATGACGACGGGTAGAACAAGTGCCATTCGGCAAGAGTCTTTGTAAACCCTTTAATATGCAACTTGATTATACTCAATCAATTTGATTTCACATCAAAATAAATTTACTGTGATTTCTATCTCATTTCAGCATTTAAACCGCCCTTCGTAGAAATCATACAAAAGCCAGTTCCCAGCAATAAATATCTGCATCTCTGCAAATAGATTTTCAGTGGAAATGATAAATAATTTTCCGTGGAGGGTCTTCCACGTGTAGCGGATAAATTCATGGAGGGTGGGAAAGAGCCCGTGGTTAAGGGTGCGTCTGCACTATAAATAAAAATAACAGGTTATAAAACATGATTTAGGAAAGATATTAGCTATCTTATCTTACTACTATTATAAATGCAAAAGTTTGTGAGGACGGATGTACGTTTGGAATGGATGTTTGTTAGGCCTCGTTCCCACTTCGTCGTGACGATTAATTTATCGTTGGTTTTTAGTTGGCAAAAGTCGTGGACGACAGTAATCGCGTCGTCCTATATGTGAACACCTCCATTGAAATACACAAGCCACGACTCTTAAAACTACACGATTATCTGTCGTCACGACAAAGTGGGAACGCGGCGTTACAGTTACAAGTTTTTTTTTTGTTGTTTGTGAACTAATATTTCAGCTTTCTAGGGCATTAGGAAATCCCTAAGAATTTAGGTTAAAAAAAAACGACGAAGCGCCTCTAGTAAAGTTAGGTAGTATGCCCTTGCGCTTCGCTTGGCTCGTCTTGGCGGGGGCACTACCGTGCCCCCAGAGGTCGCAGAAAGTTCAAGATCAAAATTATTATAATCAAAAGCGTTCTCGTGACGTCACAAACTGATGACGTCACCGACTGAGTTTCCTCTTATGACTTGACATTAAGAAAAGATACAAGCACCTTTCTCATTATAATACATATGGAAACGGCAATCGCGAATTTTACCTTTAATAATTATAAGCCCGACGTTTCGGCCGGATTGCACCAGCCGTGGTCGCGGGAAGACTGAAGTATTGGAGGTACCGCCACAGCGAAGCGAAGGTGTTTATTCAACTATCCCTCGTCGGGCTTATATTAAAGGTAAAATTCGCGACAAATACCCGTTTTCATATGTTTTATAATGTGTTCTGATTGTGAAAGTTTAAAAAAGATAATTGCACCTTTCTCTACGTCATGGTCACCATAGGATAGTCCGGTTGAGTAGTATTGCAACTTTATCGAGTATAGAACTGCCTAAAAAACCAACAAATTGAATCTTCTACGTCTCGTCTCTTCTCCCTCTCCGCTCGTCTCCGCTTTGCTGGAAACCGGACCTTAGCGTCGTCGGCAGGTGATTTTCCTTCAATGCCTTGACGGTGGCCGTATTTAAATGTTGGATTAATTCCTTTTATACGTCCATACAGTTCTTGCGGATGCGTTCACCTACAGACACAAATTTTATAGTACGCGCGTAAATTTAGAGTTGCATTATTTGTGTGTGAGCGATATAAATATTTGTTTTGTGCTCTGCTAAAAATATGGTAGTGCAAATTGTAAGTACTTTGTAGATGCGGGCGAGAAAAATATTATGGTCGTTTTTTTAACACTGGTGTTGTGTACGGCGGTGCTTCTACCTAACTAAATGAATGCGTAAGTAAATATTATTGCGTGTTGTTGGTGAAATCGGGCATTAATAACAAAATGAACTTATGAAAATATGTATATTCAACACATCACTATATTGAAAACAATTCCATCGCATTTGTATTTAAATCGAGCAAAAAATGTTTAGTAAATAAAGTACAGTCAGCTTCAAAAAGTTGTACTTACATTATTAAATGGGTGGGGCTCAAAAAAGATGTACTTCTTGAAAAAAATTCGCGGTCACCTGTTTGTCCTTAAATTTTAGTATGTCAAAAAAAGTTTTTTTAAAGAAGTTTATTTTTTGCATTAAATTTAAAACATCACAAAGGGATGGGTGTAAATAAAGTACACAAAACTTCAATATTCACAAAATTATAGTTCATCAAACTTTTGATATTTTTTTTGCTCCATAGAATACATAAATGTCCCAGCGCCGTCCGTCAACAATGTTTGATTTTTTATTTTTTTATTTCGTTGTTAATGTTATTTCTTTTTGTCTTTATTGTTAGTATGGGAGTTAATTGAAAGTACTTTGTCAGAAAATCTAGCAAAATATTACAATTACTTAAAATACAACAAATTTAAAAAATGTCCGTTAAAATCTTCTAGTGTGTTACAAGTAATGTGTTGCTCGGTAACTTTCGTATTTTAGTCATAATCCCACCAGAACTTGTTTTGTAGGGTGGCAGCACCATTTAGCAACAGCTATCAAATGTCAATTTAATGTCAACCATTTTAGTCTACCCACAAAAGTGAGGTGACTTGTTGGGGTGTTTTTGATCATCAAAATTATTGGATATTAAACAAAGAATTTTCAAGAGATGTGTTTATTTTTCACTATAATGAAGTACAGATACTAAATAAATACCTTTGTATGTCGTCTATTATGGATTTCTTTCCTAAATTTCTTTGAAATTGCGGCTGCTATAATCAAATAAACACTAAAAAATTCTCGTGTGTTCACTCCGGTGTGTTATGGTGTGTTACGTAACACACTGGATAGCATTAAGCTTGGTTTACATTGTCTTTAACCGACTGCGGTGGAGTCCAAAAAGGGGATATCATTTTTGCTTGCGTGTGCATAAACGAGTATAAGAATCTCACATTTTGACC
The DNA here is from genome assembly GCA_963853795.1 of Xestia rhomboidea. NCBI lineage: Eukaryota > Metazoa > Arthropoda > Insecta > Lepidoptera > Noctuidae > Xestia > Xestia rhomboidea. The sequence continues at coordinate 11,407,511 of OY970782.1, read as the reverse complement.
TAGAAGAGCAAATATTACTAAGAAGACAATGGAGATAAAAACGATCCCCATAAGAACTAATACAGAGCTGCAATTTGCAACTTAGGAAAATTAATTTTCGCGGGCTAGGTCAATGGCGTGACCGTTTAGATAACATTAATATTTGTTTTTGATTGTAATAATATTTCTAACGTTAACAAAAGCAAGTTCCTCTTTAATTTAAACTATAAACATAATTAAGTATTTCAACTTCCATTTGAGAAAAGAATAATAAAAACGGAGTGCAAAAAGCTTACTTATGGTTTAAAAACCTAACAGTGACTTATGTTTTTGTAATTGTCTCCTCAAGCCCTTTATTTTGATATCCCACACATAGTCATCATTACTCGTAAATGTGGTAAGCTTTTTTAGTAAATGTTCGTACTGTAATCCTGCCTTTATAGAGTTCTAGCGTGTTACAATATTTCCCGTGTGTTGCATACGAACATGTGTGTTACAATTTCTAGTGCGTTATGGTACAAATTTTGTGAGCCCCACCCAAATAATTGAATCTACTATTCCAAAATTATTTAAGTAACACAAATATCAGCATACACTGGTGATTTTATTTCCTCGATATTACCAAGTATACCATTACTAGAAAAATAATGAAAACGAAATAAGTAACCTAAAATACCTGTTTCATAATATGATTTCTTAGACATTTTCTTGAAAAAATACCTAAGTAGTTTTATTATTAGTTAGTTTTTTTATAACGAACCTATCGTTATAAAAAAAAATTACCGGCGTTGCTAATGTAAACAACAATGCGAAAGAGCAGATTGTAAATTACAATTGTAATTTATGCAACATACGCAATCTTCAGCTGTCTTTCGCACAGAAGTGCCCTTTACGTACTGTAAGGATTCAAGAAAAACAACTTCCACCAAGCGATACGAACGCGTCTCTTGTTTCCTTCGCGTTAGTAAAACTCACACTAGTCAGAGACTTGAGCCAATTGCCCATTCCAAAACTTAGGTACTAACCAGCGTGCAGCGTTCGAAACATATTCATCAAAATAATTATTTTCTTTCTAAAGTGGCCATGCTATTCATAACTTGATATCTTTATTTTATGACTCCTAATCATAATTATGATACTTACTTATTTATTACCTTTAAAAAAAAACATTTGTAATTCCTAATTGCTTTGTTATAAGTGGATGGACGCGCCAGGGTAGCCCGCGAAATTCAAATAATGTTCTTACGTTTTTCAATGGGATTTAATGAACTTAAAGGTTGACGATTATAATTCTGTAAACACAAACGTGTTACGGTCGCGAATCATACATGACATAAAGCCTGACACTGACCTGAAAATTGCACACTGATAGGTACTGAAACAAACTGAATCTTAAAGAAACTAACGCCATCTGTTGTGTTACGTGAGAATTAGGGCTTATGTTGTAAAATTGTACCTAACTGTTGTTCGAAGACTAAAAGTAGTCAGTACCGAGCAAATTAAATAGGTGGAGGGAAAATTCTTGTTTATTCACAATTTTCTTTAAATAAAATGACCAAATGTTTAATGTTATGATATTTTTATTTTGTGCATTGGGTAAAAATAACCTAGAAACTTTACCTACGATAACTGTTTTGCTTCATCTCTTTCTCGCTAGGTACGGTCTGTTCTGCCTGTAGAAAGTACTACCTAGGTTCTCTTTGCATAACTTTCAAGGGTGAATTATATAAGAATGCAGAAAAGGTGTGTTATCTTTATAACTGTATTATTAAAGAAATGTGATAGAATTGAAAATTAGCAATAAATTAAAATTGTATTGTACTATGCATTCTTAAAATAATATTGCATTCTATTTTTACTTGTGATACGTCAAACTAGTACTAAACAGTTCAATGACTTCTCAGTGTGCAACCGTAATGCGAGCATTATTTAATTACCTAAGTACCTACATATTTTTAACAATAAAATCGTGTTCAGCTATCCTATCCACAATGGCGGCCGATTCTCAGCGCAGAGCGTTGCGTATGACTCACGTCATTGATAATACCTACGACTGGATTCCATTTTCAAACCGTCCACATATTTTTGTATTGTATGCCAGTATCGTAATGACTTTTGTCGATTCTGGAATTTCGTTAAATTAGTAATAGCTTAATTTTTTATCTAGGACTCGCATTTGTTTCGGGGCATATCTTCAATAGGCATTTTTGGTGCTATTTCAAAAACAAAAAAAAAATGCCAAATCAATATAAAACGACGCAGAGAGAAAATTAGACAGCAGTGATGACGGGCCAATCAAACAGATATTTAAACAAAATTGAAGCAATAAAGATCTGTACTGGCTGCCTCGTTCATCTAGTGGTCATAAGAGCTACAAACACGAGGTCCTTGTCCATACCTAAGTCGGACAAAAGTTATGGGCAGATTTAGACTCGGTGCCAGCCCGGATTCTGGATTTGGCCCCGCTGGATAGCAATAGGATCGCCCGCTCGCTTACATAGGACTTAAACATATCTGCCTAACCTTTTGAGGAAACAGGTGTGTGTGTGTTTTTAGGGTTCCGTACCTCAAAAGGTAAAAAAGGAACCCTTATAAGATCACTTTCTTGTCCGTCTGTCACCACCGATTTTCTCACGAACGGGTGGACCTAGCAAGTTGATTTCGAGGTCCTGAGTCAACACGATAAAAAGATATGGGCAAATTTAGATTGTCGCGAAAATTTGTAAGTACCAAAATTTACCTTAATTTTGTACTTTTTTATTTTTTGGACTCTTCCCTTTACTTGTGCTGTAAGACCTTGCTTTTAACCAAAATTGACAATTCTAGGTCAACCGGAAGTACCCTATAGGTTTTGGGTCGAAAACCTATATGCTACACATACTGAAACATTACATTAAATTAAAGACTAGGTTAGGTTAGTATGTGTGGCATTACTTTTAATAATTAATATATTAAATTCTATGGGGTAGGTACAAACAGGAATAAAAAGTTTTATCTGTCCCCTTTTCAGTGATAGGGGGACAGATGAAACTGTTAAGGAGTGAATAAAGTTCGAACTGTCCCCTCATTGCTAACAGGGGGACAGATCAAACTTTTTTTTTGATTAATCTGATTATTCCGATCTGTCACCCCGCTTTGTCCCCTTAAGGGGACAGATCGGAATAATCCTTCCCGTTGACCTAGAATCACGAAATTTGGCAAAAAGCATGGTCTTACAGCACATGTAAAGGGAAAATCTAAAACCCATAAATATGTAGAAAAAAGCAAAAAAAAAAGCTATAAACTATGCAAAAAAACCATGTAAGTATGTAAAAAAAAGCTATTTTAAAATTACCAACTTATTATTTGCGGTTGTTGCAATAGCCGTTTCATGGGATCGAACAGCAAAGTTAAGTTTGCCCTTTAAAAAGTTTGTACGGAACCCTCGGTGCGCGAGTCCGACTCGCTCTTGGCCGGTTTTTTTTTTCTTGGGTTTTCGGCGAAAAACAATTGTTTTCTTCCATGCTCCCCTAATCATTAGGTGCTAAGTACTAATGCACTTAGTTTACGTTTTCTACTTCACCTACCTACATGGTTAAATAACAGGTTATCCGGTAACGTTAATTGTATTTAAATAAAAATTGGTTTATTGATTTCATTTTATAATTTTATCTTGAAACTGGTTCCGAAGTTGTCTTTGCGCGCCGTATTCGTAAAGAATCTTGCAGTTTTTTATGCGTCTTCATTTTGAGTTTTTATAATGATATTCGATGTTTTTCGTCATATACGCGGTTAATTTTAGGTCGTTCTGGAACCAAAAGCCTTAAACTTGATCATCGAACTCAAAACGAAAACGACTGTTTAAAAAAAAATAACAATTAAAATTATATATTTAAGTATTATAAATTTAATTTTTCGTGATTTTTTTAAATATCTTTCATTGTTATTTTTTGAAAAAATAAAAATCATGAAAAATTAAATTTATAATAAAAATAAAATGTTATTTTTTTTATATATGCAGTCCCAATCGTTTCGAGTTCGATGATCGAGCTTATGGCTTTCGGTTCCAGGACGACCTAAAAATAATGGTGTAAGTATATTAGGATAATGGCAGAAGATGGTGATGTTTTTCGTCAAAACTCAATAAAAAATTAAAATAAAATTGTATTTGGACTGTTCTCAATCTTCATTCATCTAATTAAACTCGCCGATTCTTTGTTCATAAAATAAAGAAACTAAATTCTGATGCGATTAGCGGCTTTTGTCGCTGTATTATCATTATCCTGCCCTTATCCCAATTTATTAGGGGTCGGCGCAGCTTGTCTCCTCTCATACCTGTGATTATTTCCCATGTTTAGTTAAACCGATATAGACATTTCTAAAACTTGTCCTTTATCTAATTCTAAGTATCTGTATAGTGTTAGAAAGATAAGATGATAATGCTTATCTTTCTATGCGTGGAGGAATCGTTGCCCTACATAGTTCTGATCATCATTTTTACTTTCAAATCTGAACTGAACTTGAGACCTCACAAAAATATCAAAGCATGTTTTAAAAAAAAACTTTAATTTAATAATTTCATGCTTTCTGTTTCATAAAAAGCTTCTCTTGTATCTTACCTTTAAAAATATGGTAAATAGGTACTTAAAATAGATTTTTAAACTAGAGGTATCCTGCTAACTACGTCAAACCAAAGAAAGGTTATGATTTTAACAGGTCTTAGAGTCATCTGTTACCACATAACTCCTAAACTCATCATCGTATTTAGACAAACGAGTTTTTAAAAAATCCGGTCTATTGTTACGACACAGTCGACACACCTCTTTTTTTAATACCTTAATTGATAGCTAGGAGACCACTACCTATGTTTAAAAATAATAGAAATAAGTCGGCAACGAAATTTGACGTTTTGTAAGCACAAATTAATGTCAGCAACTAAGCAATAATTTATCAGTTTTATTATAAATAATAATCGCTGTATCTCTACGTTGACGACGTGGTGGGGCTTGCGTGCTCTGATGAGCCCTAGGTCTGTGCCGGTAGGGTTTACTTTGCCGAGATAGGTCTAGGGTGAGGGGCAGACTAAGAGAGATACAATCCAAGCCAAGGTCGCACATGCCGAGGGCTGCATGGCTATAGGAGAGGTTAGTCGCTAGTGTGCCAACTCTGGATAATAGGGGACCTCCAGTTTTATTTTCCCTTACCACAGTGAACGCAGGGCTCTGCTGTGGTCGACTTTTTAAATCCCTAGCTTCTCGTGGGAACAACATGAATACTAGGTCAAAAACAAAAAAACGACTACAGGCAAGTTTGCCTCAGATGGATGACGAAACAACACAATTCTCTTCGTCATCTCTATCATCACTTTTTCCATCAATTCCATCGTCATCACAATCTTTTCGCGTCACACCGACGCCTTCATCCTCATCAATCAGCATACAGTCAGTGGATGTTGTACAGGAGACAAATTTTGTCGACGATACTGTACCCGCCGCTAGAACTGTAACAAGTCGTAGGAAATGGAGCATTGATATGAATAAATTCATCCTACGCACATATCTTTATCTCACTCATATGGAAACCGATAAAAATGCATATCTACCATCGCTTCACACTAAATTTTTAGAAAAATACCCAGATATGCAAGTAGGCCGACAAAGAATAGGTGACCAACGAAGAGCCATTGTTCAAAAGAAATTATTACCACAAGAAACAATAGATCAGATTTATGAGGAAGTCAGAGTCGAATTACAAACAGTCCATACTCAAATACAGCAACACTCCACACAATCAAAGACACCGATTAACACACAAACCGGTCAGCGTATGAAATGGACGAACGAATATAATGAGGCAGTAATCAGAATATATTATACTACTACACAACTGGAAACAAATAAAACAGCCTATAGAAAACATTTGCATGAGGAATTTATTAATATATATCCAGAACTAGTACATTTAACTGAGCAAAGATTATCAGATCAAGTAAGAGCAATCATAAATAACAAATACATACACACTAACAGACTAGAAGAAATAAAAAACCAAGTAGCTTTAGAATTAAGAAATAACAACAGCAACACACAAAATAAAGAACACACAAATAACGACTTACAACAACCTGATGAGAACATGTACTCACTTAGTACTCAATACACAAATATTAACATTTCTGATACGACCACCAACTGCACTCCTACAACAAGTAATATTACACTCCTAAATAATAACTCTGATACTAACATAGTTTCTCAAACACACACAATCGACGAAAATTTTTTAAACCACATAGATATAGGCCTATTTGAACCTACGCTAAATAACTTTGATGCTGCTCCTGAAAAGAACTTAGAAATCGAAGCCACCTTTCAACAAGCTCAAAAACTTTTCTCTAATACTCACCCCACTAGTAGACCATACATTCCCAAGCAAAAGACATCTAAAAAGTTCTCGCTCATAATAACATATATAAATTCCGTCATTCTCCCAAATAATGTAAATATCGACACCGACTTCGTCAAACTACAGACAGCAATTTATTGTGCAGCATGGACGGCAGCTACATGCAACGGAGCCAAAATAGCAGACACACAAAATGAAAGCCGCATATACATAAAAAGAAAACCAAAGTGGCAAATCAGGATTGAAAAGAAAATTCTAAGTCTAAGAGCAAATATAGGTAGGCTAACACACTTTATTAATGGTAGCAGAAGTCCAAAATTAATAGCAGCAGTAGAAGAAATAAAGAAAAAATATCAGGTACATGCTCAATACGAAGACTCAAACACACAATTAGTACACTTTTTAGACACTCTAAAACAAAAACTAAACGCAGCCTCCAGTAGACTCAAAAGATATTTAAAATGCACGAACCGAAAAGTGCAAAACACCAAATTTATAAATAATGAAAAAATATTTTATAGAAATCTTGCAACAAATAATAGAGACACCACAAACCAAAGCCTAGAGACACCGACATCCGAAACACTACGGGAATTTTGGGCTAACATATGGGAAAACCCAGTAAATCATAATCATCAAGCTGACTGGATCAACGAAGTAACACCAGAAATCCCAGAAATGGAATTTGAATTCATACCAATAGGAACATTTATAGACGTCATCAAACGCACACACAATTGGAAATCGCCTGGCACTGACAACATTCACAACTACTGGTATAAGAAATTCTCGAGCATACATCCTTTCTTACATAACCATTTAAACACATTCATCCACTCACCACATTTACTGCCATCATACATTACACACGGCGTAACTTATATGATACCCAAGGACATTAATGATACTATAAACCCAGCGAAATACCGACCGATTACATGTCTGCAAACTATTTACAAAATTTTAACAGCCTGTTTAAGTGAGGTTGTATATGAACATTTAACCAAAAATAATATTTTGTCAGAACAACAAAAGGGATGCCGTAAAAATAGCCAAGGATGTAAAGAACAATTGACTATCGATGCAGTTACTATGAACAGCGCTGTTAAAAGTAAGACAGATATTCACACAATGTTCATTGATTACCAAAAGGCTTTCGACTCAGTTCCGCACAGCTGGTTATTAAACATATTGAGTCTATATAAAATTCACCCAACACTAAAAAACTTCTTAGAAACTTCCATGCAGAATTGGCAAACCGTTCTAAAAATAAATTCCTCCTCCTCAACTGTAGCTACTGAACCAATCCACATTAAACGTGGAATTTTCCAAGGAGATGCTCTAAGTCCATTGTGGTTTTGTATGGCACTCAATCCACTCTCACACCTCCTAGATAAAACAGACGCTGGATACACACTAACAAACATTAACACGCATTATATGCTTACACACCTCATGTACATGGATGATATTAAGTTATATGCACCTGACAAAAACGCACTTTTCGTATTAGCTGACACAACTCAACAATTTTCAGATGATATTTGTATGTCATTCGGAGTCGATAAGTGCAAAATTTTATCAGTTGTAAAAGGAAAAGTACAAAATAATAGTTACACACTCGGGTCAGGCCAAATAATAGAACCAATGGATGAACAGAGCACATATAAATATCTAGGTTTTAAACAATCTAGGCAGATACATCAAAAGATGACTAAAGAAGAAATGGTCAATAAATTCTCACACCGCATAAACCTCATTTTGAAAACAAACCTTAACTCCAAAAACACTATTAAAGCAATCAACACATTCGCAATACCCATCCTCACTTACTCTTTTGGAATCATACGCTGGTAAAATACAGATATCAAAAAATTACAACGCACTATTAATACATCTCTTACCAAACACAGAAAACACCATCCGAAGTCAAGCATACAACGACTTACTCTGCCGCGCCAAGAAGGAGGAAGAGGCCTGATGGACATACACAACTTACACAACAAACAAATACATTCACTCAGAGCGTACTTTCATAACAAATCCGAAAATTCATCACTACACAAACATGTAACCGAAAACGATACGAAACTTACGCCACTTAACCTACATAATAGAAACACTCAAATTAATGAACTACTCATAACCACACAAGAAAAAATTGCCGAATGGTCTGCCAAGGCCCTCCACGGGAGACACCGAGCCTACCTGAGCCAGCCACACGTCGACAAAGCTAAGTCGAACGAATGGCTCAAACGAGGCGAGCTATTTCCCGAGACAGAAGGATTTATGCTGGCGATCCAGGACCAAATAATAGCTACTCGTAATTACAGGAAATATATAATTAAAGACCCTCATCAGCCGACTGACTTATGCAGACATTGCAACACTGCCTCTGAGACCATACAACATATTACAGGAGCTTGTAAATCACTTGCACAGACTGACTATAAGCATCGACATGACCAAGTTGCCGCTATTATACACCAACACTTAGCATTCAAATACAAACTCATAAGTGAGATGAAACCATACTATAAATATAAACCCGAAATAACACTAGAAAATAGGAATCAGAAAATCTATTGGGATAGAACTATAATAACAGACAAAACTATACATTTCAATAGACCAGATATAACCCTTCACGACAAAACCAACAAAACAGTTTACCTAATAGATATAGCTATCCCAAACTCACACAACATTCAAACTACAATATCTGAAAAGCTTAGTAAATATCAAGACCTCGCCATAGAAATAAAAACCCAGTGGGAAGCACAAAGAGTCCACATCGTCCCTATAGTGCTCTCTTCCACTGGTATCGTACCGAAATCTCTTATGCAAAGCTTAAACACTTTACACATGCCGCCCCACACACTTCATCTGCTCCAAAAAGCCACAATTCTAAACACCTGTCGCATCACCCGGAAATTCTTAACTTCTTCTACAATATCATCAACATTCTCCATTTAAACTTCCCCCTACAAACTTGGCTCCAGCCCGTGGGTAGGGTTTTTGTACTCTCTTACGAGAGAAGAAAATTAAAGAACAAGAAATAATAATAATAATAATAATAAATTTCTTTATTAGCATAAAAACAGGTTACAGACAAATGTGAGACCCTGGCTCCAGAGCTAGGTTAGAGTACCTGTATTTCAGGAGCCAGTGACTTCTTCCATTTAAGTACAATTGGGCATGTTTTATGCAGCAAAAGGTGACAAAATTATATAACTTAAAATTAAGTTCAATATTTATCATTAGACATTTAATCCTGATTTTATTCTAATTATATTTTTAGTGCATAAGTAGCACTAAAAATATAATTAGAATAAAATCAGGATTAAAATTTAGACTAATAATTGAATTCAAAACAATATTAAAAAATAAAATGTTTGTATTAAAAGATTAGATGCTCGTAATAAAATTAGAATAAATTGAAATTCAGCTAGGATGAAACAAAACAATATTAGAAATAAGGGTGCAGGTATGTTAATGTGTGTGTGAGTTGGTGTGTGTATGTGTGTGTGTGTATGTATGTGATTACCATTTATTTGATTTTATTAGAACCGGCGTGATAATATCCGAGAGTAGAGCAGAACAATAGTATAATAAACTAAGTTACCAACTTACCATTAACATTTCTGACTTGCGAAACGACATTTATTAGAACATGAGCTTATTATTAGAATTTTAATTGTAATGTTTTATTTTAAACAGTTTGTTGGAATAATAATAAAAAGTTTTAATAAAAATAAATTGCGTTTGAAAATATACCTCTAGTGTAGTTATGAATAGTCACTTATTTTTGGTGCTGACTGTACAGTCGTGGTCTTTTCCGCCTGATCAGTTAAATTTTTTTTCGCGTAAATCATGCGGAGGCGCCGAGCCACTCCACCTTAAACTTTAGGCCTATTAGGAAAGCGTCAACTTTGGCGCGCAAAATAACAATAACTCTCGTTTGGCATGTGTCGCCGATCGGTATTTTTTTCATTAATTATTTATTATAAAGTCAACGGGGCGGGGATAGAGAGCGTTTCTATGTTTAAAGTGCAAGCAAAAATTAGCTTAGTAGTGATCAGGCGGGAGTGTCCTCGATAGTACATGACTTTTAAATTTATGATTATAATGTATCATAGTTTAAAGGAGTATGTAAGGATAAGTAGGTAGCACAGGTGTCGTTCTGTAGTTTCGCCCTACCGCCATGGAAAAAAAGGCGAGTAATTAAGTGTGCGAGTAAGTGTGCCTATAAAGGGTGTAAGCCGAAAGGCACATATGTTCGCCCCGTCATTGTAATCAGTTTTTAGTTCTACACCATTCCTGGGAACCTTCTAGTTACGGAGATATTGGGGGTCAAAGATCCAACTTTTTGACAAGTTTTTTTTAAATACACGTTTTTAATGTAAGAATTTTATTTTGTACACCTCCACGACCCCCGTACTATTCAATCCATCCATCAGCACAATGTTTTGAGTGAGTTACATTGAGTTCTACCACAAAACATGTTTTTTAACCCAAAAAAAAAGTCGTTTCCCAGCAATAATTTTTGCGTAAAGTTACTTAGTTTGATGTACAGAATGCTTGGTTGACGGCGTCGTGATGATGTTGTTTAATGAATTTTTTGTTTAAAAAAAAAATCGAAAACATGTCATCTACCAATCTGCACTGGGCCCGCGTGGTTGATTATAGACCATTCCCTCCCTCTCTTAAAGAGGAGGCCGAGTCCCAGCAGTGGGAACGTTAATAGGCTGATGATGATGATGATTAAAATAATGATTACTTAATTTAATTAATGTTTTTACTTTTTGTTACAGGTAAGCATTCTCAGTTTAAAGCATCAGTGCATGGTCTTACTTGGTAAGCAAATATTTAAAAATTAGTACCGTAAAACGGGGCTATTTGGGTTTTGGGGGAGGACCCAGAATTTCGAAGAAAAATATCGATAACTGTCGGTTGGTGTACGGTAGAAGTTATTTTACAAACTCTAGCAACACTTTGATTGGCTGCTACTGAGAAATGTCCAATCCTGATCGAAAAAGCCAATAACATTTTGGTATTTGTATATGGTACCAAATTGCCAACAAAAACCCAAATAGCCCCGTTTCACCTTAATATATCGTTTCAAAAATAACTTCCCTACTTATTCTAATTTGACTGAATAATTAATCAGAAATATGATAGAACAGAAATAGAATAGAACATTATTTAAAGAAAGAACCGGGGTGATCTTTTGTAACTTTTAAGTTTTAACGTCCTTCATACTAAGCTGAGAAAAATAAGTAGTGAAACACACTACCCAGCAATTCTTTTGGTAATACTACCAAAAGTCTGATAACCTGTCTTACGAAGGGGTGTCGTATTACCCAGTACTAACCGGGCTGTGGAGGTCAGACGGGCAGTCGTTCCATGTAAAATACTGTTATTCAACTGCATCGGGTTCGAATGAAGGAAGAAAAAGGCTAGTCAGATAGTCAGATGATGACTACCACAATGTATATAATCTAAACTAATGTTTTACACAAATAAAATCAATCTAAAATCTCAAGCATGTCGCTAACTATCAACAACATGTTTCTATGACTCACACGCTACGCAGAATTTATCCGTCGACACGACGTGTATGACCAAACGTACGCAATGTATCAAACGGAACTAAAATACGAGATGAATTAAATATTATACCGCTAGCTTTTGACCTCGGCTTTGTTCGCGTTATTGTCGATAAATATCCCATGGGAATGTCCTGTTTTCAATAGGTCTGAAGATTTACTAAATCTACCTCTTTAGAATATAATATAATCTATACTTCACTACATAGTATAAAACAAAGTCGCTGTCTCTGTTCCTATATCCCTATGTATGCTTAAATCTTTAAAACTATGCAACGGATTTTGATGCGGGTTTTTTTAATAGATAGAGTGATTCAAGAGGAAGGTTTTAGTATATAATCTGTGGGCGGGCAAAGCCGCGGGCATCAGCTTGTAAAATTATAAAGAGGAAAGACTTTTTGTTTGTTTGTTTGTACCGAATTAGCTCCGAAAGTACTGGACCGAAACCATTTTTTCACCAATAGAAAGCTAAATTATCAAGAAGTTTCTTAAGCTATAATTTAAAAAAATACAGATCCTTATTAAATTGCAATAATGTAACCCAACAAAGCAAAAAAAAAAATATGATTGCCAGGTTTTAAATCCTTCTACTATTAAAAGAAGCCAGTCACATTCAACAGTAGAAATTAATAGTTGAAACAGTACTTTCCTTGTTATTGTTGTATGTTTTGTTCTAAAAATCATTGTTTTTAAATCTCCACTGGTATAGTAATCATGAAAACGGCTATTTATTATGAGAACCTATATACTTGTTTTATATTGCAAGTATTGCCAGGTTATATTTTATTTTTATATTAGAAAATTATGCTCTTTATGGCGTAGGGTGAAGTAGCCAGTTAATGTCCGAGCCTATGGTTTGGTAAATCACGACCATTTTGTATATTAATTTTTGCTTATAGATTTTTTTTAAATATTTAAACATATTGCTATTTCTTAAACTAAATCGTAATTTAAAAAGTAAAATAAAATATTTAATTTATATTCAAACAATATCATTTATGCACAATAGTACGTAGGGTGTATGTAGGGGTACTTTATTACAGTTATACCTGTGGTTATACTAGCTACATTTAATTGATAAGAAATCTAGTAGGTACATACTAAAAATTCAACGGCAGTCGATATTATCAGAGAAATATTTTTCGTATCATATTATATCCGCACTGACTTAACCTTGCGTCATGGATAAAGTATTCAACCTTTGTTGTTTCGTTACATACAAATTACAATGAACCTATGTATATACATATATTATGTCGCGTCTACGGCGCGGACGACTATCACTTAGGAAGTAAGATTCAGGCTTAAGTTAAGTAAAGCAAAAATATGTTTTTTTTTTTTCATTTAAGTATAGATTAAGCGCAAAGGTGGAAGGCAGCCAGAATAGTTAAAGCGAAAAAAAAAACGCCACTAGATGGAAACTAAAGTTAGTTTGACAGATTTTTATAAAATGGCCGCCCTATTCTTATCTTTGTTGCATCAGCTGCAGTGTGATCAAGAATGTTAATAGAGAGATTAATTGATTAAAAAATATCGTCTTCATTTGCTACTACGTCGTGTTAATCACAGATTCAATTAAGTAACATAAATTATTAATTTTATCAGTCTACGTCTTAATTAAGAACAAAAACTTGGTATTCGCAAGCGTAACTGCAGTTTGACGTTGACGTTTAACTTCATAAATAATCATTAATTAAAATGCATTTCTAGTGTTTTTATTTTTTATAATCTTTTACTTTTATCCGACTGCCAAGGAAGGGTTATGTTTTTTTTAAACAATACAAATCTATGTTTACTAACAGCTCATCTTTAAATCTTATTTAATTGCTATCATTTAATTAACTTATATCCTTAAGATCCGCTTTCACTACGAATCAGTGAACGAATTTAGTGTTAAACGTGTTTAAACCATCGTTCTGTTTCTGTCAATCATTTGCAAGTTGACACAGAGAGAATTATGTTTTAAAAACGTGTAGCGTTAAACTTTCTTAGTGAGTTGTACTTGTGGTACAAACGGGCCTAAGAATCGTTATTAACACCATGATTATAGACTATTTAAAGTCGCATGTAGGTAGATGTGTGGGATAAACAACTCATAGGGCGTAGGTACCTACTTAAGTACACTGTTGAATTTTTTTTTTGTTTTCAAGGTCTTTACATTTCGATACCTAGCTACTTGTATAGTGTATAGTTGGATCTGACACGTCAACTAATTCAATATTATGTCGTATATATTTATCATAAAATAAACTATTATTATTACTTTAAGTCTGGATTTTTCACATTGTAGAGCAAAGGCTACTGTCCTTTCCCTTCTCTCTATTTAGTGCTATTTGGTATTGGCTGTGTAAAGTCCTTTATAAAGGGAGCTTACTCTGTGAGCCTATAATTGCCACTAAACGTTACCGAAAACCGAATATCAGGACAGGAAAACACAATCACTTTTCCTTGGTGGATCCGGTGTCAACAGCCGCGCTGGTGACCACAAAAGCACAAACAAAATCATGTGATTACCATTAATTACTAATTAAAATAAGTATAGAATATGTTCACCCTTTTCTTGCCCATACTGTTTGGCAAAACTCCGCCGAAGTATTTTCAGAAACTCTTCTTTCTCGCCACTTCACTATCACTACATATTATAGGTACACTACTTATTATAAAACAAACCGCCCGCCGCGTCTGTCCCTATGTATGCTTAGATCTTCAAAACTACGCAACGGATTTTGAAGTGAGTTTTTTTAATAGATAGAGTGATTCAAGAGGAAGGTTTTAGTATATAATTTGCGAGCAGGCGAAGCCGCGGCCATCAGCTAGTTATAGATATAGCCTATATTTTAATAACGCATTGACATTCCACTGCAATATGGTGCACCATCCGGGCGGATACATTTGTCCGGATAGGTTCTGCATCTTGATCCTCCGTCTTTACTTTATTCGTCATTGCTATTTCTCTGGACTTCTCAAACTAGGAAGATGTATAGAAACTATAAAAATTTCGTTCAAAATGTCTTGTTGGTTGTGCCATAGAAACACTGTTGTAAGTGTGGTGTAGCCGTGGGCAGCACAGCATGACACGAGATGACGTTGGCGTTAATTTAGTTAAACCACTAATAATACGAAGTTAGCAATACCGGTTTCTTAAAATAGACTTAAGGCGGATGCTCCAACCAGCCCGCGAAATTTAAATTTTCTTACGTTTTTTGCAATTTGCAGGCCAGTGCTATGTTGTATGTTGATTAAAATATTCCTCGCGACTGTAAGACGTGTGTAGTTACAGAATTATAATCATCAAAATCTTCAATACAACCCTCCAAGCTCATACAGGTGCAAGAATGACTTTTTCAAGGTCAAAGTCATTCCTACACTTTTATGCGCTTGTCATACAACCTAGCACTGGCCTGCAAATTGCAAAAAAACGTAAAAAAAATTGAATTTCCCGGGCTACTCTGACGCTTTCACCTTAAATGAGATAAGATGTGTACCAAGTAAAACAGCTTCATTTGCGCGTGAAATGTCATTTGGTTTTTGTTGGTTTGGTGGCCAATTCTGATTAATGATTAAAAAATTACTTGTCTATACTTCAATGATGTACTTTAAATTCCATGAAATAGCAAATAAACTTCTATACTTAATTACTTATACTTATATTACTTATACTTATACTATACTTAATTCTTTGCGGGTGTCAACATCGTTTGGAGGATAAAACTTACCACAATTGAAATGGACTTACTCAGAATATTTTATAGAGAATGTACCTAACTGAAATAACAATTATTGAATTATTTGTTTATTTATTTATTAATGTAGGTTCACCAACAGCTTCTGTGTACAGCATTTAGGTATACATAGGTTGTACAGCCTTGGACTTACACAGTAGCCAATCAAAAATAACTGAAAACATAAGAGAAAAAAAATAATTTAAAAATTAAAACAAGTGGTTCTAGACATGAAATACAATAGTAAACCTTACATTTAAGAGTTAACTTAGCTTACATACAAAGAAAAACATAGGTACAGTCGTGGTCTTTTCCGCCTGATCAGTTATTCTTTTTTTTCGCTAAAATCATGCGGAGGCGCCGAGCCACGCTCCCTTAAAGTTTAGGCCTATTAGGAAAGCGTCAACTTTGGCGCGGAAATGACAATAACTCTCGTTTAACGTGCGTCCTCAGTGCGCTCGGCCGATCGGAATCTTTTCATTCATTATTTCTATACAAAGTCAACGGGGCGGGCCTAGAGAGCGTTTCTATGTTGTAAGTGCAAGCAAAAATTAGCTTAGTGGTGGTCAAGCGGGAGTGTCCTTGATAGTACATGCGCTGTAATTTTACTAACTAATTAAAATTAATTTGTTAATTAGATTCGTGATTTAGACCATCACACTAGAAATCTTTCCCAAGTAACACTTAAACCCTGGATATGTAGGTACACGTCGGTCCAACCTTACTGGGGTTACAGGCGATGTCATGTTGGCATTAGGAGCAATCGGAACTAGAGGTCCGAACACTTGATTATTAAGTACTTACGTTAAATTAAAAAAAATGAATCGGAGTGACTATTTGCATTATTACATTACATGAACTTAGCAATCACACCTCACATTGCGTTATCAACCGCTGACTAATCTAATAAAAATCTATCGATATGTAAATATCGGCTATCCATCCGAAACCTTGACCGTGGCCACGTAGCTTAACCTTGTAAGCAATCGATTCGACCGATTGCGAATTTCGTATCGAAAGTTTGAGTTGCATCATCATGAAGTTAGTTTTTATTGCGAGTACGGCTTCCTAGGCTTATGAAATCTACAGAGATTTACACAAGAACTTACTTTTAAAATCGAACTAGCCGTTGCCCGTGACTGCGTCTGCAATCCAGGATGAAAGTAGCCTGTCTCCTTCTCCAGGTCCCAAGCTTGCTATTTGTCAAAATGTATAATAATCACTTCAATGGTTTAGACGTTCTTTAGTTCAGACGGACAGTTGCGCGTTTACCCATAATTATAAAAAAAAAATTGCATGGAATTTTAAAGAAGTTGTGTAAATGTATAAGTACCAAGTTAGGTATTCCCATATATCCTGTATTAATCACTTTCCATTTAAATGCTGCTAGACCGGTCAATGAGTCAACGTATAAACCGAGTAATTCAGATTTGATTTTTAATACTTTTTTCAATCGATACCCACGCGTTCTTTGAATTTTTAGACCATTACGTATGGACAACAATTGGGCCATTTACCCTGTGACGCAATACTGGCCATTTTTTTATTTAATGGAATAATATTTGCCTGTGGTGCATCTAATAATCCCTTCGTTATTTTTCAACTTTAAAAATCATATCATAATGCCTGTTTACACTAATAACAATAGGCGATACGTCAAAGTGCAGTTGGATTCTGACCGCTGTTCTCTGCATCGTGGAGAGTTGAAATTCCAACATTTTAATAATGTTTTGGCATTAATTTATGCTTAGCCTAGTATTTGTGACAACGGGCATTATTCTTGAAGTTTAAAATAACAAAATTTAGTATAAATCATGATCTGTCAAATGACCAATTTGGTCGAGACGCCATTGTTTAACTATTGTGTCTACTTCGTGGACAGTTCATGCAATAAATAAATAATGTATGTATTTAACATGGAGCGACTCCTTAACTGCGGGCCTAAAATGGCCGTATTACCAGAATCTCATTACGAATCACGTTAAAAGTTCTACATTCTTCAAATGGACTTTATGCTCATAACCATAAAGTCCATTTTAAGAATTTTAAATTTCTAACGTGATTCATAATAAGATTCTGCTAAAGCGGCCATTTTAGGCCCCCAGACCTCCACAACCCAGTTAGTATTGAGTAATACGATACCCCTTGGTAAGACTGTTTGTCAGACTGGGAATTTTGGGGCCACTGACTTCCAGTAACGATTGTCAAAGATCTACCAAAGACAGCCGGGACCAACATCGCCCAACGGCCAACCCTATACAAAAAAAAAAACGTGTTAATGTAGCACTAGTATATACCTATGTAAGTAATATGTGTGGTGTCTTTTTGTGCTATATTCAATCAGTAATTTATTCACTTCTACAATATGACCGCGTTCTTTCACTCTTCATTTAGTTACAAAGTCTGTAATAGTAGGTCACATATTAGTGTGGATGTTCACACAGAGATGTCGCTGTATTTACAGACGCCAGAACATATCAAGCTACCCGAAACTGTCAAACTTACCCTGCCTATCTGACTTCCACAACCCAGTTAGTACCGAGTAATACGATACCCCTTGGTAAGACTGGTTGTCACACTTTGAGATCCACAATTGACAGCCGGGACTTACGGCTTCGACCGATCACATTGGTTGAAGTCTACGTCGCATCTCTTGTCTTTCCTGTGATTGGTCGAATCTTGCATATGTCCCCGCTCCGCTCCTCTCCGCTTTGGTGCTCCCGAGGCACGGAGGAAACTCAGTATGTCAGGATCACACATCCACGGACAAACCTAGGCAAAGCGCGGCTTCCTAGGTAGCGACTGTTATATTTAGCCACGTGCTCCTTTCTTTCACTACTTGCTAGTAGGTATTTTAGCTAAACAGAAGATCTGGCGAGACAGACTCCCTAGCACATCTTCAACATTCTTGGGGTCGGCGCAGCATGTCTTCTTCTTCCATACTACTCTATTACTCGCCATCTCAGCAGTCACCTATTTTTATGCCATATCATCCTTTACACAGTCCATCCATCGTTTCTTTGTAAGTCTTCCTCTACTCTTATAATGGATACCCAAATTCTCAAAACTCCCCAGGAACACATCTGTAGGGCTATTACGTATCTCTGTTGACAGATCGAAATGATAGTAACTGGGCTCAGTGTCCATCAATTAACGGTCAAAAGGTTAGTTTCGTATTATGTATGACTCTGTCACCGTAAAGTGATATCCACTCAGTGTGATACGAAACCAATATTATGACATACACGGTTGTCATCAAAGTTCGGTGTACAACCGAAGCTTGATAGTCACTGGATATCAGAAAGATACGTAATAGCCCTGCTGATTTGCCTGTTAAATTATAAGAGCTTACTAATTCCATACAATAATTTAAGATGCGTCCATCACCACACTTAAGGCAAGCCATGTGTCCTGCCCAAGGCCACCAAAGACCCATGATCAGTTTTCCGATGTCAACCACCTCTGACCTTCACAAATTTTCGCTACTCATGACTAATAAATTCGGTTCTAAGAGGTGCTACACACCTACCTATTCGGCCGCCATTCGATTCGGTAATATTTAACATAACATCTCGCCTGTAATCGGGGGTTAGGCAGATGGGGGCCTAATAGTACACCCAATTTCTATTGCCATCAACCGGGCCCTAAACCGTGGCTGGTACTGAGATATTCCGGATGTTAAACCCCAACAAAATTGCTTGACTTGGGAATCGAACCCAGGACCTTATGCTCTCGCGTTTGCGACCACAAGTCCAACGAAGCAGTCCTCGGTGCGTTTGCGACCAACGAAGCAGTTCTTGGTTATCTTTACATAGTTTAAAACAAAGTCGCTTCCCGTGTCTGTACGCTTTCTTTTAAACTACGCAACGTATTTTAATGTAGTTTTCAGCAATAGATAGAGTAATTCAAGGGGAAGGTTTATATCTACATTCCACTCGTGCGAAGCCGGGGCGGGTCGCTATCGCTAGTATTTAATAAACAACAAAACCGACCTGAAACAACTGATACTCGCGCCGATCAACAAACCTGGTTTGGTCTCCTACGAACGCTGAAACATGTTACATTCGGTTCGGCACAATACTGGCTAAACCAAGCAGCTTTCTGCCGAACGTGTCTTCTACAAAAATTTTGATTGATTCCAGCCGTTCTGAACATGTTGAACCCCTAAAATGAATTTTGGTTCCATAATCCCAACAATGTTCTCATCTAGATATTCATTTGTTTCTCAGTGTCTACGTGTAACTATGTATGTAATAACACGACCAGAATGTTTAAACTTCATTGTTAATTATTTTTATAGAAGCTATGTCAAACCGGTTGCTGTATTAGCGTTAGAACTGTGTAGAAGAAGAAAAAAAAAACAATTATGCGTAAGCATAATTGTTTTTTTTTTCTTCTACACGGTTGAAGATTTAATTGAATTATTTTGGTTTCCGAGTGTTTTTTTTTCATTCATTTGAATTTAAACACGTGATGTGCTGTAGAGAAATGAGGAGCACGTGATAACAAAAGTGTTAAATATTGATCTGAATGGTTATAACAAAGATGAAATGAAGACTGGCAAGGAAATGATACTGAAAGACTTATCACTGACGTACGAAATGAAAGAGAGTATACAAAATAAGAAAATAAAAAAGAGAATAAACTAGGATAAAGGCAGGATGGCAGGAGGAGATATTTATAAGTTCCTTAACTTCAACTGATAACCATAGTCTTGCAATTACCGCTACAATTTGATTTTCAGAAGAAAATTATGATACTGACCACAGTTTGGCGATACCAGAATGCTATTACTGACAAACAGGATAACAAGTTAGTCTTACCAATATCCCTAACAGACTATTCTAAAGGATACAGTGATTTTGCATTTCATGACAGTTTTTATGAATTCTACACAATGAAGAAAATACGTATTATTGAGGTTTGCTTTAGGAAAGACCCAACCATTTAATAAAATCACTAAAATGTTTTCCATTTTCTAAAGTATGTATTCTATACTTAAAATGTCACTTAAGGGATATCTTCCGTGATTGTTGTATTGTTTTGTTTTTATCGGGAGCTCAAAAATAAACAATAATCTCGGAAGATATCCCGTTCTGTTCCGTGAAAGCTTAAAACAGGGTATGTATTCTACATAATTTTGTTACCAAGACTTGCAACTTACAACAGGTGCTCAAACTAGAATGACATAAACATACTATTGCTAAAGACACTAAAAGGGGACTTGATAGACAACATGTTTCGCTTGTATCAATTCACCTACTTTGGTGCGGTTTGCTGCCTAATCAGATTATTTGACTTCGCTGATTAAAGCCGATGATATATATTTTTGGTTAACATAATTTTAGCTATGTGGGAGGCCTTTGCCCAGCTGTGGGACAATACAGGTTGTCAAAAATGCAACGATTTGTCGTTTCCCTTTGCACTTGACGGAATTCATAAATAACGATAATTATTTGTAAAGCATTCGATCACGTAGATCACATAATACTTATAAATTAGGTGTAAAGATATGTGGTTTAAAGAATGTGCCTATAATTAGAACCTATTAAATATGCTTAGACCGGAAGCAAAACAGCAACTATCTTTGATATGTCCTCTAGTTAACCTAGTAATAGAACCTAAATACAGTGTTCACAGGGTAGTATCCTGGGGCACTTACTATTCACTTCCTCGTCATTTCTGATACTAAAGTTATTATATCTCACAGCTTTTGCCTTACCAACAAGTATAACATTAAAAAAAAAAAAATATCTTCGTGGCCTCCGTATAATTTATAAAAACAATCAAGTATTTTTCTGTTTAGTGCCATTTTTCTAACAGAAAAATAAATATTTGACCTTTGTAGGCCTGAAACCGTCAACGGTTAAAAAAACCTAAGTATCTACTAAATAAAACACATTTCTGAATTATAAATATTTCCCAAGATAGTATAATTAGGTTTTTACTACGGATAACCAGACGATACCAAACAAAAAAACCCACAAATTACGATTATAACGCTATAATTTATTATTTTGTTACTATCCAAATTATTTCACCCGTCGACCTCCGAAAAACAAACTCGAATACATAAACCAGCCATTTACCTATAGTTACTGCAATAATAAGTAATAATATTGAAGTAACAGGTATTATAGGTAGGTATACAAATTCAAAATGGCGTCGGTTCTCTCCATCATGTTACACAGCGCGAATATTTTCTATCATGCAACTGTTAAGGATAGCTACCGACGAAACGTTATTAAGTACTCTTTTGTCCATCCGCTCGCAACATAATTTGATCAATATCGAACCGAGCTTCATAATAAGGACATGTGTATGTAAAATTGCATCTTTCCAGAAAAAAAAAACATTCCGTATAGATTGGTTTTCAATTAGTAGGTTCTACGTTTTGAGCAACGTCCTTCTATAAATCAAAACAATGATAAAAAAAATATTAAAGCTTGCTAAGTAAAGGAATACCTATAAATATAGAACCAGCACGTTTCCTCAATAAAATGAGTCGTTTGTTTTTTTTTTGACAAATTATATTCCCTATCCAATGGTTATTCATTTGGAATTAAACTGACACAAATTATTTCAATTTAATTTACTTTAAATGCGAACGCAACAGAGAGCGAGCTGAGGTTATTTATATACTTTGAAATGGTTGTATGAGGCGGGCGTTTCGCGGACGAAGCCTCATACTAACGGCAGACTAGTGCCGCAGCCGTCCCGCGACGGGCTGTTTTTTCGTAAGATTCTATATCGAACACCCGTAATAGCGTTCCATTTAAACGGCTAGTGCGAATGCGAATTTATAAAAACGAAAATATTTACGCCATATTTGATTTTGATTCCCGCGATTTTTTAGCTGTCATTTATTTTTGTGGACTAACGGTGTCATCGCGTTTATTTTTAGTGTTATTCTCATAATTTTTGCGCTTGTTTGCCAGTGACAATAAATAAAGTGTCGAAATAGAAAAGAAAAATAAGTCCGTGTAATTAAAAAGAAGAATGTAGTACCTGTTTTGTTCGTCGTGGTTTGATTGCAAGTTGCCTTTCATTTTTGCCTTTAGTGATGGTTTCATAAAGTCGTATTGCAGTGACTCTGTGGCAAATGAGGTTTTATTTGATTATTTTTATTCAACAACATTTGAGTAACTGTGCTTTGTGCGATGAAAAAGACCATGAGTAAGTTGTTTTTTTATTAATCCTGTTTGTCATTAATTGTGAGAATTGTACATTATACTTTTAAATAAAAGAAATAAATAAGCAGTTAACGTATATAAAATTTTCCTCGTCCATGAATCTAGAACAATTCATACTTTAAGATATTTATTAAATACCTACCTGATATATTTACTAAATGACATCAATGTTTAGGATTACAGATAATACAAACATTATTTGTGTCAGGCGTATTATTGGGAGTGTATTTATACTTGTGTCGTTGAATGCATTTGATAATGCGAGCTGTGGGCCGTCCCTCCCTCCCCTCCTACGTCCCCCTACCGCCTACTAAAGGGCATTCGTGCTAATTTCAGATATCCCCTCGGTTTGCCAGAATGCTGAAGAAGATTTCTGGCCTATCTCCTGTTATTAGCTCCTCGATTCCTCCTCGACAAAGAAAAATCTTCTGTAAACATTTGATCCTATTGGATTGATCCAATAGGATCAAATGTTTACAGAAGATTTTTCTTTGTTATTTATTTATCCAGTAGTATTAAATGCGAAGGTATTCTCCGTCTGCTACCTTTTCACGCCTAAATGACTGAATGGCAGTCAGGTGGACCACAATCTGAGTTAGTTTAGACCTAGGATATTTTTATTATCCTAGACGTTATATTCCGATGGGAGCATTTTCGAAACATACGCGGACGAAGCCGCTGGCAGAAGCAAGTGTAGGAATAAAAAGAAAATGCCGTTATCTACACTAATATTATAAAGAGGAAAGATTTGTATTTTTGTGTGTATAAACTCACTCTTTGTAATGAATAAACTCAAAAATACTGCACCGATTTAAAAAATTCTTTCACCATTAGAAAGCCACGTCTTTACTGAGTAACATAGGCTATTTATGTAAGTATAATAGGCATATTTTATCCCCGTACTCCCACGGGAACGGGAACTACGCGGGTGAAACCGCGTGACGTCCGCTAGTATTTTATATTCTCAATTTCTCACGCGTTCGTCAATAAGAAAAACCGTTATGTTGCTATTGCTAGCGAGTCTAGAATTCTAGATTGCTTTTTGTTAGAAGAGCTGGCAGTATGATATTTTTTATCGTCTTATATGGCTTTTACGATTCATAAATGGCCCTAGGTTGCTACGGCTGCATAAACTGCATTTGACATTTATGTGTTTGTTCGTACTATGTCCTTCATGGGTAAGTATACAATAACTGATCATTACCAGTTATTGCTAATAGAGATTTGTCACTGAGCTCTATTATATCTCAATTTTCTAAATCTATGTGTGCTATTGCTATGGTGGTGTTATTGCTGTTAGCGATATTTTCTAGCCATTCTTTGGATGGATTTAACGAATTCAAAATAAACAGGAAATGGGGTAATCATTGGCTTACAGCTAATAAATCTAATACAAAATATTACACACGATGCAATAGGCTCGTCCACTATAAGTTGGGACTTACACATAACTGGTGAGACGAGGATGAAGGGACTATTAGGTACACCTTTGCCTAGCCCTTCGGGTATAACAGGTGTGATCTTACGTAATGTTACAATAACAAAAAAAGAATACCAATAGTTATTACAGTTGTACTAACGTTTGTATCTAAAATGCCATATGTGTCACTCTCAAGTATGTGTAATTGAGTTCTTATCATACGATGTTCCAAATTGTTTGCTTCAAGGTCTAAGTATTGCAGGTTCAATGACCAGTTTAGTTTATATTTTTAAAGCAATGAAACACTGGACGTAGTCATCAGATATTTTCGATGTGTGAATGGGGCAAGCTAGATATATTTGTACCATCATCATCTTGTCCTTGTCTCATGTTACTTGATTTGGTGCATCACGTTTTTTATCTTCCATTTTCTTTTCTTCTTTTTGTTTCACGTAATATCTCACAATCTTCTCTTTGGTTTTCGTCTCGGTCTCCTTCTTCTTCTTCCGGCCCTTGTCCCATTCTACTTGGGGTCGGCGCAACACGTTTTCTTCTTCAATATTCCCCTGTCAGACGTCACGGCATCATTTACTCATTTCTCTTTCATAGCCTCAAATTGCACCAGAAACCTTTAATCAATAATAGTTAATTTTAAAACTCCAAACTTGTAAGACGCGTAGTTAAATACGAACTAGTTTAAAATGTATTATGAATAGCAAACCTTAGAGGGTAGAGAATCCTTGAAGATGCTTATCCATACTGAATATACAATCGAGAAAGATGTCAAGAACATGCTGAACTACATATTTTATTTACGGCACAATATTGATTGTGCCGTAAATAAAATATGTAGTTCCATCTAATATTCTAATTGCGTTCTGTCCTTGTTTAAGGGTCTTGGCAACGTCCCTGGCTACGATTCGTTCTTCGTCAAGGGAATTAGTAATTTCTCTTGATGATTGCCTTGTTGTTTCACCTTTTTCATTGTACTTACCTGGATATCTGTTTCACCTTTCGGAAAACCCTTTGTGTTTGCAGTGTCTCTGGCCATGAGTCTCTCTTCAAGGGCCTCGGTAATGTCTCTTGCTATAATTGTCCTGCAAGTCGTTCCCCTTGCTACATAGTGCTTAATAACTGTGATTACATGTTGTATACCTGGATATCAGTTTCACCCTTCGGTGGACCCTTCAAAAGGAAGTTTGTGATTTCCCTGCACAGCTGTGTGTGACGGTTGATAAGTACTAAGTAAGTATAGTTTCAATGACAGATTGTTAGTACGCAGATAATAATGTAACATTATCTAGGGTTCTAGAGTTTCCTGTGTTTGGTACACTGGATAGAATAAAAAAACTAGCTTTGAAGAATTATAAATTTCAAGATGGTCATGGTAAAAATTCGAAGACATGGAAGCATGTGACATATGTGACCAACCCTCAATCGGCCTTCGTGGTGGATTAAATACGGCCCACTTCTTCACACTGACAGGTCACAGGAGATATCTGTCTTAGCAATGAGAAAATTATAAGCCAAAAAAACTGTAGCGGACTTTCGGAAGTCATCGTCTTTTATTTTTTTCATCGACTTTTTGCCACCGACTTTCGAAAGTAAAGTTATTTTTTTACTTTTTGTTTTTTTTTTCTGAAGTCTCTTATTTAATTTGCAAAAGTGTTTATTTTACCTTTTTTAGTTGTGGTATCTCACACAAATCCTTGTCAAGTATGAAATTGATTCAGAGATTATGGTAAAAAATATTTTAATTATAATTGTAAATAAAAAATGAATAAATGCAAGATTGAGGTAAAAATATTTTAATAGTGCTTCAGTAGATAAAAAAGATTATTATTTATGTTTTATAAGCAATTAAAAAGCACAGTTTCAATATAATCCATTTCAAAACGGAAACGTGAAGATTCTAATATCAAATTCTATTCGAAATTCAAGCGAACATTATTGCGAGTAGCAACCGTTAAATGGAAATCGTGACTGCTGATCTAGTTTTACTGTTAAATACGATTCTGTATCTGAAATCTGTGGAGATGATTACCTAATGGAAATTTAATTATTTCAAATATTCATAGTTGATTGGGATCGCGTTACTCACTGACCGGGTTCTAAATCATATACTACTGGCAGTCCCTCCATGTAAAATACTGGTATTCAGATGCATCAGGTTAGACTGGAAGCCGACCCCAACAGCAGATAATTCACAGCTGATTGGGAAGAACGTTTCGAAAGAACTGTGTATGAAAGACGCACTACCGTGTTTTCAAATATAAAAAATCTTTAATCCTGATGATCCTTATCAGGATAATTGGGCAAACTTATGAAATTCTTCTATTGTCATCGGTCCTTGATAAGTGTTCAAAGTTTAAATTCAATCCGTCGTTTAGGACTGGGTAAAAATCACCTTCAAAGATTCCGTTACATAGATACCTACATCAAGCTAATAAATGCGCATTAAAAATAAAATTACTAGGAAACTTTTTTTTCTGATTTTAAATTAACTAGAAAAGCTACGCAAGAAAGAGCAGACTCTATATCAAAGGCTGAATTTAATTATGACAGGCAACAGAAAAAGCGGTAACAGGAAACTTATAATATGAACCATTTCTATTAAATTCTATTCGTAGAAGAGGGAACGAAGCCATATTAGCCTGAAAGGTTCTGGTTGTCAACTAGAGGCAGCATATTGATTTTTAATAAACTCAGTTGCAGAGACCTCGCGTCCTTTTCTATTAATAGACTCTCCTATTTTTCTACTTTGACTGTTAAAGTTCTTGTAACAAACACCAAATGGCAAATTGTTGTGCATTATCCAAAACTAGATTGATGAGTAACTTGTAAAGAATCTTTATGGAGTCTACATTTATTATAAGCCTTAACTTCGTCTTCAAGAAGAAAAAACAGATGAGCCTGAACTGTCCCACTGCAGGACAAAGGCCTGGCTCCTTTCCCTCTTTCCATTTGTCTCTGTTTTTGGCTATTTGGGCCCAATCCTGGAATGTTCATCCCAGGATTGGGCCCAAATAGCCAAAAACATCCAGCACGTCACGCCATCTCCTTTTGAGGATACCGTGCGACCGTGCCGCCGGGTCCTGTGCTGCGGAACCCAATCTGTTGCCACTTGGTGTACATTAACAACAATAGGCTAGTTTTCACGATCAATAAATTGCAAATCTATTTAGTCCGTCAGTTAGAGTATTGGAAAATAATAGGCACGTATTTTTTGTTTTTGTAAATCAATGAATATTGACAAAGATAAAACGCATCAAAACTCGAGAGTGGGGGCTCGTGACGTCACAACGCACTAAAAATTATAGCACGGCGTGACGTATTGAGAATTTAAAAGCCAAAATTGACGAAGTTACGACATCTTCGTCAATTTTGGTTTACGCAACAAAAGAAAAAATACGTGTCAAATATTTTTTGATAATCTAACTGACGTCCTAATTAGATTTTTTCAGGACACAAGCCTATTATTAATACTGCCCAGAGAATGCTTGCCTTTGTAAAACTTCCACTTCTATTTGGAAGACTTCCATGTAATTATTAGCATAAAAAACAACAGTTTTACTAAGAAAGTTGTTGACTGTATGAAAAACTGTCGGACTGAAGTTGGCGATGTAGGAAAACAATTATTACACTATAGATGTTGTGTAATATAAATTTGTTTTCCTTCATAGAATTTTCTCGCGTCTGTATTCATGCGTCATACGAATTTATCTACATGATGACTTTCAAAATAGCTGCATTTTACGATAATCTTTCTATCCTTATTAACAAGTCTTGCCAAAGGGTATTTATTATATTACCCAGTCACTTTATTTCTATCCTTATTAACAAGTCTTGCCAAAGGGTATTTATTATATTACCCAGTTACTTGGTTTTGCAGGTCATAAAGGCAGTCGCTCCGTGCAGTTGCTCCTAAAAACTGGTGTTCAGCTTCATCCGGTTAGACTGTAAGTCGATCCTAACATAGATGGGAAAAGGCTAGGCTGATGATGATGGAGTCACTATCCTTGTCAACAAGATATGAGAAAAAAAAATTAGATAGTATTAGATTCTAGTTCTAGTTTATAGTATGCCATTTTAATGCTGACTCAAACAATATAATTACGCTTCTATTTCCCAGCCGTACGATAAGCCTTTTTATTTTAATCACCTTCTGAATATGCTTTCGATGACTACGTTTATTTACAGCGTAGAATCGTTAAAAATCCAATCAATAGTTTTTTTTTTTTGTCGAATTGCTAGACTTTTTGCTGAATGAATAGCTTTATATTGTTGCTCAGAAAGTTAATTTGTGTTGTTAACCACAGCACATTTATTGAAATTACTAGTTGATATGCCGATGTAAATTTTATGATATTGATTTTGAAAAATAATAGAGTTCTATTATGTATTATTATGGTTAAAACCATGGTAACAGACTTTAATATACAAAAACTTTGTTGTTGAAACGGGGAAAACTACAAGGAAAAAAGCGTCCCAAACGAAAAACACACTGATTTTGAACTTTGAGTGACCTTTTTAAATTACTTGGTACAGTTTAATGGTTTATATTTCTCTGAATCAACAAAACACTACCTCAGGCTCACTACATTTACAGCATTTTATTTAATAATTTAAGTAATCATAAATAAACAATAGATATTTTAAGCAAGTAGGTACGAAGTTATTAAAACAATAAATAAATAAAAACATAAATTGCGACACTATTTGCAGAATGATGCTACAAAACTCAAAGAAAAAAAAATCATTTTTTTAATAACCACAAAGCAGCTGCTGTTCACATCAACCCAACTGTTTGTTCAATGTAGTCAATATCACAACCGTAACAAATTGATAGAATATAAAAGTACAAAATACCTACGTATTGTGTATGAATTCAAACAAATATGCATATTTATGTACCTACATTCATTGATAACGAAAAGAATTTTTGTAGCGATAGGTGTACAAGTATTGTTTGTTTGCCTACGTTTTGCGGTTCGTTTCTTGATTAGGTGTCGTGACGCGAATGCGGGTGCCATTTTGTAATTTTTGTATTTAGAATGTCACGAAGAATTCTATGTGAATTTAGTTTGTGTTGCTTATTATAATTTTATTTTGAAATAATTGGTTTTGTCAACAGATTTTTATTCAGATTCAAATTTTATTGCGCATGTTTGAGAAAAGGTGCACGGTTAGGGTAGGTCATTTCATATAGAGAAGAACCGACAAGAAACTAGGTACATGGTAGCTCTTTTAGTTATTGGGATTAACAATATTATTAAGTTACACCGTTAGTGCTTAAGTATTGGAGGTCAGCATAATAATTATGTGGAACAATAAGTCGTTGCTTATTGCTTGCGCACTGTATTATTTTAGTTTTTAAAAATAAGTTTAGGTATCAAATAGGTTCCATTTGATACCTAAACTTACCTAATATACGGTTGACGCAGTAACACCTGAGGGATTGGATTCTGCACTGTTGGTTTTCTTTTGATATTTGTGCGGAAAAACAAAAAAGTGAAAAATAACTTTAGCTTCAGAAGTCGGTGACAAAAAAACTAAATCAATCAAACAAAGGTCACCGACTTCTGAAGCTAAAGTTATTTTTCACTTTTTTGTGTTTTTTTAAGTCAGTTTTTTTTTACTTTTTAGTGTTTCACATGTGCTCACAGCGTACCGGCGTGATGTTATGTTATGAACTGGTGTAAACAATAGACAGACATGAGATTTCAGCAATCCCAGTCCATTTGCTATCATTTATTGAGGAGTTCCGTTGCCTGTCTCCGAAGTTCTTTATCAGATCTTCAACAAATTGAAATGGGACCACTCCGAGAAAGTACTCTTCCAAAAACTACCCAAAACGCTTCAAGTGTGCCTATAAAGTTTCAAGAGTTCTCTCTATTTCTCCAGGATCAAGTCAGGATCGGATGATGGGAATCATTAGATCCTGACTTGATGATGATCAGGGACCACTTGGGAAGTATACCCTTTCAAACAAAAAAAAATCTAAATCGGTCCAGCCATCTTCGAGTAATCGGGGAACATACATAAAAAAAAGGTTCCGATGAATTGAGCACCTCCTCCTTTTTGAAGTCGGTTAAAAATACATAAAGTCCTACTTGGACCACAACTCACTAAATGCGTACAACGCCAGCCATATTTGATACATTATTCTTCCTCTGTCATCTCAAACAATAGATATAAATAGAATGATGTTCCAATTTCATTTAGCGCTAAACTCGTTTTCATGATCAAGGAGAAATGCCTTGCACTCAAGCACCCTATTAGGTATTTTCCAAGAAATATTTTCTCTTACATAAGCTACTTAAACAGCAGTTATACTTTTCTAGAAATACATTATGCTTACAATTTTCTTAGAATATTTCCCATAATAAAACTGAAAGAGATTCGCAGACGTCCTTCAAGCTCTCAACGAGAAGGACTCCGCTTCAAGCGCATTTTACGCTGAGATGATTTTGTAATACTTTAAAATTATCGTATACCTATATGTTATTTTATTCTTGTCGTTTTCGTAATAATTAAGGGATAGAGCAACGTTGGTAACGCCATTTTAGTTTATGTATAAGGGTAGCTGTCAAAATGTAAACGTCATCTTTGAATAACATAGATTTTGCGAGTCAACGATGTGTACAATCCGTGCCACGAAAAATGAGACCTGTCACTCCACTTGTAAACGAGATAATTGTGTAACGAAATACGTCTTTTGACATATTATATAGGTGTACAGGTCGTAAACCATCTTCCTACTTTGTCTTCTTAATGTTTTACCTCGAGGCATAATCAAGATTTCACAAAGTTTCACTCGTTTCAAGTGATTTATTTATTTATTTATGTACCTACACACAAAACACTGCAGGTCTGATCATTCGTGGCACGTTGTGTACCTTTATTTAATTTTACTGCCATTGCTAGCCAGGGATAAAAATATAAAAAAAAATTAGCCAATTATTTGACGTCTGTCATCTTCATCTCTTTACAAGAAGCGCCATTACATTCACTGATTGTAGGTTCTCTTCGCGCCATTTTGTAGCGTCGTACATTTTCGCCGCAGGCATAATCTGTGCCGATAGCAATGAAATAAAATGTTCAGTGTTTCAGCGCTTGCTACCGAGCTCGTTTAGTCCGTTGTCTTGTTTAAATATAAGACGGTTGAGTGAAATAGGACGTAGGATACTGCCAATGACTTTGTGGAGCAAGAATTGTCGTCATATAGTCGAATTGTAGTCACTGTCGTTCTCAGACCAAAAAAAAATGTTAAGATGGAACTCTGCGAACAGAGAAGTGACACCGGTTTCGTAAACATGTTGTGCATCTATTGAGGCATAGTTTAATTGTAGTTTGATGTAAATGTGTGCGTGTGAGCGTGTATGAACAGAGCGAGACGTAATTTGCGCTGGCCTCACTTTATTGTTCGCAGCGCTATGACTTGGTTTTTTACTTGGTCTGAGCTGTTGTTGGCCCCGAATAATTGTGGATGTAAAAAGACCCTTAACGAAGCCGAATGGCACCTTCTAGTTACGGAGATATTAAGTCAAAGTTCCAACTTTTTCAGAAGTTGGTTTTTAAATAATAAGTACCAGTTTTTGAGTTCAGTGACAAGTTTCCAAGTTTTCAGCAGGAATCGAAAAGGTTAACCGTATAGGGGTTGACCCGTATTCAATCTGCCGGTTCAGGCACCGGTCCATTTTTGTACATATGCAAAAAAAAAAAAAGTGATGGAGTTAGCTTCCGCTACATGCTTTGTCTCTTTTATTCTGGTTAATCAGCAATATTCAAATGGTTAATATAATAACCCATTTATTATAAGGGTTAACCCGTAATCCCGTTTTAAGGCCTATCAAACATGTGGGTCTAAACCTAACCAGTAAACTTTTTAATCCAATGAATCGGTCCTTAGTTTTCAGTCATGGTAAGTCCTAGTCGTTCGTCCATCCTTCATGATATTTTGGGAACTGTTTTTCTAGACAAAAATACATAAGTATATCGGAATAGAGTCTACAATATTACATCACTGTTTCAATGCTAAAGAAATCTATTATAAATACGATCTTAGTTACACAAGTCGTTATAACAATTTGTTATCGAATAAACTAATTACCGATTCGTTATTGTCTTTGGAAATGACAGTACGGTACGCCATTTTGAATAAACGATAGAAAAAATAAAAGTTTTTAATATTTATTAAACGACCTCCGCGAAGGTTGGGTTTTTCTAAATGATTTCCGTTAATCGTAGTTTTGTAGGATATTTTGTTTTTATTTCTGGTTGTTTTTTTTTACTCTCAAACCTTTTTGATACCTTACTGTAGAGTTTTATTAAAATGGCCGGAATGAGTAATTCACCAACTCGTCCCACTTGCCCACGGCCCATATGGGACGAGTTGATGATAATCAAAATAAATTATATTTTCATTCCGCAACTCGTACGTCCCACGTTTCTTAAAACTTTAAACTTTATCAACGTTAGGTACAGTTAGTAAGACAAGATTATAACAATATTTTTTTAAGAATTTTAATTCAAATAAATTGATAAGTTACCTTATAAAAAGTACTAGGCTAACATGAACCTTAATTGCTATGCTTTTAGGTCATTCCTAAGTCACATGAAAGTTAAAAAAAAAAAACGGCTATTCATATTTATTAAACTGTCTGGTAAGTTTTCTATCGTTGTTTTTTTTTTACGTTTTTGCCAACACATGCTACCAACTTACGCGGACTGGACGCCTCTAATATTTGGACGAAGATCCACGTTCTCGCCCTTCTGCTTGGCCTGCAGCCCCCGAAAATGTAAAGTCGGTCAAGGTGAAGTGGAGCGATCGACGTAGGTATTATTTTTGTAACAGGCTTACAATGTAATATGTAACCAAACCACTATGTAAAAGCTTGATAGAGTTTTCAAAATCCCACTGTTTATTACGGACTTTTTAGGGTTCCGTAGCTCAAAAGGAAAAAACAGAACCCTTATAAGATCACTTTCTTGTCCGTCTGTCAGTCTGGCCGTCTGTCCGTCTGTCACCACCGATTTTCTCAGGAACGTGTGGACCTAGCAAGTTGAAATTAAAATATAGAAATACCATAAGTATACTGAGGCCAAAAATATAGCCAAAAATCAAGGTCCTGGGTCAACACGATAAAAAGATATTATGGGCAAATTAAGATTTTCGCGAAAACTTGGAAGGACCAAAATTTACCTTAATTTTCAACTTTTTTATTTTTGCTTGCTATTAACAAAAATTGACAATTCTAGGTCAACCGGAAGTACCCTATAGGTTTTCGAAATTTGGCAAAGAGCAAGGTCTTACAGCATGTGCTGTAAAGGGAAATGTCTGAAAACCGTACATTTATATGTAAGTAGTTTAAAAAAAAAAAAAAAACGATTTTACTATTACAAACTTATTATTTGCAGTTGGTGCAATAGCCGTTTCTAGGGATCGAACAGCAAAGTTAAGTTAGTCCTTTAAAAAGTTTGTACGGAACCGTCGGTGCGCGAGTACGATTCGCTCTTTGCCGGTTTTTTTTTCGTGTGGTTAGTGCCTAACCTGGTGTCAGAGTTTTTATGCCGCCCATGGGACTCTGACTTGGCTTTACATGTCGTCGTGCTGGTCTGGTTTCTTCACAATGTTTTCCTTCACCGACGCAAGTGATATTATACAATACTCACATTATCATCATCTGCCGAACCTTTTCCCAACTATGTTGGGGTCGGCTTCCAGTCTAATCGGATGCAGCTGAATACCAGTATTTTACATGAATTCATTATTAATTGAGAGCAGCGGTGGCCCAGTGGTGGCGGCCCCGACTTACGAACAGTAAGTCGTGGGTTCGAACCCAGACAGGCGCATTACTTTGTGTAATTTATTATATCACCACTGCTCTCAAAAACGGTGAAGGAAAACATCGTGAGGAAACCGGCATGTCCTAGAACCAAAAAATTCGAAGACATGTGACATCTACCAATCCGCACTGGGCCCGCGTGGTGGATTATAGCCCATTCCCCCTCATAGAGAGGAGGCCTGTGTCCCAGCAGTGGGAACATTAATAGGCTGATGATGAATTATTAATTATACTATATAGCAATACTCACATGAATCCGGAAAAGTCAGTGGTGCGTTTCTTGGGTTCGAACTCGAGACCTATGATGGCTTGGCAGTCCAACGCCAACGGTCACACCAATCGGGTTGGAACTTCCTAGGAAATTAATTTACCCAACCTCCAAGATCTTTCTCGTATTCATTCTTCTATCTTGATTTTATATTTAATTGAAATTATACCAATGTTAGGTTCACCCACTCAGCACATAATGCTTTATTTACTATGCATATGCTTGACGACCCGAATGGCGCAGCGGTAGTGAGGCTGCCTTACGTTCTTAGGGTCCCGGGTTCGAATCCCGGTTGGAGCAAATGCTTGAGTGATGAGCATGGACATTTGTTTCCGAGTCATGGATGTTTATATGTATAATAAGTATGTATTTACAAACAAAAAGTATCTATGTAGTATATCAACTATCTGGTGTCCACGACACAAGCCTCGTTGCTTAGTGTGGCACTAGATGGAGCTGTGTGTTAATGTCCAGCGATATTTATTTATTTATATGTACAAACAATAAATAGACTTATAATATTGCATAAAACTTCCTCCCCATCCACCATCAGGGAGAACAATTATGTAAGTGAGTGAGTGGCAATCACTCTAAATTTTAAATGTTTTTGGAACTTGATTAATTATATTTTATTGAAATTATACTAGTGTAAGGTAAATTATTAGTTCTCTTAACTTTGGATTTCATATTTTTTTCTTGAAAGCACACAGTTTTAATGAATAACTTATTGTATTGTATAACGGGCTGGTGTCTGCCAGTCCACGTCCAAAGTCACGTATTTTTTTTTGTACCTAGTACTAGGTACCATTTTCATAAAATAAATCATCCTAATACAAAATCTGACGTTGCTCTTAAAATAAATCTTTAATACTTACATGACATACTCAAGTAATTTTCTTATAATTGAACGAGTATGCTAAACTGACTTTTATGCGAACCGAATGTCGGACATTTTGTTTCAGTTGAGACTGGTTTTACCGTTTCGTGGTAAATGACTAAATGTTCCAGATATGACTTATTTTGAATTCATCATTTAATTGTTTTCGAAAATGGCGTACTTTACGTAATGTAATCTACTTATTTCTTAATATATGTAATCGCAATATAAATACTTAACAGGGAACAAATTATCTCAAATAGACGTTTAAAATAGTCTCTCTCCTTATTATCTCTCCTTATTTAAAGAGTTTTTCTTTTTTCCACGTACCTAGTTATAGAAACATATTTTTACAAGTTTCTAAAAAAACTCGTTTTAGATAAAAACAAAATAACCTCTTCTGTGCTCTGTATGTTCGATATATCCTAAATACTAATTAGATACAGCTCGAAAAGTAAAATCTCAAACTAAAAACCCAAGCGTGAAAACCTGAATCTACAAATTCAAATAACCCACATCAGAGCGATCATACTTTTTTATAACCAATGCTAAATAAATACCCAGATGGAACAAGATTTTGAATCCTCTACAAAGTCGCGAACGGTGAATCACATTGCTTAAACCAGTGTTGACCTATCAAAAATTAGGTAATGGCGAATTTTATAAAAAAAATAATTTTAGTTGAATCATTATGACTGGATAGATTCCCAAGTAGAATGAAGTTCTTTTTTAGAGTTCCGTACCCAAAGGGTAAAAACGGGACCCTATTACTAAGACTCCACTGTCCGTCTGTCTGTCACCGGGCTGTACCTCATAAA
Organism: Xestia rhomboidea; assembly: GCA_963853795.1. Lineage (NCBI taxonomy): Eukaryota > Metazoa > Arthropoda > Insecta > Lepidoptera > Noctuidae > Xestia > Xestia rhomboidea. The sequence goes on along the minus strand of OY970782.1, from coordinate 11,371,393 downwards.
CCGTGATAGCTAGACAGTTGAAATTTTCACATTTGATGTATTTCTGTTGCCGCTATAACAACAAATAATCTATATAAAGCTTTTAAAATATAATATTAAAATGCACATAATTATTTTGTTTCGTGCCTTTCTTATTGTTATAAACACCCCTTTGAAATTAAACGAGTCCAGCTAGTCCCTATATACTGAAAATGAACTAGGCCAGATTATAAACTATAGTCTAAACTAAAAGATAAATTAGCCAACAAACTGATTGGGTTATAAAGGCAACGTGAATAGGTCGGTGATTCAACGCGCGAGTGTCGTGCGACCGGTCAGGGACGCTCGCACTGACAGAAGTTGCGAATTTAGTTCACTTGTACCGAGATTTGGTATGCAATTATAGAGCAGTGGGAGAATTTAAACCGGCATTTTTTCGGTGTAGTGGAATTTAAAAACAGTAAAAAAAAATAGTTCGGTAAATTGCAAGTACTTATGGAAAAAAATAAAACATAAGTTTTTTTCTACAAAGAAATATTTTTTATTTATATAAAATAAAAGTTTCTGTTACCAACTTAAGAAAAAAAATACAAAGCAAGTCTCTGTAATTTTAATTTTCTAATTTTAGTAAGTAAAAAAAACATCTTGTTTTTATTTTGTTTGGTTACCAAATATTGTACCATTGTTTTCATATTTAAAAAAAAAAGAATTATTATTTATTTTAAGGTGATCACGTAAACCATATATATCCACGTAGGTGTAATAAAAAAAATCGAGCTTTATAAAGGGTGTAAAACACTTCTTAACGAAGCCGAAAGGCACTGGTTCTCCTCATCATTGCGATCATTTTTTTGTTCTACACCATACCTGGGAACCTTCTAGTTACGGAGATATTGGGGGTCAAAGTTCCAACTTTTTGACAGTTTTTTTTTTCATTCAAGTTTTTAATGTAAGATTTTTACTTTAAACACCTCCACGACCCTCGTAATATTCAATCCATCCATTAGCACAATGTTTTGAGTGCGTTACATTGAGTTCTAACACAAAACATGATTTTTCACCCCAAAAAAAAAGTCGTTTCCCAGCAATAATATTTGCGTAAAGTTACTTATTTTGATGTACAGAATGCTTGGTTGAAGGCTTCATGATGAGGTGGTTTACACCCTGTATAGTACTTATATATAATAAAAATGACTCATGGGCTCTGGTGTTGTAGGTAACATACAAGTGTTTCCAATGTTTTAAGTCATCTGAGTCAAGAGCAGCGGTGGCCCAGTGGTGGTGGCCCCGACTTACGAACAGCAAGTCGTGGGTTCGAACCTAGGCGCATTACTTTGTGTAATTAATTTCATCACCACTGCTCTCAAAACGGTGAAGGAAAACATCGTGAGGAAACCGGCATGTTCTAGAAACAAAAAATTCGAAGACATGTGACATCTACCAATCCGCACTGGGCCCGCGTGGTGGATTATAGCCCATTCCCTGTCTTAGAGAGGAGGCCTGTGTCCCAGCAGTGGGAACATTAATAGGCTGATGATGATCTGAGTCATGGTTTCTGAATAGGTATCAATCAACTCGCCCTTTAAGTTGCTGATGGAATTCTGATTATTTTATCGCTTTTATCTTCCCTCTCTCTTTTATCAGCTGACTTTGTATTCATTATCATTCTTTCAGGGGGGCGAAGGTACTTATCAATGTCAGCAGCTATCAATAGCACCAACTCTGAAATCTGCTGTTCTATTAAAAATACGTTCGTAATAAAAATACACTTTTTTTTTGCAATTTCTTACGTTAGTTTGGTGTTTATAATAGTTGGCTGGGCTGGTAGACGCTACATGAGGGTTGCCGAGAATCGAATTGAATGGGGTGCAATTGGCAAGCTATGTGCAGCAGTGGACATAGCTCTCCGATGTTGCTGATGATGAACAGTTAGGGATATGAAGAACGGTGTAAAGTTCTTTATCCTCCATAGAAAAGGGAGGATCCTCCGAGCAGACTGGTTTTCTGTCTGGTTTTCGATAGTGGTTGTCGGGTTTTTCTAAAGTCGCGGATAACTTTAACTGCGCGATTTAGGATTTTGATGTTAGTTTTGCATTTGTGTCATAGATGGCGCTGTTATACTTTTTGTCCTATGTTGTTGTAGTACTTTTTGAAGTGCCGCTACAAACTCAAACTTAAAGCATTTATTTCAATTATACCATTACGGCACCTTTGAATGTAAAAACAAAAAAAAAAGCGAAGCTACATTCAGTCACAAGGCATAATAACTTGAGAAAATACTGCAGTTGCACATTCCAGAACGTAGATCTCTATGGAGAAGAATGGGCAATAGTGAGAAACTAATCACCTACTCGAACGTCCGTTAAGCAACGCAAACTAATTATAAACTGACATTTCACAAGACGCCCACGGAGAACCTTCGTGTCACCATAAGTAATCAATAAGGCGATGTAAAGCCCTTTTTATCGTCATTTTTTTATTTAAAAATAAAGCAATGGCTGCGAATGATATATTTATTAGGGCAAGGTGATTCCTTAAGAGGACACAAAAAGGGCGAGAGAACTGAGAAATAGGTATTTGTAAAATGTATTGCTGTCGCGCAGTGCCCAAACGACCGCGCGCAGAGCGCGAAAGAGACAACAGCAGAAAATACCAATTAAAAGTACATAAAAACAACGTTTCGTAGTCCTCTGATAACTTCTCCAAACCTTGAACGATTTAACTACTTTTTTCATTAAAATTAAAAAAGGTTTTGGCCGTGATCCTAAGTTTTATTTTTTTATATAGTATTTATAATTAAGTAATTTTTTTTTCTGGATGTTTGATCACAGCGGAAAATCTGGCCGTTTTTTTAAGTTTTTGAAGGTTCACATCTCTTTTAATAAATAATCTAAGTACTTATTAAAAAAAAACATAGGGGCATGCCAATAGTGGTCATAGATTTTTTGGAAAAGAAAATAAGCTCTACCCGGCATTATCCAGGGAGGTAACAGGGGACTATCGTTTATATGGAAAAACTGCCCTTGAGCGCATCGTTTTTAGCTACCTATTATTCTTCACGTCGTCGGCGGAGTTTCGTAATCTAGGTTTTGACTGATGTATTTAAGGTGGATGGTCCAGGGTAGCCCGCGAAATTCATTTTTTTTTACGTTTTTTGCAATTTGCAGGTCAGTGTCTGGTTGTATGCTGATTAAAATATGATTCGCGGCTGTAACACGTATGTAGTTAAAATCATCAATACAACCCTCCAAGCGCATAAAGGTGCAGGAATGACTTTTTCAAGGTCAAATTCATTCATTTTAACCAACATACAACCTGACACTGACCTGCAAATTGCAAAAAACGTAAGAAAATTTAAATTTCGCGGGCTACCCTGGAGCATCACCTTAAAAGGAAGCCAGTGAAATTTAAATTTACAGTACCAGCCAGGCCAGTTACAGGCACTTTTGAATTGTCGAAACAAAGATGAAAATTAAATGTAGCTACAGTCCCAGTCACAAGACATAAAAACTGTGAAAGTACTGTAGTTGCCCATTCCCTAGCGTAGATCTCTATGGAGAAGAACGGGCAAGAAAAGAAAATAGTAAAGAGCTATAAAATAATTTACAAGTAAATTGCAAAACAATTCAATAGTTTCACATAATCATAATCACGGATAGTGTTACGGTCCACTATAATTTTTAACACAGCGATACGCATTTACTTGCAAAACAATCGATGGCCTAATTTATAAGAAAACCGTGGAACCACCTAGCGGCACCTACTTACCTAATTTATGTGAAATGTCGCGCTTACCACAAGGTTAAATTTTATTCGCTAGGGAAACTTAAATTGACAGACTTTATATCATCAATACTAGGCACGGTAAAGCATAAAAAAATATTTGGTGTTTTACTTTGAAACAATAAATTATGCTTGTACTGTACCTCCCTAGTTATTTGAGTATGACTTTAGACAATCCCTTATTTCTATCGATTTTAGATGTAATTAAGTACCCATCACGTCTGTAAAGTTTGTACGTTAAATAAAAATAAACTTACACTTTAGACAACCTGTGGCTCAGAAAATAACCATAAACCATTTTATTTGTTTTATCTTGTAGAAAGAAAAACAATACCTATTTATTTAACTGAACATGAAAATTAAGATATATATCGATACCCATCAAGTTTTTCGACTTTTGGTACTAATTAAATATAATAGCATAATATATTTGCGATTATACCCTAATAGCGATCACCCAAGGTCATACTTAACAGTCATTCTCCTAAATAAAGAATCGTTTAGAGAACTATTTTCGATATGATCGAATGAAATACTTACCGATTTTATTTTATCATTACCTCGTTATTAGATATGTAGGTATATCAGTTCTACGATAGCAACCGATAGCAGTGCCAACATAACGCAAACACACCTGCGTTTGTTATGTAATGTTGCACCCACTGCGCGCAGTGCTGACAACTGCCTGTGATTTGTATTTGAATTTAAAGTTCTAGGATTTAAAATGGTGGCTGGCTGGGATCGTTATGAAAATGTTTTGTCAATGTGTATGTTTTTTTTTCGAATATCTTTTTAAATTAAGTAGTAATTCGTGCATTAAAAGTAAAGGAGTATAATTTTGTACTTAGATAAAATATATTGAATAAAAAATACTAAAACCCAGTTCCTTGACTCCGTTTATATCATTAGTGGAGTTTTACAGTTATACAGGGTGTAAGCCACCTCATCACGAAGCCGTCAACCACGCATTCATACATCAAACTAAGTAACTTTACGCAAAAATTATTGCTGGGAAACGACTTTTTTTTAGGAGTGAAAAATCATGTTTTTTGGTAGAACTCAATGTAACGCACTCAAAACAGTGTGCTGATGGATGGATTGAATAGTGCGGGGGTCGTGGAGGTGTTTAAAGTAAAAATCTTACATAAAAAACTTGTATTTAAAAAAAATGTAAGTAAGTTCCCTTTCATAGAGAGGAGGCCTGTGTCCCAGCAGTGGGAACATTAATAGGCTGATGATGATGATGATAATGATGTAAGTAAGGTATGGTGTGGAACAAAAAAAATGATTGCAATGATAAGGAGAACAAGTGCCTTTCGGCTTCGTTAAGAGGCGTTTACACCCTTTATATTGAAAGCCAAAAGGTTACAGTCAAGCCAGTATTGATAGATAGCACACTAACTGCGAGCGGACACCGGATATTGGACAGGTCCGCGTAGGAAATTTGTCCGTACCGGTTTGGCCGACGAACCTTAATTTTAAAGATGAATAGAAGGTCTAATTATTTTACATAATAAAATATCTTGATAAATGTATGATGTCGAGTTGTAGAGCATTTAAAATGTTCTTCACACATTAATTTTGACAGCTAAAGTGTACCTACTATTTATTCTGTGGCTAAAGTCCTTCAAAACTTGCTGTTTGTTGACGAACAATCTCGACACACAAAGGTCGACGTTAATGTGCTATGAAATAAAACAAAAAAAAAATCTATTTTTCTGCGGAAAGTTATAAAAAACCTGATTCTAGCTAAGGTTATGGGCAGATTTACCAATCACAAAAAACTAAAAAAATAAACGAACTAATTATTTCACAACTATCACGAGTCCCAAAACACTCCCCACGAGAACCCCTTATCCTTTCATAGAAAACACGTCTACCTAAAAAAAAAAAACGCATGCCTACATTCTCAAACGCCTCATACAAAACAATATCGTAGCCACGTACATTTATTATGTTTATCTGCGGCCTTCAACTTGACTCGTCCGGCCAACGGGCGACCTCGCTTGCTTTCTGACTTTTAAATGTTTCGCCTTATCGAATTATATCGTTATTGTGAAATGAAATCTTGAAACCGTATGTTTTTGGTTAAAAAAAATGTGAGAGCAATTTTTTAAGCACACATCTAAACTTAACGATTCGGCAGTGCGTGAAACATAATTCAATCAACATTTTTGAAAAATCAAATCAGCAATGACCTTGTATCGATCAACTCAGATCATCAAAATTCACTGCTTGACTTGGGCCTCTCCCAAACTGCAGCCCAACATTCTGTCCTCCGCTTTCCTCATCCAGGTTGCTCCAGCCACCTTTGTAAGGTCCTCGGTCTACCTACTTGGGGGGAGGGGGGGCTCCAATACGCTTGCCAATACGAGGTTTCCACTCTAGGACTCAAACGCACCTTCAACAAATATTATTTTCAATAACAAGTAATTCATGCGTGACGTCAGACCGCCTGCGTCTAAGTAATGGATTCATTAACGTTTCAATGCCAGTGAAACTTGGCACTTGGAATTGAAATTACTGAAAAATGACTATTATACTTTAATATTATCGTAAAAAACGCAATAGAATAGAAAGAATAGAATAGAATGTCTCTTTATTCGAGTATCCAAGACTCAAAAGCTGTTAGTAAAACTTATGACTATGTTAGTGAGCACTGATAGAACAAACAACACAACAAATAATGGTGGATCACTGCTGCGACAACCCATGAGTTATTGCACAACAGCGACCCACATAAACGCAGTCCAGGCGACTGGCAATCATGCTTAAGATACTGTTGGTGGTGCCCCACACCTTGCGCACCAGGGAAGCGCACCTTTTACGCATTGTTGCGTAAAAACAATCCACATGCACATCTGCGAACATCCCCGACGCACTACAGAAGCGGGGCAGCCCCACCAGCATCCTAAACGCGTTATTATACTCAACGCGGAGAGCACTGTACGAGCAATGAAAGTCGTTAATTTTTTTGTTAAATTGTGAGTGTGTCACTCAATAACCCCAAAGCGGGCCTAGACAAGTAGCAATCGCTTTTAAAATGTTTCGTAATTATACAAAATACTTTCAAGTTTCAACAGTAATGATAAAAAAACTGTCAGTTAATGTCAGTCCTATACATTTTTGACTTTTCCATCATCATAATGATAGAATATCACTTTTTTCCTTAGCTGTTATTTAACCTGTATAGCCGTACTAACTTTATTTTCTCTTTGTCATCAGGTAAAGAGGTGCAGAAGAGATGGCGCTCAATCCGCGACTCGTACACCAAGACATACAGGCAAGGCAAGTGCGTGCTACCGGAGCAGTGCCCTCCTGGCAGCAGGCGTTACCAGTACCATCAGCAGATGTCCTTCTTACTGAAGGCTTTGCAGAACAAGTGAGTAGATATCTTATCAATCTGACCGTTTTCGATCACGGCGTCATTGACACTGGTGTACCGTCTCGTTTCTCACTCTCAAAGGCCGACAGGACCGGAGTGAGTTGTATGACTGACACAAGAAAATAATACTGTTCATTTGAAATGTACATGCAGCCTGCTCTTTTTATTTTTCAGAAGCAGGCTTTGTAGAGTTACATTGCTACATTTGTGCCATTTTTTTCACCATTTGTTACACCGTGAAAGTAACCGTTCAGTTCCGGTACAAAAGAACTCTGGACTTACTAAATGTCATTAGTAGTCTTACCAGATGTAAACTCATTACACTTTAATAACCCGAAATCTGCTCGTTCCAGGAAACCCAGATACTCCCAAGACAAATACGAGTCTTTCTCAGAGATCTCGAACTCTCCCCAGCATCCGCCTCCAGAGGACATCATGCCAAAAATAAAGACCGAAGTCATGGAAAAACCATTAGACCTCAAAACTAAACAGGACGAGAAACCAGAGACACAGGACAAGTGCAACCAAGCCACGTGCATAGACAAACCTAACTCCCTTGAAATTAAAATAGATGCAAACTCTATTCTACCGGAAGACCATTTCGATGATGACAAACTCTTCATGAATTCTCTAATACCGTTGTTCAAGAAAATGAATGATGATACGAGACTCCTATGTCGTATTGAGGTTCTGAAAATCATCAGATACGCCTTGCAAGGTCATAAGTGTTTTGAGGCATTGAAAGTGGCGGAAGATTCTTATGTCAAGGACAGGATGAATGGAGTCTTGGCGAAGGACGAGACAAATGTATCGAATAGTACACAAAAGAGTACGGAGTCGAGGTTAGCTATGACTACGAGGTCAGCTGATGGTAGCCGACCTGTTAGGAAACGGAGAGTAAGTATTTTATAGTACCTAAAAGCTGTAGAGCAAAAGACAGATCAAAATTACCGCCATCTTTTTCTCATACCGCTGCCTTTAAGCATTTGCAACACTAAGAACTTGCCACTAAGAATTGTAATATTTCATTTGCTTCTAATTTCACCAATACTATCAATAGTTTCCAAACGGGAACTCATTATGCAGGTAGTACTAACCTGGACTAGCCCTTTTACATGGAGTTAATATGATTAAGTTTACTACGTTCAATATGTCCTATAACTACAAACTTACCTGCCTCTTTATTTATTGTGTGTTTCGCTCTTTTCCAGGCACGATCACCGTCTCCCCTGCCGGTTCCAACGAAAAAGAGAGGCCCAGGGCGTCCAAGAAAGGTATAAAGGAAATAGTAATAGCATTGAAACAGCTCTGTGTCTAACTGATGCACTTCTTTTTCTTAGCGTTTCGATGGCAATCTAAATTGTGTCAGCCCAGAACTCAGCTATTAGTTTGCCGCTTTCAGTAGCGTCCATCAGTTCAAACTCAAAGCATTTATTTCAATTAGACCATTACGGCACTTTTGAATGTCAAAAATATAAAAAAAGCAAAGCTACAGTCACAGACACAAGGCATAATAACATGAGAAAGTACTGTAGTTGCCCATTCCCTAGCGTAGATCTGATCTGGAGAAAAACGGGCAAGAAACTCCCTAAACACTCTTGTTACAAAATCTTGGTTACATCTTTCATGTTGAGATTATGCATATATGTGAGAACGATGTAGAAAGGCGTGCACATTAAGAGCGTCCAGAGTAAAAGATTAAATCAACAATTTAGAATTAAAGTCATTAAAATGAACCGTGGCAGCTAAGAGATGACCAGTCCCAACCGACAGCGCCCGTTCACGAACATGACGCATGTATCGGCGCCATTCAACTCAACCATATCAAAGGGAACTAAGTTCCCGTCGTGAACAAATAACAGGATATACAAGGACACTGGTGCACAGCTAAGAATGATGTTCTTTTAGAAGCTTTACCCCCAAGTAGCTCTTCTCAATCACCCCGAATTTACAGAAGACAGTGCTCAAAACGCCCTTTCTCTTATTCCTAGTGGTTCTTCTTTTATTTATCGTGTGGTTGGTACCTAACCTGATGTCAGAGTTTTATGCCGCCCATGGGCCTCTGACTTGGCTTTTCCTTGTTAGGCCACTATGATTTTGGAGAGATGCAATATAAATCAAAGGAATCCAAAAATCAAGATCGGCCAATGACATTCCCACTGTTGGAACACAAGCCACCTCTCTGTAGAGTGGACCATAATTCACGTGGATGGATAAAATAGTCAATAATTAAAAACTATTCGTTTCTCCTTTCCAGGTTCGGCCACCCCCCTCAGATTCAGACGATGAACAGATCTCCAAGAAGCGGTTACCTAAACTGAAAGTATGCGAAGCTCCCTTTGAAGAGGATTCCTTTAAGAACGCTACCAGCGTAGCCCAGTTGTCTACTCCTATGTTTATGAAGGTAGGTCCAAAAACCTTTGAAGCCCAACACACATCACTGCATGGGATCAGCATCGCCTCAACTTAACCGTTCGAAATTATTTTTATATAATTCCGCACCGTATTTGAATGATCAACCATCTACAGATAGACCTAGGCAAACGTTGCTTAACCTTCAAAGCTATCGACTCATGCGGCTATTGTTTAGCCACGAACCCCTCTGACAAGTTCGTTCTAATACAAATAACTCTCTACCTTCCAGATATACAACTTGGAGAGGTCCAAAATCGCGCCAGCACTACCTGCGCAAGCGATGCAGGTGTCCATCAAAACTGAACCCATAGACCCGGAGCCGCAACCAAGCTAAGCTAACAGCATACCCAACACTATTGTAGAAGTAACGTCATGATAATCATATTATGTACTGACAGCTGTCAAAAGTTGACAATTGAACGCAGCATTATTCCGTACTTGGCTACAAACGACCAATCACAACGCAGCGTTGTTCTGAGCTACACGCTCAAGCAACACGCGAAAGCCACTGCGAAAAAAACAAATGAAGAAGAGTCACCGCTAAAGAAATACCAAGTGACGCGTAACAACGACGTAAATCGCGTCACCCGAATACGTGAACTAGGCCCAAGATAATTTTCTCCCAATGGGCATGGCAACTGTGAAACTAATGGCGCTAACATAGCTGGTTCAAAGCATCGTCATTGGTTGAAAATCTGGTAAAATGTAAACTAATTTTATATTTCAAAATAGCCTGACGTCATTGGTCAGATTGAGACCTAGCTATGGTGGCGCCATCTACAATTAGCTTTTAACGGTCTTCCCCAATACTGGGTAAATGTTAGCCCAAGAACTTCTGCAAACCGAACGTGGTGTGTCGAAACGGCTAATCAAATGTCAGTTTTGGTTGGTCCAAAAACATAGTTCTTTTGGGTTTTAATATTCTAATCAAGAGTGCATAAAGCACTCCATTTTGTTATTATTCTGTGGTTCCATAGTGTGTGTAATTTATCATAAAATGTATTAAATAATTAATAGGACATAGTGGACAATAATTCAGTGTTTTTCAAAGAATTTGTTTAAAATATCATTATCAAGTAGAATGTGAGCTCTAAATATATAAATGTTGTGAATATACATATTTGTAAGTATGTCAGTTAAGTTTATGTGTGTTAGAAGTGTATATTCAGGATACTATACACCGTGTTTTCGGACGATATCGCTAAACTTCTACCGGTCATTGTACTCATCATTATAAACAACTTTTACTATGGGACCAAACCCTGAATCGCAGAAAAAAAATCAGCTGTTCCCTACAATTATGCTTGCATAACTCGTCAAAATGGATGTTCGCGATTCAGGGTTTGTTCCCATAGTAAAAGTTGTTCATAATGATGAGAACATACAATGACCGGTCGAAGTTTATCGATATCGTCCGGAAACACGTCGTATTGGTGTTGAGTAAAACAAGAGTACCTACCTATTCTAGATCATGAAAAGTTTCAAAGTGATCTGTTAATTTATAATTTTAGAAACAAAAATAACGCCTCATTTCTTTAAAAAACCTTTGTACAGTGAAATGTGTGTGGTTAATGGGTACACTTAAAAAGTCTTCTTATTCTTGCTTTCACGAACACGCCATGACTTAAAATCCCAACAGGGCAATTATATTTTGGTGCTGTCGACTGCTGCCTAAACAAAAACCGTCTATAAGGTCTCATATCTGAATTTGATAACATGCTGCTGCGCCTACGCTCTACCCCAAATAAATTAAAATAAGGACATGATGACGGTCTAATTTATTTATACTACTCTACTACAATTTATACGCAGTCGCTTTTAGTATGTTGAGCAACTGCATGCATTATATTATTAAGTATATTTTAAAAGCAGATGTTGAAAAGGTTCTCGGTGTACATAAATATGTATAATCAAGGCTCTCTTTGCCTAAGAATTGGTCTAATATATTGTGAAAACCACACTTTCTAAGTAGAAACAAAGAAGCAACCTTCGAGACAACAAACAAATTACAGTCATGAAATCTGTCGAATCTAGTATGACATTTGTGGTAAAGTCACTGAAAAATTAAGAATTTCGGTCTGTTGGATAATCTACTTTAATCGTACTAACGATTAGGGGTGCTTTTTAGCCACTCCGCCGATGCGAATTAAGTAAATCAACATCTGTAGGTAAGTTGTAAGTTGAGTGTGGTGAATGAAATGTGATATAGTTTTAGTTAGCCATATAATTATTGTGTTTAAGTTAAGTTAAATAGATTACTTCCTTGTTAGAAAAGACTATCGCAGTCTGCAATATAAAGACAGCATTAGCTGAGATACTGCGCCAACCATACAGACTTGCTGTTCGTTTTTTGATGATTCTGCTTTTCTCTCAATAGAAATCGAGCGATGTAATTTAAATTTAATTATTATTATATTTTACACAAATTTACGCAACGTAAACCGATCAAAAAGTTCGATCTCAAAACCGCGTGATTTTAAAAAGGGGGGAAAAATTACAGAAGGCCATGGAGCAGCCATTTTGTTTCATTAAACGTCTTGCGCGGGAAAATCCTGTGGCTTCTATTTTTTTTTATTCAGCTTCTAAGATCTTTGCACGCAAAACGTGTAAATATAAAGGAAAATAATAAACGCATTTTCTAGCTATTAATTTAAGTTAAGCGTTAGTACATGTTTGAGTGAATGTCCAAATATTTCTGTGTTTAGTTAGTGGGATCTGTTCCCAGGTATGAACCAAGATGCAAGTTGTAATAATGTGTATTTAAATTTAATGTTCTTGCGTGCAATGGCGGATGTTAGTCATTTTTGAGCGGAAATTTCGTAGGAGATACTGTATATTCATCGGAATGTTCATGCAAACGACTGTTTTCTCTGATTTTGGCATATTAAGGTGAATGCGCCAGGGTGGCCCGCGAAATTTAAATTTTCTTACGTTTTTTGCAATTTGCAGGTCAGTGTCAGGTTGTATGTTGATTAAACTATGAATCGCGGCTGTAAGACGTATGTAGTTACAGAATTATAATCATCAAAATCATCAATACAACTCTCCAAGCTCATAAAGGTGTATGAATTTGTTTTTTCAAGGTCAAAGTGGCGCATCCACCTTAAAGTCCGTAAGAATAAAATATTTGTAAACGAAGTTATACGTGGTCGTTAAACTTGGCAATCATGGGCCATTGTGTGCAGGCCAATTTATTAATGTGTCGAACACAATACAATGTTAAAAATAAATTTAGAATAAAGTGTTTTGTTATGTCTGTACATTCCTTAACTTAGGAATATTGTAGATTTACGAGAAATTATCACGGATTGTATACCGTTGGAATAAAAAATAATATTTTCAAGATTTTGGTTTCATTTTTCACAACTTCTCGGTAGCTTAGATTATTTATATTTGACTAACAAATCATAAAATATGGAATGGGTCCCGCCTGCTTACCCAAATACTTATTTTTTTGCTTCCCGTTTTTTATGCCGCAGTCGGGTATTTAAGGATTTTTTTTCATTTCGAGCTTTTTAGTTTCATAATGTGAAATATTTATCAGACGACGACGGACTTTAAATTTTTTCACTTTTTAAACAATTTGTATTTCGAATTACTTTTCGCAATTCGCATTAATTGAAATTTGATTATTGGCATATCCTAAGTTGACACTTGCAATACTGAGAAAAAACGATTTACGTGAATCGTCAAAATCAGCCAACGCGTTTGGTCTCTATTATAGAGCGCCACAAAGGAACAAACATGCATACATACATAGACTAACAAACACATTACCCTCCTTTGGATCGCGGAGTCGGGTAAAAAGGAAATCTTGGGAAATGTAACATAGAGGGGTTAAATATGGAATGAATGTTTGTATTGGGGCACGGGATATTCAAAGAAGTTTTGTTTCTTGTGGAAATCATCATGGATGTCAAAAAAAACCTCTATAAAATTATGGCATAATTTAATATTACAAATTATTTCCTTAACTTTTTCAAGTTAATTCGAATGCAGTATATCACTTTCCGGGACAGTAACACGTATTTCGCTGAATTTTACATTCAGACCCTTTCTCAAAGGGGTACAACACATTGGGCCAACCAAACAAGGATTGGGGTTAGTAGAAAACGGCATTGGACATAATCTAAGTAGGGTCCAGATTTTATTATCTTTTGAATATTTCACGCACGCCACATCGCCTTTTCTAGTCATCCGGAGATAGAATTTCCTTGGATTACCGGTGAAAACACCTGAAAATATACGAATAAGGGCTGATTTTTTATAGGTCTTGATTATTTTGAAATTTTGACGGTTATTCCATACATAAATTCTTAACTTGGACATTAGACGATGGAAAAATCCAAGGTTTGGAATAGATGGTTTCACGAAACAACTGTAGTCTAAAATGATCCTGTGACGAAAATTGTGGATCATTGAAACGGCTTTGGCATCTGGAAATCGTTAAGCTGGACTTATGTCTCGGACAACACATAAAAACCGGCCAAGTGCGAGTCGAACTCGCGCATGAAGGGTTCCGTAGTAGGTATCGTGTATTTTTTTAATGTTAACTAGGGGGCCATCCATAAATTACGTCACACGAATTTCATGATTTTTGACCCCCCCCCCGTCCTTGTCACAGATGGTCACGTTTGTGAGATTCCCCCCGCCCTAGAGTGACGTCACATATTTTGCAATTTTCCATCTACAAATTATTGAATTAAAAAAGCAGTTCCGAAATTAGTTTTAAGTATTTCGATTCAATAAAAGTAACATCAAATGAAACATTGACAAACACAAAACTAAAAACGATTAATTATTTTTATTAAAGATTCAGACTTAGACAGATTTTGAAATGTGACGTCATGAAATAATAGGACCCCTCCCACGCCCTTGTGTGATGTAATTTATGGATGGCCCCTAATCCAAAATCATACAAATAGGTACATCATCTGTGAAAATTTCAACTGTCTAGCTGTCACGGTTCATGAAATACAGCCTGGTGACAGACGGACAGTGGAGTCTGTAATGGAATCCCATTTTTACACTTTAGGTTCGGAACCCTAAAAAGGCTCTTGTTTTGTGTGAGGACGGGCGTTCCAATTCCAACTAGGTACATCTCAAAATTACGCAAGCTGAACTCGGAAAAGTTAGGAAAGGTAACCCCACCGAATGAACACAAATCATCATACCTGTGCCCCAATCAGAGAGCTCGTTAGTGAGGACGCTGCCAATCATAGGCTGCCCGTCATTGTACTCAATGCCAGCCTTCAACCAATGCTTATCATCGAGATAAATCATGAGTCCTGCTTGGTCGTACAGGTTTGTGAATTCTGCTTCCACGCATACCTGAAATGTGATTAGCAAAGTTGGATAGACCCTGTGAATGGGCCATTATTATTGTTATAAGACGTTGTACAGTGGTGGTCTTTTCCGCCTGATCAGTTAATTTTTTTTCGCTTAAATTGGCGCGCAAAATAACAATAACTCGTTTGGCGTGCGTCATCAGTGCGCTCGGCCGATCTGTATTCTCTTTCATTCATAATATCTATACAAAGTCAACGGGGCGGGGCTAGAGAGCGTTTTATGTTGCGAGTGCTAGTAAAATTAGCTTTTTAGTGGTGATCAGGCGAAAGTGTCCACGATAGTACATAAAATGAAGCAAACAGTTGAGCGTTTTTCTTTGCCACTAGCTATGAACGGTGACGCGAGTGAGGCGAGTAGCTCTGGCAACAGCCCTAAACTTGTACAAAGATCTTTTTGCTCGTGGCCAAAATCTGAAGTAACACCGCCATCTTGTTTTTAGGGTTCAGTACAAAAATGAAAAAAACGGAACCCTTACAGGATCACTCTTGCGTCTGTCTGTCTGTCCGTCCGTCTGTCACAGCAAATTTGCTCCGAATCTACTGGACCTAATCAGGTGAAATTTGGTAGGGTGGTGTAATCCTCAACCACTTAATCAATCAGATGTGCAAAGTAATTTTTTTAAAAGGGTCATTTTCGGGAGACTAATCATGAAATTAAAAAAAAATTGCAAACCTGACTGTTTCTTGTGTCATATTATGTATCTTAAATATTTAAAATGAAAGGGCTCGGTGGATCTCAAATATATTTTTGTTATTATTGTAAAATAAATAGTTTTGATTTTATTCATGAAAGAAGACGAAAATTGACCATTCTCCCCCTGATCTCCGAAACTACTGAGCCTAAAATTTTGAAAAAATACAAAATAGTTTTATTTCATTGCTTGTAGACTACAGGAAAACCTATAAGAATTCTATCAATTGAAAAGAAAGTGGTAGACTCAATATAAGACTGGC
The DNA here is from genome assembly GCA_963853795.1 of Xestia rhomboidea. Lineage (NCBI taxonomy): Eukaryota > Metazoa > Arthropoda > Insecta > Lepidoptera > Noctuidae > Xestia > Xestia rhomboidea. The sequence continues at coordinate 11,355,529 of OY970782.1, read as the reverse complement.
ATTGTATTTCAATATGTTACACAAAACATTCACAAACATTACCAACAGCCACTGGTATCGTTTTTCGCCAAAAGATCCTTGTGGCACTACAAAACGATGACGTGGCATAGTGGCGGTAAGAGAAAAAGTAAAAAAGGCTGAAATTAGAAATTAATAAGTTCATATTCCTAGTCAATATTATAAGTCAAAATTCTTACCGTTAACGTAAAATCTTCTTTGATTTCTACTCCATAAACATGGCCCGTGTTATGATGAAAATTATAATAGGTGCCCTCCCAGTAATCTGTATTTTCATCTGTTGTTACTTCAAGGATGTTGTCTATGTCTTTGCTCTGCCATTTTTTAGGCTCATTTACCCATTTAAAATCTGTAAGACGTATTTTTTCGAACTTACTCGAGTCCATTGTTTATTTTTTTTAACCAAAAAGACTCAACTTTATAACAACTATTGAACTATACAAACTGAGTTGCCTAACTAGCTTTTATAACTTCTAATACAAGTGGTCTTTTATCTTATCAACTGACCAGATAAAACTACTTGATTTTAGTGTTTTCATATGATTTGTTGCAATTTTCTGAATTTATAACTTATACTTATACATACCGGTTGAATAGAGTTTGTTGTTCGTCTGGCGATAATGCCGCTGACGTGATTACGTAATCATGATAATAAAACTTTTAAATGTCAGTGAAATTTGCAGATACCATTTTCTAACGTAAATATTTAATTTATTAAAATATAATTAGGAATAATAATCGTAAAAAAATTGTTAAGCTAAATATTTTATTTTTTGGAGCAGCAACTCGAAAAGAGCATTTTTTTCAATCAGTTAGTGAGAAGCAGCAACATCATTCGTTCATTTAAGATGGCGTCATTTCCGGGGACGGCTGCGCGGCGTGATGGCTCCGCGCGGTTTATGAAGAAATTACAGTTTATATTTGTGTTTAGATAGCGAAAGTTATTGGTTTAAATAGTAGAATATTGTTCAATAAACTAGTGATATCGAAATGGGAAAGCCAGGTAAGATATTTACTTACATAATAGTGGACAATCGGTGTTTAGCACATGCGTGGTCGCCGCGTGTAGTATTTGATCAACTTTTGTAAGAAAATACTATTTTTTCATTGGTTTGAGGTGTCTGAATTAGTGCTTATCCCATGATATTAGTGTTAAATCACAAATTTATAATTTTCATCCTAAATTCACGTGTTACTTTTAGGTTAGTTTGTACGACCAACCTTGACTTTTTTTTCTCTAAAAAGGCCATGTAGGCTCTTCATCGTGTTTTATAACCTTTAAATCTATCATGCCACGCAGTTATATTATTATATACAAAATATTTCATAATTATTTCGACAAAATGTTGTATAATTTGCCACCATGCCGGCACCACGCTAATACATTTTACTTCATTAACATTTTGTTGAAATTACGTAACGATGCCAAAACCTTGGCCAAAACTAGCCTTTCACGAGCATCTTTACGTGTTAAAACTACATAAGTACTACTTATTTAAACAGCTACAATAGTGTTGCAGATGTAACCTCCTTTGATGCTATGTTGTTTTTTAATTTTTCACTTGTTGGTTGTCAATGGGCAAACATTGTGACCACGTGGTGAACTTGGATTGTCAAGCATACATTCAGACGCTATGTTTTCTCTTGTTTGTCCACATGCGTGCCCCATTTGAGGGTATAACTCCCACATTATTGTTAGTGATTTCCACTTTGTGTCATGTTGACAAGCTCCTAACATTCAAAAACCCCAAGTGTGCCCCATTTGAGGTTATAACTCCCACATTATTATTGTTGATTTCCACTTAGTGTCATGTTGAACTAATTACAAGCTAGATCGGCAAGGACTAACTAGGGTCAGTGGGTCTTCTTATGGCCACTATGAAAAAAAGACAACAATTTCGCGACCAATTTCAAGGTAGCTTAATTTTTCACAGTTCTAACCTAACCTATGGACCTCTCGACATCGTTTTTACGACAAACGGTTAGTCGGAGACAATAAACACCAAGACACTTAGCCCTATATTTAGGTGTTCTAGACAATTGAATCGACAAAATAAACGATTTGCGAAAATAACACTTTTTTGGCTAAATTTTTTTAAGTCCCCGCGCCGTAGCGCCAACTAGTGTTGGAAAATACATTTAGGGCCTTATCAAGGAAGATGAGGCAACTGGCCTTGGTAAAGCCGTATCCATTTATCATTATCCACAGCCTTACTTACCCCTTGCTGACCATAGGTCCCTAGTACCATGTGCTGATCCCCACACTAATTTTATAACAAAATTCCCATGCCTGTAAATGTCTACAATAAATATTTGATAGACGGCCAGGGGAAACTTGCATAAACACATGCTACGATGCATAAACAATGCAATTTACACTTGCAAGTAGCTGCCAGAGTGGTATATTGCTTGCTGCCAAGAGGCTTGCAATGTGGATCAACTTACTTACTAAAGTTGGTTCAGTTACTAAGTACAGACAATGGATTGTTCATACATACTAATATTGGTTAGCTTATGAATAAGCATGGTGATTTCAGTTAAATAAACCTCATAGCAACTTGTTGATGTTAATTAATCCTAATGAGTTAGCCATTGAGTGCAGCATTGTTGTCTTTCACAGCAGTCAACAAATTCTTGGGTGGATTTTAGCACCCCCACAAAATCGGACACCCTTAGATTTTGTAATAATAAACATTACATAGCACTGATTGCCCAGTGTTATTTTTGTCACTCTTGCGTAACTTTTGAATTAGAAGTGCAAGATATAGACAGGACTCAATTAAGGCAAACCAATTGTGTTAAAATGCAGGCAATAATACCCATTTAAAAGAAAAATTATATTGAAACAAATAAAATGTTAATCATTATTATTAATATCATAAAAATATCATTCAATTCATTAAAAAAAATAACAATAAAAACTTTAACTGGTTCACACACAGTTCATTTTTGTACATTAAAAATATTGTAAGAGATGGGGTTAGCCCATGCTTGGTGTTCGTCTCTTTTATTATATTCTGGTTAATCAGCAATATTTAAGTGATTGACCCATTAGTTGTTAATCAAACATACCTATTGGTCTAACGGTTAACTGGTGACTGGTGTTAACTGTTGACTCTGACCAGTTAACCTGATTAATGAATCCCTGCATTTTAACTTTACAAATCAATCTTCTCCAACAGAATTTAATGGCGGTCGTGGCGGCGGCGGTGGCCGTGGAGGCGGTGGTTTCGGAGGCCGCGGCGGTGGAGGCGGGAGGGGAGGCTTCGGCGGAGGCCGCGGCGGGGATCGGGGGGGCCGGGGGGGCTTCGGGGGGCGCGGGGGCGGCTTCGGAGGCCGCGGCGGTGGAGGTGGCCGCGGAGGACGTAAGTTATTTTGTGATCTGTTGAATGTGGTCAAAGGTGTAAGAGAAGTCATTGCTTGATGAAATGTATATTAGTGGTCAATGGGGTGTCCGTAGCAAAATCTGTGATAACTAGAAACCACCCTTGCTACTGTCATTTCAATGTTTTCTAAGCTTAGTTAGCAAGCACCATTGGTTTGGTTGTGTAACTGCTCATAGCAGATAGTCAGAGCAATACCTGGTACATGCTTCTTGCATAGCAGATTGAAAACCAGTTGATTTCTAATTTACTTACTGCCAAGATGCCACCTAATAATGGTATTAGTATTGCCAAGAAACATACAAAATATAAAAAATCATATGCTGATTTCAAGGTTAGCTCAAGATTAAAATAGAATGAAGGTCACTTCCTTGTTGCCAACTTAAGAAATCTACTATGACTTACACCTACAAAAAACCTAAATGATGATCGTGGTCCCTCTAATCTAGACCTATTCATGAAGACTATGTCCACATACCCACTTCTGATATCAACCATAGACAATCTTAACAACTTTATTTGTATTATTTTGTACTAAAACCTCTTTTGTTGTCACAGCTCGTGGCCGTGGGGGGCCTGGAGGCGGTAGGGGGAGAGGAGGGGGCGGCTTTAAGGGGGGCAAACAAGTTATTCTTGAACCTCACAGGTATGATATGATTTTCTTGTGTTTTAAGGGTAAAGTGCCTTTTAGGAACAGTCTGGGGCAACATTTGTTGTTAGGAACAGTCTGGGGCAACATTTGTTGTTAAATGGTATATTTTACCATTTCAAAACAGAGTTGGTCTATACTTTGACTATGAGGGTGAAATGAAATGATTAAATGCTGATATAACTGTTTTACTATTACTGTCTAAAAGATAAAATTGACTAACTACAGTAGTTATAGTGAATCACTTTTACAGTCCACATAGTAACTCAGTGAGTTTTATCAGCAGAAATATGCATTAAAAACTAAACATGAAGTTGCTTATCAACACTTTTTAGGTCAACCTGATTATATTTCTTGTACATGTGTTTGGTCCTAAAATAAAATGGAGCATACTGTTAGTATTCATGATAAGTCTACCTTATGTACCATGTTTTGTACATGAATCACTACAAAGTATAAAACAAAGTCACTTTCTCTGTCCCTATATCCCTATGTATGCTTAAATCTTTAAAACTACGCAACGGATTTTGATGCGGGTTTTTTTAATAGATAGTGATTCAAGAGGAAGGTTTTAGTATATCGGGGCTGCGGGACTATTCGAAAGAGATACCGTGGCCCCGGAACACAAAGGGCGAGGAAGGAACATGGATGGGTTTTAGTCAGTAAAAGTCTGACATTCCCTCCTGCTCCGCCCAGAGCGGGAGAAGTCATTTGATGATTTCCCATCTAAAAAAAAAAAAGGTTTTAGTATATAATTTGCGGGCGGGCGAAGCCGCGGGCATCAGCTAGTTAAAAATAAATACATAAGTGTTATGTACGTAACAAATTTGAATCAGGTTTATCTTTCAAATGATGTTTCTAAATAACTTTCGTTCTTCTGAAAGCGAATGCTTGAAGCCAAAATATATTTCTGAATTTACCTTTCCTTACCCTCAAAAATCTTCTGATCTTTACCCTTTATAACTATTGTGATCTTTGTTTTAGACATCCAGGAGTATTCATTGCGAGAGGCAAAGAAGACGCGTTGGTTACAAAGAATTTGGTGCCTGGATCAGAAGTATATGGCGAAAAGAGGATATCAGTAGAGGTTTGTATGATTTTCTTGTTGTTCTCTTAGATAAATGGTAATAGGTATGCTTGTAGGTCATCATAGCATAGTATATACAGCCTGTGATATTCCCACTGCTGGGATACAGCGTTCCTCTGTATGAGAAGGGAGACTTTTCAACTTAACTGACTTTTCAACAATCAGTAAAAAAAAAGATCAGAACAACATCGATTTTTTAAAATTCATTCTCTACTTCTTAAAGTGACAAGATTACAATAAGTGTTTCAAAAACCTGAGGCCTTTTATTTAAATCATAAAAGTAAATATTTATTAGCAGTATTTTAAAGTGATGATCGTGGTCCCTCTAACCTGACCTATTCGTGAAGACTATACATCCACATACCCACTTCTGATTTCCATCCTCTTATTACCCTTACCCTATTTTACCCTAACCCTTGCTAACTAAACTTACCCTTTTCACAGACTGACGGAGAAAAGGTTGAATACAGAGTATGGAATCCATTCAGATCAAAGTTAGCGGCTGCGATCATGGGTGGAGTAGATGCCATACACATGCCTCCAGGTTCCAGGGTGTTGTACCTTGGTGCTGCTAGCGGCACCACTGTCAGTCATGTCTCCGATGTTGTTGGACCGGTATGTTGGAACTTTATTATTAAAATGGTTGATAACTTGAAATTAGATTTTAGAAGTTTGCTCGTGATCTGAATTTTAACTGCTCAATGAAGGTGTCAGAAAACTCGAGAATAAAGCTGTTACTAAACCAAATTTTACATGAAAACAACTGGGCAAGAAACTGCTGTGATTTAAAAATTGTAATACCAGGTAAAATACAGTTCACCTGTATACTCTAATGAAATATCTCCTAAATGATGATCGTGGTCCCTCTAATCTAGACCTATTCATGAAGACTATGTCCACATACCCACTTCTGATATCAATTATAAGAAAAACTAACAAACTGTCCCAATTACCTTCAATAAATTAACATTATTTCTCATTGATTGTCCCACAGGAAGGTCTGGTATATGCTGTCGAGTTCTCACATAGATCAGGAAGAGATCTTATAAATGTGGCGAAGAAGAGGACGAATATTATTCCTATTATTGAAGATGCTAGACATCCACTTAAATACAGGTAAAAAAAAATAGTTGATACTTAAACTACTACATGGTAAAATGTGGCTGTACTATGGTTTTTACTAACATTAGGCGTTACCTAAACGAATGGCTAAATAAAAGCGCTGTTTTGAGTTACCACTAAAAGTTAAAATTCCAACTTAATTTAGTCTTCACTTTGGGTGTCACTTAGTATCAGTGAACATTGGTATTAGTCCTAAATCTACCACTCTTAATGATGATTTCGACGAACTAAATCATACATGTTGATATAATTTGAACTCTCTCTCTGACTCAACCTAAATAATCCCTCCTCCCTCTAACATCAAACAATCGGCTATATTCTCTCTTTTTCTCACAGAATGTTGGTCGGCATGGTCGACTGCATATTCGCTGACGTAGCTCAACCTGACCAGGCTAGGATAGTCAGTCTGAATGCACAACACTTCCTGAAGAATGGAGGACATTTTGTTATTTCTATTAAGGTGAGTTTTATTTACGATTATACATTGTAGGTAAAAGTATAGGTAGATAGAATTTACCTCAAAATCGGGTCTTTTGAGCACTGCTAGCTTACAACCAGATTCAGTGCATCCAGCCAAGTTTTATCTAGACAAAACAATTCCTGCTGTTTTTGTAACAAACTTAAATCTCCAAGTTTGTCAGTAATCGTTACATCTGGAGGTCTAAAGTATTTCTAATATTTATCTATTTAAATGATGATACAAAAATTCTAAATTACACATGTTGATAAGATTGAACTCTCTCACTGATGCCAACAGATTTTCATAATTACGCTCTCCAACCATTCCACGATCTAACCCTATACATTTGTCTTTAGGCCTCCTGCATAGACTCCACAGCACAGCCCGAGGCAGTCTTCGCAGCTGAAGTAAAGAAACTACAAGCAGATAAACTAAAACCACAAGAGCAGTTGACTTTGGAGCCCTATGAAAGAGACCACGCGGTCGTAGTTGGTATTTTCAGAGCTCCGTCGTCGAAAAAAAGCATAGAATAGTAAAATAAGTTGATGCAATTTTTAATATCGTGATTTTTTTTTGTTACTAAGTTTTTGGTAACTAATCTGTTTAACTAGGTTGTCTTTGCATCTGGTGTTATGTAACCTGCGTGAACGCGATGTTAACGCAGTGCAATCTTCTTGTCCGAGTCGTTATTATTATTTCGTTAATTAGTGGCCATAATGCACCATCAAAGCTAGCGAACCGGAAGACGTTGCGTTGGAAGGCCTCCCACTAGGTGGGCCGATGACCTGGTGAAGGTTGCGAGAATCAGCTGGATGCGAGTCGCACGAGATCGGTCAATGTGGCGATACTTGTGGGAGGCCTATGTCCAGCAGTTGACGTCTATGGGCTGAAATGATGATAATGAAAGCTAGATGTAAAGACATCCTAAACAATCAACAATTAATTGTAATTGTCAATTTAAAATAATCTTTTTGTAAGAGAACGCTGCTAGAAGCCGTCGTTACCTCATTCCCTAAACACAATTTTAAAAAGTTATTTTTTGTATGATAAGTTCTGATTATCAAAGTATTAGCTTGTAAGTTTATACATACGAGATGAGTATGTTATTTAGATAAGTGATGTATGAAATATATGATGGTGCGAATGACTATATTTTGAGTTTTTTATTTATTTACAATTACGTTCCTGTGATCCCCATATTTCGCCAGTATGTGTATGCTCCATATAATAGAGGCGTCCCTGCTGCTATGAGAAATTCCCGGTTTAAAAACCCAATAATACCTACTCGTTAATGCCTAATTCCTGTTTTCACCAACACTAAGTGACACTTAACTCAATGCGTAATTCCTGTTTGCACCAACACTAAGTGACACGTAACTCAATGCCTAATTCCTGTTTTCATCTCGATTGTTGTGATCTCGATTAGAGCGAAACCTGTGATTTTTGTGGCAGTTTAGAGAAGTATTTCTATTTTTATAAGCAATTATGACACAGAGGTTGAGAAAAGATTGTATTTTCATAAGTAAAATAAAGAAATAATTCAATGTATTTTTATTTCAATTTAACATGCGACTACTGCTAGATGCGCGACTACTGCAGGGTTAACGTGCTTTCCGAAACTCTGTAATAGGTGGTCACCCATCTACGGACCAACCTAGGTGGGCACGGCTTAACCTGAAGATCACGTTAGTCACAAGCTCCACCCTGTATCCTAACTAAAATGATAATATGATACTAAAATGCGAAAGTAAGTAAGTTTGTTACATGTTCACGCGTAAACCACTGAAACGATCATCCTGAAATTTTGCCTAATATACGTTGTCACGTGTACAGAAACGGACGGTTCCTTTCATCCCGAAAAAAAGTACTGTTCCCGAGAAATCAACAATAACGTTCTTATGATAATAGATGTCGCCACGTGCCTTTCGAATCATGATAGAATTATATTATTACAAGCAGAGGACAACCCGAATTGATTGTCAAATTATAAATTAACGCTGGCGAAGACGCGGCCAAAAGCAAAATATAAAAAGGGTGTCAAAAACTTCTTAACGAAGCCGAAAGGCACTTGTTCTCCTCGTCATTGCGATCATTTTTTGTTCTACATCATACCTGGGAACATTCTAGTTACGGAGATATTGGGGGTCAAAGTTACAAATTTTGACGTTTTTTTTTTTTAATACAAGTTTTAAATGTAAGATTTTTACTTTAAACACTACCACTACCCCCGTATTATTAAATCAATCCATCAGCACAATGTTTTGAGTGCGTTACATTGAATTTTACCCCAAAATATGATTTTTGACCCCAAAAGAAAAGTCGTTTCCCAGCAATAATTTTTGCGTAAAGTTACTTAGTTTGATGTACAGAATGCTTGGTTGACGGCTTCGTAATGAGGTTGTTTACAACCTGTATAAGTATAAAATTAAGAACACTTCCCCTCTCATTTTACTACCAGATTCCAATTTGAGACGATGCCGTTTGCATGGTAAAGAATATGAATATGGTGTTTACTTTCTAGATAAGTGTCTGTTGGTATGAAATTTAATAGAAATGGTAATCCCTAACGGGTAAAATATAAAAAAAGAAGAAAATTGAAGGAAGAAGACATGCAGAATTCGGATTGCTGAGTTTAGACTCATACTACTTAAAATTGCAGGTTCCCTCACAATATTTCCCGTCATCGAAGTCTGTGATGTAACCTACAAAAAATCTCAGAAACTACCATTGTTATCTTTTATAGAGCTACTTACTAATACGACGATGGTAACTAGAAAGCAAAAGGCTGAAAAGCCGAAACAACTTTCTAAGTGTGTCACCCCACTCAGTGGCGAGCGCTACACGGAAAGACTAAAGCTGTAGCGAGGCAGTGCATCCTTACCAATCCCATTCGTTCCACCTGCTGAAAATCTCCCACCTGGTCATGAGTTGCCTTGGCTGACCTGGAAGTCTTTAAATAGACTCCGGACCCAGGTAGGCCGCAGCAAGGAAAACCTTGCTCAGGTGGAGATTCATTAATGACTCTTCCCTGGAGTGTAAATGTGGTGCTGTTACACAAAGGATGGGGTACTAAATACCGTGTCCTGTTGGTCGTTCACTACAGGAACTGATGGACGCTACTGAAAGCGCCAAACTGGTCGCTTAGTTCTGGGCCGACACAATTTAGATTGCCATCGACACGCTAAGAAGAAGACTTTAAAGCAAAGTAAATAAAACACAGTGATATGAAAACGATCTATTTATTCCATAACGTCAATCTCCGTCGGTCTCGTCCTCCGCCGTGCCCGCGTCGTCCTCGAACTTGTCGTCTCCCCACGACGCGTCGCTGTCGGACTGGTACGCTTCCGCTTCCATCTCGTCTGATGATGAGTCTGGAATGTGGAGATAGGTTGATAAACTTCGGCATAGTAGCAGCAAAAACAAGAACAGGAAGAACAAAGTCCGCCGCGTCTGTCTGTTCGCGATAAACTCAAAAACTACTGCACCGATTTTCATGCTGTTCACCAATGGATAGAGTGGTTCTCGAGGAAGGTTTTAGTGTATAATTTGTCAAGTTTTTGTTTACATTGGCTAAAATATAATGATATTTGTTGGAGATGTCGGAAAAAAATAAGCCTTTTTATTTTTTAGTGGTTCATTATCACTATAGAATCTAATTGAGACACTTTTCAAAAATGGGCGTAATACCCTATGCTCGCGTATTCGCTTAGTTCGCATCTCTCAACTCACCATTATAATTAAGCACAGGTTCCTGCTCATCCAACGCGACGTCAGCGGCGCTTCGCTGCGATATCGTCAGGTCCAGCCGACCTTTGAGGTTCAGCAACTGGCAGAGGTGCGACCGCCTGAAATAATTAGATAGGATTATGTGACTTTGCCAGCGTGAAGTTTCTTGTTACATAACACCACGCCTGTAACCCCAGAAGGGTTAGGCAGGTGTTCTTAATAGTACACCCACATTGCGCAAGTTATGTGTAAGTTCCATTGAATAGGGAGCGAGCCTATTGCCACCAACCAGGCACAAATCCAGACTCCAGGGCTTTTTTTTCACGGATAGGAAATCATCAAATGACTCCTCCCGCTCTGCAGGGCTATTACGTATCTTTCTGATATCCAGCGACTATCAAGATTCGGTTGTACACCGAACTTTAATGACAACCGTGAATGTCATAATATTATTAATAATAATAAAACGTTTAATTTCAGGTGACTTTGGTTTTTATTGGTATTACGTATCACACTGAGTGGATACCACTTTACGGTGACTAACAGGGTTATACATAATACGAAACTAACCTTTTGACAGTTAATTGATGGTCACTGAGCACAGATATTAAAATTTCGAGCTGTCAACAGAGATACGTAATAGCCCTACTGGGCGGAGCAGGAGGGAGTGTCAGACTGTTACTGACTAAAACCCATCCATTAAGCTCGCCGTTGTACATAAGCTATATATTTGAGTTTTGTGTGTATATTTTTTAATTTTGTGTGCAATAAAGAATATGAATATATATCCATGTTCCTTCCTCGCCCTTTGTGTTCCGGGGCCACGGTATCTCTTTCGAATAGTCCCGCAGCCCCGGCAGGCTTCGGCCCTTGCGGACCCCTTCCTTATTGCTGACTCTCTTTGAGGCGCGCGTGGAACACAGACGCGCCGTCGACTCGGCCTCCATGGCTGCTACTTGAAATTGTTTGTATAGGCCCTTCACTTTCCTAGACGGAAATTATCCGTGAAGACTACCATAGGATAAGTAACATAAAGTCACGCTTTTGTCCCATGGGGGTAGGCAGAAACCACTGAACGCCACCGGCGACGATCCTTACATCCTCCTTGTGCCTCATCTACGTCCATATACATCTGGTCATACTACGAATATGACCTTTTTGAAGAACCTCACAAATAATCAGTGTATGTACTATCGTGGACACTCCCGCCTGACCACTACGCTAATTTTTGCTTGCACTTACAATATAGCAACGCTCTCTAACCCCGCCCCGTTGACTTTCTATAGAAATAATGAATGAAAAGATACCGATCGGCCGAGCGCACTGACGACGCACGCCAAACGAGAGTTATTGTTATTTTGCGCGCCAAATTGACGCTTTCCTAATAGGCCTAAACTTTAAAGGCTCGGCACCTCCGCATGATTTAAGGGAAAAAAAAATTAACTGATCAGGCGGAAAAGACCACGACTGTGCATATCATGTATAGATCGCGGAACGTAAGTTGAACCAAAACGGCGGTCGTCCGCGAAGCTACAATTATGAAAAAAAGGTAGCTACAATTATCGCTGCCATGATGTGACGTCATTTACATCAATCTGCGTTGTTAACATCTAATTTTTTGGTCTTATTATATAATTTTACTAACTGTATGTGCTTTATTCAAGCAAAAATTGCGATAACGATATTATAATAAAATCTTAGTGGAACTTTTAACTACTTTTCAAATAAAAGTGTTTTTATGACACATAGACTTTGACGTCACTACCGGCGTTATCGAGGACGACGCGTTTTGAGAGTGCGTTTCGTTTCACCAAAACATGCTACATAAAACAATAATGTTTTAGAAACTTAAACAAGTGTACCACAATGTTTTTATGCGCCAGTACAAAGTATTTTTTTATTTCTTGCATATTCCCTACAACCACCATTTTGGTTCAACTTACGTGCCGCGATCTGTATGTGTGTGTGTGTGTAACGTACCTGTGTGTAAATATAGCTAGCAGCTGTGTGAGGTGCTCGGACGAGCGCGAGCCCATCGTCGCGAGGAGGAGCGCCGAGTGACACCGGACCACTGCCGACAGCCACGTGCATACTGACGCGCATCTGAAGGGAAAACGCACAGTTTCAATAGGTTTATATAAATAATACGTGGCTTTTGCTTACATCATCTGCCTAGCCTTTTCCAAACTATGTTGTACTCACATTGTAATCAAGCAACAAACACAATGCTAACGATTTGGTCTGTTTTGACTAGAGTTCGCGATTTGCGTTCTTTTTTTCTACAATGAAGATAGTCGGATATTTCTTATCATTTCTTTAGTTGTCCATCGTTTGTTCTGACGCGTGTATTTTTGATACCTTTTTCGGTCAATAATGGATCCGATATCTCAGGAAGCAGCTTAAGCTGTAGCTTTAAGCCGAGACTCGTACTAAATATAATTGCAGGTTCCCTCACGATATTACCCTTCACTGACGTCTGTGATGTCCAAAAAGAGCTACCATTGTTATTTTGATAATAATGAATGCGCTACTTACTGGCTTGTCTTCCGCGTGGCCATGTCAGCGAGCTGCTCTAACAACTGCGGGACGTAGTCCGCTGGTAAGTTGCTTACTGTGCGCAGTGCGACCTGAGGGTCATTCTTCTGGAGTACTGTGAGGATTATGCTGGAAACAAAAAATGATCATATAAATTGACAACTTGACGACCCGAATGGCGCAGGGGTAGTGAGGCTGCCTTACGTTCTTAGGGTCCCGGGTTCGAATGCCGGTAGGAGCAAATGTTTGTGTGATGAGCATGGACATTTGTTTCCGAGTCATGGATGTTTATCTTAATATATATAAATCTCGTGTCACAATGTTTGTCCTCGATGGACTCCTAAACCACTTAACCGATTATAATAAAATTCGCACACCATGTGCAGTTCGATCCAACTTGAGATATAGGACAGTTTAAATATAATTACTAACTACATGTTAGGTCTCATCATCATAGTTGGCACGTTAAAATTAAGTCCGTGTTTTTTATTCCGTTCACCGGTAAAATGTCCAAGTTTAACGTTGAAACGGCTTTCAACGATTTATTAAAGAAAGTAGCAGCGTTGACGGTGCAAATCACGACTCAAACAGCTGTGATTGAGTCTCAAAACAAGAAATTAGACGATCAACAGCAAAAGATAGAAAATTATTTCGTCACCATTACCGAACAGTCGAGGGTACTTGCAGTCTTATCCACCAAAATTGAGAAGCTCGAAGTTAAAATGTCTACGAATACATCGAAGAGTGAGATGGATAAACTTAGCGTAATACCAGCTACGCAGCGGGTGAGCGAGACAAGTGTTGCGACTGATGCCAAAGAACCGCAAAGAAAGGAGACGGAACGTGCGCGCCGTGCGACAGAGCGAGCTAAGAATAAGGCTGCGTCCATACCACAGCAAACCAGCGAGTGTTTATTGGAAACTCCTGAGGTTGCTTTGGAGAAAGACTCATCATCATCTGAAGAATGGAATGTAGTCAATAACAAAAATAAGGCGAAGAAAGTTGTTGATAATGCCATAAAAAAAGGAGGAAATGCGCAAATTGCTGCAATTCAAGCAATTCAAAGGAAAAAGTTTTTACATGTATGGTCATTACATCCAGACACGTCTGAGAAGGCAATAAGTGAGCACGTGGCGGGAATCTGTGGTACTGACGATATTAGAGTCGAGAAAATAATCCCGAAAAGTAAAAGAGACTATGCATCATTTATGATTGGGGTCCCAGAATCATTTTTTGAAAAGGTGGACAATGCAGATAGCTGGCCACTTAACGCCCAATTCAACCAATGGGTGTGGTTTCGGAACTCCCGTAAACCAACACAAGGCAACCAAAGCCAATAAATGCATTCGAGTGTATTACCAGAATGTTCGAGGTTTGCGAACAAAAACTAAGATTTTCTTCACAAATCTATTGGCATCCTCTTACGACCTTTTTGCCATCACAGAGTCGGGCCTCAATGATTCGATCCATGATGGCGAACTTATTCCACCGGATTATAAGATACTACGGTGTGATCGAGCGGATGGGCGCAAACAGGGAGGAGTGTTTTTAGCAACATCGCCACGGTTTGATTTAAAGTGCGTTCCAATCGCTAATGTGGACTCAGCCTTATTTGAAATTGTATGTGCTACCGTACACCTAGGAAATAATTGTTTGTTTTTATGTTGTGTAGTTTATATTCCACCGAAATGTGACAGTAATGAATATATGCGATTGTTTAATATTTTGGAAACTGTTTGTGTAAATTATGAGAATGTATTAGTGTTGGGTGATTTTAATATGCCATCTACATCAGTGGAAGTGCAAAGTTACTTGGAATATGTAAACGCTTTCTGTGGATTTCATCAGGTAAATAATGTTTGTAATATAAATAATCGTACTTTGGACTTAGTATTGACTACGTTTTTGGCGAGTGAGGTGGGGGTAGAACTGTCGGGTGAACCGTTGGTGGATATTGACGTTCAGCATCCTCCACTGATAGCTACAGCGAAGTTTGGTGGTGGTTTCAATGACTTATTGACGGTACACAAACCGAGTTCGAATTGTGAGGAAGAGTCCGTTTTAAATAGTAAACCGAAATGGAATTTTACCAAATGTGACTTTTCTAGACTATATCGTATTTTACAATCAATAGATTGGAAGGCATTGTATCAGATTTTAGACCCAGATAAAGCATTGACGTTTTTTTATAGCGTAGTTAATGAAGCCATTAGTGAATGCACACCGACGAAAAAAAAAAGTAGGAATAAATATAAATATATGTATCCAACCTGGTACACAGCTGATTTAATAAGTGACATCAAAACAAAGTGGAGGTTTCATAAATTATTTAAAATGACTGGATCAAATTGCGACTATGATTGTTTTTCTTACTATCGAACCCAAGTTAAATATAAATTAAAGTCAACCTATGAGAATTACCAGCGTAGGCTACAGGCAAATATTAAAAATGATCCTAAATCTTTTTGGAATTTTGTTAGAAGCAAGCGTGCTAGACGCAACAAAACTCGAGTCACAAAAGATGGAAAGGAGTTGAGTGACGAAGAGTGTGCGGAATGTTTGGCTTCCTACTTTCATTCGGTGTATAATGAGGTGCGCCCGGCGCTGGACCCCGCGGAAGCGGATCGCTCGGCGGGCACGAGCGCGGACGCGGCGCGCGTGCACGTTGGCCAGCTCGACCTGAGCGAGCTGCGCGCCGCGCTCCGCCGCCTCAAGCCAAAGTATTCGGCGGGACCAGACGGGATACCACCTTATTTAGTTAAAGACTGCAGCGCGGTGTTTGAAAGGCCATTGCTCCACATTTTAAATTTGTTTTTAAAGTTAGGTCAATATCCCAACCAATGGAAAATCACTAGAGTGATACCAGTCCCGAAAGGAGGTTCGGGAACTGATGTTAGTGGCTACCGACCGGTGGCGGTGCTGTCGGCGTTTGCTAAGGTGTTTGAGTCGGTGTTGCACAAGTGTATCACAGATCAAGTAACTTCTCGCCTGACCGACGCTCAACACGGTTTCCGGACTGGTCGAAGTACGGGGAGTAACTTGTTGTCTTTCATGACATACCTGGCGCCGGTTGTTGACGCTGGGGGGCAGGTGGACACTGCGTACTTCGACTTTCGGAAGGCGTTCGACACCGTCGACAACGATGTGCTGTTGGCTAAGTTTGCGGCGATTGGTTTCACACCGCACCTTTTGCGATTCTTCGCGAACTACCTTGGCGATCGCCAGCAGTACGTCGAATATGCTGGATACGTCTCCAAGCCTTATTTCACGTTTTCGGGGGTGAGTCAGGGTAGCAATATCGGTCCATTAGGCTTTATTTTGATGGTTAATGATCTCCCGGAAGTTGTAAAGGAGGCGAAGTGTCTGCTGTTCGCAGACGACCTCAAGTTGTTCCTGTCAGTAGCAGATACCTCGGACTGTGAACGGCTTCAACAGGATATTGATAGGGTGGTGCAGTGGAGCCTAGATAATAAGTTAGGTTTTAACGTTTCCAAATGCTGTATAATGAGCTACACTCGCGCGCGGGAACCACTGCTGCATCAGTATGAGATGGAAGCCGCAGTCATGTCACGAGTCACACATGTGAGGGACCTGGGGGTGGAGATGGTTCCAGAATTAATGTTTCGTGAGCACATTTTAGACGTATGCGGCAAGTCCTTCCGAAATCTAGGATTTATACTTAGGCAGTGCAAAGACTTTCATAATACGGCAGTGGTTAGAATCATGTACAATGCGCTGGTACGGAGTCGTCTTGAGACCAGTGCGATCGTGTGGAACCCTCAGGAGGCCAAATATAGTGTCATGGTGGAAAGAATCCAGAACAAATTCACTCGGTTTTTGTTTTTTAAGCAGTACGGCGTCTATCCCTTCTTCCCGCTCATGTACCCGAGTCTATTCGTAATAGGGATGGTAGGGTACAGTAGGCTGGCGGTGCGGAGGGACGTCGCTCTGTGTAGCTTCGTGTTGCGGGTGCTGCGCGGCTGGCTGCACCACCCCGATCTGTTAGCGGAGCTGGGGCTGCGCGCGCCGCCCGGTTGTGGAGGTGCGCGTCGCCCCCCGCCTACGCTACTGGAGCCATCCTCTAGGACTAACCTGAACAAGTTTGCCCCCTTGTCACGCGCCATAAGACTGATAAATATTATTTCAGAGCAGGTAGATATATTTCACTGCAGCCTGATGAAGTTCACAGGAGTAGCACTGAAGTGCATTGAAAACGTTTAGAGATGATTGTTAATTGTAGGTATTTATATTTTTATGTGAGTTAATTGTTTTTTATAATTGTTTTTTTTTTTTTTTTGTAAGCGTGTTAGAGGTATTCGTATCTTGGTAGTAACATCGCATTGGCATAATAGCTGTTAAGGTGTTATTTACATAATTGTAAATAAATAAATAAATAAAAAAAAAACTCAAATTATAGTCGCAATTTTAATTTATTGCTAATTATTTGTCTGTTATTATTTGACAGTCAAAATTATCTGTTAACTCCAAATGATTCTAACAGATGTCGATACCTTTCGACTGGGTTGAGTAAGTAATCAATAGATGGCGCTGCTATGGTAAATCTACGAACGTGTCATATAAGCTAAAAAAAAAAAAAAATTACCAAACCCGTGCGAAGCCGGGACGGGCCGCTAGTATGTATAATAAGTATGTATTTACAAACAAAAAGTATCTATGTAGTATATGAACTATCTGGTGTCCACAACGCAAGCCTCGTTGCTTAGTGTGGCACTAGATGGCGCTGTGTGTTAATGTCCAGCGACATTTATTTAATTTTAATCTTCTTCTCGTTTTGTTTAATTGTTTTGTCCTGTACGATTCTATTAAATACTTTTTTTTTAAATTCTATTTGAGTATGAAATAATGGATGTTTCTTAAAATCAGCTTAGACATACCCTTTATCCTTAGAGTGTAGTCCCTGCATCAACAGTTTGGTCAAGTTCTGACTGACGGCCGACTTGCCGCGTCCCTTCACGTCGAGCGCCAGGTTAGCGAGACGAGCTTCCATCGGTACTTCGATCTGTAAACACATTTAGAACTAAATTAGAATGAACAGAACCCTAATGCGACACTTCTCTACAGAAGAAATGAGTAGACGGCGCCAACAGCATAAGCAGTAAGGAGTACGACCAAAGGTTTGTTTATTTATTTAGTACAGGAAACCATTAAGGTGGATGCTCCAGGATTAGAATCATCAATACAACCCTCCAAGCTCATAAAGGTGTATGAATTTACTTTTTCAAGGTCAAAGTCATTCCTGCACCTTTATGCGCTTGGAGGGTGTTATTGATGATTTTGATGATTATAATTTTATAACTACATACGTGTTACAGCCGCGAATCATATATTAATCAACATACAACCTGACACTGACCTGGAAATTGCAAAAAACGTAAGAATATTTGAATTTCACGGGCTACCTCCAGGGCATCCACTTTAACACTAAGTTAAATAATCCTTTCACTCGGTCTTCTCACAGAACCACAAACATTCTAACTCCACTATGCGGTGCCCGCGGCTTCGCCCGCCAGGAGTCGGTAGTTGTCCCACGGGAGCGTACCACCGGGATTAAAGTAGTAGGAGGATATAAGGCTGATATTGATCCGGTAGCTGGATCCAGCTTCACTGGATTCTAGCGCAGGATTGGCATTGACACTGGATCAGGCCGTTTCCATTCAAGCCAGTAGACCAGCGATCAGCAACACGCGGCCCGTGAATGTTTTGTAAATAAGAAATAATTATAAAAATAAATGCATGAACGAACAGCAATCGACCATATAGTGTGGATCCAGCTATAAGGTGACACTAGTCGACATTTTTTCCATAGAAATTTTGGAAGGGAATTACTCCACTGTTTGACACTGTACATCCAAAGTTAAACATGATATCGTTTTGTCTGTGTGGTAACAGAATAGTAAAATAAAAAGCCATTAAAAAGTTACGAGCTACCAATGATTCGTTTTTATTGCCGCAATTTTAACGCAACTGTGTCAAATTTCCAAAACAAAGTCGGTACCGACAAAGCAGAATTATCGAAGAATTCAATAAATTTTATTTGTAATTGATTTATGCAGTGGTTTTTCATGAAACTCGATTTTCCAAAGGCCTTTCCGTATCTTTTTACGCGCGTCTTTTACTATGAATTATCGTGCATCTCACTGAACTCACTCTGTCAGGCACGATGTCAGGTGAGGGCGTGCTTTTTGGCAACGCCCACCAGTGAGTTAGAGCCCGCGACTAGTACAACCTGAAGAACGCGCTTTTCAGTTCTGGATGCTGTACTGGATTGTAACATGTTTACATTAACCCAGTGCCGATCCAGCATTGGAATCCAGTAAAGCTGGATCCAACTACTGGATCAATGTAGATCAGCCTGTTTGTCGGAGCAACAAGAGCTATGAGAGGAGAAACTCGATCAGCGGCGCCCGTTTGGCAGGCAGATCACTCGTTGAATCGCTTGGTATGGTCGACCAAGCTATTTGGTTTACATCTTAACATGCAAATTACATTGTAAAATGTAAACCAAATAGCTTGGTCGACCGTACATGCGCATCGCTCATACGAGCAGCTGAGGGGGCGCGAGTAATCGTCCATCGCACTCACAAATTCGCTCATAGGTTATCGCAAAAATACTATTCAAACTATACACTCATTGCTCGCCTGCTCGTTTCTAATTTCTAGCTTTTTCTCGAGACAGGTGACATAAGATGGTTAACATTACGATAATAGGCGAGCAGACAAAAAAAATCGAATTAGTCCGTCAGTTAGATTATCAAAAAATATTTGACCCGTGTTTTTCTTTTGTTACGTAAACCAAAATTGACGAAGATATGACGCTTTTAAAATTCTCAATATGTCACGCCTAGGTATCATTTTTAGCTAGTTGTGCCGTCACAAGCCCCCACTCCCGAATTTTGATGCGTTTTATCTTTTGTCAATATTCATTGATTTACAAAAACAAAAAATATGTGTCCATTAATTTCCAATACTCTAACTGACGGACTAAATAGATTTGCAATTTTTTGATACTGTTGTCATGCCTATTATAATGATTTACTAATGAAGTCGTGTTGGCCCAGAGGTTAAGACCTCGCCTCTCATGCATGAGGTTGTGGGTTCAAATCCGGGCAAGTACCAATGTGACTTTTTCAATTCATAAATACTTTCTCTTAGACAGCACAGACATCGGTTGCATCGGTGAAGGAAAACATCGTGAGGAAACTTGGACTTATAAAATTAATATAAGTCTGAAATCGCTAAACCCGTCTTGAGCAAGCGTGGTGATCAATGCTCGTGCCTTCTCTGTTGAGAAGAGGCCTTTGCCCAGCAGTGGGACAGTAATAGACTGGTATTATTATTATATGATGATATTACTAACTTTATCCCCGGGCGTTGCCCTCTTCCTGGCGACTCCTCCCATAGGCTCCACGTAGGTGACCTGTGACGCGTCATGGTCACCCCTCACTTTGTTCACCTCGTTGCTCTGTTTTGTCTTCTTCTTCGGTTCTTTACTGTCGCCACGTATTAGAATCTGGGTTTTTGACTTCAGGTCGGGTGTCTGTAAAAATATTATAAAACGGTCAAAAAATTCAAAATCATATCTAGAAAATATCGTAGGTAGAAAAGAGGTGTCTGACGCGATGACGAGTAATAGAGAAGTATAAAAGAAGAAGAAATGCTGCGTCGACCCCAAATAAATTGGGATAAGGGCAAGAGGTTGATGATTCTGACACCGGTGTACAGTATTCCCAGAGAATGTATACGCTTCGGCAATATTCGTCTATCTTCGGAACTTTCGGAAGTGCATACCTTATCTGGTTTAGCTGTAAGTCATAAGTAACTCTTTTTATTTATTAAAAATGCCTTGTTATGGCGCATAAAAACATTGTGGTACACTTGTTTAAGTTTCTAAAACATCACTTAATTTACAATTTATTGTTTTATGTAGCATGTTTTTGATGAAACGGAACGCACTCTCAAAACGCGTCGTCCTTTATAACGCCGGTAGTGTCGTCAAAATCTATGTGTCAAAAAACACTTTCATTTGTAAAGTAGGTAAAGTTTCACTAAGATTTTATTATATCGTTATCGCAATTTTTGCTTGAATAAAGCACATACAATTACTTTATTAAGGCCAAAAACATAGACGTAGACAAGGCAGATTGAGGTACATGACGTCACATCATGGCCGCGACAGTCACGGACGTTTGAACTGTCATAGAAAATTGCAGGAGTTAATATTATTTTTGAGCGACATAAAGTAGTTGAACTTAACTTTTAATACTTTTCTTGGGTTGATAATACTGTATTTCATTGATTTATGCGAAGAAAAAGTTACATGCATATTCCCTATTTCCTGGTGGAAAAACCAATTAAAACTGTACCCAGTATAGGAACGATCTGTGCTTAGCAGTCGTACTTGCAACTACTAACACGTAAATTACTTAAAGTAGTATTTAATCACTTAAAATTACGATTATTGATTGTAAGCCCCATAAGCTGACTAATTTCTTGAAAACGTCCTTGGCTTGACGTGTTCGATTTTGTTCGAATGAATTTGGCCCAAGGTCAAGGGTAAAACCAAAAATAACTTAGAATTAAGGCGATAATTTCCTACTTAGTTTAATCTGTTGTGAAATCTTAGTGCAAATTATTTGGATTGATTGTTGTTCTTTTGATCAAGCAGTCACGACAGCGTGGCACGGATTTAACAGGATATTTGGATATTAGACAATGGGGAAGGTCGGTCAAAGCTGACTGTAGTTGGCGTGTCTTTGGTTAAGTGACAATCCGACCGATGAGGTCAAGTTATTTGGAAACATAAAATTAATAGGTTTAGAATCGAAGCAGTCGCACGTAACTTCAAGTTGGCCTTTTAAGGCTACATACTACACGTGCGTACGTATTACTTGTAGGGTGAATTACTAGTAAAAAGCTGTGATAGCCGAGTGGCGTGACTGCCAAGTCATAGGTCTCGAGTTCGAAGCCAAGGCACGCACCTCTGATTTTTCGGATTCATGTGTATTGTATAATTTATCACTTGCTTCGGTGCAGGAAAACATCGTGAGGAAACCAGCATGCCTGAGAGATAATTCTTGTCGGCTTGAAAAGCCAAGTGAGACGCCCATAGGCGGCATAAAAACTCTGACACCAGGTTAGGCACTAACCACACGATAAAAGAAAAACTCGTGCGTACGTATTACGTGTCAGCGAACTTAATTACGTGCCGCTTATGCAGACATTCATGGAGTTATTGCTTCAACTTTGGAGCCAGTGGCGTGCCTAAGGGTCAACAATCCTTACCCATAAGGCAAGTGGACTGTTAAGTAACCCATACATCATGAAGAGTAATCCAAAAAACTAATGACAACAAATATCTTTAACTCACCACTTTCTCAAAGGTCAAGACGGGTCCATTCCAGTAGCCGAGCAGCAGGTCCCCAGCGGGAGGTAGCCGGCAACACTGAAGAGGCAGCGGTCGAGCCTCCCCACTTGACACCTGGATGGTCACTGATGGCTTGATCGGTTTGGTTGAGGATCTGCAGGGGTTGGAAAATCTGTGAGTAATGGCCGCAAGAGGTGTTACACTGGACGCCATCCGTTTAATGAGTAGAAATGTGACCCATCAGAATGTGACATCTGTCAGGCAGGGGATTTCTTTAAACATTTTGACAATAGCTGCTGAAATGCGTATTTTACCAAACAATTAAGAAGATATTGAGTACAGAAAGCAAGACAGTTTAGACAGTACAACGCAAAAACATTCGGACCGCCGCGCCGGCCTACCCGAGAAATTCTTCCCGTCAATTACTGCATATTCTACACGATCTTTGACTATAAACTGTTCATATGTTTTATGCATTACACGTAAGTATTTTGCCGTGTGTGCTTTCCCATTTAACAACTCTGAAAAGTATCTATCTCAGAAGAAAATAAAATAAAAATCGCTGGACTATACACACAGCACCATCTAGTGCCACACTAAGCAACAAGGCTTGTGTCGTGGACACCAGATAGTTGATATACTAGATAGTTTTTTTTTTTTTGTAAATACATATGTACTTATTATAAATATAAACATTTATGACTCGGAAACAAAATGTCTATGGTCATCGCACAAACATTAAAAAAAAAACTCACCCATTCAACATATGCCCATAATAATGCACGACCCCGCTCCTGGTAGTAGCAGCTAAGCTCAACCGCGTAGCCCCAACCTCTTCCTTCAGCTCCACATCCACAATCCTGGGAGCGTCCTCCAGCACAAAGTTGTAAGTAGGTGTAGTTGTGGTGATGATGGGCAGCTTGGTGATGGATTTCCTGCGTTGCTTCTTATGTGGGGTCTCGTCGCCGTTCAGTTGGGGGGTGATTTCTTCTGTTATTGTTACGTCCCAGAATGATAAGAGGCGCTCGTTTCTGTGGAGTGATAATTATTTGTTATCACAGCACAATAAGCAGTGATAGTCTAGTGGTGTGACACGCACCTGTGAGTTTTCGGTTTCATATGTGTATTGTATAATTATCACTTGCTTTGGTGAAGGAAAACATATTGAGAGAACCAGCATGCTTGACAGATATTTCTCGACGGCATGTAAAGCCAAGTCAGAGGCTCCGGATAATAACTCTGACGCAAGGTTAGGCACTATAACCACTTCTTCATCATACCACATAAGTGTTGTGAACAAGATGTGTAGTTCGTATTGTTTCGTTACTAAGTTATTAAGTTACGAGCAAGTGATGTGGCGGTAATTTCAGTCAGGTATACAACGCGTACCAGAAATCACTTGATATACATATGATGACATAAATACTAAGAGTGTCCTGCTCGCAAAGCGAGTATTTTCTTTAATTGATTTTCTACCGCGTTAAACTAGTGGAGAGAGAGTTATTTTAAGTCTTATTACTCTTACGGAACCTACATGTATTGCATGTTTCTTGAGCAAGTCAAAAAAGCCAAGCCAAGTCAGCAATCGATTATTTCGCATCACGTTTACTCGGCGGTAGGGCATATGCTTTAGAACAGCGGTCGGCAAGCTTTTGGCAGGCAAGGGCCACAAGGTAGCAAAATAAAATAAAGGCGGGACGCACTTGTGATA